>CM075452.1:26175757-26775757 GCA_037832335.1 Carallia pectinifolia
AAAATTATAACTCTTAATAAAACTTTTTATTCGTGAAGAGATATAACTCTTCACAAAATCTTGATAGAAGACTTAAATGATTCTCTTTCTACTGCTAATAACAAAAATTACATTTACAAAAATAAATTTACAGAATATACGATTTTCTTCCCATTATTAAGAAATTGGTCAACAGAGAGAAATCACTCTCTATAAATCTTTGGTATTAAAAATTCTTCAAATTCTATGTAAATTAAAATACATTCCTCTTTCTAATTATTTGTAAAAAATATAAAATTCTAGAATCCATCATATTTAATGTCTAATTGCAATTATTTCTTATGGGATAAACCGATGGTGAAAGAGAATGATGGCACGCCAGAAAGTGGAAATGGCCCCTCCAACAAAGTCGTGAAAGATATAGAAGCACAATATTGCTCGCACGTTTCGGGACCACGAACTGTGTAAAGTAATGCCGAATGGATAACGAACAAGTCAATAAAATTGGTGATCAGACAGTGAAAATGGCAGCGGTGCACGGAAAAATGAACTAATTTATGTAAAACCTCTCTGTTATTTTTTTTAGTAAAAGAAATGGTATATCATTAGTATTTAAGTTATCATATTTGTAGATCGAGATTAAAAGTTATTTATAAATATTTTCGTTCGACCTCTTTGTAAGAAGAGCTCATCATATGATGAGTTCGAATAAAATTCTTTTACAGTCCACCCAACGATTGCTGAATTATGTACCTGATATCTGTATGTCAACTAAATCTTTAAAGTTTAACATTGAAGCGTGGACACCCAGCATCTTTAATCAAAGGAATGTGAAAATTGAAATTCAAACTTACATCAACTGTGTGGATACATGCTGAATGACAACAATCAAGACTAACATCTCGGATGGCATGAAAAATCTGTTTTGCCCCACGATGCTTGCTCGCATTAGTCGGGCTAATATATGAACATAATTCCGTGAGTGGACGCCAAATAGAGCGGACAAAGTCGACTGGAGGTGTTGCGAGCCAAAGTCTTATTGGCAGGATTCTGCTGATTCCAACGGCCGCCTATCCTTCCCTAATCTTTGCCAACATAGCACCTAGCACCAATATGGTGCAAAATGGTCCAGGGAATGATCATGTCAAGTCCCTTTCTTAGTTACTTATTTATTTTTGAGTACATCTTCTTTGGCGTTGTGATTTCAAGATGAATTATTATTCAACACGAAATTGCACGTTTTTCCCATTTCCAATGGAGCTATAGGTACTTCAGTGATGCTTTATGAATTCTGTCACGTAACATTTACAATGATTGGTTTGTTAACAGTTAATTAGCAAGAAGAAAGTCTAAAGACAAGTGTTATGCTATCTAAGCAGCAAATCTCCATAAATTCTAAACTTAGATAGGTTTTGAGAGAGAGAACCTCTTACCTTTTCAGTCCTAATACTCTGTTTGGATTGTAAGAATATGATGAGAAAAAAAGTGATTTAATAAGAAAGTTGTGAGAAAGAAAAGTGAATGAATCCGTTATTTGGATAAATTATGATTACGTAGGAAAGAAAATAATTAGAAAGTAAATTGATATATTTGGATTATATGAAAAAGTGATAAAAAAGTAATAATATATAAAATTACCATATTAGCCCTATTGACTTGAATAATCATTTTTTAACTTTTTGTGCCTGCACCGTAGTTGGTAAATCTATGTTGTAAATACACGTTAGCCACCTCGTTCATGCTGGTTTGGTTTTTTTTTTTCTCTCTAGTCACGTCATCACGTCTTTTTCTTTTCTTTGTAAAAATTTTTTTGGTCGTTCTCTAACGTGAGGAGACAACATTTGTTGTTTGAAATGCTAATTATATGTTATATTAGTACTGAATAGGTATATAAAAATTTCTAACATACATTAAAAAAATTATAAAATTTATTTCAACTCATAAAAAAATTTAGCTGAATTTATAATCTAAAATATAGTTTAATTTTCATTTAGAAGAAAAATATTTACTTGGATTTAGGTGTAGATATAAAGACAAGTAGACATATATACAACCATCGAGTACAGTAATTGAAAAAAAAAGAGCTAATTGCAAAAGATACATATTACCCGTCCTCATGGATATTCATAGACAACCTAAGAAACACACGTACACATCCATTGTGCCATGACTAATAGAAAAATAAAATAAATAAGTTTCCAAAACATTTAGGTAATTTTCTTGTTAAAAAAAAATAATCTCACTTTATTGATCTTTTTTTTTTTTCACTTTCTTCATTTGATGTGACACTTTGACAGATGGTGTTGTACAGTTTTTTTCTCATCTTCCCAAATGTGGGAAAGAATGTTTTTTCTTTTCTTTTCCTATTCTACTGTAAACAAACATAGCATAAAGGATAAATAACCACTTAGGTTAAGTCTAAGTAGATGATAGTGAACATATAAGTTATTATTTGTTATGATATGTGTCGTTAAACTAAGACTATAATAGATACCATAACATTAACTTATCTTCGGGGTTCATTATAGAGGATATATATTTTCTTGCTGTGGAATAGATGTGGATCCAAGTGTTGATTTTATATTTATGATTTCCAATATTTGTTGTCATCGTCACATATCAATCTATTACAAATGTGCAATTGATCATCATAATACTTTTTTTCGGTGAGTAGCATAAAAAGTACCCAAGTACTTGTAGCATTTCATTAATTAATAATGTTCGCGAGAAATGGAACCCAAATATAAAGTCACTTCATTGTGCTACTTCCTAAGATTATAATCATAAGCACCAATTTCCATATTTTCCCATTATTAATGATTTGAATTTTTGAAGAAGATTTTACTGGTGATAGTTGCTTTTATCTTTTTTTTTTTTCACGGTCACTTATACATGACATATATTGATTAATTATCAAAAAATTGAAGATTAAATATATTATAAATTTGTTATTGAGAAGTGTTGATGTATTGATTTTTTATTAGTAATTATAAAATAAATGACAAAAGGTAACTGTCCGTAATAAATCATTTGCGAGGAATATTAGCTCACGTTGAAACAAATCAAACATAATGCAGCCTAAAGATTGGCCTCACCTCAACAGGACAATTGAAAGATTTCAAGTAAAAAAAAAAAAGAGCAAAAGTTCTGCTTAAATTGCGTATTATTAGGGACCGGAGCAACTAATTACCATTAATCTTGAGCACTTGTTGAAGGTGGTGGTCTGTATCTTCTGGATGGGCCTCCACTCTGGGCCTTTCAGGCAAAACCCACCGGCCTTCACCGTTTCTCACCATCCCTTTGTTCTCATCCTGCCGCCAATGCGGCGGCACGTCGTACTCACTCTTTAGGAAGTCGCAACTCTTGTTAACTAGAGCAATATCCCTGCCGGCTGCCTGACAGAACCGCTGTCCCTTGCCGCGGTAGCCATCCACCAAGTGCAAATGGGCCTCAAGATTATGGGCACAACCAATGTCTTTAGTGGACTTTAGAAATGGGCTATGGGTGTGATCCAGGGCAAGTTCCACTCCAACATGTGCATAGCTCCATGGAAATGAAATAGCCTCTTCCATATACTTTTGAAATTGGAATTTCTCATTAGCAATGATCCCCGGCACGGTAGGTACCTTGTCATGTACATTAATCACCCTTAGTACCTTAACTCCGAGCTCTTCGCAACGCTCCTTAAACTTGAGATTTCCGACGCGAGGGCCGGCGAAGGAATAGACCGTGACAGGAATTTTAGACATATAATCTCCATAATCCATGTAATTAAGTCTCATTTCAGCAATATCATAAGCACTCAATATAGCCAAAGCTGCCCCTAGGCTATGTCCCGTAATTGTAATGCTAATTTCATCACCTCTGTAATAATCAAGCAGCCGCTTGATTTCAGCCAAAACTTGCTCCCTGGCAGAAAATGAGCAATATTCACAGGAAGCCTCTTTCATAGTGTACAAGTCGTAGAACCCGGATTCGATTTTGATTGATGGATCGTTTGAAAAATTTGCTGAGCATAAAATGTCCTTCAGATCGTATATCCATTCCAGATATGTAACAGTGCCTCTCCACGCGATCACTATATCGCGCCTTCCTAGCCGTTTGATCTCGTCCTCATCTTTGGTGACTGCAACGTAGCCCATCCAATTGGCATGTTTGCTCCAGATGCTGCTCAGCTTCGATTTTTGAAAGAAATTTGGAAGATTAATGTTGGAAGTTGCGTAAAGGTACCTGCTAATTTGGCAGCCATGGCCATGCATGTCAAGCTTGTCGAAAAAATGAGCTCCTTGGTATTTACATGTGCCACAGTACTTGGAGTGAGGATCAAAGTCGAAAGAATCGTAGCATGCTTGCGCAAACTCGCCATATCGGATGATTTCTTCGCGGAGATGGGAGTTTAAGGGGTCGAGCAGACCTTCCCAGTCATTGCAGCCTTGGATTTCCTCCCAGATTTCAGCAAGAGGCCTCTTGTCGTCTTGGTAAACTATGGTTTCTTCCAGCTGGTCAGGAGCTAGACTTGATGCAGAAGATGAGCATTTGATGGAAGTTTTCAGGTTTGTCGAAAAGGGTTTGCTGGGAAAGAGGAGACTTTCGGGTTTTACAAGGTTGTACCGAGGCAAGAGCCCTGTTGAGAGAGGTTGTAGATTGATCTTATTGGGGCTGTTAAGAAACAAAAGCGGAGAAGCCATATGGGGTCTCTGTTTTTCCTTGCGCTCAATCTCCTTCTTTCCTTCGAAGTGCCTTTTAGGCTTGGTATTTTGAGATGGGATAATTTGTGGACCTAATTTTATGATTTCGGAGGAGAAGCAAAGAGAGTGTTGAGTAGAAACCAGAGTCTAGAAATGCAGATATTAGGATCTCAAAGGGAATTTGAAAATCATTGGAAGCTTGAAGCCTACCAATAGAGGATTGGTTGGAGTGTAATGTGGATGAGCTTGGCAGTTAAAGATTGGAATGACCTCTCGAAATTAATCTTTACAATTTAATAAATCTGAAGTCAAAGCAAAAAGGGTAGCGTTGAAATTTTCGATGTGAAAACATTGACCAACACAGTTTAGTCTCATCGTAAATTTAGATCCGTCACTCAAAATAAAATCGACTAAATTACGAGAGGTTCAATTCCATGACGGCAATGTAAACCAAAAAAAAAAAAGAAATAATTAAAAGCAGTATTTGAGCAAATTATTGCAAAGTAATGTAATCAAGAAGATATGTTTCAAAGATACAAGGTTGGCAAATTTAGCATGAGACTAATGGATAGTGCTTTTTTTAATTTTAAATTTTTATAAATTTTTATAATCAAATCTTAAATTTTTTGATTTTTTCAATTAAATTCTATACTTTTTAGATTCTATACAATTGAGTCATTTACATTAACGGTCAAATTGTCTAAAATATACTTTAACTGAATGGATAAAAATAAAAAAGTGTAAATATCACTTCTTTCATATTTTTCTGTTTTAGTATTTTAAGAAAATAATTAAAATACTTTATTTAAGATTTTTCTTAATTCACTTTAATTTTGTCAAAATATATTTTAAACAGTTTAACTGATGATCATTGGTAAAAAAAACTCGATTCTAATAAATGTGAAAAATATAAAATTCAATTGAAAAAAAATAAAAATTTAAAATTTAATTATAAATACTTATAAAGATTTAAAATTTAAAATGATCTCATCCCAACTAAATAAGCATCAATTTTAGAGAGTAGTACTTTGTTATTTGGCTTCAGAATCCTACAAGTTTTGCTTTTCTTCCTTCGCGAGGAGTTTTTTAATCAATTTATGTTATTCTGGTTTTGAATATGGTGACACGGGCATTGGATTTTAGCTGTATAGTCTTGTCATTCAATATACTATTGCTTTTCTATCCAGGAAAAATTTAAAAGTTACTAAAAAAAAAAGTATTCAAAAATAATTGATTAAATTAAATGTTCAACATCTGAATTTAGAGTATAAAAAAATAATATTAATTTTTTATTTTTTTTTAATTACACTCACAATTAAAATAATTATAAATTAAATTTAACTAATTATATTCAGACGCTTTTTTTAAACAACTTTTTCTTCAGAAATATAAAAGTGCCCTTCTATCAATCAGTCTATTGATGACGTGTTCATAAAGGATAAAATTGTGGGTAAGAGAAAATGTTGAAGAATGAGAGTGACGTTTCAAGAAGTTGCTCTTGAAATATCAGGGTTGCAATTGCCATGTGGTCTCTCCCCACTCACCAAAGTTTCAATGTACCAAAAAGCTAGATGGGGGCGCACCATTGACCAAAGTGGGCAGACAACTTGATGGCTTCCACTAAAATTCGAAAAGGATGCTTTGTCGCATTCACCAACGAGTTTTCCATGCCAGATTTGAATTGAAGCGTTAGAGGCCTCATAAGATGCTCCTTGATAAAAAAATTCGCCACGAAATTCATCACTAAGGATGTTGGAAAGGCTTACGCCATTTTCAGCTTCTTGTTTGGAGTTCCCAACCAGGCTTACACATGCAAAAGCATATGGCGAGCATTGAGCCCAAACTGAGAGTTACTCCAATAGAGAAAACAAAAACTTTGAGCTAGTTAGTTAAGATTGGCAGCATACTGGTTTTCACCGAGACTATCATTTGCCACGTTGAAATTTCCCTGCTTTTTAAACCAATGTCTCGTAGTGCAAATGTGCAATACGACACTAATATGTTTCTATTTTCCTTTTTTACTTTTAGCTTTGGTATATCCTCTAAAAGAGATTTAGGCTACGGATGCTGCGCGGAAATTCGTGAAGGATAAGGGTTTGGACATGATTGCGATAAATCCTGCAATGGTCATCAGTTATGGGAAGGAAAGAATTATTCCCATGTGTAACTTCTGGCCATATAGTTTTTTGATAGATAAAAAACAAAAAAAACAAAAAAACAAAAAAAATCAGTCCTTTGCAGCCCACTATCACAAAGTGTCCTTGTAGAATTATGTTTCTTTTTTATTCTATACAGAGGTTCCAAAGAAATTAGATTAATTTTCTTGGTGGATTATCTCATAGGTGTGAAGATGATAAAGGCTCATGTAACAACAACTTGCATGCTGTCCAAAGAAAAGAGCAAGAAGCTTGGGAATTGACTTCATTCCCTTGGAGGTGAGCCTTAAGGAAACAGTTAAAAAGTTTGAAGGAGAAATAGCACCAAAAATAAAAAGTTTCTGACTTGTGAGAGTGTGAGAGTAGCTCTTGCTTCGGGGCCATGCTTGAATGTGAGAAGAGAAGCAATTCAAGTAGGAGTTGTCAGCATTATTGCCATACATGAAAACTTTGCTACATAGATGAATCCACTGGGCACCCACTATTAAAATTTGTACGAGAGCTTTACTCGTTCCAATTGGCCCTAACAATGAAAATTTCGACACACTTTACAGCAAGGGGGCATTATGTTGTTTAAGAGCAGACATCAAAATTAGAGATTTGAAGTTCTGAAATTCAACTTTCAGATCCCACCATTCACATTTCCAGTAGATCAGGATTTAGCCGTCAGCTAAGTATTAAGTGTAGCAATCCCACATAAAAAAATAGAAGGTAATGTCAAAATTAACTAATTATTTATTTTAGATAACTCAAACAGAAATACACAGCTTCAGTTTTTGATAATTCAAATTATATAGGGCTCTAATGTCGCATCAATAAATAAATGAGAATTTTCTCCCCCAGAAAAGGCATTAAAACAGGAAAGAACAAAAAAAAAAAAAGAATGTCCAAAATATCAGGTAAGACCTAAAACAAACAACTCACCCTGGCATTCCTAGAGAATTCTAGCAGTCGTTCATAAACTTTTTGACGTTCTCCATTTTGCCACTGACGTATCACTTTACATCTTTCGGAACACAATGGATTGTACCATGTATGTTGTCTGATGACCACGCGCTCAAGGATAGCCGCATGTTTCAACACGAAAATTGCAAACTCGATCTGACTGGAGGTGCAAAACCCACAAAATTTAAATTCTTCCAAGTGTTCGTGGACATATCCTCTGTGCTCAGGCTGTCCCTGTTCAATGTCTTCTTGACAACACATCTGCAATAACAAACATGAAGTACTAAGTAACATAATTGAAGGAGAAATTGAAGTAGGTTACAAATACATCAATCCAAAATGCTTTTACCACTCACCATCATATGAAGTTGACGAAGAAAAGGAAAGGCTTTGAAAATTGAAACCATCTTCAACAAGTCAAATTTCATTTGCTGAAAGAAAGCCAAACTCAATCTTGTAACTGTTTTGAATGTTCCAATGCTTTGTGGAATTTTGTTAACCTGCACAGAGAGAGGCCAACAGTTAACGTATCTGCCAAGAGAGAAAATAACAATGAAAAGCTTCAATGAAAATGTTTGTTTGCATACCCAATCTTCCCTAGTCTTAATATATAACTCCCTCAACTTAGGAAGCTGTTGTGGAAGAAGAGTGAATGTGCAACGGAACTGATCATCATCATTCGGAAAGCAAGTGAATTTCCACAAGTTAGGGACTCTGTTAAAAATAAGTGCGAACACCTGAGAACAATAATATTCAAACTCGGAAAGATTCGCATTACATAGTTCAATGCTGGTTACCCCACAACAGATAACGAGCTTAAAGCTTTCTAGACAGAGGAGTGGGCCAAGGCATAATTTCTTAGGAAGGGTACACTTCCACAACCTTAAAGCCTTAAGCTTCACCAAAGAAGAAAACAAGCTCTGCAGGTCATAATTTGATAGAGATACATATGTCAAGAAGAGAGATTCCAAGGAGCTGAATTGGTTGGTGAAATCTGTTCCTAAGTTGCAACCATACAAGCGCAGATGCCTTAAATTGGCCTGTGCACCTTCCAAAAGCTCACTGCGAAACAGGTACTTGCTCCAATACTCTTTAAGAAAGATATCAGGCCAGGTCCTGCAAATCATATGGCGACAGTACAGTGCAAGCGACAAAGTTTGAGCACGCATTTTAATGGCAGAACGGACCCATCCATCAACATCACCTGCAAAACTTTGCAGACAGAAAATAATGGAAAAGCACCGAATGGCCTGTTTGCCATCGTCATAAGACTCTATGAACTGACTAACTCCTCTTACAAACTTGTCCAGGTATCCTGCACAAGGACATAGCTGCTGCTGAGAATTATCAAAAAGCTGGAGGTTTTCAGGAGTCGGGAACATATTATGCCAATCGAACAAGAGGTCAGAATGGGATGGCCGGACATATCTCCATCTATGGGATAACACGCGTGTTCTGGTAGCATCCCTCAGTGTCAAGTGGGAGATAATCAAACCAAGAATTTCATCTGGCAATTTACTAATGTGGTCGTCCTCCCTACTAATTTTGACACTCATATCCTCATCCTACACCAAAACAAGTCACAAACACAAACAAAACATATTATTATTATTATTATTAGAAATTACTCAAATCCTCAGAGATTGAGCTCATGGGAAAAACAAAAAACACAAAAAAAACAAAAAAAAACAAAAAAAGAGAAGATTCATGATTCATCCAGTGTCCATACATACTGAATTGTGGACAAGGCGCAGGTGTTGTTGCATACAATACAGTGCACCAATTTCAGAAATTGAGCATTCACTAAAATTAAAATTAGCAGTGTTAAGATCATGCAACAAAGATTCAAGCTTTGAACAAAAATAATTTAATGGTGGATAACCAATTTTACTGCATACGTACAGTACAACCATATTAAGAGCATAATCATAAACCCCCCAACAACGAAACAAATGCAAGAAAGAAAACAAATATATCAAAAAAAAAAGAAAATTAAATGATAATAATACCTGAAGAGAAGTAGAGGTAGAAGAAGCCGCAGAGAATCCAGTTTTCAATAATTTACAGGGCTTCAACATCATTAGCTGATTATTTTATTAATTATCCCTAATTAAGAAATATAAAGATTAAGATTAAGATTATAGCGGTGGTTCTGGCACTGGTACTGGTACTGGCAGTAGTCAAACGGTGGATTTGAAGACACAAGGAAGACAAACGGAGAAAGAGGCTTCGTCAGGAAGACCTAGCAGCAGCAGCAGCATCAACAAAACATGTGGATAATTTAATTGCCTAACTCCAGCGGCAGAAGAGGAGAAAGAGGGGTGGGAGGTGGGGAGGAGAGAGAAACAGAGGGAGGGGGGATGATTAAGCCACTCATATTTTAATAATCGGATCGATTATCAGACCGAAAAATTTAAAATGCTTAAAATTTAATTGATTTAATTATTTTAATAAGAATTATATTTTTTTTTTACAAAAAAGGAAACAATATGATATTAAAGTAAAGCACTTGTACAAGAGGGCTTATCCATTAAAGCCCACACCAACATAATATACAGAGTATAAAAGGTTACCCACATAAATCTAACTAGAGCCCATTACAACCAAAGCTCAAACCGTACAGTAGCCAAGCAGGCCAACAAGGAAACCGAGTTTTGGCCCACAACTAGAGGAAGACCAAGTCCACAGGTAAAGGCAGAAACTTGTCCAAAGCCCAAAAACCCTATAGCCCAGAACCCGAACAGGAGCCAAGGCACCCCACAAAAACCAGAGTCGGTGAGCCCTGG
The DNA here is from genome assembly GCA_037832335.1 of Carallia pectinifolia. Lineage (NCBI taxonomy): Eukaryota > Viridiplantae > Streptophyta > Magnoliopsida > Malpighiales > Rhizophoraceae > Carallia > Carallia pectinifolia. The sequence goes on from CM075452.1 coordinate 26,186,312, forward strand.
CAACCGGAGAAAGTGGAAATACCTCAAAGGGCCCCTAGTGGCAGACCATCAGCTCAAGGCCAAGCGCACGCGGGGAATGCCAAAGCGCAAATCCAAAGCGCTAACGGAAAAAGCAGCTGCAACGATCAACAGGGCTAGGAGGCGGGGAGACAGTTGAACCCGGTGACCAAAGCCAAAAAATGATGCTGGCGTCGAAGTCCACCAGAAACCACTCATAACCATACAAGGTCGCCCTTGCTGCCAAAAGACCACCCTCCCCCGCCCCACCCTTGAGAGCACAAAGGGGAAAGCGAGGGAGGCAACTGCAGATGCCCAAGCCGAATCAACCACATGCCCGAAGAGAGGAACCAGAAATACAGACCCCGCTACTACCCCCACAAGAAAAGAAACCAACAACAAACCCCCGAAGGGACAGCTTTACGAAGGAAGCACCAACGCCGACGGAGTGGCGACAAACCAGACGCGAGGACCGAAGAGAAGACTCTCGGCGCACGATAGCTTTTCCCTCAGACTCTAATAAGAATTGTATTAATAAAATTAATATTAAATATTAAATATATAAAAAAATATAATATGTATATATATTATATAAAAATATTAATGGAAATTTAATTATACAAAAAAAAAATTTAATACATAAAATGGAATAATTTTAATACCAATTGAATCAAAAATCAGTATTGGTTTACTAGTTTGATAGCTCGACTGGATAGTTTAGTTGTTTTCGACCAATTTGAAGGATATTTGGTTTATCAAAATAATTCTGATTGAAAAAATAATTGATTTTCAATTTAACTAGTTGAAATAGTCAGTTCTGTTGATTCTAACATTATTGAGAAAGATAATTTTTCATTTTTTTTATTTTTTAAATTAATTTTATTTTCAATTTTTAAATAAATAAAGACGTGTATAAATTTTTTTTGGTCCCACCAACACGTGTGGGTGAGAGGCTGTTGAAATTCATATAAAATGAAGAACGACTCTGTTACTATAGCTTAGCGCGTTTCTTCAAATAAAAAAAGAATTGAGATTCAGATTTTAAATTTACTTTTCATATTTACAGTAAATTAAGATTTAGCTTTTAACTAAATGTTAAGTGTAGCGATCCCAACCAAAAAGAAAAGGTCAAAATTAATTCACTATTTAATTTAGATAATTCAATAAAGAAGAACGCTGTAATTTTAATTTTTGATCATTGAAATTTTAAAGAACTCTAAAGTCATCATCAGTAAATAATTGAGAATTTTTTTTCCACATGAAGGTATTTTTGAAAAAAATGTCCAAAAATCAGACAGGACCTAAAATTAACACCTCACACAGAGATTTTTGGAGAATTTCGTCATTCATTTGTGAACCTTTCGACGTTCGCCCTTTTTCTACGTGTGTTTCACCATAATATATTTCGTAGATTTATATTGTGTATCATTTATAGAAGAAGTTGAACATAAAGGTAAAGTCATTTCATTATATTAGTTGAATAAGTACTAATTTTGATATTCTACCATTGTTAATAATTTGGATTTGTGGGGGCTAATATTCATGTTAAAACAAATCAAGCATAAACGAAGCCTAAAGATTGGCTTCACCATAACAGGATAATTGAAAAAATTTCTGAATAAAAACGAGTAAAAGTCCGTTTTGTTCACTTGATAAATGGATCTATCAATGAAAATCTGAGATCGTAATTATAGGCTTCCAAGGCTTAAAACAAGTGGGCTTTAAAGTTATTCATGTCTCCATGTAAAATAGCTTGTGGAGTTGTGGTCAAATTTTTCCTTTTTTTTTGGTCTGATAGGCAAATTTTTCTATTTTACTGCCAAATGTGTTTTAAGAGCTCTGAGGCTGAACTTGGATCAGGAGTTGGGGTGAGTGAAAATCAGGCCCATGTCCACGCAACTGTTCCCTTCTCATCCTTTCAATCTACACATATTCATATCCTTTCAATTTACACACATTGCCTAGTACGAAGTGATTGGAATTAAACGAGGACAAGTGACTTTTAATTTTGATCAATAAATGCAATGATTTATATATTTTTTTATTAAAAAAATAAAATTGAGACTCATGATATATTTAAGAAATTAAAACATCAAAACTCACCGTTTACATTTCCAACAAATCAAATAACGTTTTCATTTTCAGTAAAGTATTTAATGAAAAGATGAAAAAAAAAACAAAAAAGATATGTTGAAGTTAATCTACTATTTAGTTTAAATAAATTAAATAACACAATTTTATTTTTCAATATTTAATAATTGAGATTTTTTAGAACTCTAAAATCTCGTTCGATAATAAGTAATTTAATATTTTCTCTCTTTAAAAAAAAAAAAGCATTTTCTCCCTCAAATGCCATTAAAATAAAGTGTCCAAAATATTAAATGGGATCTAAACTAAACATCTCACCCTAACATTTCCAGCGAATTCTTTCAATCGTTTGTAAACCTCGTTACGTTCTCCCTTCTTCCACTGATTTTTATTTTTACATATTTCAGAACAGAATGCACTGTACCATTTATGTTTTCTGATGACCAGCCGCTTAAGGATAGATGCATGTTTCAACATGAAAATGGCAAACTCAATCTGATTAGAGGTGCAAAACCCACAAAATTCAACTTCTCTCAAATGTTCATGGACATATCCACCGTGCTGATCAAGCTGTCCTTGTTCAACGTCTTCTCGACAGCACATCTGCAATTACAATAGCATGCACCATATATAGCAAAATTCAAAGCATAACTTGAGGTAATCAACAAAAGATATGTCTCATCTAACATGGAGTGAAGTTTTCAAAATTCATAACATATTTAATTTAGAATCCGTATCCTCTTATAATTCACATCAGATAAAACAAATTGTTTGTTCATTTTGTTTGTCCATAAAACCATGCCCTGTTACAAAGACACGATTCCAATATACTTAGTACCACTCACCATTAAATGAAGTCGCCGAAGAAGAGGAAAGGCTTTGAAAATTGAAACCATCTTCAACACGTCAAATTTCATTTGCTCAAAGAAATCCAACCTCAATATTGTAACTCTTGTGAATGTTGAAATTCTCCTGGAATTCTGTTAACCTGCACAGAGAGACACCGAATGGTTAAAAAATATATGTGAAGAAATTGAAAATATGAATGAAAAGTGTTTCTTCGCATACCCAATCTTCTCAGTCTTAATATATAACTCCCTCAACATGGGAACCTGTTGTGGAAGAAGAGTGAATGTGTGGAGGAACTGACGTCTACTAATTGGATTGCAATAGAATTTCCACAACTTAGGGACTTGCTTAAAAATTAGTGTGAACCTCCTAGCACCATCATAGTTAAACTTGGAAAGATTCGCATTAGATAGCTCAATGGTAGCTACCCCACAACAGAAAACGAGTTTAAATCTTTGTAGACGGAGTAGTGGGCCAAGGCATAATTTCTGAGGAAGGTTACATCCGCGCAACGATAAAACCTTAAGCTTCACCAGAGAAGAAAACAGGCTCTGCAGGTCATATTGTGATAGAGATGCATGCGACAAGCGGAGAGATTCCAAGGAGCTGAATTGGTTGGTGAAATTTGGCCCTAAGTTGCAACCACACAAGTGCAGATGCCTTAAATTGGTTTGTGCACCCTCCAGAAGCTCACTGCGAAACAGATACATGTCGCTAGGAGGTTCACGAAAGATGTCAGCCCAGGTGCTCGCGGAAGCCTTATGGGGACAGTAAAATCGAAGCCACAAAGTTTGTGCGCGCATTTTAATGGCAGAACGGACCCATCCATCAACATTACCGGCAAAACTTCGCACGCAGAAAGTAACGGAAAAGCGTCGGATGGCCTGTTTTTCCTCATCATAAGACCCTAGGAACTGGTTAACTCCTCTTACAAACTTGTCCTGGTATCCTGTACAAGGACAGAGCTGCTGCTGCTCCTGCTTCTGAGAAGTATTAGTATTACAAAGCTGGAGGTTATCAGGAGTCGGGAACATATTATGCCAGTCGAAGTCGAGTTCAGAATAGGATGGCCGGACATATCTCCATCTATGAGATAACACACGTGTCCTGGTAGCATCCCTCAGTGTTAAGTGAGAGATAATCAAACCAAGAATTTCGTCTGGAAATTTACTAACGCGGTCGTCCTCCCTCCTAATTTTGACACTCATAGCCTCCTCCTACGCCAACACAAACAGATTATTATTATTATTAGTTACTATTCAGCTACTCAAAAACTGAGCTTTATGTTAAAAAAATATTAGATAAAGCTACTGAGCTTTATCTAGCAAGGAGGAAGCCAGAAAGCTTTTTTAGGAGGACGAATTTATACTACCTCGTAAAATAGTACAAAAAAAAAACTTTGAAAAGCACAGCACGTTCTATTGCCTGTCAAAATAATAAATTATGAGGGATTCGCTGAAACTGGTAATGTTAAGGTGCAACAAAGACATAAGCTTTCAGCAAAAATTTCAATAGCCGAGAACCATAAAATCCTCTTAAGAGTATCAGCTAATGATGGTAAGAACATACATAGAAAGAGGAAAAAAACAAAAAAAAAAAAAAGCAGCACTTTTGGGAGTGTTACTGCTAAAATCCAATAAAGATTCGAGCTTTCACGAAAGATTTTAATGGCGGCCAACCATGTAGTTAACAGAGCCCCAATCACCAGATGGAACAAAATTAGAAATTCATCAAAAGAATCAAGGACGCGGGAAGAATTAGAAGAAACAGCAGTTTCAGTTTTCAATAATTTACAGGGATGCAACATTATTTCATTGTCTCCAACAAAATTGCCGAGTACTTACAGTGTTGGTATGGACGACTATAGAGCACAGCGGACAGGGAGAGCCTTGGCAGTCGGGAAGACTTAGTAGACGGAGTCGCGAGATAATGGACTGTGTTATAGAATTCTGCGATCAATAATGACATTCTTTTTCACTAAATATTATGATCAAATATTTTGACTATATTTATAAGGAAAAGACATAATTAAGAAAGAATAAAAAAATTTATTAATTATAATATTCCCAAATTGAATTTAATTTTTTTCCTTTTTAATCTATTCAGTACAATTCTTAATATCAATTAAGAATAAATAGTATTATTCTTCTATAATAATGATTTTCTTCCCGACTAAATATAGACATCCCAAATATATTTATAAGAAAAGAAATGAAATTAAAAATAAATGAGAGAAAATTATTGAATATAATATTTCTTTATTTATTTTCTTTCTAATATATTTAATACAATTCATGATATGTAGCATATTGTACATCTCATAAATCTAATTTAATCTGATATCAATATTATTAAAAGGATAAAATATCCCCTTAATCTATGTTAACAATTAATTAGTGTACAAATAATAATTTGAATTAATTTTGACATTAAAATGATGGCTAACGCATTAATAATCAATAATACATTAGGAATACTTGCTGATATCTATGACAAATAAAAATTGATATATTAGTCATTAATATTTTTATGATCACAAATATTTATGATTTATTGTATAGAATATTTTGTCATTGATTTTTCAGTATTTCCTATAATTTATCAGTTTAGGAAAAAAAAAAAACCCATTTTCCGTTGTCGTGGTATGAATTAGCTCCAATGCCCTTTGCGACAGTACTTTACAGTTATACCTTCAAATTAACTATTCAAAATTCATACACTTTCCTCTGTTTCTCCTCTTCAGCCTCTCCCTCTCACACATTCTCCCTCCTTGTTTATGAGAATTTTAGAGAAAACTTCTCTCTATTTCACTCTTTTGTATTTATTATATATCTTCTAAAAAAAAATCGAATTTAAGATATTTTTCTAATTTTTGAGATTAACGAAATCTAATCTTCATCAATTGTCTTTGATTGTCTGTAGTCTTAACTCCTAATCATGCAAATTACTCCTCTTAATTTTAGTGTGTCACCCTTAAAAAGAAATCTTAATATAAGACAGGATAACTTATAATATGATATATGTTTGATGTTTTATACGTAAAATTAATATTAAATTATAGAAAAATCGTACATAACGTGTATTTATTATTAGTAAATAAATAAATAATATATAGTTAGGGACCAATTATAAACTTAAAATATCAAAAATAAATTGAAAAAATAAAGTTCTATGGCTGTATGGCCAGAGTATGGATTTAAGAAAGCTGAGAAACAAATTCAATTCAGATGACAAATAGAATTCAATCCAAATTATTTTGTTTTAGTCTACAACCCAAATTATTTTTCTGGTGTTGGACAAGGACCAATATCTGTTTATTGGGCTTGAGCCTCTCTTGTAAACAGATGGGCATAGTTTATTGATTTTGAACTACTTTCCCATCTTCTCTCTCAAATTTGGAGGAGGTTAGATCGTGGGGATCTCCCATGTCTGTAGAGAAGCGAATGTAGCTGCCCATGGGTGTTGCGGTCTGGGTGGGTCAATTGCTTGTGCAAGATAGAATAAGGGCGGCCTTGCCTCGGGTGGTTGACTGTTTGATTTTTGTTTTATCCCCCCTATGAAGCCTTTTTTTCATTAAAGAAACGGTTTAAAATTTATACAAATAGTGTTGAGATTTTATCTCGACAAACATTCAAAAAAGTAATTGATTATTAATTTTTACAATTATATTAATAAAAAGAGTAATAAAAATAAAATATATTTTATCATTTTATTATTTTTATTATACAAAATATACTAATTGGTTAATTTTTTAATACATGTTGAGATAATTAGTGGCTCAAAATTTTTTCCGTCAAAAATGAGGAAGAGGTAACGTTTGATGCGGTTACCAAAGCATTCTTTTAATAGGCAAAAATGATGGATGCAGTCACTGTATTTCATAACTTTTTTACTTGTAAAGATATAAAACTACGTAATGATGATATATATTTATTATTTAAATTTTAATTATTAATTAAATGGTGAATTCATTACAGTTAACTGTTTACATTTAACTAATGAACCACTAAAAAGACAAATTGAAAATAAGACTGGTTCCATAAAAGTTTTTCTTGAGTTCTTGTGACCTATTTCATTAAAGCAATCAATTTCCCTAGTTGAAGTCACAAAATTCTTATGCCCTTTCTACAGAGTCGCCCAAAAATACAACATTATTCAACAAATTTCAGCAGAACGTAATAACTGCATTCCACAGTTATAATCAAGCGCTCTATCTTTCTAAGAGTCTCTAAAGACATGCAATTCTTCAATATCTTCCCTGTGTTATCCAAGTGTCTCTTGCATTTGGGACCATTTGCTCCAATCCTCTGCGCAATAATCTTGCAGCATCCTGAACATGCTCTCTCTTCATGAACAAACTTATAAATATCTAATGATAATATTTCTATCAATTTATTTAATACTCTTAAATTATCTGAGGCAATAAATGAGTGATTAGTTACTCTAACGTCACTGGCGCTCTCGCTCTCTCCCAAGCCTCTCCGCCCGAAATTTTTTTTAAATATTCTGTCAATACATGTAAGAGTCCCGTTACACTTTTAAAATATATATATTTTTTAACTAGGTTTGAACCCGCGCGTTGCGCGGGTTGTACATTTTTTTTAGATATATATATATATATTTTTAGTATTTGACTTTTTTATTTCTCTTTGTTTCTTTGATGATTGAAGCACCATATTTTAGTGCGAGAGTAAATTCAAGAGAGTCAATTAACTCTGTCATAAAGATTGTAAGGGGAAAAAAATTATATAAGAATCTGATTTTTTTTGTTTTTAAGTGGAAACAAATTGTCAAATTGAATATTAAAATTTATTGGGAAGGAAATGAAAAGAAAAAACTAATTGTTATTAATGACAATAGTTAGCATGATTAAATCATATGAAATTAAAAAAATTATAAAAAATAATTTTTATTCTATTTTATAAATAAACAATTTATTTCTTATATGTAAATTGTAAAATCTGAAATAACCAAATTGTGACAAAGGTAATATAGGATAATTATTAAAAATTAAAGACAAAAATTTTGAAATTACTACAGAAGATTTAAATTTAAAGAGGAGCTTTCTCTAATCTTCCCTTTTATACGCTTCCCTTTTCTTATTGTTGCAAACTTAGTAATAAAAGCCCCCTCCTAAGTCCGGAAAAAAAAGCAAGGAAAAAAATACTATTATCTAAAAAACCCAAAAAAAATGGTTTCCTCCGATCAAGACAACGATTTATTTTCTAGGGTAGAAAGAACATGCAGTCATCGAAGAACCAATGTTAATCTTGAAAGTCCCGGAAATACTCAAATAATATACCAAAAAAAGGGGAAAAAAATCAAGCATGTAAGAGATCAAGGTAATGGAACATTTCCTTTGCTTACCTTTAACAGGACAGTAAAAGATGATGAGCAATTTTACCAACACATGAAATTGAAGTTGGAAACAATGAGACATTGAATTTTACCTGAAATTTTGGACGATTACAATGCAGTTCAGTCGTGCAATCTGATTACTTCTGTGACACACAAATGGTAAGCCACTCACTTATATAATAGGTAAGTCTCCCAATTGAGTTATTATTTATAATTAATGTAAATTTCGGTTATGAGCTTTGGGAATAATGCACGGCGAAGTAGACTTTTGGGTAGATTAGTTTGAGTTACAAATTGTTAATTTCGGTTATGAGCTTTGGGAATAATGCACGGGGAAGTAGACTTTTTAATTGGTTGGTTATTTTTGCCAATACATGGAATTAAGTATACTTTTGGGCAGATTAGTTTTGAATTACAAATTGTTAATTTCGGTTATGAGCTTTGGGAATAATGCACGGAGAAGTAGACTTTTGGGTAGATTAGTTTCAGTTACAAATTGTTAATTAGTAGGTATATTAATGGGCCAGATTTAATGTGGTATATTAATGTGGTATATTAATAATATTAAGAGGCCATCAAGTTTTGTATTAAATACAATTCTCTCTATATACATTTTGTCCTAAAACTTAATAAGTGATATAAGATAACTATTAAAAATTAAAGAGGAAGATTGTAATTTCGGTTATGAGCTTTGGGAATAATGCACGGAGAAGTAGACCTTTTGGTAGATTAGTTTGAGTTACAAATCGTGGTTATGATACGGCAAGTAATGAGGAGAAGCAAATTCATTTCTTTCAGTTATCCTTTCATTTAGTTTAGTTTTTTTTATAAAAAAAACTAAAGAGGGAAATTATAATAAAAGAGGAAAAGGAAAATTATAATAAAAGAGAAAAATTAGATATGTTGCCACGTGGCAGCATGAATTAAGTCTAAGCTTCCTCTTTATACTAATTAGATAGATTATAATATATTTTTTATTTTTTATAACGATAATATTATTTTTTAAACTAATTTTTTTATTGTAAAAAATAATATAATTGTTGTAAGAAATAAAAAATATATTGTAATTCAGACAAAAAAAAATTCTGAGAAAAAAAATTTCTGTAACTCTTTTTTTTTTTTTTTAAATCTAATAACCAGAAACAGTCCCAAAAACCACTAGTTAACCGTACTCTCCATCATCTGTAAAGCATCTTTAAGCTGGTGGTGCTCGCGACTCTTTGTGCAGCATTGCGCGTCAGGGATGCTGAACCCCAAGATATCGTCTTCACCGAGCGGCCCTATATCGAAGATGTGGGCCCACGGCGAATGTCAGTCTTCTTACCCTTCTTGTTCGTTTTGATTCGTTCTTTTTTTTTCTCTTTAAGAAAATAAAAAAGTTTGTCATTCATATTTTAACAGTCATATTAATATACATATTATAACAGATTTATTTATTTTTATAATAAAATTAATAAAATATAATATAAAAAATTAATACATAATTTTTTATTATAAAAATAATAAATATTATTGTAAAAATAATCAAATTTATCGAAAAAAATATATTTTATATGTATACCATTTAAATATTAGTGTGTATACACCAAACTCAACTCTTAAGAAAAATATATCCAGCTTTAGAAAAAATCTTTATATCACGAGGACTGAGCTTTCTTTTTCTTACATGGTTGTCATTAGACACTACTTCTTTAAACCGCAAAGAGTGAGCTTCCTGTTTCTTAAATGAGCAATCATATTTCATATGTTTTTTTCTCGAACGATATTCTGTTTAAAATTATGATTGATATTTTTTTAATATAAAAATAATACATATTTTAAAAATATTAATTTTTATTTTAAAAATATTAACTATAATTTTTATCAAAATACCGCCGGAATAAAATACACCCAAAACACTAATGTTTTTACTTCTTACACAGCTGTCATTAGACGCTACTTCTTTAATTACTTTTGCTTCTATATTCAGTAATTAATGTACTGAAAAGGCTGTAGGATATACAACAGCAACAAAAACAAATCCTTAGTCCCTTCTCCCACTCATGATCAAGAAATTAAATGTCTGCCTCTCCCACTGCCATTACTGCTGCAGCTCTTCCCAATTCCTAAAATGGAAAATTGGACGCCGTGAATAATGAGAAAAAGATCTGATTCTGAGTCGTTCATCATGTGAGTAGGCCTTACATTGCAGGGTGAGCAAGATAACTTGTCATTACGAAGAAAATCCCAAGGTCACAGCAAGCAACGTTCAATGAAAGAACTCAGTCATTTTCACCAAGATCATAGTAATTAGAAGGCGCGATTCTGTCGCTGTAAATCCTATAAATAAGGGGCAGTTCTTCTGTGATTAAGCACCCACACTGCACTTTTCATTTCTCATAAACTAACTATTCTATTTAGCTGCACTTTGCAACAATGGCTGGGAAAAGAAAGCATGAACACGCTTACAATCCTGAGAATCTCAATGAGGACGTCCCTGATAACGAAGAAACATCAGAAGACGACGACGATGAAAACCCGAAAAAGGTTCGAGAAGGCATCTACGGAGAACCCGGCGACTACACCGACGACGAAAACGGCAACGCCAGAAATGATGACGACTATGATGGAGGCGACGACGGCCACAAACATGACGGTGGTGAGGAGAAGGAAGAGGAAGAAGAGGAGGAGAAGAAGGAAGAAAAAGAGAAGGAGGAGGAGCAGGAGGACGAGGACGAGGACGAGGAAGACGAGGACTGACGACGACGGTGGCAAGTAAGAAGAGCACCAGGGGAATTGGTTAGGGGCAGGTTGTCTGGAATTTGGACAGAAGTCTCTTTTTTTATAATTTCCACTGCTGTTATCTATGTACTTTCTCTAGTTTGACTTGTCCTACTAATGAATTTTATTCGGTTGCCCCGTTTTAGCACGAGGTCTATTACGTGCTGATACGATTTTGTCATATATTTCAGTTTTATATTCAGTTATTTTATAATAATGTATAAAGTTTTTATAATAATGTATAAATTTTTTATAATAAAAAAATAAAATATAAATTTTTATTATAAAAAATATAATTATTATTACAAAACTATATACATTGTTACATATAACAAAAATATACATATAACAAAAACATATAACATTATAATGTGACTACCAACATTTTCCTTTCTAACATTATCTTCGAATCCACGATTTTACTACTGTCGGTACCAGTACCAGAACCAGAACCACCGCTATAATCTTAATCTGTATATTTCTTAATTAGGGATAATTAATAAAATAATCAGCTAATGATGTTGAAGCCCTGTAAATTATTGAAAACTGGATCTTCAGCAGCTTCATCTACTTCTACTTCTCTTCAGGCATTATTATTTAAAGTTGAATAAACTTTTTTGTATTTGCTTTCTTCTTTTTGATATATTTGTTTTCTTTCTTGCGTTTGTTTCGTTGCTGGGGGATTATAATTATGCTCTTGATATGGTTTTACTGTACTGTACATAGGGGGTAAAATTGGTTCTCCGCCATTAAATTATTTTTGTTCAAAGCTTAAATCTTTGTTGCATGATCTTAACAGTACCCATTTTAATTTTTGTAAATGCTTAATTTCTAAAATTGGCGCCCTGTATGGTATACAACAACTCATGCTCCTTGTCCTCAATTCACTATGTATGCAACGCTAAAGCTTGCATCAGAGAACATCAATTTTCATGGACTTTGAAAGGAGAATATTTCAACTACTCCTAATATATGTTAAAAGGTTTCAAAGGATTTAGTAACATGTTAACTACTCGTAATGAGTTGGCCATGCTACGGTTGCCAGGTTAGGTGAAGAAGAGTAGATCTGCAGTGAATATTATTCATGATCGCTCAAAAACACTTGATGGGTACAGGGAGGAAAGTAAATTTGCAATTTCACATGCAAAAAGAGTCTAAAGCACCCCTCAATGTGTCTAATATTCTTAGCATCGTGATACTTTCCTTGTTTCTCCAATGTACGAGGGGCTTATTATATTGATCTTTAGGATTGTGAATTACTTTTTTTATATGATAGACCTAAAAAATTCATTATAAGAACTCTTGCTGTGTCGCCTATTCCAATTCGACCATCGGTGATTGTGGATGGATATCAGAAGTCTCTCATACCTTGTGTTTATTTTCAGCCACCTCTGTACTGCAATCATAATTGATGTTTAAACTTATTTTGTCCTTAATTCAGCCATGAAGGTGACATCACAGAGAGATTGAAGCAAATTATTCAAGCCATCTTGTACAGTGGCATTCCTTATTGTATACTTAAATCGTTCAAAGTGGTTTTCGATATCATAGCATTCAAATGCATTTATTGGATTGTTTTTAATCTTATTTTTGTGCTTTAAAAGTTGATCAACTTCCTAGTGCTATTGTTACAAATTTGTCCTATATAACCTATGTCCTTTCTCTTCCTTCCTATGCATCAGTGAAGGAGGAAAAAAATAGGGAAGAAAATACCAAAGACCGCGATTAAGTTCACCACAACTTGATGACCTATGCCTGGCTATTGAAAATCTTATCCTGTTCTTCACATGACTCATTGTATTTCTCTTTGCTTTTATGAATTTTTGCTCAACTGCATAATTGTAGGCATCCATTGCCCCGTAATATTCCCAAATACATGAGTATTTGATGCCGAAACAACTCCTGTCATAGTCTTCTCTACTATAATGGGAATAGTTGATTGCCTATCCATGTCGATCCCATTCCATGTTTTTGAGTTCTGGAAATTGTCTTTTTCATAAATCTGGTGTTTCCTTAGCTTTTAATTTTTCCATTTTCCCCTAACTATTTGTGCATTATTTTTGCATATACAGATGAATTTGTTATTAAGTCATTTTTTTTCTTTCATGCGATTAGTTTCAGCTTTCAAGTTATATCATGGTTAATAATGATTTTCGTCCCGACTAAATATAGGCATCCCAACTATACTTATCAGAAAAGAAATAAAATTAAAAAGGAATGAGCAAAATATTGAATATAATATTTCTTAATTTTATTTTCTTTTCTTTTCTTTCTAATTTATTCGATACAATTCATGATACATATCATATTTCTTAATCCATGTTAACAATTAATTAGTTTACAATAATAATTTGAATTAATTTTGACATTAAAATGATGGCTAGATAATGCATTAATAATCAATTATATATTAGGAATCCTTGATGATATCTATGACAAATAAAAACTGAGATATTGGTCATTAATATTTTTTATGATTTATGATTTATTGTGTAGGATATTTTATCATTAATTTTTCCTCTGCTTCTCCTTTTCAGCCTCTCCCTCTCACACACTCCCTTGTTGTTTACGGAAAGTTTAGAGAAAGTTTCTCATGTTTTACTCTTTCGTATTTATTATATATCTTCTTAAAAAAATATATATTAAATTTAAGATATTTTTCTAATTTTTGAGATTAACGAAATTTACTCTTCGTTAATTGTCTTTGATTGTCTATAGTCTTAACTCCTAATCTGGCAACTTACTCCTCTTAATTTTAGTGTGTCCCTTAGAAAAATCTTTATATAAGGCATTATAACTTAAAATATGATATATGTTTAATGTTTTATATGCAAAATTAATATTAAATTATATAAAAATTGTACGTAATGTAGATTTATTATTAATAAATAAATAAATCATATGTATTCGGGGACCAATTATAAACTTAAAATGTCAAAAATAAATTGATAAATAAAGTTCTACGGCCTTATGGCCAGAGTATGGGTTTAAATAAGCTGAGAAACAAATTCAATCCAGATGACAAATAGAAGGACAACCCAAACAATTTTGTTTTGGTCCTACACCCAAAATATTTTCTGGTACTAGACGAGGACCAATATCTGTTTATTGGGCTTAAGCCTCTCTTGTAAACTGATGGGCATAGTTTATTGATTTTGAACTACTTTCCCATCTTCTTTCTTAAATTTGGAGGAGGTTGGATCGTGGGGATCTGCCATGTCTATAGAGAAGCGAATGTAGCCACCCATCGGTGTTGTGGTCTGGGTCAATTGCTTGTGCAATATAGAATAGGGGTGGCCTTGCCGCGGGTGGTTGATTGTTTGATTTTTGTTTTATCCCCCTTAACGAAGCCTCTTTTTTCATTAAAGAAACGGTTCAAAATCGATACAAATAGTCTTGAGATTTTATCTCAATATACATTTAAAAAGTAATTAATTATTAATTTTTTGTAATTATATTGATTAAAAAAATAATAAAATATAAAATATAAAATATAATCTATAACTTCATTATTTTTTATATACAAAATATAGAAATTGGTTAGTTTTCTAATATATGTCGAGATAACATGTGCGGCTCAAAAATTTGTCCGTTACTTAAAAAGAAAGAGGTAATGTTTGATGCGGTTGCCAAAGCATTCTTTTAATAAGTAAAAATTAAGAATGCAGACCTATTTCATGACTTTTTAATTTGTAAAAGATATATGGACATAAAATGATGACATATATTCACTATTTAAATCTTAATTATTGATTAAATGTTAGATTTTGTACAGTTAATTGTTTATATTTAAATAATGAGCTACTAATACGACAGATTAGAAATAAGACTGGTTACTTAGAAGTTTTTATTGGGTTCTTGTGGCCAAATTTCATTAAAGAAATCAATTTTCCATAGCTGAAGCCACAAAATTCTTATGCCCTTTCCACAGAGTCGCACAAAAATACAGTATTATTCAGCATATTTCAACAGAACGTGGTGATTGCATTCCATAATTACAATCAAGTGTTGTATCTTTCCAAAAGTCTCTAGAGGCCTGCAATTCTTCAATCTCTTCCCTGCGTTATCCAAGTATCTCTTGCACTGGGGACCATTTGCTCTAATCCTCTGCGCAATAATCTTGCAGCATCCTGAACATGCTCTCTCTTCACGAACAAACTAATAAACATCTAATGATAATATTTCTATCAAAAAAAAAAGAATGATAATGTTGGTAACTGTCTAACAACAATGGATAAAAATCAGACATCAAATTCCTTTCGTTTCAAAATAATCAAGGGTTTGATTATGCACACACAAAATTTAATTGAATAATTGTGAAAAAAATGTGTGTCTATATATATATATATGTATAAGTATGTGTCGAGTGTGTGTGGTAAAATTAATAAGTTTGAGATTCATGATTAGATTCAAACTGAAAAACTAATACTTCAATTCTCTAGAATTCGGGTGAGATAAAGCCAAAATTTATAGCGATATATTAGATTTTAATGAAAAATCTCCTCTTAATTTTATCCTTGTAGTAAAATGCTTTACATTTAGGATAAAATCCTGTTATGTCCAAATATATCTATAATATTTCGTGTCCACTAAGTCGAACATATAATTAAATTTTGTGTGTGCGTAATCAAACCCTTGATTATTTTGAAACGAAAGGAATTTTGATGTTTGATTTTTATCCCAATTGTTAGACAGTTACAACTATTATATATATATTATTTTTTTTTTTGGATAGAAATATTATCATTAGATATTTATAAGTTTGTTCATGAAGAGAGAGCATGTTCAGGAGGAGGATTAGAGCAAATGGTCCCAAATACAAGAGATACTTGGTTAACGTACGGAAGAGATTTAAGAATTGCAGGCCTCTGGAGACTTTTGGAAAGATAGAGCACTTAGATTCCAATTATGGAGTGCAATCACTACGTTCTACTGAAGTATGCTGAATAATGCTGTATTTTTGTGCGACTTTGTTGAAAGGGCGTAAGAATTTAGTGGCTTCAGCGATGGAAAATTGATCGCTTTAATGAAATTTGGTCACAATAGCCCAACAAAAACTTTCAAGTAACCAGTCTTACCTCTAATGTGTCATTTTAAGTAATTTTGAGAGTTTACGATTTGATTGTAGATTGAAGTTTAAAAAAATCGTCTTGGGTAGTTCAAATATAAAAAAAAAAACTCTCTTAAAACTACTCAACCAAATTCTTGGTACCCTTAATAAAAATCATTGGGTATGACTTAAAGTTGAATTTAAGGCAAAAAAATGAAAGTGGCAATAACTTGTCCCTTAAACACTTGCAAAAATAGGTGTCTATGCAATTAGCAGCATAATTGGAACCTCTCAATTGACTCCACTCAACTAATCCAATTAAAATTGAACCGAAATCACTAAAAGACAAAAAAAAAATTGTTCCGACTGTCATTGGTAGGTCAGAACAATTATCAAACCGAACCGGCCAACACCCACAACCCGATGACAATGTGCAAGTTCGGTTTGGTTGAGGCAGGTAAAATGAGCATAGGCCACCCTGTGAATGTGATAGTATGGTTATTAATATAGACACTGCTACTTGAAAGAAGTAAATCGGATTGATTTTGTGCCCTTTCGTTGAGACGAAGAGGCATCGTTCGTGAAACTGCATAGCCTCTAACTTTGCCCCTTGTTTTTAGACTAGAGATCCTTAGAGCGAAGAGTGGCTGTTGATTGAACATTGAAATAGACTCCGTACGTACGGAGGAATCGGTGTTTTTCGTTTGTGGTGAGCCCCATCCCCGCCGACCTTTTTATTTTGGTAATATTTTTGAATAAGGTAAATTAGGTAGATATATTTAATAATACATATAGAAAATATATAATTAATTTAATAATTTTTTAAATTTTTTTTAATTTTAATGCATCTTTTGTAATATAACTATTCAAATTATTGTATACCAATTACTTTTCCACTGGTGCATTGACACCTATATTTTTACATCTTTGATATTCCGGCATGTCCGCCGGCACATTTTTTCGGGTCCCTATTTGTTCCATGTTAAATAATTTTTTCCTGTTGCTGCATGCGTTAAAGAAACTTAAAAAGTCAGAGTATATTACTGCAAAAATTAGGTTCCAAACATAATCTATCTTCTTCACTCTACAAAAAAAAAAAAATTGATGTGACTAAAGGTTCGTTTGATTATAAAAAAATGTATTCTTTTTTCAACATATCTACTGAAAAAATTTTATGAAAAAAAAAAAAGATAGAGAGAAAGTGAGACTATCATAGAGAGAAAAAAGAACATAAAGAGAGAGAAATTGCACCATCAGCACATTTTAATGACATGACAAAACGATTTGTCTATGTGGCAGGCACACGACAGCCCCGCGACGAACTTAACGGAAAAGTGCAGTGGTGGTTTTAGCTCGTCCACGAGCCATTTTGACAAAAAAAAAAAAACATAAATGAAAAAAGTCATATTATATAAAGATAAAAATTAAACATAAAATAATAAAGTAGGCTTATTATTTAAATAAAAATCATTAATTATATTAAAATTATCATTTAATTAATAATTATAATTCAAATAATAAATTTGTGATATTATTTTGTATTTATATATTTTTTTAAATTAAAAAGTCATGAAATATGATGACTTCATTCTTAATTTTTTTTTGCCTATGAAAATAGTGCTTTGATAGCCGCATCAAACATTAACTCCTCCATTTTTTCTAATTAAAAAAGAGGCTTCATAGGGGGTTAAAACAAAAGAGCAAGATAATGCATTGTACCATATAATTAGATAAATTGTTTGAATACTTTTAAAAAGTGTAATAGTTTATATTTTTAACGTAATTATATTGAAAAAAATGTGAAATAAAAAATTATAAAATTAATATTTAAAATTAAATGTGTGTTAATCTAAAATTTAAAGTATAAATACCCTAAAATAAAAAAAATTGAAGAAAAAAATTATTTTCCCTAAAAATATCAACACAATTTCACTTAAAATGAAACCAGTCGTAGAAACATCCAAACAAGTGTCCGGATACTCTAATTCCGACGCACAACCTTTCGTGAAAACAAAAATTAAACAATCAACCACCCGAGGCAAGGCCACCTCTATCATATATTCCGCAAGCAATTGACCCAGACCACCAGTAGAGGGACATTAAATATAGAGTAACACCTATGGGTGATGGGTGGTACAACATTCGCTTCTCTAGGGACATGGGAGATCCCCACGATCCAAACTCCTCCAAATTTAAGAACGAAGATGGGAAAGTAGTTCAAAATCAATAAGCTATGCCCATCAGTTTGCAAGAGAAGCTCAAGCCCCCAATAAATAGGTATTGGTCCTTGTCTAATACCAGAAAATAATTTCGGTTGTAGGACCAAAAGAAAATGATTTGGGTTGTCCAGTATCAGGATTTCAATGGATTCTATTACTGATCTGGATTGAATTTGTTTCTCAGCATTCTTAAACCCATACTCTGACCATGCGGCCATAGAACTTTTTGTTTTCAATTTATTTTTGACATTATAAGTTTATTATTGGTTCCCAACTATATATTATTTATTTATTTACTAATAATAAATCCACATTACGTAAGATTTTTCTATAATTTAATATTAATTTTACGTATAAAACATTAAACATAGATCATATTGTCAGATATTGTAAGTTATCGTGTCTTATATTAAGATTTTTTTAAGGGTGACACACTAAAATTAAGAGCAGTAATTTGCAAGATTAGAAATTGAAACTATAGACAATGAAAGACATTTAATGAGGAATAAATTTTGTTAATCTCAAAAATTAGGGCAATATCTCAAATTCAATATATAAATATATATTTAGAAGATATATAATAAATGAAAGAGCATAAAATAAGAGAAAACTTTCTCTAAATTTCTTAGAAGCAGAGAGGTAGAGTGGGTGAGAGAGAGAGAGGTTGAAGAGAAGAACTAGAGAAAAGTGTATAAATTTTGAATAGTTAATTTGAAGGTATAACTGTAAAGTAGTGTCAAAAAGTGCACTTTGTGGTATGAATCAACTCCAATGCACTTTGTATCTTCAAATGCGTTCATTATATATGCTGAAATCAAAAAGCATAAACCATGCCCTTAAAGGAAAATAAATTTTGGAGTTGATTTCAGCATATACTTTATGTTTATTTATAAAGAACAATAACACTATTTAAGTTTTTTTCAGAATTAAAAAAAAAAAAATAGTAATTTCAACATATATTCAATTCAATTTCGTCTGTTTAAGTGTAGCAACTTATTTAATATTCTTAAATTATCTAAGACAATAAATAAGTGATTAGTTACTTTAACGTCACTGGCGCTCTCCCTCTCTCCAAATCCTTTTTGCCCGAAATTTTTTTTAAATATCCTGACAATACATGTAGGGTCCCCTTACGCTTTTAAAATATTTTTTTATTTCAATTGTAATATTTTTTTATTTTTTATAGCAATAATAAAAATAAACTAATTTTTTTTATTGTAAAAAATAATATAATTGCTGTAAAAAAATAAAAAATATATTGTAATTCAGACAAAAAAAAAATCAAAAAAAAATTCTGCAACTCTTTTCTTTTTTTTCTAACCGGAAACAGTCCCAAAAACCACCAGTTAACCGTTCTCTCCATCATCTTTCAAGCATCTTCGAGCTGGTGGTGATCGCGACTCTCTGTGCATCATTGCGCATCGGGGATGCTGAACCCCAAGAGATCGTCTTCACCGGGCAGCCCTACGTCGAAGGTGTGGGCCCACGCCGAATGTCAGTCGTCTTACCTTTCTTTTTCGTTTTGATTCGTTCTTTGAGGCCAGGATTTTTTTTTTTTTTAATATATCTAGCCTTGGAAAAAATCTTTATGCCACGAGGACTGAGCGTCCTTTTTCTTACATGGCCGTCATTATTCTTTAAGCCACAAAGACTGAGCTTCCTGTTTTTTTAGACGAGGAACCATACATATTTCAAATTCTTTTTTCTCAGATAATATTTTTATTAAAATTATAATTGATAATATTTGAAAAATAAAATTAATATTTTTTAAAATATAAAAATAAAAAATATTTTAAAAATATTAATTTTTATTTTAAAAATATCAACAGTACTTTTAATTCAAATACTACCAAAAAAAAAAAACCAAAACACCCAAAACACTAATGTTTTTATTTCTTACACAGCTGTCATCAGACGCTACTTCTTTAATTACTTTTGCGTCTATGTTTCAGTAGTTAATGTACTGAAAAGGCTGTAGGATATACGACAGCCACAAACACAAATCTTTAATCCCTTCTGCCACTCATGATCAAGAAACTTTTAAGTCTCCCTCTCCCACTGCCATCACTGCTGCAGCTCTTCCCAATTCCTAAAATGGAAAATTGGACGCCGTGAATAATGAGAAAAAGATCTGATTCTGATTCGTTCATCATGTAAGTGGGCCTTACATTGCAGGGTGAACAGAGAACTTTGTCATTGCGAAGAAAATCCCAAGGTCACAGCAAGCAACGTTCAATGGAAGAACTCAGTCATTTTCACCAAGATCATAGTAATTATAAGGCGCGATTCTGTCTCTGTAAATCTATAAATAAGGGGCAGTTCTTCTGTGATTAAGCACCCACACTGCACTTTTAATTTCTCATAAACAATATTTAGCTGCACTTTACAACTTTAAAGCCTCCGTCACTGACTCGATGCTTTTTCGGATTTTCTTCATCGTCGTCTTCTTGCACTGATAACGAAGGAACAGAAGAAGACGATGATAAGGAAAATCCCAAAAGCATCGAGACTGGTGACTTAGCCGTCCACAACGATGACGGTGGTTAGGAGGAGGAAGAGGAAGAAGAGGAGGAAGAAGAGGAGGAGGAGGAATAAGAAGAGGAGGACGAGGAAGACAAGGACTGACGACGACGGTGGCAAGTAAGAAGAGCAGCAGGGGAATTGGTGAGGGGTAAGTTGTCTGGAATTTAATAGGCAGAAGCCTTATCTTTCTCCTTTTTTTTCTTTTTTTTTTTAATTTTATTTTAAATTTCCACTGCTGTTATCTATGAACTTTCTCTGGTTTGACTTGTCCTACTAATGAATTTTATTCGGTTGCCCCATTCTCTCATTATCTTCTAATTATCTTCAAATCCACCATTTTACCACTGCCGGTACCAGTACCAGAACCAGAACCACCGCTATAATATCTTAATCTTAATCTTTATGTTTCTTAATTAGGGATAATTAATAAAATAATCAGCTAATGATGTTGAAGCCCTGTAAATTATTGAAAACTGGATCTTCTGTGGCTTCTTCTACTTCTACTTCTCTTCAGGTGTTATTATTATTTAAAATTGAATTAACTTTTTTATATTTGCTTTCTTCTTTTTGACATATTTGTTTTCTTTCTTGCGTTTGTTTCGTTGCTGGGGGATTAGTATTATGCTCTTAATATGGTTTTACTGTACTGTACATATGGGGGTAAAATTGGTTCTCCGCCATTAAATTTCTTTTTTGTTCAAAGCGTAAATCTTTGTTGCATGATCTTAACACTACCAATTTTAATTTTAGTGAACGCTTAATTTCTGAAGTTGGTGCACAGTACGGTATGCAACAACTCATGCGCCTTGTCCTCAATTCACGATGTATGCAACGCTAAAGCTTGCATCAGAGAACATCAATTTTCATGGACTTTGAAAGGAAAATATTTCAACTACTGCTAATACATGTTAAAAGGTTTCAAAGGATTTAGTAACATGTTAACTACTCGTAATGAGTTGGCCATGCTATAGTTTCCAGGTAAGGCGAAGAAGGGTAGATCTGCAGTGAATATTATTCATAATCGCTCAAAAATACTTGATGGAGTACTCAGAGGAATGTAAATCTGTAATTTCACATGCAAAAAGAGTTTAAGGCACCCTTCAATATGTCTAATATTCTTAACATCATAATGCTTTCCTTGTTTCTCCAATATACGAGGGGTTTACTATGTTATTCTTCAGGATTGTAAATTACTTTATCTGTATGATAGACCTTAAAAACTCATTATAAGAACTCTTATTGTGCCGCCTATTCCAATTCGACCATCGGTGATCGTGGATAGATATCAGAGGTCTCTCATATCTTGCGTTTATTTTCAGCCACCTCTGTACTGCAATCATAATTGATGTTTAAACTTATTTTGTCCTTAATTCAACCATGAAGGTGACATCACAGAGAGATTGAAGCAAATTATTCAAGCCAATGCCGCCCTTCATGTAGAACTACAAGAAGGATGGACAGGAGGCAGACATCTGGTACAGTGACATTCCTTATTGTATACTTAAATCGTTCAAAGTGGTTTTCGATATCATAGCATTCAAATGCATTTATTGGATTGTTTTTAATCTTATTTTTGTGCTTTAAAAGTTGATCAACTTCCTAGTGCCATTGTTACAAATTTGTCCTATATAACCCATGTCCTTTCTCTTTCTTGCTATGCATCAGTGAAGGAGGACAAAAATAGGGAAGAAAATACCAAAGACCTCCATGAAGTTCACCATAACTTGATGACCTATGCCTGGCTATTAAAAATCTTATCCTGTTGTTCTCATGACTCATTGTATTTCTCTTTGCTTTTATGAATTTTTGCTCAACTGCATAATTATAGGCATCCATTGCCCCGTAATATTTCCAAATAGCTCAGTATTTGATGCCCAAACAACTTCTTTCTCAATCTTCTTTACTATAATGGGAATAGTTGAAAGCCTATCCATGTCGATCCCATTCCATGTTTTTGAGTTCTGGAAATTGTATCTTTCATAAATCTGCTGTTTCTTCAGCTTTTAATTTTCCATTTCCCCCTAACTATTTGTGCATTATTTTTGTGTATACAAATAAATTTGTTATTATGTCATTTTTTTTCTTCCATGCGATTAGTTTCAGCTTGCAATTTACATCATCATTATGCTTATCTTGAAAAGTTTACTGTAGGAATGTTGGAAGGATCTTCAAGCTTTGGTGTTGGACTCTACATCAATAGTGAAGCTCGTTTTCGAGTTTTCGAGAAAGTATCCAAGCCATTGAGTGGTTTTATTCAGCATCTCAATGGGAAACAGGGACGTTTTCGTGGGAACTTATCAGGAAACGTGTTGAGTATACTGGCAGGACTGTTATATCACCAGCAGACCCCAATCTGAAAATTACTGAGGTTATTGTACTAAAACTTGACTGGCGTTTGGGGCTGTTATCTTTGCCTTTGTTTCGTCTTATTTCTCTATTGCTTTATGTGGCCATTCCTGTCTACATGGCTCGGATTTTAACTTATCCCGAACGTGTCTCTCATCATAATTTCGAGAAGTTTGAGACAGTGTGTCAATAATGGCCCTTTTAAGTATCGTGGTGCAGAGATGGTCAGATATCCCGATGGTTCTCAAAAGTTCGTGCTCTGGCTTTTGGTTTTATATCTGCCAAATGCTTCTTTTGCTAACCACATTTTGAAATTGTTCTTCTCACAATGACTTTGTGGAATTTATGCTGCAGAATTTGGAAGATGGGGACGTAGTTCTTTTTAACAGACAGCCAAGCTTGCATCGGATGTCTATCATGTGCCATAGGGTGATTAAAGCTATTTTCAGATATGTAAATCCTAATGTTTTAACGATGTCCTGCTATTGAATTGTATTGTTGTTCTGATTGCAGGTGATAATAATGCCTTGTAGAACTTTGAGATTTGATGAATCTGTTTGCAACCCATATAATGCAGATTTTGATGGTGAGGAGATGAATTTGCACGTTCCATAAACAGAAGAGGCTCGAACAGAGGCTCTTATGTTGATGGGGGTAAGTTCTTTTTGCTTGCACTGTTGTCTGCATTTCTGCCTGTAGAACTATTGTGTTTTAGGATGCAATTCTCTCTCTCTATTCTTTTTTTCTCACTTTACCCTACACCGACGGAATGCCATGTATTGTTCTTCCTTAGACTTTTTGATGATGCCAGACTTGCATATAATCAAACAAGAAACTGGTCGTTTGTAGCTTATTTGAGTTTTTAATTATATTTTTGCTCACCTGTGGTGCTTGATTTATATTTTTGCTGGCCATATTCTATTGTTTGTTGTATATCGAGACGTAAAAATTGAAGACGGCGAAAAACCACGTGTGTGTGTGCGCACGAAGAAGATAGTTGTTGATGGTTATAGCAATACTGTTGTTAGAATTAGAGTCCGGCAAGCGGAAGCGTAAGAAAGCTCTAGCTGCTCCATTGTGGCTGAATGTTCAGTTGCAATTTGAAACAATGAGCTTCCACGGGACGAGTTCCACTGTCATTAGGTATTTGTACCATCGTATCCAATTAATTAAAGGAAATAGTATAGCATCTGTTGTACAATAAGGTAATAAGGACCGCAATTGACGGTGATACTATCCATGCCATGCAAAGTGAAAGTGCATGGGTATGGTTGTGGCTTAAATGAAAGTATCAGACATTTTAATTAAAATCATATCCCCAAATGTGGGAGTCTACACATATTCATTGATTTAAATGTTGCTAGAAAGGATTGAGAAGTATGTGAGATATCATCCTAATGATGTGGCATACTAAGTAAGAGTCTAAGATACAAGGTTTTTTTTATAAAAAAAAAAAAACTCTGAGACGGTGATGGCCTGATGGGGCGATGGACTCGAAATCGAGGGACAATGCCAAGGCCTGCATGGGTCTGGGAAGCATAGTGGGTTTGGCCCACCTTCCCCTCTTAGTGTTACTACGCAGTTCCTTTAGTAAAGAATTAAAAAAAAAAAAAAAAGCACCAGCTGGCGCTAACTCAAATTATAAAAATTTAATGTCGTCTAATTAGAGGTTTCGAGTTCAATTCCTAAAAATGCAGTCGCGTTATATATCTGCTGGAAGGTTTTTGTCGCCCTTTGAGGTCCTACTCCGATCAATCCAGATTACTTAAACCAATGACCTAGGTACTGGATAGTTTCAAACAAAAAAAAAAAAAAAAGGCATAATGTCTTTGAACAATCGATTTTCCAATCAGGCAATCTGAGTTCTCTGAGACCAAGTTTCCCGCTTCATGTCACTGGTGGCAATTGGGCAGTTTCGTATAACCAATCAAGCGTTTTTGGCAATTGGCCTTCTCATTCCTGCGGCCAAGTTTGATTCTGTTGGCACTTTTAATATTGTTTTTGATTTTTTTTTTCTGGGTATATCCAGGATTGATTTCTGGGTTAGTTTTGTATTGGAGTGGTGGGGTACAATACAAACGAGCCTATTTAAAATCATATTGTTCTTCAGCCATTCCATGTGTAACTTTAATAATTTCCATATTGTTCTCCTCCACATAGTCGATTGGATATTCAGTACTCTCCGAATTTTTGCTGAGGCATCTGCATGTGTCTGTTCCTAACTAGAGTCTTTGAATTTGCAAAATCGTCTATTTCCGCACGCACAGATCAAAGTGCTGTTCTTTTGCTCGATTGTTTTTACCAATTTGTGTTGATGTGCTATCAGAAAGTGCTAAATCTTGACCTAATCTACTGCTCAATTTGAAACCATCTGAGAGAATGCAACTTAAATTTAATTCGAAATACACTCAGTTTTAGTGATAAAAATTAAACTTAAGTTGAAATTTTGGACACACTTATAAATAAAGGCTTATTCTTATAACCAAAATTTTGTTCTGTAGCTTGCGAAAAATTTTAACCATTTTTTATTATTTTATTTTGTGGGCCCCTGCCACATCAGCTTCTGGAGGGCTTCTAGAGGACTTTCTAGGCCCACCTAATGACTCCCATTGCTGAATTCAAATCTAATTTAACATAATAAAATTAACCATAACTAGAATTTGTTTATAAAATAATTAATATATTTATGAATTTATTATTTTTTCCTCTTCACTTTGATTTTTTATATGTAATACGATAAAAATTTTGTAAATGTTAAAATTAATATTAAATTATAAAAAGGCACACATATTGTGCATGTATTTCTGATAAGAATATAAAGTAAAAGTTGAGAGAAAATTAACTTTAACTGATTTGCAATAACTTTCCATGAATTTACAAATTAAAGTTAATAGAAAAATTTTTAAAATTATGAAAATTTGGTTACAACTAAAATAGGATTTTTTAAGATTAATAAATGAATCAATAAAAATTTTACATGTAATCAAAGAAAAATTTTGTTGATTTATAGAATCCTACTTAATTAAGTTTTTATAATAAGGAAATTTTCTAACAAAGGAAAATGAAAGACAAAAAAAAAGGAAAAAAAAACCTACTCTCTCAAATTGTCTTTTTTAAAGAGAAAAATCTTTCAAATATACCTATTTTTCTTAAAAAGGAAAAAAAGAACTATTTTCAAGTCTCAAACTCACTTTTTTAATAAAAGAAATTAATCTCAAATTTCCTCAAATGTAAAAAAAAAAAGAAAAGAACTGCTCTCAAATTTTCCAATAAAGGAAAATATCAAAAAAGAAATAAAAACTTAGACCAATTTTTTGTATTTTCTTAAAGAGAACTTTTCTCTCCATAACATGATAATTTCTCAAAATAGGAAATTTTCTTTTTACTTTTTTAAACTCAAAATTTAAAAATTTTCACTTTTATTTACAAAAATAAATAACACTATTTAGGTTTTTTCAAAATTCAACCAATAATTATAGCATATATTAAAATTTACTTAAGTTTTTTTTTTTTTCAAAGGAGGGAATACTCTATCACATAATAACAGTTTGTGGCAGTGCCACACCACATGCAACCTCTTGTAGCAAAGACAACACTGCAAGAGGTGTCGCCAATTTAAGTATAAACTTATTTAACGTACTCTTAAATTGTCTGAGGCAATCAAGGAGTGATTAGTTTCTTTAACGTTGCTGGCTCTCTCTCTCTCTCTCTCTCTCTCTCCAAAACCTCACCGCCTGAAATTTTTTAAACATTCCGGCAATAACCGGAAAACAGTCCCAAAAACAACCAGTTAACCGTACTCTCCACCATCGTCTTTCAAGCATCTTTTAGCTGGTGGTGGTGATTGCGATTCTCTGTGCAGCATTGCTCATTAGGGATGCAGAAGCCGCACCACAAACACGACAAACCCCAAGATATCGTCTTCACCAAGCAGCCCTATATCGAAGATGTGGGCCCTCGCCGAATGTCAGTCTTCTTACCTTTCCTTTTCTTTCTTTTCTTCTTTTTTTTTAAAAAATTTTCCTCAAGAATTTGGTTTTTAATTCTTTCTTTGAAGCCAAGATTATTTTTTTTTCTTGATTATTTTATATTTTTTCAACGGATTCTTTGTTTCTTGGCCTAATGTTGGTGTTGTTGTCTGTTATTGCAGCAAAAGCATGCAGTTTTCCATGATGTCTGAATCCGAGATTCTCAAAGCCGCTGAATGTCAGGTCTACAAAGGACAGTACTACGATTACAATAGAAAGCCTATTGAAGGCGGCTTGTTGGATCCCCACATGGTAATTCCCCCCTAAACTGCATTGTGATTTGGAGACGCAGAAAACAAATTTGAAAAACCCATAAATTTTCTTTCTTTCTTTTTTTGTTTTTTGTTTTTTGGCTTTTGGGTGGTGGTGCCAGGGTCCTGTAAATAAATATGGCACGTGCAAAACCTGCGGTGGAAGCTTTGTCGAGTGTCCCGGGCACTTTGGATACCTTAATCTCAGATTGCCTGTTTTCAATGTTGGATACATGAATACTGTTTTGGACATCTTGAAGTGTATTTGTAAGGTAATAATCCCTCTGTTTGCATATATTAATCTAAGATACTTTTGACTTTTTTGGGAAGTGTTTTGACATTACAAAAATTTAGTGTGTCTCCTTGGTGTTGGGCTAGAAGGTGTTAATTAGCTATAGAAAATCGTTTGGTCATATAGTCCAATTAGGTTCGCTGTATTGCTTATCGATAATTGATATGAATGCCTGTGCTTAAACTAATGCTGCTACTGTCTATTCTTACTTTCAAATTGGTTGGGATTGGCCTTGCAAATATCTACCCTCGTATTCTGGTATTCAAGGACACATCACGAAGCTGCTTATTAGCTGCTATATTTATCTTCTCTGTTTTATCACGGGTCATCTTTTGGTCTACTTTTACTTCCCTGCTTGTGCACATAAGATTTATCCTTCTTAGTCAGTGCAAGTGCATATGGACGTTGGACACGATCAAACTACTTTAGCCGTCCTCTCTCAGTTTACCCGCCCTATTGATACCAGAACCTTTTCAAGAGATCCAAATGTTGCTGATTCTACACACTGTTGTCTTTCCACAAGTTCATT
The DNA here is from genome assembly GCA_037832335.1 of Carallia pectinifolia. NCBI lineage: Eukaryota > Viridiplantae > Streptophyta > Magnoliopsida > Malpighiales > Rhizophoraceae > Carallia > Carallia pectinifolia. The sequence continues at coordinate 26,214,602 of CM075452.1, forward strand.
CACTAACAATTCAACTGCAAAGCCTTGATGCTATTTTGCTGGTCCTTATGTTGCATAAACAAGAAATTTTTTTTTTTTTTTTGGGTTCGTATTAATAGTAAATTTTGATGTTTACCTGACATTAGACCTTGATGAGAAATAAGAATGCCATATTGTGATTATTAAGCTTTGTTTTAGAGGGAATTATGATTCTGTCAGTGTTCCACATATCCATGCATTCTTGAAGTGCTAACTGTGCTGCCAGCATCTGATATGCTTTTCTTTTGTTGGTTCTGAATGCCTGAAGTTTGTCCGCAGTCCTGTTCTCATATACTTTTAGAAGAAAACTTTCGTGAAAGCTACCTGAAGAGGATGATGATTCCTAAGATGGATCCTTTGAAGAAGGGTGAATTGATGAAGCAGATTGTAAAGAAGTGCAACAGCATGGCAAGCAGCAAAGCAGTGGTGTGCCCGCGCTGCAGATTTATGAATGGTTTGCATTAGATTTTTTTTTTAATTATTATTTTTTATTTTTTATATATCTGGCCTTAGAAAAAATCTTTATACCACAAAGACTGAGCTCCTTTTTCTTACATGGCTGTCATTAGACACTAATTCTTTAAACCACAACGATTGCGCTTCCTTTTTCTTACATGGCTGTCATTAGACCCCACTTCTTTAAACCACAAAGATTGAGCTTCCTTTTTCTTACATGGCCGTTGTTAGACACTAATTCTTTAATTCCTTCTGCTTCTATATTTCAGTAATTAATGTACTGAAAAGGCTGTAGGATATACAACAACAAAAACGAATCCTTAATCCCAAATTTGAAGACTACTATTTCAACATAAAAACACTAAAGCTTGCATCAAAGAGCATCAATTTTCATGGACGTTGAAAGGAAAATATTTCAACTACTTCTAATACATGTTAAAAGGTTTCAAGGATTTAGTAACATGTAAACTACTCGTAATGAGTTGGCCATGCTATGGTTTCCAGGTAAGGTGAAGAAGGGTAGATCTGCAGTGAATATAATTCATGATCGCTCAAAAATACTTGATGGGTACTGGGAGGAATGTAAATCTGCAATTTCACATGCAAAAGAGTCTAAGGCACCCCTCAATGTGTCTAATATTCTTAACCCTGATGATGTGCGGAAACTTTTTGAGAAGATTATGGATGAGGTATACTTATGCCATTTGAACTTCTTAACATCATGATGCTTTCCTTGTTTCTCTAATATATGAGGGGCTTATTATGTTGTTCTTCAGGATTGTGAACTGCTTTATCTGTGTGATAGACCTGAAAAACTCATTATAAGTACTCTTGCTGTGCCACCTATTGCAATTCGACCATCAGTGATCATGGATGGATATCAGAGGTCTCTCATACCTTGTGTTTATTTTCAGCCACCTCTGTACTGCAATCATAGTTGATGTTTAAACTGCTTTTGTCCTTATTTCAGCCATGAAAGTGACATCACAGAGAGATTGAAGCATATTATTCAAGCAAATGCCGCCCTTCATGTAGAACTACAAGAAGGAAGGACAGGGGGTAGACATCTGGTACAGTGGCGTTCCTTATTGTATACTTAAATCGTTTAAAGTGCTTTGGGATATCATAGCATTCAAATGCATTTATTGGATTGTTTTTAATTTTATTTGTGTGCTTTAAAAGTTGATCAACTTCCTAGTGCTATTATTACAAATTTGTCCTATATAACCCATGTCCTTTCTCTTTCTTCCTATGCATTAGTGAAGGAGGAAAAAAATAGGCAAGAAAATACCAAAGACCTCCATGAAGTTCACCATAACTTGATGACCCATGCCTGGCTATAAAAAATCTTATCCTGTTCTTCTCATGAGTCATTGTATTTCTCTTTGCTTTTATGAATTTTTGCTCAACTGCATAATTATAGGCATCCTTTGCCCTGTAATATTTCCAAATACCTCAGTATTTGATGTGGAAACAACTTTTTTCTCAATCTTCTCTACTATAATGGGAATAGTTGAATGCCAATCCATGTCGATCCCATTCCATGTTTTTGAGTTCTGGAAATTGTATCTTTCATGAATCTGCTGTTTCTTTAGCTTTTGGTTTTTCCATTTTTCCCTAATTTTTTGGCATTATTAAATACAGATAAATTTGTTATCGTGTCATTTTTTTTTTCTTCCATGCGATTAGTTTTAGCTTTCAAGTTACATCATCATTACGCTTATTTTAAAGAATTTATTGTAGGATTGTTGGGAGGATCTTCAAGCTTTGGTTGGACTCTTCATCAATAGTGAAGCTCATTTTCAACTTTTCGAGAAAGCGTCCAAGCCATTGAGTGGTTTTGTTCAGCGTCTCAAAGGGAAACATGGACGTTTTCGTGGGAACTTATCAGGGAAACGTGTTGAGTATACTGGCAGGACTGTTATATCACCAGACCCCAATCTGAAAATTACTGAGGTTATTGTACTAAAACTTGACTGATGTTGGGGGCTGTTATATTTGCCTTTGTTTCCTCTGATTTCTCTATTGCTTTAGGTGGCCATTCCTGTCCACATGGCTCGGATTTTAACTTATCCCGAACGTGTCTCTCATCATAATTTCGAGAAGTTGAGACAGTGTGTCAATAATGGCCCTTTTAAGTATCCTGGTGCAGAGATGGTCAGATATCCTGATGGTTCTCAAAAGTTCGTGCTCTGGCTTTTGCTTTACATCTGCTAAATGCTTCTTTTGCTAGCCACATTTTGAAATTGTTCTTCTCACAATGACTTTGTGGAGTTTATGCTGCAGAATTTTGATTGGTAGTTACAGAAAACGGACTGCGGAGGAACTGAAATTTGGTTGTATAGTTGACCGCCATTTGGAAGATGGGGACGTAGTTCTTTTTAACAGACAGCCAAGCTTGCATCGGATGTCTATCATGTGCCATAGGGTGATTATAGCTACTTTCAGATGTATAAATCCTAATGTTTTAATGATGTCCTGCTATTGAATTGTATTGTTGTTCTGATTGCAGGTGAGAATAATGCCTTGGAGAACTTTGAGATTTAATGAATCTGTTTGCAACCCATATAATGCAGATTTTGATGGTGATGAGATGAATTTGCATGTTCCACAAACAGAAGAGGCTCGAACAGAGGCTCTTATGTTGATGGGGGTATGTTCTTTTTGCATGCACTGTTGTCCATATTTCTGCCTGTAGAAGTATTGTGTTTTAGGATACAATTCTCTCTGTTTTTTTTTTTTTCTCACTTTACTTTACACCGATGGAATGCCATGTATTGTTCTTCCTTAGACCTTCTGATGATGCCAGACTTGCATACAATCAAACATGAAACTGGTCGTTTGTAGCTTATTTTAGTTTTTAATTATATTTTCACTCACCTGTGGTGCTTGATTTATATTTTGGTTGGCCATATTCTATTGTTTGTTGTATATCGAGACATAAAAATTGATGACAGTGAAAAACCGTGTGTGTGTGTGTGTGTGTGTGTACCAAGAAGATAGTTGTTGATGGTTATAGCAGTACCGTTGTTAGAATTAGGGTCCAGCGAGTGGAAGAGTAAGAAAGCACCAGCTGCTCCATTGTGGCTGAATGTTTAGTTGCAATTTGAAACAATGAGCTTCCATGGGACAAGTCCCACTCTCATTAGGTATTTGTAACATCATATCCAATAAATTAAAGGAAATAGTATAGCAGCTGTTGTACAATAAGGTAATAAGGAATGCAATTAACGGTGATACTATCCTTACAACGCAAAGTGAAAGTGCATGGTTATGGTTGTGGCTTAAATGAAAGTATCAGACATTATAATTAAAATCATCTCCCTAAATGTGGGAGTTTACACATATTCATTGATTCAAATGTTGCTAGAAAGGATTTAGAAGCATGTGAGATATCATCCTAATGATGTGGAATACAAAGATTCAAGGTTTTCTTTGAATGTGTACTATTCCAACTATTGAGATACACTTAATAGCCATGAAAACCCATTTGGCACCTGTCACTTTGTGGTTTCTTGCATAGTCTTCTGCTTTAACTTCTAATTCCTGGATTGCGTTGTTTTCCAGAACAAAATCAGTGGTGTCTTTTGTTTTACGTATAATTTTTAAATGATTTCGATGTCACTGGGCAATAAATTGACTTGAGTTTTACATGCCCTACATATTCTGAACACTTATCTATAAGTTGAGGCCTATTGAGCTGTGAGGTACAGAATGGGGTTAGTTTTCCCATTCCCATAAATCTCGTATCTTCTTAGTAGGATTAGAACCCGAGACCTTGAAGATAGAGGTCTAAGTCCTTCACCACTGGGGTGTCTCTGACGGATGGTCAGATGTTACTTTTGTGTGCATTTATTTGCGAGCACCAGTGTGTTTCGAGTTGTCATAAGGTGTTACTGATTAGCTTTTTGATCACCTAGGTCATGTTTGTTAAATGTGGAATTTTGTTTACAGATTATCTGTGAATGTTGATGCTTTAATTTTGCCCCTTTTTTGTTCTTTTGCATGTAAATGCTGCATATGATTTTAGAGTTACTCTTCTTCTTCTTCCTCATCCTCATCATCCTAGTTTTTTTCCTCAGGTGCAAGATAATTTGTGCACACCAAAAAATGGAGAGATTTTGGTTGCCTCGACCCAAGACTTTTTAACATCTTCATTTCTCATTACCAGAAAGGACACATTTTATGACCGTGCAGCTTTCTCACTTATGTGTTCATACATGGATGATGGCATGGACATTGTTGATTTGCCAACACCTGCAATACTAAAGGTTTGAAAAAGAAAAAGAAAGAACGACTGCTAATCTTTATCAATTTAGCAAGATCAAAATGTATTAAATAGATTCCTTTTTCTCTTTTCCTTATCGGACGGGTGAATGGAATGCATTCTTTTGTGGTGGAAGTATCTATGTTGCCTGGCCGATTGTTGCTCGTAATCAGATTGAAAATCAAATGACGTGTAGATCTGGCAGACTGTGGTGTTAGATAGTTTAATGGACACATCCATGTATATATGTGCGTATGCATGTCTTGTTGTTAGCTAATTTCAATCTTTTTGACACCTTGAATTTGGGATCTTTATGTAGCCAATAGAGCTTTGGACGGGCAAACAGTTATTCGGTGTTCTAGTGCAGCCAAATGCAAATGTGAGAGTCTACCTGAATCTTGCTGTTAAAGAGAAAATCTATTCTAAACCCAGAAAAGAGGAGAAAATAGAAAAAGAAACAATGTGCCCTAACGATGGTTTTGTGTATATTCGGAATAGTGAGCTAATTTCTGGACAACTTGGGAAGGCTACCCTTGGTAAGTTTTCTTGTTCACTTCTAAATAGATGGTAGAAGTATGTGTCCTTCATTGATTCCCCAATGTGTTTTTAGAGCAAGACATGTGTGTGCTTCCTTGTATAACATAAGGGGGAGGAGAGAAGAGAAAGGATGAGCTTTGATGCTGAATGGAACTGATTTCTATTGTTCTCCTTTAGTCATTATTTTTAAATTTTCATTTGACCACCAACAACCCCTTTTTTTTAGTTTTCAATAGCATTTCATTTTCTAAGCAAACTTGTGAATCTATTTAGTTTTCTGCCAAAGCCCATTAGTGTGTGTTAATTTCTTCCTGCCTTCACTCTGCCATGATGCATATTTTTGTAACTGGATCAGAGTACTGGACTGAGACCTCTCCTCATTATCCTATTCTTCTTGACATTGTTGCAAGGTTATTCCACTTCTTTGTGTTAAAGAAACTGTGTAGGTTTGTCTGTGATGCTTTTATATGTGACTTCTTTGCCATCAAGTATGTAATGGAATATTCTTAGCAAGATTATTACTCCAGGAAATGGCAACAGGGATGGGCTATATGCTGTTCTTCTTAGAGACTATAATGCATTTGCTGCTGCTAGCTGTATGAATCGGCTAGCTAAATTGAGGTAACTGTCTTCCACAAGATCCCTTGGTTACATCCGATATAGAATCCCTTATATCACATGAAATTTCTTATTCGAAAAGACACCAAAAAATGGCTTTTTAGAATTTAAAACTGATTTGGGATTTAACCACTGCCTCCTCGTCCCTCCCAAAAAAAGGCTTCTAGGTCTTTGGCCTCTTATAAGTTTTCATCTCACAGGCCTATATTTCTCACAGGTGATTGAGTTTAGTTTAACTAGGTTTGATGTGATGTTACAAAACCAAACCAATCAGTTTTTCATGAATTTTGAAATCCAAAGCCAAAATATGAGAATGAAGAGTGGAGTTTTATTCAGATTTATTGGGTTGAATTGTTTTCTGGAAATGGCCCGGTGTATGTTCGTCATTTCATCAATCTATGTTTAATACTTGGCTAACATGAACATTTTGGCGATTGAATCATTTGCTGAACTGTACTACATTATTGCTCTTCTGATACAGTGCTCGATGGATTGGAAACCATGGCTTTTCAATTGGGATTGATGATGTCCAACCTGGAAGGAGATTGAATGATGAGAAATGTAGAACAATTTCAAATGGTTATCAACAATGCAATGAGCTAATACAAGAATACAATGAGGGAAAGCTTGCCCTTAAACCTGGTTGCGATGCCGCTCAAACACTTGAAACTGAAATAACGGAGAGGTTAAATAAACTTCGGGAAGAAGCTGGGGATGTAAGGACATGATATTGCGTCAACTTTTTTTATTGTCATGTTAGCGTGTTCATAGTTCACTTCCAGTGAATATTTATGACAACATTACCTGTTTCTTTTGCATTCCAAAATCTAGTATTTAAGTTGGCAGCCTGACCTTTATGGAAATCATATTATCAAAACATTTTCATAGTTTTGGCTTTGTCGACATATTCTGCATTTGTGATTGTCAAGTCACCTCATGTTGGTTTGTGGATATGCTGCTCATCTATAACTTTGTTTCTTTTCAAAGGTATGCATGAAAAAATTGCACTGGAGAAACAGTCCACTGATCATGTCACAGTGTGGATCTAAAGGTTCTCCTATCAATATCAGCCAGATGATTGCATGTGTTGGTCAGCAGTCGGTAGGGGGACAACGTGCTCCTGATGGTTTTGTTGATCGGAGCCTTCCACATTTCCCACGAAAATCCAAAACTCCTGCTGTAAGCTCTACACACTTGTTGGTTCTTGGCTGTTTGACTTTGTATTCAAATGTGAGAAACCCAATCAAATTAAGGCACCTTGTGTCCTTGCCCCTTCTAACAATCAAAAGCATACGACAGTCTAGTCAATTTTTGCAGTAAATGGTTACAGTAAATGACAATGATCCAGCACTGGAGGTAACACTTTTATGAAGTTCATTTTCCAATCGATAATTATGTTTGGATGAAAGTGAAATCGATATGCTTCCATAATGAAATGTATGGATTGGGAGTGTTGTGCCTGGCTTTATCTAAGGTCAATGTCCACTTCACTGCCTGTGCAATTGATTGGCTGGTAATATGAGGGCTGACTGGTGTAACATTATTTTGTGGTAGTTTCTCGTAATAAAAAAGCATCAAGTTATGAATTGTTGAATGGGTTTTGTGACATTTAATGCAGGCTAAAGGCTTTGTTGCTAACTCATTTTATAGCGGTTTAACGGCTACTGAGTTCTTTTTCCATACAATGGGAGGAAGAGAAGGCCTCGTGGACACCGCGGTATGTGGGAACCTTAAATTTATGTTTTGTTGTCATTGAGATTGTAAAGTTGTTTATTGTTTATCGACTATTGTTTTTTGACAAGTGCCTGTGTAGAATGACATAATCAAAGACAACATCGTTTTTTAATATGTCTATTTTTACGTTAGATTCCTGTGGTGCAGGGAAAAATGCTTAAAAAAAACAAGTGATTCCATTCAGGCCTTGATTTCTGAATGAGATGAGAATGGTAAATTTGGAACCATCAAATATGAGTTTTGGCCACTCACAAATATGCCCTGGACAAATTGTAATGGTTTAGAGCTTCTGGTTTATTGTTTAGAATTTAAGCTTCAAAGCTTGGGCATTTAGAGGCTCCAAAATAGTAGAAGAAGAAGAAGAAAAACAATAAAAACAATAATAATAATAATAATGATGATGATCATCATCATCATCATCATAATCATCATAAGCATAATCATAACATAATCATTATAATCATCATAATAACAATAATAAAGCGTATTTTTGAGCATCATTTGCCTGTTTTTTTTTTATTCCTGAATCCTTCAGTTTTTTTAACATTCAATGGGAACTTGGCAGTGGGGTAGCTCATTCCTTTTGGAATCCGTTGTCCACTCGTGTTAGGAATGACTGAAAAAACCAAGCTGAACTGGTGACTTATTTGCTTGGAAAGTGTGGGTCATTTGCTTCTCCATTGTGAGTGAATGAGAACAGTTTGGTGTTTGGTCTATCCTACTTTTTTTTTAATTAACATCTATGCAATAAATTAAGGGGAGGAACCTATTGGATGGAAGGTCTCCCAATGTACAGACAAGTCAAGATCTTTTTGATGCCGTTTCTTTATCTGGTTGTGAGTACGGAGAGATGTCAGCTTAAGAGCCTTTGAAAATACATGGATGCTCAATGGAAAGCATAATTTTGGAAGAGACTGTTTTATTTTGGAAATTTTGTGGATAGTCGATGATGGGGAGAGAAATTGTACACTCCTGCACATGATGTGGATCAGACTGCCAGGGTATTATTTTAAGATTCTGAATACAATATGATCAAATAACTGTTGTTGCAGGTCAAAACAGCCGACACTGGGTATATGGCTCGTCGCCTTATCAAAGGATTGGAGGATTTGTCTATTCAATATGATAACACCGTACGAAATGCAAGTGGATGCATTGTTCAATTCCTTTATGGGGATGATGGCTTGGATCCCTCAAAAATGGAAGCAAAAGGGGGAGTCCCATTGAATCTTGACAGATTGTTCATGAAAGTACAGGTCTGGATCTTGGCTTATGTTATTGTCTATCAGCCAATCACAATTATTTGGGAAGAAGATTGAATGTGTTGATTAACTTTTACCTGCAGGCGACGTGTGCTGCTGGAGAAGATGACTACTTATCTCCTCCAGAGATCACGGATATGATACCAAAATTGCTACTAAATCATGGTAGGATTCTTGATGAAATTTATGCTGAGGCCTTGAAGAAAAGTCTCAGCAAGTTCCTTGGAGACCGAATTATGAAGTTGGAGAGCATGATTAAATTTGTTGATGTTGCTGACAGAAGTACATCTGAGAACGTAGGAAAGATTGGACATGTAAAAGAAAATTCTTGCATGGAAAAAGTTGCACATAAAATATGTGGCATTACTGAAAAGCAGTTGCAGGTAACTGTTAGTATTGGAATATTTTTTCTTTTAAAAATTAGTTGTCTTTTTTTATTGCTTACTTTCTTTGTGATTGACTGGTTGAGTTGGAGTGAGGGCAAGTCTTTGTGCAACAGTAAGGTTCCTCCTTTCTGACCAGAAATTCAAATGGTTGAGTTGTAGAAACAGCCTCTTTGCAAACACAAGGTAAAGACTGCGTAACTGCGTACAATAGTCAATTCTTCCCCAGTCCTTGTAAAGTGGGAGGCTTGTGCGCTAGGGAACTCTACATTTGTTATAGTGCATAGAAGGGAGAAAAATTAATTTGCTAGGAGAGAATTCTGGTTTTAATTACATTACCTCATTTTGTCAGTGGAATGATATAAGGTGGACAAAATTGTTCAAGTGACAGTGACCTGAGAAAATAAGGTTGTTGATAGACTTTCCTGTCTTGTAGTCTTGGAGTACTTTGGTCCCCAGAGATTTATTGTTGACAAATTGGGACAATTATTGTGCTGTGGATAAATGGGATTTCAATTCTCCCTGCCATTGGAATCTGCAGTTAAGATTAACTTAAGGTTAAAGAAAAGTATATAAAAGATGAGTACAAAAAAAAAAAAAGATGTAAAATTTGACATTTTAAATTTGTTTAGGGGGCTAGTACAAAAGCATAGTTGGCCACTAGGGTTTGTAATTGATAAATGAAACATGTGCTTTGACTACAAACTGATGTAGGAAAAAATGAAGAAGTAGAGGAAAAGGCAGAGAAGCTTAGAGTAACATAGGCAGATTAAGGGGAAACCAAGGCTAAGACAGTGGAATTAGAACTGAGAAACAGAGGCAAGAAGCAGCGGCCAATAACTCAACATCACTTAATCTTGTTTAATCTCTTGGGGGCTTAATTACAGAACCCTAACTAGCTAGAAAACAGGAAACAATTGAAGTCACAATCTAATTGAAATTTCCATAGATACTAATCATAGTTGCAGATAACCCTGATCAGATCACTTTAGTTAATATCAAATATGCATGTCTTAATATTCTCCTGATTACTAGAATTTTGAAGATTTCCTTCATGTTCAGCATCACTTTTCACATGCATGTTATTCTGATAATTTATGGTGACCTTATGGGAGTGATGTTTACATGATTATTAGGTTTTTGTGAAAACCTGTGTTGATCGCTATCTTTGGAAACGAGTTGAACCTGGAACTGCTGTTGGAACGATTGGAGCTCATAGCATTGGAGAGCCAGGGACACAAATGACATTGAAGACCTTCCACTTTGCTGGAGTTGCAAGCATGAGTATCCTCACCGATTTGCAAAATTTGCCTGACCATTGTCGCTTCGTCAATTTACTTCTTTGCTTCCTGTCAATTATTATCATATCGGTTTGATTTCTTAGCATTGTATTAGATATTACGCAAGGAGTTCCTCGTATTAAGGAAATTGTTGATGGAGCCAAAAAGATAAGCACACCAATCATTACTGCAGAACTTGAACACAATACTAATGTGAATGCTGCTCGAATTGTAAGAGGTCGCATTCAGAAAACTGTCCTAGGACAGGTATGGTGGTTAATTTATTTGCTAACACAGTCGATACCTTGTACCGTTCCTGACTTTTACATGTCATGTTCCTACAGATGCGTAGTTCATACACAACATTATTTGTCAATCAAGCACATCATTTTTTTATTTTTTATTTTTTTTCTGTTTGTTTCCTATGACTGAATTTGTCTCACTTCCTTGTATGCATTGTTCCCTCTCTCCCCAGGGGCCTTTTTCACATTCCTATCTGCTGAAAGATGTTTTTTCCCCCTAGAAATCAAACTTTTACCTTTTATTCCTCTATTAAGTTCACCAAGCTAATTTGTTATGTGATGTGTTTGCTGTTGTATTAAAGGTTGCTAAGAGCATCAAGATTGTAATGACATCAAGATCAGCATCAGTAATCGTCACGCTTGACATGGAAAGAATACAGGAGGCACACTTACCTGTGGATGCTAACACTGTAAAAGAATCAATCTTGCAAACTCCGAGGATTAAGCTAAAGCAGCAGGTGAGAAGTTATCTGTTGCATTTTTGACAATTATTATGTTTCGACTATTACTTGTTAACTTAGCACCCGTACTTGCAGCATATCAAGGTTTTGGATATCAGAAAATTGGAGGTTCTTCCTCGGGGTGACACAGAAAAAGTTCATTTTGAACTCCATTCTCTTAAAAATATGCTTCCAACAATAGTAATAAAGGTGAGCACTCTTGTATTCTGGGATATAGTTTTCTGAAGCATGCTGCTCTTTTCAGTTGGTTGGAATAAAAGCAGACAATGGAATTGCAATCTTCCTTGAATGCCAGGGTATAAAAACTGTTGAACGAGCTGTCATTGCCCAAAAGAAGCGTGAGGATAAAGACAGCCAGGGGCTGCCAAGATTCAACATGCTGGTAGAAGGGTTAGTTTACAATGACTAGATGTTTTGAGCAATTCACTTAGTTTAAAGCTAACTTCTCTGCATGGGAAAGAAAATTACCTTATATTCTAGCTGCTAGTTGGTGCTTCGACTATGCACTCTGACGCCTTATCATAATCGTTTGTCATTCCCTGGATACTAATTTTTTATTCCTTCATATTTCCATTAAAAGCTGGCTGAAGTGGTTTAATTATGTCTTTTTAAGTCCTTGATACTGTTCTAGACTAGCTAACTGTCAATGGATCTTTTTCACTAGATTCTATAAAATGTTGTCTTTGATCGAAATAGTGTTCAGAATTGCGACAATTTTAGGCTTGATGAATGACACAAATGATCATTTACTACGCACCTTGCACTAGCCTTACCATGTATTAAACATCTGTGCAGTGTGGGTCTTCAAGAGGTTATGGGGACCGAAGGCATTGATGGGCATAATACAAAGAGTAACCACATTGCAGAAGTCCGCTGCACCCTTGGTATTGAGGCTGCAAGAAAGTGCATCGTTGATGAGATCAAGCAGACCATGGAAAATCATGGAATGAACATAGACATTCGTCATATGATGCTTTTAGCAGATCTAATGACATTCAAGGTTTTTTTTTTTTTTTTTCATTTGGCATTACCTTATATTGATACCAAATGAGAATGCAACAGATTCAGACTTGACCCTATTTTTCTCATCCCGACAGGGCGAAGTTCTTGGAATTGGCAGAAATGGTATCCCGAAGTTGGGTAAGAGTGTGTTGATGTTGGCATCATTTGAAAATACAGCAGTTCACCTTTTTAATGCTTCCGTGAGTGGGAAGGAGGACAGGATTCAGGGAGTCACCGAGTGCGTTGTTATGGGCATCCCAATGTCAATGGGTACTGGAATACTGAAGGTTCTACAAAGGTAAGACCTGTGGAATTGTGGAAAACCTCTAGTGTCTGTACCCACCTGCATAGCTATTACAAAACTAGTTACATTTTTATGCTGCTGCTTTGTGCAATGGTGTGAAAAGCATTGCAGTGTCACCAGGAAGCAGCCTGGCATATGCCGCTCTTTACATGTTTTTAGGTCACTTGCATGTTGCGAAAAAATGGCTTTTGAGTTTATGAAAATTTTTATGCCTCCATATAACCTCGTTGTAATTTGCATGGCAAACTGAGCATACTCTGCTTTCTAATCTTTTGTCTAACTCCCTCTTCCCTGCTGCAGAGTTGATTTACCTCCAAAGATGCATTATGGCTCAAATCCTATCATCTCATAGAGCTGCTTCCCAGTTTTTGGAGCTTGTACATGCACTTCATGGTGGTGGTGTATGTGCTGGCGCAGCATTTATTTAACCATTTGATGAAACTGAGAGATGTTTAGTTTGCAAATGGAACAAATGTTGATTTGTGGATGGGCACGACTACATAGGAATGCAATCTGTAGTATGCGGAAGACACAATTAATTTAACGATTTATTTTTATTTTTATTTTTTGAATTTCATACATTATTCACAATTCAATAATCTAAATATCACGTGCCAACTTTATGTCTATAATTGAGTGTTTACACAGCTTTTTCCTTAGTGGATTTGGTATGTGGAACTAGAACCCCCAAAAAAAAAGCGCCACTCGAAAAACATTTTGTTGGTATAGATATGCAATTGGCAAGCAGTATTGTAAATGGTTTGAGTGGTAATGCAAATGCTTCAACGGTCCTTGTGCCCGTCGGTAAGATGTGCCATATGCAATTTTTGATAGAAAACCTGTGCGGCAAATCTTAAGTTTGCAGAAAACATGAATAAGCATCAAATATATTTCCCTGGTATGGTGACACTGACAAGCCACTGATTCTAAAAGAGAACAACTTTGAAGAAGTATTGTTGTGTTTCCAAAAGAACATTCGGTTATATGGATATATAATAGCTGACAAAAAGAATGCAAAATATGTACACGGTGGTTCAGACGATACTAGTTTAACACCTCTCCTTCAGTTTGGATCATCACAAGCAGTGACTTGCAACTGCGCATTGGGTTGTTGAGTTGCATATTGCTTGATAAAAGCCCTTCTCCACCAAACCTTAAATGCTCTCTGAATACTGGGGCAGTCATCTTTTCTATTATAAGATTCCTATAAAACCCATTGAAATCCTAAAAATCATATATTCTCTTTCTCTCTCTCTCACATCTCCCCGCTCGGTGGCGGACCCAAGAAGTAGAATGAGAGGGCAAATAAGTATTGAAAAAATCACTTGTTTATTTTTTTGTAAGCATAATATAAATAATAAAATAATATTATTTTATTAATAAATAGTACCTTATACAATAAAATAATATTATTTTAATATACATAATAACTTTTCATTTGAAAAAAACAAAAGAGAGTAAATGTAAAATATAAAATACGGTAAGAGTAAAATATAAATTTTAGTGGAAATAATAGTATATATTTAAGTTATTACATATCAATTTTTCTAGTGAAAATAATTGAGTGAGGACAAAATATAAATTTGAGGGGAAATTGGCAAAAATTAGGATAAATTATACCTATTTTTTTGTTATTTTTTGTTTTTCAGGTGTAGGCCCCTCAACTCTTAATAGATCCGCCAATGCCTCCTGCCTCCCTCAACCGGATGACAGTGCTTGCTCAATAAAATCCATCCTCCCGCCAACTGGTTTTGTTGGGAGCATTTAAAAGCCATCTCAAAATTTTTCCATCCAAACCAATAATTCCAATATTTAAGCTCCTGCCATAGTTCGGTGGAAGTTGAGGGGCATCGAAGATTGACAAAGGAAAGTACCCAATAATTAAGGTGACAAAGTGAGACTTGTTCGGGAAATATAGAGTGAATCTGTGCTATACACCGCAAGCCAACTAAGGACTGCGAAGTAATTTGATGTGGACTATGTAATTGGCACATTTATGTGGTGATTAGATTATATGATGACACAATATAATCATATAATTTAAGTTTAAAGAGTAAAAAGAATTGGGTTGTTTGTACACAACCTTTCTCAAACTATTAAATTTCTTATATATGTATCAAATCTCGATGATTGGTGGCCTTACCATACTAAATCTGGGTAACATGTGGTAGTTAATTAGTACATTATACCATAAATTAAAGGCAGGCCGAAGGTCTTTAATTTTTAATCTCTATGGAGCTATTTTTTTTTTTTTTTAAAGAGGCAGCATTTAAAAAAAAAAAACGTTTTCTAAACGCAATTGTATTGTTGGCTATAAACCTTATAACATAACTTAGAGAAATAATGCTACAAAACTCTTTATTAAGTAATATTTATTTAACAATGACAAGGACAAATCCCAAAACAAAAGGCAACGAAACAACAGTTACAATTTTCTTTTAATTAATGCTGAAGCAAGTTTTTAAGAGTGGCCATGATTATTTATTTATTTGTTGAATGTGGCATACATCTACTTTATTTCTCATAAAATCGAATTATGTTTAAATTATTTTAATTGAGTTTTATTTGTATTTTTTTTATCCGCATTTTAATGGGTGAAATCTATAACTGAAATTTTGTCGGTTATTTATGTCTTACACCAACCACCATTAAGATGTGGGCCCAAATAATCAGAAACTATTGAAGGGGGAAAGAGACAAGACAGCAGTTGCAGACTTCTTGTATTAAGACAAAGGTTTCACGTATGCGTTTACAACTTTTTTTTTTTTTTTTTTTTTTTGTAATTATAGTTATTTTTTTATGTAATTAACAAAAAAAAATATAAAATAAAAAAATAATAATATTTTTTATTATTTTTTATTATTATGATTGTATAAAAAATATTCGTAATTACAAAAAAAAATATGTGTGAACATAATAGAGAAAAATCATATATCTACCAAATTTTTCCGTAAAATTAAAGAGGTTGAAATATATATGATGTCTCCCTCAAATACCAACTAATTAAAATTAAAATTTTTATTTTAAAATTAAATATTTATTCTAAAATTTTAGTTAAATTAAAAAAAGAATGTAAAATTTATGAGTGAGTAACGAGTAAGGGACAAGTACCTCTAATTAGTAGCTTAGATCCTATGGGCCGCTATTGGAAAGAAAAAAAAAAATTGTTTTATGGTTAAATTTAGTTTGTATAAATTATCAGCTCATTTGCAGCCTAAGTTTTCACAGAAAAACCAAAGATGAGCGGTGGAAGTGGAGCGGGGAAGGTGGTGTGTGTGACGGGAGCATCTGGTTACATTGCTTCCTGGCTTGCCAAGTTCCTTCTCCAACGTGGCTACACCGTTAAGGCCTCTGTTCGTGACCCCAGTACGTACTCCGGCTCCCCTATTCCTCCCTCTCTTTGATTTATGTCATTTGGTGTCCATTGCTGTGTTCATGAAATGTATTTAGAGTCTCCTTACGGTGCCAGAAATTTTTTTGCCCGAAAACGAGAATTCGATTTTTTGCAACTACCGTGATATTTTTGTATTGCACAAAATGGTGATCATGTCACTGTGTAAAGTGTTATTTTACGAAGTCAAGAAGTAATCTTTCCGAGTTCCTTTCGATACCAAAATGAGTGTATGATTGCCTGCATGTATCAAGTTTTTGTCTCTGTTAAAACATATATTGTAATGCTTTAAGCGATGATGTTCTTTCGGTACGTAGATGATCCTAGGAAGACAGAACACTTGCGCGCACTTGATGGAGCTGATGAGAGACTTCAGCTGTTCAAAGCAAACCTATTGGAAGAAGGCTCCTTTGATTCTGTTGTTGAAGGGTGTGATGGTGTTTTCCATACTGCCTCTCCCTTTTATAATGATGTGAAGGACCCTCAGGTTAATCCTAATTGAGAACTACAAAATTGTTGCTATTGTTGTGCAATCTTATCTTACATTTAGTAACAAAATCTGTGTCGGTGGAAGTGTCCCTGATGGTGTTTCTGTAATGAGGTGCCAATACTAGTTTGTGTAATTGATTTCTTTCAAGCTTCGTATAACATCGCTGCAAAATCTGGATAATGATGATGAGATCTGGAATATGTACATTAGAAAGGTCAAAATAATGAGAAAACTGAAAATAGAAATCTGACATGCTCACAAAGTCTGCCTTGTACCGCTTTTGTTTACTAGCATACATTTTCTTTGACCTATCTTTGTGTTTTTGATTTAATTTTGTAATTTGTCAGTTATCTGCTAATTTACTTACGAATTGTTTGAGTGTTTTTACAATGCTTTTCTTTTTTCAATCTGTATTGGTTATTTCAGGCAGAATTACTGGATCCTGCAGTGAAGGGGACACTTAATGTGCTCGCTTCATGTGCAAAAACCCCATCAATAAAAAGAGTTGTCTTGACATCTTCCATAGCTGCGGTTGCTTATAATGGAAAACCTCTAACCCCAGATGTAGTTGTGGATGAAAGCTGGTTTTCAAGCCCAGATTTTTGTAAGGGATATAAGGTGTGTACACATTAGCAGCACACTGGTTTCGCTGCAACTGTCATCTGTTCGCATTGAGATTCTCCAGCCTTTTGCAAATAATCTCTCTAACTGCGAAATTACTCCATGTGTTTTTGTTTTCTTCTAATATTTTTAGCTCTGGTATGTGCTGTCAAAAATTTTGGCTGAGGATGCTGCGTGGAAATTCACAAAAGAGAAGGGTCTGGACTTGGTTGTAATAAATCCTGGAATGGCAATCGGTCCCCTCTTACAGCCAACACTTAATACAAGTTCTGCTGCAGTGTTAAGCCTACTGAAAGGTATATGAGTATGCAAACAAATTGTGTCCCTTGACTTAAATGTTAGCTTTCATCTCATCTTAAGAAATGAGCTTTGGGAGTGTTGGGGATTGCGGTTGCAGTTTGCAATCCTGGGTTTTGAGCCAAACATAGATTGGATTCGATGAAGAGAACTTATAGAATTGATCAAGACAGAAGTTAGATGGTAATGGGTATAAACTATGTACAAAGAAGGTGTTGATCAGATCAAACACATCAAATCCTTCACTAAGTTCATTCAAATCCTCTAGTCGGGCATGCATCGATTCTTCTTCTCACCTCTCAATTATCATGTGCAGGAGCAGAAACTTTTCCCAATATGACTCTTGGGTGGGTAAATGTGAAAGACATTGCCAATGCACATATTCAAGCATTTGAGATTCCGTCAGCTAGTGGAAGATACTGTATGGTTGAGACCGTTGCGCACTACTCGGAGATAGTGAAAACATTGCGTCAACTTTATCCCCATTTTCAGCTCCCAGAGAAGTAAGTACTACATTCATCCCATGTCCTTTGCATCTTCTGGCACAAATATATGTGGTCAGGTGCTGAAAAGAAATTTGTCCCTTGCATCTAAATTAGCCCCGCTAATCAGTTATCACAAAGGGTGCACTTTATATGTAGATGTTGATTGTTTATTCTATACAGCTAGAGGTTTCAAAAAACATTTTGATCGAATTCTGGGCGAAAAATCTTTGCAGGTGTGCGGATGATAAGCCTTATATGCCGACATACCAGGTGTCCAAAGAAAGAGCAAAAAGCTTGGGTATTATTGACTTCGTTACATTGGAGGTGAGCCTCAAGGAAACTGTTGAGAGTTTGAAACAGAGAGGCTTCGTCAGTTCCTAACTTCCGAATACTGAGTGTCATGCACTAATTGAAGGCGTGTGCCTCTTCCAACGCCCCTACCAAACTGAGTTATTATTCCATAAAGAGCAATAATTATTTGTTGGGCCCGAGCCTCTCTTGTATACTCATGGGCCATAGTGTTTATTTTGAACTACCTTCCTATCTTATTAAAACGTAATCGTGCGGATTTTTCTTAAATAATTCTTCTTTTTTTACTGTGCTCTAGTAGTTCTAAAAAGACCAAAAACAAAAAAATAAAACGGAATCGTGCAGATTCGGTTTGTTTTTTTTTCCTTTTTCTAAATTCTTATCATAATAAAAATTTGAGACAGAAAAAAAAAAATTGAGATCCAAATTGTGGAGTAACCGCATATATGCTGAGGATGCTGGCACAAAAATTGAAATGCTCAGCTCTGGTATGTGCTGTCAAAACCTTTGGCTGAGGATGCTGCGTGGAAATTCACCAAAGAGAAGGGTCTGGACTTAGTTATGTATTACAAAATGCTATGGTCCTGTTCAATGTAAAATTAAATTGTAACCACCGTGGGAGAACCCAAAAATTGAAGAAAGAAACGAGAGAGAAAATAATTGTATAACACAAAGACTCGCTTCCATTTCCTTTGGGCAAGGGGATCATATGATGTTCAAGAGTGATTAGGATTTCAGTGACATTAAAAGTAGGTTATTTCCTTCGGGCTCTCCAGGCGCACTTTCAACAAATGGCCATTCAAATTTCTGATAAACAGGCGATCGTCCATGGCACATAAAGTTGTTTTGGGAGCTCCTAATGGAGTTGGCTCAATATTGGCTGGACAGATATTCAACAGGTGTTTCTCTCGCCAGTTGCACAGCTTGTCCATAAACTGACATGTGATAAGGTGATAGTTGCAGAATGTCATTCTCATTAGTTCAAATCCAAGAGGTAGCCAAATTTCCATCCCAGAGAATTTGAATGCCTTCAATGTCCAGTTGCCTAGCTTGTCCGTGCACAAAAGAAATTAGCCAAAGTCGAAACTGCTCCATTTTGACCACCCTCAACAAAGGCAATATGCACCTCAAAGAACAGCTTTTAAAGCTAATTCTGTTCATCCTAAACAAACGTTTGCTCAAAATTTACAGAATTAGTCGGGCATATTCAATTTCTACATCTTCTTCCTCAAAATGTGTGCCGCATGGCCCTTATCCTTTTCCTATTGATCATGTACACAGAATCTAGAAACATTTATCCCCATATTTCGTTATCCACCAAGGCTACTAGTTGCTCAATTTTTATCAGTTTATGCAATGAAGTCGGCGGCTGACCAAGTCACGCGACAGTTATCTCCTCTGTAGTGCCGATCTCTGCAATGAACTGCACCTTTGGCTCCAAATCAATAAACTGGTTTGATTTACTGGCTAGATGTGAGATACTAACCCTCCCCTGACGCTTAATACACTCAGCAACAGCTCTCATCTCTTCCTGTGAGATGTATATGTACTTTCCTCTGTCATCCATGACACCAGAAAGTCTCCCTAATACGATAGTGGATCCAAGATTAGATTTCTCATGAAGCTGCACTTAAATGTCAAAGACAAACCAGTTGCACCAGAAAATTATATACCGCAACAAAGAAACTTTCTTTCTAGTGGAAGGGACAAAAAGTAAAATGCATGTATCATATCATTCTTGTTTTGGATTAAAGAAGGATTGAACATAACAAACCAACGCTCTCTTAGGGCAGACTAACATCTCCACCCACCTCCCCATTCATAAAAACCAAGCATCTAGACTTGTATGACAGCTGGTCAGCCTATTGAAGATGACGGATTTTGGTAAGTCCTTTTCATGATGAAATACTTAGAAGGTGACAAAAACAATGACTTATTCAACCTTCAGACCAGCTGAAGAGGAAACTCTATAAGCAATTCACACCACTATGAAACTTGCAAAGGATACTATTAGGGATGCTAAGAAACCAAGCCAAAAGAGATTACGAATAGACAGAAAACTGAAAAAAGAATGCAACGGCTGAAAAGGTGAGGAATAGGACAACACCGACACATTGGCTCAGAATCCTGGGATGTTAAAAGCATGGAAAGTGTAAAGTCTAAAAACCTAGTGTATAATGTAGAATATCGAGGAGGTAAGAGTACAAACAAGAGTCAAGTACACTTTGTATCAAGGACATTTTGAACTATTCGAGGATCTTCAACTGTGAAAACTTTTACCAAGGCTCTATAAATGGTTTGAAACATATAATTAGTGAAAAGCATTATTTAACACATACCCATGCTTTCTAGAGAAGTGATTCGATCGATACATTCCTGCATTCAAAGTTGAAATTTGAAATTAAGAAGCTATACTGTGCAAACAACAAAAGCACTGATAGAGGTCAAATTCCAGTCCAAAACCAAGTAACTTGAACAACCAGCTAAATATGTCCACAAGTATTACATAAGAAAGCAGGCAAAATTAAAGTAATTCACTTCCAACTACATTTGAAATCCAACTCTACAAAAACAGGTAAGAAGGGGATTACGTGTTAGTAACAGAAAGCAAGAATCACCAAGGAGGAAATACCTGAGTCCTTAGTTTAAATTCAGCAGCAAGATCTTCTAAAGGCACGCACTTGTGATTCTGCAAGATCAGATCAAAAAGGGACAATAACAAAAGTCAGCACGTTAGACACTTTCACTAATTGCTTCTTGAAGAACTCCCATTTCACATTCAATGAACGTATCAAAGGACAATGAAAGAGCATTATCGACTGAAAAAAATGACTTCTATTTAGTGTTTCTGTCAAACCGCCAACAGGAACAGTCCTGTATTAATGACAAAACATGGTAAGAGTCATCAACCTTAATGTACTCCACAAAATCAGACAGCAAATCCTGAGTTCCATCTTGAGCATCAGTTTCTGTTGTTCCCTCAGCATCCACTGAAAATTCCCCTTTCCATTTTTCAAACTCCAATGCAGCGGCTTCCTCCTCCTTGGCCTTTTGAGCCTTGGCTTCTTCTTCCTATATGAATTATGACCAAGTTCTTCAACAATATGCATATGTTCCCACATAGAAAGATAACAATGCAAGTGAAAGGAGACAACACACCAACATGCGCTCTGCGGCCTCACGCTCTTCATCTTTCTTCCAGCGCATTTCTGTATAGCGATCTTGTTTTGTCTGCCTCGACTCACGTGCAGCTTCCTCAGCCTTCAAATAATCATATGCGACTCAGTAGGTCGCAACAATGCCACCCCGGCAAAGCAAGAAAAAAAAAACAAAAGACCTTTATCTCCAATTATTCGTAGTTTTCCAGCACTCATTAGTTTACATTCTAGCACCAAACAGTGTTTAGATTTTCATGGGAGCTTAACGGCCAAATTTAAAGCATAAATTCAACATAATTCCTAGGCTCAATGGATGCAATTGAAGCATCTAAAAAAAACATTATGGCTGACTTGTAATAAGGAACTAGGCGTTGGGAAGCAGATGCAAAATCATGTTGGAGGAGGGAGAGAAATTATACCTGTCTTTGCGCCTCCCGTTCTTGCCGTTTCTTCTCCTTCTTCTTTGATGCCTTAGCCTCATAATACTCACCCGCACCAGCTTCATCGTCACTCTCATTGGCATTATCTATGTTCAGAATTACAAGCATTACTATCAAAGAACACACTAACTTCTTTAACCCGACCCGAAAGGCATGGTTATAAATCCACAGACAGTTATTAACTGCACATAAAATGATCTCCAACCCTAATTTTCATTCATTAAACTGAACCAGCCAAACAATAAGAACAAAAATAAATAAATAAATAAATAAATAAATAAAAGAAAATAACACCATGACGGGATCCAAAATTGGAAAACATGTAAACAGAGAGCACTAAATACCTTCTCCGGAAACTTCAGCGGCAGTTCTAGACGAGCTAGCTCCACCTGCCGCCGGCGGTCTTCGGCGCATCCGGCGAGTGGCAGTGGAGCGGACCACCCCCTCCCTCCGTGGAGCCTGGAAAAAGAAAGAATGAAAAGATCTAATATACTTAAGCGCGGAGAAACGAAAAATAAATAAATATATAAACGGACCTGGCGTTCCTCTTGCTCGTTGTGTTCATCGCGCGATGATCCGGAATGGCGATGGCGTTTCCACAAGTATAGCGGAATCAGCGCAGCGACGAGAAGCATTGAGAGAATCGCTACGAAGATATCCTCCATTTTTTTTTACTTGGTTTCCATTCTTTCGGTTAGGACGCGGAGGGGATTTGGGAGAGCATAGAGGGAGAAGAGATTTACGAAGATTTAAGCAGAAGAAGAAGAACCAGACGAAGGAGAGGAATAGAGTTTCATTGTAGGAGAAGGAGAATACAGATCAAGCGTAAGCTTTGCAAAATTCATGACTCAGCCCTTTACCGACGTCATGCCTCTTGTATGCTGCACACGAGAAAGTAACCGATTTCATAAAAAAAAAACGTATTTATTAATTTTATTTTTTTTATAAATAAAATAAATTTATAATTTAATATCATTTAAATATTATTTTTAATTTTTTATTTAAATAAATTTCATTTATTGTGTATTATAAAATTATAAATAAATTATATTTAATTAAAAAAATTAAAATAAAAATTTTTTAAAATAAAATTAACTAATATTAAACTTGGGCCTGGACTGGACTTGATCCCACAGCATCTGAGTCCTAATACTTTTACAATAATGATGTCAAGTAAGTTTATGTAGAGATAGAGATATTTTAGTGATTAAATTTTATTATTTTTATTATAAAAATTTTAAATTTAATTCTTAAAAAAGGAAGAGTGGAATTTATAAGAATAAAAAACTATCTCATTATGTAACTTACGGGATAATAGACTTATTAATAGATAAAAAAAAAAATAATACCAGAGCAAAGAAGCAGAAGAGATTTTCTCCGGAAACAAACGGTTTGAGAGAGAGAGGCTATTCCCAATTTCCCAGCACACGGACGTTGCCACAATAACAAAGCACGACAAAATAGCAACGACGTCGTGTCGGATTAATATATTTTTTTTTTTAAGAAATAAATTATATAGGGCATATTAGAAAGGATAAGTTGTCTAGTTACGACCACCAAAGTTGTTAAAAAAGTACAAAAATGTCTTGATTTAATGCTAGGGAACCAATCCAATGTTGATTCACATGAGGCGTGTTCAAAATATAAAGTTACAGCGTTTTTTTTTTTGACAAAAAAAAAAAATTATTGCGATTATATCAATCATCAAATTTGTAAATTGGTATGAGAGTTATTTTTATTTAAATGTCTTATTTAACTAAATTTATAAGAAGAGTCAAGTCTCTTTTAAACTGACCAAATGATATTAATGTATTTAAAATTAAGGGCGCACGTGACTTAGTCAAACTAGTCAAATTCAGTGATTATTATAACGAGACGCTGCCCATAAAATTTGAATCAAGGTCAAAAATAAGAAAAATATGCTAAATTATTATTAAGCTACCATTTCATACGGTAAAATCTAAGCATTCAATAGGCAAAATATTGAAGAAATTAAAAAGGTAAAGGTGCAAAGAGGCTAGGCGAAGTTTGAATTGTTACATGAGTGGTGAGGAATTTTACAAGAATATTGTCTTATAAAAATTCTTGATGGGCTGGTGTGCTTGTGTTTTGTAATTAATCTTGGTAGCATGATTAAACTCTCGAATGTAAGTGTAATGATAGCCAAAACACTTGAAAAATCGCAGAAGGTATGAGCGTCCGCCCAAACCAAAAGTTTTGGAAATTGGGAGGGAAATGCTTGCTGTAAAAAATAACGTAATTTCTGCTTTTATTATTTATAATATATTATTTTTTAATATTCTCTACAACAAATTTTTTATGCAACATAAAATATTAGTTATGTCATACAAAATTTTTAATTTTTACGATAATTTATTAATAGTGTACATAATATTTATGAAAATTCTCTATACATATGTATCTCACACTTTTTCTAAAATTAGGACTCAATACTTTCAAAATAAAGTAAAATTACATAAACACATTTAGTGAGACATATAAAATACACATAATTAATTTAATAATATTTAACAATTTACTTTTTTTTAAATCCAACAACACACCTTTGACGATCCAACGATTTATATTATTACGTACTTACAATTATGTGTGTAAAAAATGCTTGTTCAAAATAAAAGCATAAGTTTTTAAATAGTAGAATGTCCTCTGCAGACAAATGATTTAAACATTTAATCAACATCGGTATTTAGAGTCTCATGTGTAGTTTCGAGGGAATCGTGACGGTCGATTGCCACTCTCAGTGATGATTTCTGTAACAAAAGGCATCTGTAGGACATTTCAGCTCCTCGCCAGTCAGCGTATGAGACAGATTGCAGATATCTATTTTGAGACGACAAGTCGATCGGTCGGCCGAGGTGCTCTTGCAATCGACCTGCCGGTAAATCACCGATATGTTTTCAATCAGTGTCTCGTGGGTTTGTTCAAAGCTTCTGATAGTAATATCTCAATAATTTCATCCACTCGACAACATTACATACTTACCACTAGACTTTTTGAAGTTATATCCTTATCTCCATCTTGTTCTTACTGGAATAGAATTTAAAGTCTCGTATTGATTTTGTTAGAGAATAGAGATCTCTATACCCGCCCAAAAAATATTAATAGAGTTTCCATAAATAATAATAAGATAATAATAAATTTGAAGTCGTTAAACAAGCATTTGTATTCAACGCAATCACAATAATAAAAATTACTAAATCTTGCAGTTATACTTAACAAATTAAAAATATTCCAAAAAGTCACATCTACTGCCCAAATGTATATGCTGAAACTATAATTAATTTCCTTGCAAATCATATAATTAAGCCCACGTCTACACCATCCAATCTAATAATAATAATATAAATGAGTAGTTAAGAGAAGTTCTCTCTTTATTTCACTCTTCAAAGAATAAGGGAGAGAAAAATTTTCCTTTTTTCACTCCTCAAATAAATGTATCTAATAACAATATTATAAAACTTCACATTAATCTATGCTTCCAAATAAATCTAATTTAATTAGATTAGTTTAGTTATAAAATTTTGACATAGAAATTAAAAAAAATAAAAAATCTCTTTCTTATAATTAAACTTTTAAATGAAAGATATGAGAGATGGTTCTCCTAATAGTTATGTGAAAATTAATTCATCCTTTAAAATTTTTTTCAATTTATTTATCAATGAATAAATGTATAAAAAATCATAATCCTTTGTTGACAAAAAAAAATTCAATGTACGAGAAGTCTACTATATTGAGTAAGAAACTTTTTCCTTTTTCAAAAAAAAAAACATTATACTGATTTCCTAGCGTTGACTTTTTAATATATTTGGAAGATTTAGTCAAGCAATCAAGCTGAAAAGAATTACACCTCATTTTGTAGATGAAGTATCAAGAAAGGAAACTTTTTTCTTAATTTATCATGTTAACAAATACACAAAGTTTTAATAAATAGAATTAAAAGCTATTTACGTTACCACAAAAAAATTGTGTTTTGCAACATAAAATAACGAATACATAGTGGTCATTTACTCTTGAGTGCAATAGAGAGAAATTTTTTCCTTGATTTTACTTAAAGGATATTGAATTAAAAGAGATTTACATTTATTAAAATTTAAATATCCTATTTATTACTTCATCTCTCTCTCTCACTCCCTCTCTTAAAATCTCTCACCAGCAACTCATCTTATTTGTAGGTGTAACTCGGTAAAACCTCTCAAACTTAATTTTCATTATTATTTTTATAATCTGTAACTTATCTATTTCTCAAATATTCAGTCACCATATAGCAAACTTTCTATATAAAAATGGTAGATAAGGATTCTGTGACCTATTTAAGTTTGATGAGAGTGGCTTATTAAAATATTAAATGTGAAAATGGTAAGAATATGTCAACATTCAACAAAATATACAAAAATTAGTTAAGGTAAGTTTAAATTTATGACAAAATAACATATATATATATATATATATATATATATATATATATATATATTACAAACTCTTTTATTGTCTTTCATAAATCAAAATTATTACCAAAGATACGTTTCATTTTTCTTTAGTCGTACATATTTAATATTAATGGTCATGTATAAAGGAAAGACACATTTATGTGTGAACCAAGAGTCTTTGAACGACAATTATTCAGATTTTATGATCGGCACTAATTCTGCTTAGGTATTATTTCTTTGCAGCTCCCTGATTTTTAATTTTTTTATTTTCCTCTCTTGGTAGTTCAACCATAAAATTTGTTCGATCTTTGTGTTGTATTTAAAAATCAGGTTTCTTACAGGTAATTTGTTGCTGAGATTTATCAGGTGTCGTTTTTCTCGATTAATTTTTTTTTTAACCACCCATATTAAAAAGAATTGATGGAGGTTTTTTTAAGTTAGTATATTGTAAGCTGACGTTAATTGATGGAAATATTTATAAATTATACCAGCAAAGTTAAGTGCAATACTAGGTAGTTCTTTTTTACTACCATCCAACAAGTGTGGTGGATAATCCAACAGAAGAGTGAGCTGAATCAAATTCTAGATGAATCAATATCTAGAACCTAATATACGGTAAATTTACGTTTTCTTTCCAGTCCTAATTTGAGGTAAATTTATATTAATTTTTTCTAGATGAATCAGCCCACCAAAAATAAAGACAAAAATAAGAAAAAAAAATTGGGGCCAATTATGTTGACTATACCTTGATTGATTATATTAAACAATTTTTGTTAATTCTCACAGGCACAACGATGCAAAAAAACTTGATTGTTGGGGAAAGAAAGTTAAATTTGAGAAAAACACTCTCAAGAATGTATATGGTTATACATACTCTACTTTTAAAAAAGTTTTCCTTATCAGTGCTATCCATTATATGTTTTTCCTAAATCCTTTTTCATATTAAATTTTTAATATAATTCACTTTCTTTAATTCTTTACACTATACGTCTCAAAAGATTGAGTTATAGTTATTGGACGGGCTTAAGCTGCGTCTTTGGGTCCTTTTTTTTGTTTTTTTTTTTTTTCTCCAAGTTTGGTTAAGTTATGGGTGATGTGGTGATGACTCTATATGTAGATGTGATAAGTCAATATTAGATTTTCAACTACATTAAGTCTGTACTTCTTAGTATCTAAATGCATTACATAGCTTATGGCTATCCCAAAGATTCTATTCTTTCTACCATTTTTGAGTGTGTAATGAGATAAAAATATTTTTATTCTTGCTTTCTTGACAATTTGGAGTGTGATTAGTAGAATGTGGACAATATTTGTCTGCATGGAGGTGTTTGTTTTCATACTTTTGTGAGCATTTTTGCACTATGGATAATGCAATGTGTATGTTAATGTGGAAAAATGTATAAACTAATAATGGAGTGAGAAGCTATTGCAATATGAAATCAGTGGCATCAGTCAAGGCAGGCTAAGCTGATCATCGAAAGTAACTACAAGACACTACAAGACGACCATTGATTGCATAGACATTGAACAATATAAACTACCATTCTAATTTTCTTTAAAAAAAAACATCAAGATTGAATAAAGAATGATTTAGCCACCGAAACATTCTTCAAGTACAACAATATTGCATTTAATGAAAACAGATTCTTCAATATACGAGGTAGAAACCTTAAAAATAGTTCATCAAAAAATTAATACCATTCAAATTATCAATGTTAAATATAAAAAAAGAAATTATAAAACCCGCATAAAGGCATAAGTATTTTTCTAGTCAAATTATAATTTTATCTTTAATAATATATATTATATACAATTATCATAAAAGGACAAAAATCTAATAAATGAATAAAAGGGGACGAGAATAAAGAGAGGGATGGGGCGAAGCCTATCAACCCTATTCTCCTTCCTATCTTCCCTCAAAATTTGTTAGACCTCATCTCTATCAAAGCGGGACTGAACATGTCCTACAGAAACAAAAAATTTTCCATCCCTGATTGGTTTCTTAAAAACTAATCCTTTACTATTAGAAAAAATGTCGACATCTCCGGCATATTCGATTAATATTTTTAAAACAAATATTAATATTTTTTAAAATAATTGTTATATTTACATTTTAAAAATCTTGAATGTTATTTTAAAAACATCAATTACAGTTTTAACTGGAACACTAATTGAAATAAAAACGTCCGCAGTATGTATGCTTGCTTTTACTATCATCAGTATCCAAAGTTTTAGTTACAAATTTTGGCCTTACACTCCAGTCAACTAGAATCACTCAGATTTTCAAGTCTTTTGGAGATGAAGAATTCGATTCCCACTCCCTTTGTTCTCCTCTTCTTAGACAGAAGCCCTTTAAACCGAAAAAAAGAAAGTACAGCCAATAAGAAGGATATGATCTCTCCGCATGGGTTAAATTCAAAAGGATGTTTGATGTTTTAAAATGAGCTGGAAAATCATCCTCCTTTTGGGTTTAATTGAAAAGGATAATCCTGATGGATGCCGAACATTTGGTCCCTATCCTAAAAGTTGGTTTTGTTTATTATGTACTTGCAGGATCCAGAACAGCTGCTTGAGATTTGTCTCAGGGTAAATAACTTTCTATGTTAGAAAAGACATTCGCATGTTTTTGAAACTGTTTGCTCTGCAAAAAAAACAAACACATACTTGGAAAGAAAGAAACAGGAATTCTAATCAGCATAAACCAGAAAGAACTCTGCTGCAGCCGTTCATAAATCCCGCAAACTCTATATTGTCATATCTTTTTCACCAGTGAAGTTTTCTGCTTTTCTGTCTTCCTTCCTTTCCCAGTTCAGAAATCTTGTGTCTGATCGAATTATCTCGGAGACTCTGGACAATCGTGATCTTCAGAAGAAGCTGTTTCAGAAGTTTTCCTGGGTGCTGGAATGCAGGGGACAGCGCAATGGGAAAACTGCTTTGCTGTTCGGTCTTGCTAGTGGCAATGAATTTCCAATATCTCTGAGTGGTGATCGCTTTGCAGCATTATACTCACTGGTGCTTGCTTGAGGCTTTCTACTTCCATCATGGAATGTCTTTTTCAGCTTGTAGCCCTCTTCTTGTGCATGATGATTTTCCCTGATTTGGCAAACCAGTACTCGCTTCTCCATCTCATTCGGTGCATCCTGAGAAAGTGGTTGCAAATTTTTGGGCCTGGCTGTTTCCGTGGCTTTTTCCTTCCTCAGCTTTTCAAGCTCTGCATGAAGAACAGAAACCTGAGCTTGTAGCTCACTCGCCTTGGCTTCAGATGAAAGTGCTTTATGCCTCCATTCTTGCACCTATTGAAAGTAACTTGAGGTTTAGTTGACTTGAAACTCTTGTAAATCTTCATCTTGATGCAAGAAAAAAATAAAGTGTAATTTAGGGTACATACAGCAGAATGCAATGATTGCATTTCATAATCAGAATCAAGTGCTCTATCTTCCCAAAAATCTCTAGAGGCCTGCAATTCTTCCATCTCTTCCCTGACTTGTCCGAGCATCTCTTGCATTTGAGACCATTGCTCCGTCTCTGCCCGGACTTGCTCTATAACCCTCCGTGCAATAGCCTTGCAGCATCCCGAGCATGCTCTCTCCTCGTGGGGCCTTCTCACCTGCAGGCAGAAATTCTCATCAAGTTCTAGAAACCTTCTTGCAACTATAAATATATCTACGTGCAGGACTAACTCAAAGCACGAGTAAGCCTATCTTCTAAAGCTCTTGGCAGCTGCAAATGATTGTTACACATTATAGCAATCGACGAGCAAAGTTAACATAGACAAATATATAAAGAGGAATTCACCTTGCAAGGCTGTCTTATACAGGATATTGACATATCATGCAGTTCTAGTCGCTTGGAAGAAGAGACAGAGTTGGCAGCAGAACTGTTAGCTGTAGAGAGTATCGACCTGTACTCATCTTCCATTCTTTCTAACAAAGTTCCTTTTGCCAACCCCTCCATTTTTCTTCTCAGAATTTCCATCTGCACATTCTTACGAATTAGAAATTGGAAAGAGAAAATGTGAAAAGAGATATTCCTTTGGAACAATTAAGAGGTAAAGCACGAGGTTCATCTAGCTATTTCCTTCGGATCAAAATAAATGATGTATTTGTTTAACAGTTTATGTGAAGGAAGAGGTTGACATGGTTGTCGGATTGGGACATCAGGAAGAAGGAAGAGAATGAATTTACATTGCAACTGCGATTCGAGGTAGAATTGTCACTGACACTGCAAGTACTTGTCATGGACAAGCTTGCTTCTGCCATTTCCTGAATTTCCCTCAGACTCTTCTCATCTGAATCTGCTCCAAAATTCCCTAGCCTCCTTTCAAGAAGAAATGCTTGTTTATCAAAGTTGCTACATTTTTTAAGCTGTAAATCTGTAACTCGTGGTCTTCTTCGCAACTTCTCTAGTTTCTCTGCCAATACGTGGATCTCCTCTTCCAGCAAAATGCTCACATTTTTTCCTTCCAAAATCATTTGTCTCCCCTTGAAAGTGCAAACCATTCAACAAATGCAAGTCACAAAGAGTCAATTAGAGAAAAATCTTTTTTTTTTTTTTTTTTTTGGCTCTGAAGTGCCCCAAATGCAAGACTTCACCTTTCTAGGTCCTACAACCACATGTACCCCACAGAATGACCAACATTTGAAAACAAAGATACTTGGCACACATTTTGGTAAAGATTTAGACCTAATAAGAAAGAAGAACACATCTTTTTTCTAGCTTATTTTGAAAAGACAGTTCTTCCCAGTATCCTTAAAACTCAAAACACACATATTCTCATCTTTGCCGCAATCTTGATTCTCAAGAACTAAACCAAACTTCTTCTTATCATATTTTTTAATATTTTTTTTCTTTACCTATGGTTTCTTGAGCTTGACAATCACCACTGAGAACCCAAATAAAATGATTAAAAGACAAG
This sequence comes from Carallia pectinifolia, assembly GCA_037832335.1. Classification (NCBI taxonomy): domain Eukaryota; kingdom Viridiplantae; phylum Streptophyta; class Magnoliopsida; order Malpighiales; family Rhizophoraceae; genus Carallia; species Carallia pectinifolia. The sequence goes on from CM075452.1 coordinate 26,245,780, forward strand.
CAAAGAGAAAAATGGAAGTATAAGAAATACTAACAGAAAGTAAAGTTTGGATAGCAGATCTTAAAGTTCTCTCAGTCTGGACCCGTCTTCTCTCCATCTTCTTCACAGCAATCTCTTTTTCCATCCTCAACAGATTACACTCAGCTCTCAACATCTCAGCTTGAAACCTCCACTTCTCCTCTTCCACTGACCCATTCTCTCTCTCCTCCACTCTGCGTCTCCTGTTCTCCTCCTCACACTGATCATCCCCACCGCGGCCGCCGCCATTCACCATTACAATTGGCATAACCCCCCTCGCAAATTCTCTTTCTTGATCGAACAAAGCCTCCAGTTTTCCTGTTCTTTCTCGCTGAGAGCTGGTCTTTGTGGCGTTGGCCTTTGTTGCTGGCTTTCTGCGAGACCTGCGAGGTAGATGAAGGATTCTTGGCGCTGGAGGCGCTTGTGGATATTGCCATTTTGGCCTTCTGCTGCTTAATGTGGTTATTGTTGATACTTTATCCATGCAAATGGTTTCTTTCTTTCTTTCTTGCAGGCTTTCCTTCTTGGCAGCTCTCAGCGGATTATCAAACAATGGAGGTTTATAAAGAGTCCTGAATCAAAAATTTATCCCAAAAGCATATATTTTGCAGCAGGGTTTTGGGTTGGTCAAACAAAGGACAGAGTTACAAGTTTTGACACATGAATAGTACAAGGTTTCCAATCCAACTTCTTCCTGTTTTGTGGTGGATGCAAGGTTACAGTTTGAAATAGTAGAAAGAGAGTGAAGTTTCAAAGAGAAATTATCTAACACAAGTCCTTTTTTTGTGTAAACAAAATTAAATGTTTTGGTTTTTTGTTGTCCAGGTAGGAACTAGTGTGCTGGAGAGAGACAATGGAGTGGTTGAAGTGAGAGTTTGGACCCTTGTGACAGACAAAGTAGCAGCCTTTTTTTTTTCTTCTTCTTCTTTTTGGTTTTCACAAAACGGTCAATGCTTTCAAAAGTGCAAAAGAGCGATTGGTTAGGAATTGAATGGAGGGGATCATAGAGGGACTTGGTAGAAGATCTTGAGGTAGCCTGGAGAATATATACAACAGATAGATAGATTGTTTACCTTGCAAATAGGAAAGTTGCAATGATCAGTGTACAGTTTCGTGTTATATTAATGCAATGATTTTCCTGTGTTTAAAGGAAACTTGCATAGAATATGTAGTGTAGACAGTAGGGACGAAAATAAAGGGCCTCTCAGTCTCAGGTAGGTATCAATGAGATGAGCTCAAGCCAAGGATCGATGCTTTATTGGCCTAACTTGGGTAGCCAAAAAACTTGTAGCATCTATCTGGGTTCAAGAGGTTTATGGGTGGCCTTGACTTGGGGCGGAGAGAGATTAGAGAGAGAGAGAAAGAGTCAAGGGTACAGGCGTGCAACCTCGATTCTGTGAAAGGAACAGGGAATTCAAATGAAAGCTCTGTGCGTGCTCGTTCTCTTCTGCTGCTTAATTTATTTCCTTTAACAATTTTTAAAGGGATGCACTAGAAAATGTGATGTTATTACCATTTTGTCCTCTCATATGTACTTAATTATAAAAATATATTATAAATATGTCAGTTATCGTATTTGATATCCACTAGTTATAAATTCTGATGCTTGATATCCACTAGTTATAAATTCGGATTGAAAGCAAGGAATTCTGATGCAGTCAGAATTTGGAATTCAATAACACATGCAATTCTTGCCTCAGTCCTAAAATGGAAGATCATAAATTACATTGACACCAAGGAGGGAGGAAGGGAAGAAATAGTAGACTATCACATGCTAAAGCATGAGGGTGGTATACTATCTGACTCCATGGTACTAAAAATTATTGAATTACTTGATGCTATTCAATGCCATTGTAGGGTAAAGCAGATTGTGTGTTGCCACACATATGTGGCAAATTTCATGGCTTTTGGGCCAGACATTACTAGCCCAAACATTTTATTTAAGAACGCCTCTCTCTGTCTCTCTCTCTCTCTCTCTCTCTAAGCAATCGCCTAGTTTTTTCTCGATTGTTTTTTTTTCTCGATTGTTGATAGTACATTTCAATGCAAAGAAATGACGATTGCATAGAGGAGAGACGCATAACTTTTTGTTCACAAAAAAAAAAAGAGAAGAGACGCATGGATATAACCTATAGTTAACCAGCCCAGTTGATTCAATTGTAACAAAGTCTTTGTGATTTTGAGAAAGGTTAGAGGTTTAAATACTTCTTTTTCACGATACTCACATTAAATGAGAATTATATAGGAATTTGTCTTTTTGTGGTATCTTGAAATTTGTCAATATTGTGCTGCTTATCCAATCTGTATATCAAATAAATTGTGTTGTTTGTCCAATTTGTGTATCAGACATACTCATAGTAAATTTGAAAGTCTGTCCCTCAAATGTAAAACGGGCTATAAAGATACAGATAAGTAGGTTAAATTTGTGGAGATGTGGATAATGTGACATTTACCTGTCAATACAAATGAAAAGAAGTGGTTCACCTGAAATATTCTTTTGCACATTGGTTGATCGAGAGACTTTAATGTACAATGTGCTTATATGTGTAAACTTTAATTAAGTTCGTGATTAATGTTTTGTTATCCTTTTTTTTTTTTTGACTGCGTTTTGTTATCCTTATTGATATGTGAATAACGTATGTGTATATTCACTAAAACTCAAATAAGACTATGATTGGATAAAAAATGCAGTGTGCTAACACAATTAAATTAGGCAAAACCTTTCGGTAAAAAAAAACAAAAATGCAAAACCTTGAAGAGAATGCTTTAACTTAACTTGAAATGGGTCAATGTCAAAGTATCCGTTTTTTTTCGGTTGTGCTAACGTTAATGTGTCAAAACATCACGCATAACAAGGTGGTGTAACTATTGGTGTCCAATTTAACTTCACATTGAAGAGATTCTTTTTTTTTTTTTTTTTTGCCCTTTCTGAACCATTTCAAGTTTCAACATTTATTTATAAAATTCTCAGAAGCTGAAGACATAAGGGGTAGTTTAATTATTTTTTATTCTTTTAAAAGATGATTAACCAATAATATAAAGAGAATACGTGCCGTCAAAGTTCATGTGTCTGTTATTGTTCAATAATGCCTGATTCCTCGTAAGTTGTTTTGTGTGTTTTTATATGAAAAAAGTCGGGTGTAAACAATGTTAGACACAAAGTTAATATATAAAGATTTTGATAATTGAATTATAAAATAAATATAAAATTTAACAATAATAATAAATTATTAAATTAATTATATATTTTTATATATATTATCAATTATGTGACTGTATAATAATATTTTTATATTTACTATTTTCCACAACCACCCCTTATTCGCCATTAGTCCATCACCCTCCTTCTCTTCCTCTGTCCCTCTCTCTCGCACAAAAAGTCTGAGTCGGTCTGATTCTCTTTGATATTCACGTTCCCACCAGCTCTGTCTTTATCATTTTCGAAGAGAGGAACCCAACCAAACCCAAAGAAGCTTTTTCTTGTTGGAAACATTAATGTCTTCCCCACAAGAGAAAGACATGCTCCATGTTTGAATCCTTGAAAAGGGACCACCTTTGCTTATAAATAGATGATAAATGATAACTGATTTTAATAAAACCACTCAGAGATTTCTCTGCTTTCCTTTTTATTTACATCAGATCATCCATCACTCATTTCTTTGGAGCACTTTGCCAATTAGAATTGATTTTTTTTTTTTAATTATTGATTTGAAACCCAGATCAAAAATCTTAAAACAAGTGTCAATTTCACATTAATCTATAGTTCCAGAGCTTTAGACACATATATAACCACAAAAAAGTCTGCTCTCTTTCTTAAGTTGTTCCAAGAAATTAGAAATTTATCTTAGAAAATAATATTAATAACTTTCAAGTTGCAAATTACATTAGCATAACACTCCTAGTACGGTACTTGCACTCGATAATACCAAGTTTTACTGTTGGAGTCCAAAAGCCAAGGTTGGGTAATTCAGTAGTTTTAATTGAAATTAAAATTTTAAACCAGTTTAAACATAGTTTATTCACTTCACCGAGTTTTAAGATGTTGTTTGTCTGTACTTATTTGGATTAAATAGAACAAGCCTACAGTACTTGTTGCAGCTCTAGAAAGTCCGAGTCAATGTAATATTTTTAGTTGGGTCATTCTTGTTTATTTAATAGGAACTTAAAGGACAATATTGTCTTACACTTTGAAGCTTTGCTATTGTCTTTTCTTTTTTGCTAGTTTAAATTCATGGTGGTTAACTCTGCTCTCTACAAAATTTCATGCTAAAAAGAGCTTCACCCTTCATCTCTCTAACTATATAAAATCTCAATAATAATCAATCAAATTTAAATATGAGATTTTTGAATCATAACTTGAAGTTGGGATTCTAAATTATTACGGTATCTTCTTAGAAATTTGGCTAACAATTCAAAGGGGGCGAAGACAAATGTGTGCATGTGCATAACATAACTGACATCTAAGTAAAGACTCAGACAAGACAACTCTATGTGTGGGTCTTCTTTCCACAGAAACTTTTGAATTAGGGACAGAAAATAAATTGATGTCTAAATTTGCCAAAGTTTGACTAGTGTGCTCCATTAAGTCCAACCTTGCTGTTGAAATTATCATGGTGATACAGGGCTGAGTATAATGGATTTTGAGTTTTTTCTATAAAAAAAAAAGATCCACTCGTTACATTGCATTGCACTCAATTGACGTTCTAATAAATATATTATTATAAGAACAGAATGTGCAACACCTTACTTTTTAGTGGGTTTGAGCTACCTGCATCAAAAAAATCGTTCTCGTAACAATTTCATAAATACTGATTTATTATCAAGATTTTGATTTTTCTTTTCTAAATTAAAAAAAAAGAATAGATTTTGATGTACATAACTTTTTGGTAAAAAGTAAAAAAATAATAATAACTTAGAGACTCACTAAGAAAGATTTGGACGCACATTCTTTTCTTATAATTAGAAAGCTTACTGATAAATATAGGGTCTCACAGCCACTCAGATTTCAGACATGGGCTCTTGGAGGCACTTGGTTATGTGTATCTGGGCTTCTGACTGAAACAGATCGCAGTGGACCATAAATAATATACCGAAGGATTAAAGGGGGCATGTCTGCTTCGCTGTGGGCCACATTACTTTTTGCCACTATTTGCCCTTAATGAACAGCAACTCAGCAAGGGGCAGGATGAGAATAGTACTAGGATGAGTAACGTCTTGAAAAGTCCTTATGTTGCATCTCTTTATTTAAAAGAAGTTGAGTATTTATTTAATTGATTGAGGGGATTATCTCTCAATCAGTAAGTGGGGTTCAAATCCCACTAAATCTTATTTTTTACTTTCTAAATACCTAATAAAATTCTTTATAAAAAAAAAAAAAGTGACAGGGGCTCATTTTAAACCCGCTTTTGACACTATGCTTTGTTTCTCCCCTTTATTCTCTCTCTCTAGACAAAGAGCTTTTTTTATCCTTGTTTTATAATACAATTACTTTGTTTTATAATACAATTACTTGACATATTTTTATTAAAATTTTTAATTTTGTATTCAATTATTAGTGATTATATTCTTTTTTTATGACCTTCCGACCTCCGTCATAACTGAACAAGAAAAAAAAAGAACAAGGTCTCTCTTTTAAACGAAGTTGAACTTTTCATTTCATGAAGCCTGAAGAGTGGAAAGGCAGTAGAATAAAATCACAGGGTCAAATGGTTTGTAATTATACAAACACAAATGGACAACCATAGATAAACTGTCAATTGGTACTATGATTGGAGTAAAATTCAGGCACTTGGATTCATCCTGACCCAACACCAAACTCCAAACCTTGACCATCCAATCTGAAAAGCTATGTTCTAACCAAAAATTGAAATAGAGATGAATGGCATAGTTGGATTACTGATGTATCCATTTTACTAGTTACAACTGACAAACCAAACCCCTTTAAGGCCTTGGTCGAGACTCTACAAGCATTCAATCAGCCACATTTGGGAAACAGCGTCCAAACGTTTAGATGTTTTTTCGCGTCCACTGCTCACACACAAGGGTTTCAAATAGAGCGTGGTTTTGTACCCGTAACAAAATACAACTATGTACTGATAAAATATAATTAAATTTATAAAATATAAAATAATAAAATTAAGATTTAAAATTATATAAGTATTACTTAAAATTTAAAAGTGTAGTTTATACATAATATATACTAAAAAACTTTTTCTTCTTTTAAAAAAATTTACAAAAAATATCAATACTATTATATTTTATTAGTAAAAAATTATATTCTATAGTTAAATTCGATTAAATTGTTCGGAAATTGGAGTCCGAAACTTTACTGTTTCAAATAAAACCACAAGTTTTGTCTTGAGATAAAGAAAACACGTGGCCTCAAACCATTTGACCAAAATCTCTTGGGGATAAGGAAATGGGTGACGATGGCCTTCTAAAGAAGGAGCTAAGCCCATTTGGCCCACCGATTGATAATAGTTCATTCCGTTCTTTGCTCAACAAATTGGCGTCAAGAGGAGGGGGTAATCAGCAACGCAGAGATGGCATCCGTGACCATGGCAGCCTCATTCTTCGCCGGTTCAACCTTGGTCAAGCAGCCTTTCTCAGCCCCGCGTAGAGGGCTCATTGTGGCCAAGGCCTCAAAAGCCATAGAGGGAGAAAGGGTCACCTCGGAGATGAAAGCCAGGGAAGAGGTTAACACATGGAGAAGGGACTTGGTGTTCTCCGCTGCAGCTGCTGCTGCATACTCCATTGCCAAAGTTGCCATGGCTGAGGACGAGCCTAAGCCTGGGACCCCAGAAGCTAAGCAGAAATATGGCCCTGTTTGTGTCGCAATGCCTACTGCTCGCATCTGTCACAAGTGAGAATCTAATGTTATTGGATGTTGGCCATTAGATTATTGTAAAACTTTGTATTGGAGAATCCTGTTAATTTAATTTCTCCCCTTTCCAACTTTATATTTCCTGACATCTCTCATTGTTCCCTTTTTTGGTTGTCTCAAGTAACCGCAGCACTCACATCAAGCAGATTGGTTAAAATCACTTAAAAAGTTTGTTTTGCTGCCATCAGACACCAACATCAAGGTTAATTCATAAGAACAAATTTTTGCCATATCTGATTCCCAGCTCTCAAGTAACACTTGGATTAAACAAGGCACAAAAAAGCAAAATAGGCGAACCAATAGTTTGCAAAGTACTGCATCATTCACTTCCAGTGCAATGCTAAAAGCGCTGATAATGGAGAAAACCATGTTGACCTCTACTGCCACAAAGAGGGTCATCGCAAAGCTTCTTCCAATCCATTGCCTGCCACTATGCTTCTCAAAAAACTTGAGGTAGAGGAATAATCATGTTCAACGCATATACTTACGAAAATTAGATTTTTGGTCAGGAAAATAGAGAAAATTATTCTCGCAAAACCAAAGACACACCTTGAAATCAACTAATTGTACATACCACAGGGTCTTTCAAAGGCCAGAACAAGCAAAATTGTGCTACAGAACAAGATGAAAACCGAGTGCCCAGTGCCCCCTCGTCCGAGCTGTTACCGAGCAGTAACAGCACATGAGAGAGAAAGACTGTAACAGCACTCGAGAGAGAGAGATTGGGACGGAGGTGACAAAAGGGGAGGGAAAATTTTGTTTTCCTTCTTCAATAAAAGATTCTGCCAGGCTGCAACGAGACTGCGGATGGTGTACATGGGTAACTCATTCACCTTTCCCATTTTGCTGAGCAGCCACATAATTACGAATGACTTCCATAGCCAACTGATGAGCAGTCTTATTTTGCAACTTTGCAAGTTCTTCCATACTATTATAGGTGTCCTTGTCGGAAAAGAGCCTCAGGTTGTACTTCGGTGGTGTGGTCACTACACCTTCCCATTTGTCAACCCACTCCTGAAGTTTCTCAAAGCCCTGATAGAACCAAATAACAATTCGCACATCTCAAAAGTTCTGGACAAAATTCAACAAAGGAATAGGCTATTTTTTTCTATTTAACTGTTAGCAAATGAAATGCTCACCACACGCGCTGTGAAGTAGCCGAATGACTCTTTTGCTTCCCTCTTTTGTTTCCAGTAAAAAAACAGAGGTTCCAAAACCTTTTCAAGATCTTGAACTTTAACCTTATTCATGAAGGTTCTAGCTAATGTTGTTTGATTGGGTGCACCCCCAAGCCAAATCTGTTAAGAAAAACAATAATTGGTTCATCAGATTTTCCATCAACTCTCCTAGGACTTCAAGAGAGCATCCAAGGGAAAAGAAAACATTGATTTTCAGTCCTTGACAAACCTGATAGCTATTGGGACCATCACCAACAAGTCCAAGTTCAGCCATGTATGGTCTAGCACATCCATTTGGACAGCCGGTTACCCTTATTACTACTGATTCATTGTACTTGAGTCCAACCTGAAATCACAAAGATGTCCCTGTTAATGCGAGTGCTGACCTTCAGTTTCTCAAAACTCAGCTCATTTCATCATACCAAGTGATGAACCAGTTTGATCAGCAAGTACCTTCTCAAATACTGCTCTAACTCGCTTGAGGATGCCAGGAATACCTCGCTCCGCTTCAGTTATAGCTAGTGGGCAGAGTGGTAAAGCTGGACATGCCATTGCTGTTAAATTGAGGGGGTCTACATACTTGGGTTGCTGTCCACAAAATTCGAAGTTAAAAAACAACAAAATAAGTAAAGAATTAAGAACATTTGCCAGTTCAAAGGACCATAAGGATAAGAACTCGCATCTTTATATTTCTCATTTGGACCAAGGTGCAAAATGAAAAAAAATAAAATAAAATAAAACTGACAAATTTCCATTAGAGAAATGGAGCTTGATGCAGTCATCAGCAGGACAAACCTTAACACAAAATTAAAATAGATAACAGCAAATTTGGGACTTCCAGCAAAAACACACTCCTGAAACACCAGGCTCTGCTTTAATTATAAATGTGTTTTTGTGCACTGCATGTTTCACAAATCAACTTCCTTGTTGATTTAGTTCCAAAATTCACCAAGAACTTCAGTTGTTCACATCCTAACACAAATCCCAAGCCAGTGTACAAAAAGTATATGCAGTTTCCTCATATCAATCTGTCTTAATTTCATCAAAATTTATGGGTAAAAATAAATCATAATGCAGAAAAGCTTACCAGCAAACCACCTTGTGCAAGAGCTGTGGTGATAGGGCGCTTCCATGCTTTGCGAATGCCACACAAAATGACGTTCTGGTTAGGGGTAATACGCACGTCTAAATTGTACTTCTCTATTATCTCCCTTAAAGTCTTTTTCATTGTCCCTCCCACACGACCATTGTCAACATGGAGCCCACAAAACAATCCACCATCCCCCTGCCATAAATTCTTTAATCAGCTCATAAACTGGTAGTAAAGAGACAAAACACCATAAATTACCAAGCAAGATAAGGACTTGAGGTGTGACTTGAAATGAGAAGGCCAAATATTTTAAACTGATTGAGAAAGAACCACGAAAATTGGACATGAGTAATGAGAATTTTTACAGCGAACCTGTTCATGCCATCCCAAGTAACTTTTAAATTCCCACTCTGGTAGATCACGAATAGGTTCAAACTTTTTTCCATAATATTGCTCAACAACATTTCTAAACTTGTCAATCCCCCAGGAGCTGATCAAATATTTCATTCTACTGTATTTACGATCATCTCTCCTCCCATTTTCTCGTTGTGTAACAACAATAGCTTTCACAGCATACAAGATGTCTTGTTTTGGTACATAGCCCAACGGTTCAGCCAAACGAGGGAAAGTTGTCTCTACTCGATGTGTTCTTCCCATGCCACCACCAACCTGAACAAGTAAAGGCAAATAAATTCAGAAATAGACAGAAAAAGGAAAACATCAAATTATAACCCTTAAAAAATGCTTTAAACTTACATATATATTGAACCCCTTGCGGCTCCCCACTATCATCAGTAACAACAACCACACCTACATCATTGGTGAGAAGATCAACCGAGTTATCAGTTGGCACAGTGACAGCAATTTTGAACTTTCTAGGCATGAACTGAGTTCCATAAATGGGTTCTGGTGAATCAGGAAAATTCGTTCCATGAGAATTGTCATTACGTGCTTTCACGACCTCTGGAGGTTCTGCTGACATGATTTTCTCGCCATCCACCCACATATCGTAGTAGAAACCAGACTGAGGAGTTAGAAGAGCGGCAATGTTGTCAGCAGTCTGCTGTGCAAACCGGTAATCTTTTCTCGCAAATGGAGCAGCAGGGGCAAGAACATTTCTATTGAGATCACCACAGGCACCGAGAGTCGAACCCATGTTATGAATGATGCTACTCATTACAGTCTTTAAGTTCTTTTTCAAAACACCATGAAGCTGAAATGTTTGTCTAGTGGTCAAACGAAGTGTTCCAATCCCAAATTGATCAGCAAGATCATCCATGGTCAAGTAGAGTCTGTTGGGAACTTTGCCGCACGGGTTCTTAGTGCGAAGCATAAAGGAGTAGGATCGTGTGCCACGATCATCTCTATTGTACTGCTGATAGCTCCCATGGAACTTGATAATTTGAGTAGCATTCTCATTAACATTCGGGGCATCGGTCAACAACTCCTCATTAAGGGGATACCTAATATAATTACTCTGTTCTTTGATTATCTCAACTTTACTACGCTTGGTCTCCGTCCCCGGCTTTACTGGCTGTGTCAACAAAGCAAGGAATATATAAACAAACAAATCATGTCGATCACCAATCAATAAAAACGGATCGAACTTCTCTAAGGTCAGAAACAGCATGAAAGGCCATCAAGTCAAGTTAATCGCAGCCATTGATACCCAAAAAAAAAAAAGCTAGGATCATGTGATTAAGAAAGCAAATTACTTGGCTTTTTAAAATTTCGGAACTGAATTTCTTTCCTTCAACTTTTTTTTTTTCAGAAGGGAAAGGTTTTCCTAATCGAGTTGTAATATATAGCTTGATGGCTTTTTTCACGATTCTTCGCGAATTAATTATTAATCTTTTTTTTACTGAAGTGACAATGAATTTTTTGTAATTTTAATTTTATTTAAATTAAATCGTAACTAGCCTTAATATTACCACAAAATTTAAGAGTTTTCGTGAAGTTTCGTAAAAGAAAAAAAAAAACACTTTTGTAAAGTTCTTTCGAATCAGAGGAAACTGTTAAACATGAACTTATTTTGAAATTAATTTAATCAGACACCAGACTAGCATATGTTTAGCGACCTACCATTTTTAGAAATTCCACCAAAAAAAAACGAGAGCAAAATTACAAACAAGTAAGAGAAAAAAATTCAAGGACAAAAGCTTGAGAGAGAGAGAAGAGAGAGAATGAAACGAACCGTAGAGATGGCTCTGGTAACGGAAGCTCTGGAAGAAGAGGGCAAGAAAAGATTGGCATTTCTTCTTCTGCTGGTCAAGCTGGCGGCGAGGGAATTCGAGGATGATCTCAATCCGTCGAAGGTGCGTATATTAAGAATCTTCGGCTCCTTCAGGGACGCTCCAAACGCCGCCGCCGTCGCCGTCGTCATCTCGCTTTCGACAAAGGAATCAACAAAATAAGATCAGAAAGCAAAGGTAGGTTTTTTAGAAGAAGCTGAGCTGCCGCGGAGAGCGGAAAAATGAGGAGGGGACTGCCTGCGGCTGCCTGCTTGTGTGCCTGGTGGAGAAGACGAGAAGAAGCGATAGACAACCGAAAGCGATTGCTCTTTGTTTGGTTATTTAAAATTCAGAAGTGTAAATAATAAAATTTAAAAATATTTTTAATTACCTTTCTTTTATAATAATTGAAGAACTTATTATATAAAATTAGTGTTTAATTATAGTATATCAATTTATACGTTTATTTTTTATGTATTTATATAATTACTTTCTTTGAAATTTGCTTTTTTTCGTCGGATACTTTCAAAGAGAAAAAAGAAAGAAAAATAAAAAAATATTTTTTATGATTTTATTATTTATTTTTTATTACTTCTAATAAATATATTTTATTTTTTTATAAATTATTATTTATTTTTTATAATTTTTAATTATTATTTTTTATTAATTATAATTTCATTATTATTTCTTATTTCTTAATTTTTATCTAATTTTTAATTAAAATCTTATTATTCAATCACAAGAGTGTTAGTGGTAATTTGCTAATGTGCGCCGTGTGTGCCGAGCGCGCGAGACTAGAGTCCTATCCTTTTGACCCAGGGGCCCCACCTGGACTTGGGGGGTAATGGAGTTCGGTGGCAGACACGCGCAGGCCAATCGCGAATGGGATTCTGTTTTCGTATTGGGGTACATTGAACTTAGACAGGTGTTTTTACCTTTTCTGTTAAAAATGGAAGTAAGCTTACAAATTACAACAGACCCCAGATTTTGTCTCTGGAATCATTAATTAAATACTTACTTCAACTACTTCCCAATTGTTGTTGTCGGCATCCCGCCGCTGTGCTATAATCCACCATGGCTGCTTGGAAAGGAGAAGCCAAATTGATTCCGTTCTATTAACAGGTCCAACTTGTTGAGACTCTTCTGGTTTGGGATCCAAACATGTAATGCGAGTCATCAGGAATAATTATAAACAACCACCGTTGTATTTTAGCGATAAATATATTAAATATTGTCAAGTAATAAGTCTTAAGTTCAAGTATTTATCGAGACGATTAATAATACTTTTGATATGATACAAACTATAACAATAAACATCTAAACTGTTCAAACTCTCCCTAAGTACGAACTCAACGGTCAGACGTGGACCTGAGACCCAAAGTAAATGGAGGTAAATTGACATAGAAAATTTTTTTGTGCAGTTTGTAAACTAATAATTAAAAATGATATAAAAAGTAAAGTTGCATAAAAATTATTAAATTATTCTTTTACACAATTTGTTTTGGTGGGTTCATGTGAAAATCTTAATTGGATGTTATATAATCAGTTAGAGCAAAATGAACATATAAACCTAATTGATAATATAAGAGAATTTTTATTTTTAGAAATAAAAAAAAAAACATAATCTATATTTTCTCTTATTTACGAGAGAAAAGTACTTTTAGAATTGTAACTTGCGATCTCTAATTGCAAAAGAATGCTGTTATTGTTATCGTATGCCAGTTTCGTTGATATACTTTATGAAGTTATAAATAGATAAAAATTTTATCCTATTAACAAATGAACTTCAAAGAATTATTCAAATTCTAAAGAGGATAAAAATAAACTACTTGATTTATTTTTATTTAACATGGGAATAAATTTATGTATGTTGTGTATAACTCAAATTATATTAAGATGTAACTAATAACCTAAAATCTTGCATATCTGTATTTCAAATCTTATGAATGTAATAAAATAACTCATTGATAACTCTATCAATTTATCTGTTTAAATCTTTTATGTCAGTCATTTTAACAATTTCTCATTTTAAGTGGAGGCAAAAATATTTTTGTGAGTGGGGGCAAAATTTTCATTTTCATATAAATTATGTGTAATTTCCTTTATAATGAGTGGGGACTAATTGAATCACCACTCCGGTATCCCATTTTTCACCAAAAAGAAAATAAGGAATAATTATAATCAGTATCATTCTTGAGATTATTTTAATATGCAGTGTCAACAGGAACTTGTTCAGATTCTTTTAATAAACAGTGTCATTTCTCATAATAGCGGAAGGGCGAAAGGAAAAAAAAAAAGAAAAGAAAAAGAAAGTAAAAATTTACATATATGCCGCTTTTTTGACGTTATAGACATGCAGGTCGGTGAAATATACGTTGATTGCATGTGCGACTGGAGAACAACAATGGAGGAGGCCGACGTTTGCGCAGACTTGGGAGTACAGTCATGAGAGGCCTCTCATCAGACTCTCTGATCGGTGCTAATGGACTACCATTGTCAAGCTCAACCATAACAAGCACTTAATTTGATCAATAAAAAAGGATCCTGTCCTGAGAGTAGGATAGTACAAATGAAATTTATTAGTTTTTGATAACATTTTTCGAACGAGAAAAATATTAATATCTCAAAATTTGATGTCTCAATTAGTGTTCTGATTAAAATTAAAATTGATATTTTTGAAATAAAATTAATAATTTTTAAAACACCTGTTATTTTTATATTTTTAAAAACTATCAATTTTATTTTAAAAATATTAATCTTAATTTTAATTAAAACAGCAATTAGAACACTAAATTTCGAAATAGACGAAACATGTATTGTTACTCATTTCAAACTTTCAGTCACTTGTAATTGATATTTTATTGTAATAATGAATCTCTCACATAAAACGGATAGAGAAATACAAGTAAATGGAATGAATTTAGCAATTAAAAGCAAGCATGAAGTAAATGACATGAAAATGAAAATGAAAATGAGATTAGCCATTATCCAATGAAATGGCCAAGAAGCCTAACTGACAATCTATTTACAACCACATATTTAGATTGTGATCCACACATCCTTGACCAACTTTCTCTAGTTTTTCTTTTTGTGTTTTTTTTTTTCCCAAAAAACACCCTCTTCTGCTGCCATTGCTTCACAACAAACAAATTCAACATAACAAGAAGAAGACTAAGATCATTACTCTAATCCTACCTAACACAAAGTGGCAACAAAGTAAACCAATTTTTTTTTCCCAACAAGAAAGGTCAGCCAAAGAATCATCTCTAATCTTTTTCCTTTTTTTCTTTAAAACCTGCTGAATCAACAATTTTCTGCCGATTATACTGATCCATTTAGTCTTAACTGGCTACCTGCAATGACCCATCCCTCATTAAGTTTAAGCTCAGACTGTTGAATCTTTCCCGTGAATATTGCCTAGAGGCCTTCCTCCAGTCTGTACCAGCCTTCATCATTGCAGCAAATTCCTCATAACTTATGCGCCCGTCCTGCAAGAACCCACAAAAACTGTAAGATACCGATCGTGTAAGAAATGCAAATTAGCAACAGGCATTTATATTCACGACTATATAATCAGTGGCAGAAACGCCAGGGTGAGAGAAACCCTTTAATAATACGGACTTCAGTACGTGGATAACCGAAAAGAGACTCCCCTTGAGATTTTCATGATAATGGGACGTCCACATCAAATGCAATTTGCACAAGATGGTTGAAATGTCGAGTCATAATCTAAGTACGAGAAGACACACCCAACGGCAATAAAGTGAGTATGCAACAAGCCTGTCGATTTCTAGCTCAATACAGTCACATATAGTTGCATCACTTACTCATATTTCGTAGGTATTATCTACCACAAGTCCAGAGCTCAAGTAGAACTAAAAAGGTGGAAAAGGCTAAAATTGGTAGTTATTGAACATCTATATGAGTTGCAACATATGGCGCTCCCCTAACATTGAAAAGCGCTGGAGATTTCAAAAACTTTCGATATTTCATCTGCCTAACAGAAATGTCATCCACATGCTTCAGAAATACTAACCTTGTCTGTGTCAACATCATGCATAATGGCATTAATAACTTCCTCGCCGCAGGTATCAACGTCATCGTTCAAGGCTTCTCGCAACTCCTCGATCTCTATGTAACCACTCTGGTTCTGATCAAAAAATGCAAAAGCTTTATGTAGATGTTCGTCATTACCCATCTTTTTAAGATGAACAGAAACTGCTACAAACTCCCCATAGTTTAAGGAACCATCGCCATCAGAATCAGCCTGTGAAAACCAGGTCACAATATTCATATTGTCAAATGCAAAAACCAACATACAAAAACAAACATATAAGCTTTCTTCCTATAATGCATTGGGGTAATAGGAACTGGTCAAATGTAGGGCAACAAAAAATAGGTAAGCTCAAGTAACAAAGAAAATCTTGCCAAACTTATTCCAGAGAGGTTCAAAAAGTAATTGCAATTTTAGATTATTAGTAAAAGTATCTGCAGTTTCAACTGTGACGAAACATCACTATGTAACTCCAGAGCGTGGATTTCTATACAGGTTGAAACACAGTTCGATATGTAACAAAATGATTTCATCATTGTCACTTCATGGGAAGAGGAAGAAGATGCTGAATGGCTAGAAACAAAGTGATCTTACGGCTTCCATAAGGATCTGAAGATCTCCATCAGAAATCTGTTGACCAAGCTTTTGCAGCCCAATTCTAAGCTCCCCAAGGTTAATCTTCCCTCTTTTTGAAGTGTCCATCATGTCAAATGCCTCCTTTAAGCCTGCCACTTCCTCCACAGACAAATGCTCAGCCACCACCTGCAAATGTACGACTCAAAACTCAGTCATTCAACTGGGGAAAAGAAGAGAATCACAAACATTTAGCTAGTCCCATACAATTCAGAACAGCATTTGTTATATCCTAACTAAAGAAAGTCAAATATTTATATGGCAAAAAATTGAAATCATTACCCTAAGAGCTCTCTTTTTGAGCTTGTTCATCATTGAAAACTGTTTAAGCCTTGCTCTCACTGTCTCACCAAGTGGAACATTTGGAGCCTTCTTAGCATTTTGCAACCAAGGATGCTCTGCAAACAAAAGAGTGAGATAATTCTTAAATTAAACATATAACATGAGAATAATCTACATCAGATAACAACCGAAACACTACCAAGCACTTGCTGGGCAGTAAGCCGTAGCTTAGGATCAGGATTGAGCATTTTCTTTACAAGGTCCTTTCCATTATCAGAAACTTTAGTCCAAGGGTCCCTTTTGAAATCAATTACAGAGCGAATAATTGCTTGTGCTACTCCTTGCTCAGTTTCTGCAGCAAAAAAACATTAAATTTTATCAAAGAAAAAACCAAGAACGACAAGCTGACAATCTGCTGTGCTGGAAGCCCTCCTCAGTTCCAATACTCATGAAAGAAGACTACAAATTAGAGGAAAAAACCTGCCCAGAAAGGTGGGACGCCACAAAGCAAAATATAGAGGATAACTCCACCACTCCAGACATCAACTTCTGGGCCATAATCACGTTTGAGGACCTCTGGAGCCATGTAGTAAGGACTCCCGACTATCTCATTGAATCTGTCCCCTGTAGAAGAACCAAATTCGGAATTCCTCGTTCACATTAGAATATGTGCATTGCAAAATGGCATGTATTAGGATAATGTATGCAATGGCTCTGATAACACAGCAATACCAGGTTTGAAGAAGACTGACAATCCAAAATCAATTGCCTTTAAGGCGGCTGCTTCCTTCTTATTTGTAAATAGAAAGTTCTCTGGTTTGAGATCACGATGCATGACTCCATGTTTGTGGCACATCTGCAGGGCAAATGGAAACGAGGGAAAATCAGTTTTTACACAGAAACAATTCGTAGAGTAAAAACCATAAATCCGATTAGTATGACAACAAAAATAAATAAATAAATAAATAATGAAAGAAATTTTAGAAAGATGATCAACTTTAGCGATTTTAGAGAGAAAAACAGTTGAATTCAAAAGGCAGCGTGTGCAAGGAAGGTTCTATAGGAACTACCTTAAAGGGAGTATCAGTGAGGTCAAGTGAATTTCCATAACCATTAAATCTTACCAACCAATTTTGGATAACTAATTATTAGAAGTAAAACCATATGAAAAACAAGAAATCTAACCTGAACAACTTCCATCATTGTCCGCATAACCACTGCGGCCGCCCTTTCTGTGTAATGTCCCCTGGCGACAATCCTATCAAACAACTCCCCTCCCTCGCACAACTCCATGACAATATGCACAGCATTATCATCCTCATACGTAGCCTTCAGTGACACAATATTTGGATGACCAGGCAAATGCTTCATTATCTCTACCTCCCTCCTTACATCCTCAATGTCCACTGCATTCCTCAGCTTCTTTTTCGAAATGCATTTGCAGGCAAACTTTTCACCGGTTTTTATGTCAGTGCACAAGTATGTAACACCGAATTCGCCACGGCCAAGCTCACGACCCAGATCATAATGAGCCGAGATATCACGGCCATCGGGTTCTCTAAGAACCCAGAGCTTGCCTGCTGGCTCGGATCCATTATCTGCAACAAAATCATCACCATGAAAAGTATTCGCCTTTTTCTTGTTCTTCCCATCGGCTTTCTTCTTAGAAGGCGAGCTCGGTGCAGGAGTTGCACAGCAATTACCCATGCCTTTTTCGAATTATCAAGTCTCCCAAGAACACAAAAGAATCTGCAGATAATCCAATAATCGTCCATTTAATCATAAAAATCAAATCTTTCATTACAGGATGCCCACTGTAATGATCAAGAAGCAATAGATTCAGAGAAACAGCAGAGGGAGACACAGAAATATGGAATACAAGAGGGAAGGACTATAAATTGGGAAAAGAACAAATCTTTAATTTTTCAAGAAATCTACCAAAAAAATAAGGGACAAAAATGTGAACAAATATAAACAAACAACGAAAGGCCGATTCAGAATGGAGAAACGGTAAAACACACCTGGGAATTTGATGATTTGGGGTCTCAGAGGAGAATCTAACGAATACCCAGATTAGCTTTGGAGCTAATTAATGCAGGAATCCACTAGCAAAAATAAAAATATGTTTGAATGAAGGTGAAAATAGATGGAAAATGAAGGTGTGAATGCAGAGGAGACAACGTCTGTGAGAGAGAGAGCGAGTCAAAGTTATTTTCTCTTTTTTTTTGGCTGACACTTTCTCGCTCTCTGAATACCTCTATCTCTCTCTGTCTTGAATTCAACGATGACGCGGGGAGACACAGAAGAAAGAATTACCCTCTCTGCTTTTCTTTCCCATTTCTTTTTCTCCTTTGTTCCCCCTTCCAAAATCAAAATATCGAAACTTTTCCTTTCCTTAAAATTTACAAAAGTAAAAGAAAGAAAAGAATCATGAAACCAAAGCAGTGAAAAAAAACAAGAATGGCACTTTGTGAATTTCCCCTTCCTTTAATTTTGTTAGATCTTATTCATACCATTTTTCAGGAAAATTAATGTACTGCGTAAATAGTCTTTATTCCTTTTGTTTGTCACTTAAAACTTTAACAGTTAAAATCAAAATATAAGGAAAAAAATTTTCTATTTCCTCCAAATCATCATCTTCTCCTTCTATTTTTGGTATTGTATATGAAATTCCCAACTTAAAAAATTAATGGAAAGATTTATATCTTTTTTAGTTACAATGCAATTTCATGTTTTGATAACAATAAATAAGACGGTGACAACAAAAAAAAATCAGCCAAAATAATTAATTAAATTGGGGGGAGGTTGGGAAGCTGAGTGGAGTCCTTCATGTGGAACGTGAAGAGAACATTTCAACCACTCATATTTGTTTGCACACGTGAAGTTGATCCAAACCTCAAGCTGTTCTTGTGCTTTATTTTATTGGTAGTCAATCTAAGTAAAGTGAATAATAGGTGGTCAAAAATTGCAAACTTTGTCTTCTTTTTGTCTTTGTACCGGTGTCGAATCCTCGGTTTCCATTGTTTCTTTTTCCTGAAACTGAAAGGGAAAAAAAAAAAATTCTTTTTACCGTTTTTTTATTTTTTTCTCACTTCAATTTAATTGCCCAAGTTGTGTTTTATAGTTTTTTTTTTTTGGCATCTTCAAAAACTAAAAATTGTCATCGTGCTCCGACTTTGTTAATATGGCCGGCGAAATTTGTTTAAACATCCCCAACCAAAAAGCTTTTTTAAAAAATCCATTCTTTATTATGGATAATTATATCATTTTTTTAGATGTAATTAATTATATCCTTTTTGATATCTTCGATATGTGTGTAACCCATTCACTTGTTATGTGTTTGTCCTTTCAATTTATAATCAAAAAATGTTAAAATAAGTAAAAGGGACTCAATGAGTTTTATGTTTAACATTAGCTAACGAGAGAATTTTTTATAAGACGAGTTCAAGAAAAATTAATGAAGGGAAAAAACAAATTTGGCAATATTGTTAGCGCCCATCATTAATATTAGTTAATTTTATTTTTTTCTTTCTATTTTTTTAGTTTACGGGAATTCCTAATGGGCATATAAGAGAATGGGGAATGAAGTTGATGGAAAGTGAACTCCTCACCTAATAGTTGAAGAGCGTTTTTTTCACCTATTAATATAAATGTTCAACCTCTTTTGTTTTATTTTATTTTATTTCTTTTTCTTTTCAGGTAAATAAAAAAGGTTGTCCTTCCAAATGAACTCTGAGCTTAAGACTAGTGATCCATTCTAGGCTCTGGCCCATCTTTCAGACCAAGCCCGATTCAGTTATATTGTGGTCCACTTTCTTTGCCGCCTGCAATCTCTCATGTTTGTAGTTTAGTCTCCCAGGGGATGACAGGATTTAATAGCATATGTTTTTATGTCCTAAAATGGGATATGATCATGTGTTTAAAAAAAAAAAAAGGGGTTATGATCAGATTTTAATCTAATCAAAGGACTGTTGATGGGAAGGGATTAAAAAGCCTTTTACTACAACATCCAATTTATCAAAAAGACTGTCAATGTGACCCAAAACTTGTCTCAATTTATTTGATTTTTTGCTGACAGAATCTGGAACTTCCGATGTCACTACTTTTGTTTTGTCTTCGATATCTTGTAAGTTTCATCTATGAAGCAGCAAATCAAACCAAGAAAAGCAGATCAAATTAAATTAAGATGTTGGGAAGGAAGCTGGAGTTCTACATAAGCTGTGCTGGCAATGGACCTTTGAAGTATCTTACTTTTGAATGGCTAGAAAATAAATTGCAGCTTCTAGGAGACAGTCCAATAATTAAACACTTGATGGTTAATACAAGACAGAAAAGGTTGAACCTGTCGGGAATAATTGTGTTAAAAAGTGATTAAACCTCTCAAGGAGAACGGCCCGACAAAGGATTGGGTCAACAAATTATTGGTTTAATCAGTGGGTTAATAGTTAATTTAACCGTATTAATGTTTAAAATAGTGTTTAATTTCTTTTATATGTAGGAATAAATTATTAGTTTTATAATATTTTTTTAAACCCAAATAAAGAAAAAGAATCTTTTCTTCAGGACATTAAAATGTACTAAAATCTTTCAATTTTTTTTTAAATTTTTTTACTTAAAAGAGTGATCTAATTACTGGGTTACTAGGTTTCAAAAATCCAACCGAATTGACTAGGTTTTTCCGAATCAAATATCCAAACGGTTTTTTTTGACTATCTTGACTCGATTCAATAGCCGGGTCATCGGATCACCGATCAAACCAATTAGATCGGGTTGGGTTTTATGACTTTTAATACAGGGAATCTATATTATGAATAAAGAAAAAAGATTGCTTCATGTTATGCATCAATCATATAGTTTACTGCACCAAAAGAAAAAAAAAAAAAAAAAGGATGGGGAATGAAATTTAGTGGCGCTTGTTTTCTTGGGAACTGGACAATCTCCATGCGCAAACCAAGTGAATCTCTTCAAGTAGGCAGTGAAAGAGAGTTAGGGATTGGAGTTGATGTTAATGGCTGCTTCTTGTAGAGAAAGCATTTGAATACGTGGGAACCTGCATAAAAAGAGTCAAAATATTGGAAACTTTAACTTCCAATCTCTTCAAAATAAAAAATGGGTTGTACAAACTACAAAGACAATGTTTTCCCCACTAAGAGAGCATAATCTTCTTACAAATCTATTGCACATGATAAATAAGAAGTTTATTTAAGTATTTTAAAAGTAATTATATAGTAAGACGAGTTATTAAATTATTAAATTTAAAAAATAAAAATAAAAAGATAAATCGACAGATATTGTTAATAAAATTATGTAATTATTTTGAAATTATATACGTAAAATCACATAGAATACTCAAATGAGAAAAATAAAAAACAAATAGTTTTTAAAGACACAGCAAATTGAGTATTGCTCGAGCCGAAAAGAGAGTTAGAACATGAACTGAAATAAGCCAAACCAAGCCATAAGTTTATATTTTAAATGATAGTGACAATATATTAACAAATGAAGTTTAAGGGTTTGTTGGATCTCCTTAATTTTTTTTTCAACTGTCTATTTCCTCCAAATCAATTAGTTTAGAATTAAAATATTTAGAAAGACGTAATTTTCACACTAAAGGTGGCGTCCGGACGAATTTGTCTAGACGACACCAACAAAATGCTACTAATTACATTTTAAATATAATTATATTAAATTTTTTTGAAAAAATATTTTTTTAAATATAAAATTAAATGAGTGTTATTATAGAATTTAAAATATAGATTTTATATATTATATATGAAAAAAAATATATTTTCTTCTTTTTTTTTAAAAATTTAACGCAACAAATGATTGTATTTTTATTGGTTGTTGAGAGGCACCATCGAAATATAATATTCGGGTCCCAATCTCTTCCCTATTTACAAAAAAAACAAAAGAAATAAGCCAAAAAGAACCCGCTAAAAGCTCCCATGCTGTGGTGGGCTTAACATGAAGGCTGTGTTTGGTAACTTTCTAAAGGAAAAAGAAAAGAAAATAAAAGGGAAGTATTATTTATTTATTTATTCATTTTTTGTCAATTAAAAAAAATAATTTTTATTTTTCTCTCATAAATTATTATTTATTTTTTTATAATTTTTTAATTATTACTTTTTATTAATTATAATATTATTATTACTGTATTATTTTTTAATTATTTTTTTCTATTTACTTTTTATCTATCCAAACACACCATAAGAGTAATAGTAAATATTTTTAAATTATATTATGAAATATATTAAAATATATAATTATAAAAATAATTAACAAATTTTTTTAATTTAATAAAATTAAAAAAATTATTAATTATTTTTATAATTATATATTTTAATATATTTTAAAATTAAAAAAAATTGTTAATTATTTTTATAATTATATATTTTAATATATTTTATGATATAATTTTTACGGTATTTATTATTGTTTTTCATTTAAACTATGCAGACATAGCAGGATACTATTGGGTACTAATCTTCGCTCACTATAACAGCTTGTTTGGGACGCTGGAATTGGTGCAGAGGGAGAGGAGTTTGCGTGTAATACCCCAATTTCTTGTGTTTGGGAGCAAATGCATTGCCACGTGGAAGGGTGGAAAGCAGTACCAAATTCCTCGCTGGCCCACATTTCCCGTTCCACCCAAGACTGCAGGAGAAGTGATTTTTATCTATAAGCGTTGGTGTAAATAGTAAAAAATTTATTATTGTTTAATTAAAAGTCTCAGAATTTAAATTCTTTAAAATGCAGTTGTGTTAAATATTTACTGAAAGACTTTTATCAATTTTTAAAGTCTTGTTCAAGTCAGTTTAAATTAGTCAAGCTATTGAGCTGGACACTAGATGATCTTAGACAAAAAAAAAAAAAAAAAAGAAAAGTGATTGTTTACTTCAATTAATTTATAAAAAAACCAAACTACCCCCAAATGGTCATGAATTATTTTTTGGTTCGAATTTTTGTGTTCATATACAGTCCATTCGATTTTCACAATCTAAAGGGCATTGTAAAAAAAAAAAAATAATAAAAAAGGCATTGTCATGTGCCCACACCATACAAAATTAAATTCATTAATATTTGTCAATAATAACTTCCCAAGTTTGATATTATATGCAAATAAAATTTTTTTCTTAAAAATAATGTTAATAATAAAATTGATATTATAATACACATTATTTTTTATTTTTTTATTTATTTTTAAATAAAATATTTTTAACTTTTTTTATATTACACTCTCTAAAATATAAAAAAATAAAATATATCCTTCCATTTTAACATTTATTCTCGCACTTTCGTCGTTCCTACGTTTGTTTCTCTCACCTTTTTGTCCCAAACAAAGGTCAAAGCAACCCATGTCAGCCGCACACTCGCTCACTAACCACAAAAATCAATTAATTGCTGTCCTTTACAATATTGTCAGAACCGGACCGGTCATTGAACTGGAAAGATTAGTAGTTCAAGGTCGAACCGGTTCAACCGGTTAAACTAGAAATTGAACCGGTAGAACCCGTTTTAAGAATTATAATGTAAAAAATTATCCTATAATGTAAAATACAAAGAGAAAATATTAAAAAAAATTAACAAAGAAATGTAATACAATATATAAATTAAAACAAATTCTTAGAAATGTTTATATGCTCCCAAGTCCAAAAAACATAAAAACAAGATAGTTATGGTAGAGATCTATCATCATCACTCTCGTGAATATGCAGTCCAATTTCACTTCCAATAATATTTTCAGCACCAAAACGATGACCAAAATCAAATGAATCCATATCAAGCATCTCTGGATCAACAAAGTCGCCACATTTGTCGCTTCCATCTAAAATAGACAAAATAAATAATCAAGAACTTTAAAAATATTAAAATACAAATATATAAAGAGAATTATTTCTATGTGTCATAAAATTCTTTACTTAACAAATTTTATAAATTATTCACTAATTATGAGTACCATTATTTGAGTTAGGATTTGCACATTCCTCATAAAGCTCTCTTTCCAACTCTTCACAGTCAAGTTCTTGAGGTGAGTCCTCTTCCTCAATCCAAAAATCAGTCTTGTCAATGCACTCATAATCAATGGGATCGTACGATCTCTTATTAGAATGAAGTCTGCAAAAATATACATAAAAATATAAAATAAATCAAATAATTAACTAATATAACTATAAAGAGAATAAAAAATTCTCACAAAAAAACTAATATACCTGTGCTTTAACTTTAAGTTATAAGTGACATAGACAAGATCATTAAGTCTCTGATGCTCTAATATATTTCTTTTTTTGGTGTGAATACGCTCAAATACACTCCAATTTCGTTCACATCCCGAAGAAGCAGCTGTTTGACTAAGGATGCGAACTGCAATTTTTTGCAAATTAGGAGCACCATGTCCAAATAACCTCCACCATTCATCTACATTTCAAAATAAAGGAATTATCAACCAATACAATTCTAATGTAGTCAAAAATTAAATACAACAATTCACAACTTACCAGGTTGAATTGTTTTGGTAGAATTACGAGCGGCCTGTCTACTAAAGTTTCCTTGACGTTCTCGATATATTCGAATTTCCTTCATCGCTGAGATCTCATCATCACAAATACTTTTAATTTCAAGCAACCCATAAAGACCATTCATAACTTGAACTGTCTCACAGAAATCTTCCTCATAAATGAAAGCTGGGTTGAGGAAATATGCTGCTGCATGTAGGTCTTCCATAAAATGCTTATCCCAACGTCGCTCAATCACTTGTGTAAAAGGTGTATAGAATCTTGTATTGTTCATAAAAATTTTCTTAATTCCCTCAATAACTCTATACATGCCCTCATAAATATAGCCCAAAGAAGGTTTTTCATCAGAATCAACAATACGCAATAACCTTATGATTGGACCAACAATCTTCACAATTACCAAGCAATCTTCCCAAAATTTGTTGTCTAAGATAATGGAAGTGACAGCCTTTCCTTCTGTGCTTTTTGCAAGTTTATGACTTGTAAAAGTTTTGCAAGTCACAAAGTTTTGCAAAATTTGCTTGTGATCATAAATGCTTTTCAATGTAATAAAAGTAGTAGCAAATCGAGTTGGTCCAGGACGCACAATTTCTTTCCAATCATGTTTCTTTCTCAACAAGGCCAAAAAGAAAGAATGATTGTACACAAATCGTGTAATAGCAGCAGCACGTGAGGCAAGGTCAACTATTTGAGGCATGTTACCAATATCCTTTAAAATGAGATTTAAGCAATAAGCAGCACAAGGAGACCAGTAAATATGCTCATATTTCTCATGAAGCAATTTTCCAGCAGCTACATAATTGGATGCATTATCCGTGACAACATGAACAACATTAGGAGGACCAACCCATTCTACTATTTCTGAAAACAAGTTGCACAAAGTTTGAGCATCTTTGACAACATCAGAGGCATCAACAGATTTTATAAATGAAATTCCATCCGAGCAATATACCAAAAAATTAATCAATGTTCTATCTCTTTGATCTTTCCAACCATCTGCCATTATAGTGCATCCACTTGAAGCCCACTTGGCTCTATAAGAATCAACAAGTAATTGACACTCTTTTTTGCATTCCCTTAACAAATTAATACGCACATCATTATAAGATGGAGATTTATACCCAGGTCCGATTGCAAGACTAGCATCCAATGCAATTTGAAAATAAGGTGAATGCAAAGTATTAAATGGAATACAAGCATCATAAAACCACCTAGCCCATGCCATATCAGCTCTCTTTTTAGCCTCTTTCCCAGCCAAAACACTCTTTAAACTTGGTTGAGATCCAGGAGTTGTCCTAGGAGCAAAAAAGCTCTCAATCCCATTATTAGCTTTTTTTTTCCTCTTATTTTGCAAAATTTGTTTTCCTTTAGAAGTACTTACTTCCACCACATCATCCTCTTTTTCTTCCAATTCATAATCAGAAGCATCATCACCATACATATTTTTAATAGCCTCTTTATCTTCTTTTCTCTGTTGGGATGCTTGATTAATATAGTCATTGATTCGCACTCTAACATCATGAGGAACTTTTTTACAAGGTGCAACTTGACCTCTAATTCCAGCAAGATGTTGTTTCATTCCATGAATTCCTCCACCCTTGAAATTACTACTACAATAAAGACAAGTATAAACAACTTTACCATCCACCCCTTTATATTTAGTACAATGCTCCCATCCAGGATCAGATGCTTGACGAACGGATTGACTGTTTGGTGTGAACGTTGATTGCTTTTCAGATGATTGAGATTGAGCATTTGAATTCTCCATTATCTAGTAAGAAAATTAGAATTAGTATAATTTGAGAAAGTATCAAACTATCAAGTGTTTACAAAAAAATAACAATCTTCAGGAAAATACTAAAGCTATTGACCAATAAAAGGCTGGAGAGAATCAACATTATTTTTGTTGTTCACAACAGAAGAACCAAGCAAGGACATTTTTATATTGAAATTTTGGATTCTCGATCAAACAATCATGTTGAAAATAAAATTGATGGTATATACAATGAAAACAGCACTTCTCAGTAACTAAACATGGCTTCCTTTAACAATTAACTAGTCATTAGTCTATGAAAAAAAAATTAAAAAAAAGCCACATATACCGTATTCGTCACAGTTATCTACACTGAATTCTAGCAACGTCGTCCAATCTACAATGTAAAATCTTGGACTGCAATTACAGTGAATCTAACCAAATTCTCTTTTGTTTTGTTCTGATGGGTATAATTATAACAAAATCAAGCCCTTGTCAGCGATGCTCAAGCACAACATATAGAATAAATCAATCTCACGTGTGGACGAATTTTTAATGCCTAGCGTGCTTCTTAGTGAAACAAAGAACAAGGAAACGATGAGGAAATAAATAAATCAATTCAATAGTTTTCAATTTAGGAGTTTAATTATAAAATATTAACTAAGCAATTATGAAGTTGTGGTTTATGTAAGTGATTGATAGGGCAGGAAATCAACCAAATTAGAAGAGGGTAAGAAGAAAATTAACAGCTCTGTATCTACTTACTTGGGAGACAAAGATTCAAAACCTCGTTGCTAGCTCGGCTGGCTTCGGTGGATACTGTAGAGAGGGCTATATGAGACAAAAAGAGAGGTAAAAGAGAGCTAAACAATGGAGATTTATGGGCTTTCAGGCGAAGGAAGATTAAAAAGTGTGGTCGAGGCTAGAACTTGAAGACAGAAGAGAAGTTGAAGCGTTGAACGGCTAGGTTTTGAAGGAAAATTGATTTTAGAGATTTTAGATCGGTTGGGAATAATAAAACGACTTCGTTTCCCTTTTTCTTTTCTTTTTTTTTATTTTTTTAATTAAACCGGGAAAATCGGTCGACCTAGACCGATTCACCGGTCGAACCGGCCGGTCGACCGGTTTTTCCCCAATCCATCTTACCCCCTATTTTATTGCCTAGACCGGACCGGACCTAAGACCGGTCACCGATCCAACCGGTTGAACCGGTCAGTCCGGTCCGGGTTTAACAACGAGGGTCCTTTACACAGCAGAGGCATTGTGGGTCATTATTACATAGAATAATAGAATCCCATTACAAACAAAGAAGGCAAAAAAAAAAAAAAAAAAAAAGGAAAATCACGCACAAAAACACAAAACATAGGAATTTCAGAGAAACACATAGAAGAGAAGAGAGATGAAGAAAGCGGGTGTAGCAGACAAGAAAAGGGTGCGAAGATCAATGGCAGCCGCCGTTCAAAACGGCACCAGAGATCCCAACTCCGATACCCCTCCTAGGGTTTTGCCCTCTCTCTCTCTCTCTCTCTCTCTCTGCCCTTCCCTTTTCTTGCCCTTTGATCTAATCTAGGGTTTTACATACCGGTGCATTTATATCGAATTCAAGGCATAAATGGAAAATGTGGCATTCTCTCATGGACTTCCTGATTGAAGTATATCGTTTGAAATTTGGAGTTAACAAATTTTCATCAATTCTTTATTTTAAAGTTTCGTTTTTTGACGTTGGTTTGTGTAAAGTTTCGAATTTTTTGACGTTGGTTTGTGTAAAGTTTTGATTTTTACTTATGGGGCTGTATGTTAGAAGCGAAAAAGGATAAAGTAAAGCGCTTGAATAAATCTGCAAATTGCCTGAATTGCAGCGATGATTTTTTTTTTTTTTTCTAAATACGTTTGTAGCAGCTGTTTTTAATGTCAAAATGATTGCTTTTTCCTTTTTCAATTTTGTGGTCATTGATTTGTATTACTGATTATTGGGATTCTCTTTGGGTGATTATTTGTGTACGGGGACTTGATAGCTTATTCTGTGTGCTTGTTTTATTCTTTAGAAACAAGCTGCAAAGAAGGATGTGTTTCAGTTGTTTGCCGAGAAGGTGAGGGACAACAAAAATTTGGTATCTCGATGGGCTGTTTTACAGGAGACCCGTGTTGAATATTTTAGGGGGAAGGATTTTGTTAGTTTTCTGAAAAATCATCCAGAGGTTAAAGATACATTGGAATCAGATAAAAATCTGGAGGTTGAAGAAATTGCCAACATTTTATTGAGGAAGAACCTTTTGGTACGATGTGATCGTGTGGTCAAAACTCTTCGTCCCGGGAAAAAGAAGTTATCTACCTGGCCCGCACATTTAGAGATATTCCCTGTAAGATATTTGCGTCTGACACTTGGATGCGTTTATTAGTCTTGCAACTGATGGTATAAGATACTTAAATTTCCAACTATTTTGTAGGAGCAAGTCTTTTCAGACAATGATGCCTTCTTTGCTTGGACATTTGTAAAACGGCATCCTCTGTGGCAAACACTTCTCTCATTTTTTTGGCCTGTGTTGACTCTAGCAATTTGCTTGTTTCCCGTGTATCCCCATTGGTGCAAACTAATGATTCTGTACTCGTGTGCGGGCATTCTTTTGCTTATTCTCTCCTTGCTTTTAGGTAAGTATTGCTATACTCAATTTGTGCTCTGGCTTTACTGTTTATTCTTCCTGTATTGAGTATCCTACTTCCCAATTCCTGGTTGTATTTCCTGCTTGTGGTCAACAGTCACAATTTTGTGCGCTGGGGTTGTACAAATTTAATGGTGTTATGCTGTCTGTAAATTCAGATATGTACCATTAGCTACTTGTTTGCATCGGTCTTGAGACTCGTAACCTTTTGGTTCTATGCAACACTGTTGTGTTCTGTATTTGGTGGTTATGCAGCTTCTGCTAGAACTCCCCATTTTTCTTGTTGAGAATTCCGAGTGGGTCAATGAGAAAGGAATTAGGGGGAAGAACCATCAGAAAGGATCTTAATTATTAGTAATTGCAATTTCCATGCCTTAATTTTTGTATGTGGAGTGTGAACATGGACTGGCAGGGACTAATTGATACATGGTCTACTTCTCATATTGTTTATGGTTAAACTATCTCTCTCGTCCTGTCCTCTGCACGGAAAACTTGCCTTCTGAAGGTCTGGAATTGTCCAACCTGCATCTTTGTTGAAAACTTCTCCCTATCTGAAGGGCTAGGATGGTAGCGGCAATTAGGGTGTGTTTATTTGCAGTAAAATATTTTATAGAAAAAAATTTTCCTCATTTTCCGGCGTTTGTTTCATATAAAATGAGTAGTCAATGGAAAATTTTGGGAAATTTGGGAAATTTTTGAGATTTTCAGGGAAAATAACTTACACTTATTCTGAGCTAAAGTTATTTTTCGGGAAAAAAACAAAGTGTGTTTTAAGTGAATGACAAGAGAAAATCATTATTTTCACTAAAAACATTTTCTTCTGCAATATTTTACAAAAGCAAGTTATTTTCTAGCAAACGAACGGACCCTAAAAATCATCAAAATCTTCGTAGATCCCTGAAACATATGGACCTATCAATATTAATATTTTTATGTTCCTTATGCATGTATATATTTTTTGTGAGTGCACATCTAGATTTGTTGGCCAGTTTTTAGTAGATGTCTTGAATCAATTTTTCATGATGTTGGTATGAGGTTATTAATGTGTTCTGTCTGATTGGCAGTGAGGGCTGCAGTATTTGGTGCCTTGTATATCATTCTTGGGAAGCGTGTTTGGTTTTTCCCTAACATCCTTGCTGAAGAAGCTACATTGGGGGAATTATTCCGCTTTTGGCCCAAGAAAGATGAGGAGGAGCGACCAACGTGGACAAAGAGAGTTTTCTATGCTGTAGTGGCAGTTCTCGTCGTATTACTGCTTAGGCACCATGCCCCTGATGAAGCTGCTAGAGCTAGGTCAGTCCTTTATGTGCATTTATTTTTTTTGCTGGTAGTTGATGAATAGCTACCTTTCTTTGATTGCATGAGGTCGAATCTTTATATTTAACGGTGGAATAATATGATTACAGAAATCTTGGATAAGGGTACTTTCAAAATAGCTGTAAATTTTGTCCTTTATTATGACATTGGGTACTTGTTTCAGTTTTCCTGTTTTTTTTTTTGTGATTCCTTGCTTCCTTGAAGCCCTCCCCCACTCTTTCCCACACCATTCATGCACACACCTACTAGGGACACCAATGAGAGCTTTTGCATTGCATTTGTTTGACGTGCCAGCCACATCTGTGCAGGTATCAGAAACGTATGTCCAACATAATAGATGATGTTCTTGAGTGGTCTCCAAGTTTAGCACTATCAGGAATGATGGAGAAGCAGGAAACTGTGGTTAATGCAACAGAGCCCAGCAACAATTTTGCAGATGGGAGCAAAACAGGCTCGGAGAAAATGTCTCCAGCAGACAGCACAGCTGGGGAGACCATCATAGAACGAGATGTGAACGAAGATGATGGAAACAATGGGGACACAGATCAACAACATCGAGATCCTATATGATGGCAGTGCATGCCATAAGAAGGAGAAGGCATATACACCTTTATAAAAGAGAGTTTTCAGTTGGGCTTTGATATTTAATTTTGGGTGTAAAACTGTGTCATCAAACGGTAAAAAATAACATTAAGTCGTTCCGTCTATCCCTGTAACAATAGGATCTCTATGAGAGTAGATTACCGTATAATCGTAGGATGTTTGTTGTAGGCCACAGAGATGGAACGACATTAATTATAAGCTGGTTTTCTATATATTGCAGAAGCAGTAAGATTCTTTTATCCATGAAAATTTGTCGGATCTTTTTGTCTGGCGTAGTGAAGATTTAAACCATCAAAGGACCAACAACTATCAGTGCTAACGCTTTCGTTGGCTCGTTTCGGTTTGTAAAATGTGGCATTCGTATTGATATAAATTTATAGATTTTTCTTTTTTTGGCCTGT
Source organism: Carallia pectinifolia (assembly GCA_037832335.1). NCBI lineage: Eukaryota > Viridiplantae > Streptophyta > Magnoliopsida > Malpighiales > Rhizophoraceae > Carallia > Carallia pectinifolia. Next base: position 26,277,396 of record CM075452.1, read on the forward strand.
ATCAGGTAGGTTAGCTTATCAGGCGGAAATAGATTGATTCATTCATAATTCTTCCTTCGTCAATGTTTCTCTGCCAAGTGCCCGGTTGATCATATAGAGATTGGCCATTAGGTTGTTAATGGCGACATACAGAAGCTCGTGGCAGTCTTGGCGTTGGGGCAACACAAACTGCTACACGTTATATGATGCATCTTCTTTAACAACACTCATTCCGCGGCGAATAAATCATCTGCTGGCTTAAGACGAGCACCGGAAAAGAAAGAACTGGCTTTACTCCAGGAAAGCAAAGAATGTCAATAGACAAAAGACTCAAAGTTCTGAAGCAAGATAGGAGCTGTCCTGTCTGTTTTAAAATGTATCCTCACCCCGTTTCTACTTAAGTTAGTTTCACACTTTTATTTACAGATCAAACAAGAAAGGCGGGAAAAAAAAAGCAATGGTACCTTGCAGACTCAACAGAAAGTCAACAACCAGCTCACCAGCTCTTTCCCTCTACCCATCCAACGTCCTAAGGGAAGAAACAAAGCCAAGAATGATTTGCCGCCTGGCAACATTGCCAAGTATGCGGTCACCAGATAACAAGAAGATCCAAGTCTCTTCGTCCATCTGGGCAGCCACACCACCTAGAACAGAGATCGGTGATTAGAGGAAATGCTACCCTGTTGGTGGCCTGAGTAGTCTCCATCTTTTCCATGTCCGCTCAAGTGCGAACGATATGTTGAGCTCTGCGAGTCAATCTGACTCCGGTAAAGGCCATCTCCGTTTGAGTACTTGCGTGCTTCAAAAGTGTCAGACACTAGACCTCCTCTCACTCCTTTTTGACCATTGGAATAATTCCAGGTTGCAGCTGAGTCAGTGGGCATGGCCTCAGAACCAGATGAACTGCCAGACTGAGATGAGGGTGTTGGACCAGAGCCATCAGCCTTTTGTTCAGCTGCTGTCTGTTTGGAAGCATCATCAGTTTTCTTTGCAAAACGTCCCCCAGTACCCCTTGCCCTTCTCATGGCATGCTGGTGTCGAGACTCATGAAGATATGGCTGGAGAAAATCAAGATTGACATGGTGCCAAATTTTTAGTAGGCTATCTGTCTTCCATAAGCTTAGTCATATTCGGAAAAAAAACAAGATCCTAGGACTTTAACTTATAAATGTGACAAATCGGCAGCTACTTTTAATTAGCAAACCTCAAAAAGCAAACACTGACCAAAGTACAAGCCACACATAAGTCGAGGCAAGAAACGCCTAACATCAGCCTGGTTAGCTACAGCTTAAACAAACTAAAGTAATCGAAATAAGACATGTATGGCATATTGATAAGTGATTGTGCAGTTGCTAATAATAAGGAATTCTTTTATTTCCAGGAAAAAATTTCGCTCCACTTAGCATTCTGTTATTCAGTTATCTAGATGTTTATCCTAGTTAATACATGTTTATCTTTCAGTTATTTTCATAATTATCTATTTGTGGTTATTCCATATTTATCGTAGTTTGTTCTCATCGTTATCTGTTAGCTAGCTCTATAAATAGAGCTTCTGACCCTCTTTGTTATTCAGACTGCTTACGAAATTAACAATTGAATATTGAGCTCAAATGACTTTTTGGGTGGATTCCAATAACCAATGTAAGTGAGGAAAGAGACAAACATATCCCAACATAACTATGGGATTTAAATCCCTACCTTTCTAATCTTTATCAGCTTCTTCTCGGCCTCTGCTTTTGCACGTGCCTGTCTTCGTCTTAGAATTCCTTGGTATTGCTTGGCATTCACATAAACAGGCTCTTGGGCCATCTCAAGAGGCAAAGGCATTCTAGCATGGGGCATTCCAATGAGATGAGGATAACCCTGACCATCTCAGGGATAAATTTATTAATAACTACTTACCCATCGAAAGCAGACGGAAAGACCAGGACTTGGAGAAACTAAGATATACAGATACATTCTTCTCCGAACAAAATCAAATAGGAAAGGACAAAACATCACTTTGACCAAACCATACAAGCATATTTATAAATATATCAAAAAAAAAAAAAAAACCGCTGGACTTTAAAACAAATGGCCACACTTTCTGACAGATTGTAGAAGTAACAAGTAATCAAGGCTATCATTCTGCTACAATCCTATGGTTTTTTAATTGAACATGTAAAAGACAGCAAGGAAGTGAAGTATTAAGTCATCAATCAGAGGGTAAGAACCGTAAGGTAATCATCATAGTTATGGAGTACAGGTACAAAGATATCAAGATCACATACCATAGGCTGATGTCCATAAGCTAGCATTTGCCCATAATACAAATCCTGTAATGGATTTGATGCACATGCCTGCAAAATACTTGCAAGAAAGTTAGAAATACCTTCTGTTATTAGGGAATCGTGAGTTTGTTAATGCGACAACTGTGGATTCTTGGGTATGCAGGTCAGTCAATCATCAGCTCACAAGCTACAAACAAAGATTTTTTGGGACAGAGTGGTTGTAGAGAGGAAGAACGTACAATGGAGTGACCAACAAGTTCTAACTGTGGAGGTTGTGCAATGCACTCCTCATGCATTGTAGCCACATTTGAAACCACATGATGCATGTTTTGGTGTTCTTGGCCACGATTTCCTGGACAATTTCATGGTGACAAATTTATTACAACTAATTTTCCAGGAAAAGTTAAAGAAGCTTGACAGTGAAGAAAGTTGCAGCACGAAGCTCTCAGGCTAAAAGCATCCACATTGCACAGGGTCAAGTAATACAAATCTCGTTGAAGTTTGATGTGCCACATGAATCAAATTGCACACTGAATGTATGGTCCAAGTCTACACATGATATTTTAAAGTAATTCCCACATCAATAAAAGAGCGTGAAGCAGCTATAAAAGTACTGCATGAAACATTAAAAATATGAAATCCGCAAACATGTTTATTAAGGTACGATGGGAAAAACACAGAGTTTATAGAACTACATTGATAAAATTGCATAAGTTTTTTTCCTAAGAGAATCAACAAAGTTTGATCAGCCAAAATCAAAACTGAAAAGGATACAATATGATCCTATCTACAGAAACTAAAAGTAGCACTAAACATGGACATCAAAAGATCACAAAAAATTTGCAAAATTTCTTTCATTGTCAGCTGCAGGGGAGTTCCAAACCTTCAATGCGAAGACTCCTGCATTCAATTTCTCCAGTGAAAAGTGAAGCTATGATGGAAATATGTTTGAATTTGTTTTGATAAGACAGAATTAACCGTTACGATATTGACCACAAAGGAAGCCCACAGTCAAAAAGATTGATAAAGGGAAAGGAAGAAGATGCAAAGGGGACAAGAAAAAATCGTTAAGTTACTTCTTGTATATTAAATAAGAGCAAGCATTATCATTCCATGCACCTTAAATTATCAAATAGCTGCAAGTACCTGATCGTGAGGATGCAGTGCCTCGCAATTCTTTGGTAGCACCATCATCTTCCTCATTCAGCCTACCATTTGATGAATGATTGCCATTAGAGTCTGAGCCATCGTCGTGACCTTCTGGCGAAGATACGTTAGATGCGTTGGCCCCTGCCACAGCTGGAGAAATAGCAGGATACCCAACGCCACGCCACCAAGGTTCTTGATGAACAGTGTACGGTTGAGCGATGTGAGGACTCTGTTCTAGGCGACTTGCAGCATTACTTCTTGACTGCATGCCTTCTAATTAACCTTTTAGAGCTATAATTGCACTCTTATATCTCTGCCAAACGCGAGTAGAAATTGAATTGATTGTTTTTTTTTTTTTTGGGTACATCAGAAATTGAATTGATGTTGGTTTATAAATGAGTATCAGATATAGCGCAAATGATGGCGATGGGCTTACAGGGTAAAAAATAAAAATAAAAGATTTCCACTCACTAATCACTAGCCGGCAGCAGAAATTTCCCCTCCATGCCACATAAGTCAGCAATCTAAAACTTAATGCACAACAAATAACAGAACAATATCTGAGTATTCCAAATAAACTGCAATACTAAAATGAAAAGAAAAGAACCATGAAACTTAGATTAGGCAAAATTTTTGTTTAAAAAAAAAAAAAACAAAGAACAGAACCAAAAAGATCCAAACAAAAAATCTAATTGAATAGCAAAACACATGATATCAGTACCCAGAGAGTAATTCAAGTTTTATTTCAGAAAATTTGAAAGCCGCCACAAAGTTTGAAATTCTTCTTGCCCAAGTTTAAACTTCCCCCACCCATTAAAAAGAAAAAAACAAATACGGAAAAGATAGTTTCTTGGCAACCAAACAGAGAAAACAAGAAAAAAATAAAAAAGCAGCTAAAATTTGTTAAAAAAGAAATTTCCCAATTAAACATAGAAAAATTCAACCAAAACCCAAATGGCAGGATCCCGAGAAAATACAGTAAATCAACCACTCAATCCAAATCCAAATCCATGAAGCGCAATCAGGACAACCCAAATTCGAAGAGAAAGAAAAAGAAACAAAATTCAATAAGCAAAAAATACAACCAGTTACTAATATTTGTAAAATAGTAATAATAATAATAAAAAATTCACAATGGAGAAGAAGAAGAAGAAGAAGAAGAATCTAGAAAAAGCAATAAATAAATAAAAGTTTAGAAAAAAAATAAAAGAGAGATAAAAGAAGAGACATGGGACTTACAATACAGTTGCTAAGAAAGGAAGGAAACAAAACCCTAAATTCTGGGGATTTGGGCTTTACAATCGGACTGAGAGAATATAGATAGAAAGATTGGTAATAGTGTGAGAGAGTGTGAGAGAGAGAGAGGGAATCCCGGGTGCTTGTAGTGTTCTTTTTTTTTTTTTTTTTTTTTGGTTTTGAGTTAGAAATTGGGATGGTGTGTCCCTAAAGGGTAAATTTAAAAAAAAAACCAAAAAAAAATTTCTTTACAAAATATCTTAATAATTAAAATTTAAAATATAGTCGTCTTACATTTTAATTTTGTGAAGTAAAATATATAAGTTTATAAGATTTATAATAATAAAAGGTATAATTTTATTATAGTTTATAATTTAATAATTTATTAATAAAAAACATAAAATTAAAACTGAAAATTCGGAAGTCGTAAGCGCACTAGAAAAGAGAGAGACAGAAAGAGCGGCAGCTGCTGCATCCGCCTGCGTTGCGTTGCTCCCCAATTTATTAATTTATTTATTATATATTTCAAAATAATTAAAATATAAATATTCTCTCTGAGACACAGGGAGATGGGTGGGGCCAGGGGGAGAGGCCATGATATGTTCACCCTGTGGGATTTCCACGTAGGTTGGTATTTGATGATCACAAACGTGGAGTGCAGTGGAGGCGGCTGCGCTGCCCACCGGCTACTTGCTTTTTTCCCCGTTTTCTTTCTTTTTAATTTTTAATTTAATTTAATTTACTTTAATTATCATTTGGCTGGCGATCTCTTTCTTCTCTCCTTTTCAGCTGTTTTTCTCTTCCTTGTTTCCCGTTTAGTCGCATTGTACCCGACACCCCATCCCCATTATTTTTCCTGTGTATTTTAATAGTAGGAAAAAATTAGACTATTAAAAATTTTATGTCTGCAATTTTTATTTGAATATATACTAATATTTCAAATTTTTATAATTATTATAATATTTTTGATAATAAAAATAACTACATATTATTATTTTTTATTATAAAAAATATAAAAAAATTCTTGGCCTAATTGTAATTAAACGAAATTTTAAGTATAAATTTCTTTGATACTATAATGATGCTTTTAATGGTATTGGGTGGGTCATTGTTTTTTGAGCGGGTATTGGGCAGTTTTTTTTTTTTTTTTGTTTTTTTGAGCCAAGGCTATTGGGTAGGTTAGATTACTTTTTTTATTTTTTTCCTTTTGTAGAAGACTTGGTCCCATGACCCATTTCAGATTATAATTCTTCTTATTGCTTGGTCTAATCATCGCTAAAATATAGTGTCGTACGATGGTCTCTCGGAAAAAAATAATAATAATTAACTTGAGTTGTGACATAATTGGCCATCTCGGGTAACCTCTCAAATTTAAATTTTGGGTATAATTTATCAAGTTCTATTTTTAACATTAATCAAGGTAACACGATGAGCTAATTATACACTACATGATAGTAAACTAGAAAACATATGTCCCCCCCAAAAAAAAAAACTAAAAAACACATGACTACTTATTTTGTTGGACTATGTCAAGTAGTAGATCAAGCGAAAAAAATTTATGCTAACTCTATTTGTTTCAATAGGTGGAATGTGAGCTTTTAAAACAACGAACGAGTCAATCTACAACGACCACATTAATAATCTAAAATTACACGATTAAACAAGGAAAGGTTTATTAAAGAATTGACGAAAAAATAATCTCACTCTAGGCGTAGTACCGAGGAGGGGGAGCATCAAATTTAAAAAACGGTGCCTATTTCAAATTTCACGCCACAAACGTAAATACGCAATATGCACTATACAAAATAATGTAGTTAATATAATAATTTATTTTTTTAACTTAATATATTTTTTAAAATTTAATAATTTAAATATTTATATATTAAATTTATATTTATTATTATGTGATCACATAATTGTTTCCTATAAATTTTTTAATGAGTCGCTGAGACCAGGTTGAGAACCGGTGGTGATAGGTTCCCCCGGTTTACATCAAGTGGACTGTGGTTGACTCGGGGGGGTTTTTTTTCGCCAAGTTAGGGAGGGCCCTTTTTGGGATAAGGATTTTAAAGGCCCACGTGACCCGCACTTCACAGGCAAAATATGAGAGCAACGCGTGGCTCGAAGTGGGGACCACAACAGCTGAGCATCCAACACGTGGCATGTGGCATGTCAATCCGATCATTGCAATTTCTTTACAGGTTAAATTAATGAATTGATTAATACTTTTTTATTAATTAGCGTACAGGGTCGGCTGCGCATCTTGTAACATTACTGTGGGGTGACATTGGCCATCTAACAACCACCCGACTAGTGGGTGTTGACAAATTGGCAAGGGATAATGAATTTTTAGCGACAACTAACAATTATTGTACAAATGAATCTTTTTCTAATACCCAATTAAGACAAATAATATGTTCAAATTCAATATTTTATAAAGAGTAATTGATGTGATGTTTGATCTCGTGGGATGACTTCTTTTCGTAAAATTATTGCTTGCATCCGAGGATCTATTTATTTTTTTAAAAATAATTTGTTAGCGTAAAATATTTGTTAAAAAAAATTTTTATAAAAAAAAAAATATTTTCTATTATTTAACTGTGATATTAAAATCTATTAAAAAATATTTTACTGTGTTTGATACTTATTCAACAAAAATTGAGTTTTTGAAAGCTTATAAGACAATTTTATTTTTATAGGATACAAGAAGTAATTTGGTTAAATCAAGTAAATATACTGTCACCATTAATCAAATTTGAATGATTCAAATTTCAATAAATAAATACACAAGTTCTCATGATAAAATTTTATGAGACAAGTTCTCAGCTCAATTATTAGCATAGTACATTTATTTGTTTACTATTTAGCAATCCCTAAATGAAATGGATATCATCTTGCCATGCTGTACTCTTCTGCCTATGATCATAAAGATTGTAGTTCTTGTTCCAGCCAACAAGTTGAAGATGCAGACGATGACCTACATTTGTCATAAATATTACTTGCACATATAACCAAAATTTCCCTAGCAAGTGAAATAATTACAATCTTTTGGTGAAGCTCTTAACCTTCTATTATCAATTTAACTTACATATACTATCTTCATTCACCAAATTCTATCACGAGACCTTTTAGGAGAGGGAGAAACAAATTCACCAAATATTCATTAAAAGCTATTAATACAAATACAGTTACCATCATCTATGTTCTAAAGTCAACTTCTAAAACATATTTAAGTCCTACTAATACAGTTCGATGATTAAAGGCTACTCCGCAATGTGTGCCGTAAGTACTAATAAAGTCCAATAGCAACATAAGTTAGCTTCCATAATAGGCTCAATATCAAATTGAGTCACTTCCAGACTTAGCACCAAATTTTTCAATCCATTTCTTGAAGGAAGACTGAGTCTTGCCAAGAAATGTCTTTCCTTGAGATTCATTCTGAGACAAATATTCATAAACAGATTCAAGAATGTCAATGTCAATATCTTTTGTCTTCATCACTTCTTCAAATAACCGCTCGTGATCGAAACTTAGATTTTCAAGTGCCCCAGCAATTTTTTCAAGCTTATTACCAACATAAACGAAGCCATCTTCATCAAGTGGACAGGAGCCTCCATATTTGTGCTTGTTGCCATACTTAACTTGTCCAAATGGACAAGAAGAAGAGTTGCCTGTTGGCTTGTCTACCTTTGCAAACATATCATCGTCATTCAAGGGAGTTGAGTCAACAACAGTCTTGTCCTCCAAATCAATATCTGCAAAAGTCCTTTGCAAAGCTCCAGTTGCAATGTCTTTTCCCATAACAATTGCTATTTCATCATACATCTCAATCTTTTTATTGAAATATTTATCATGACTAGGATGAGCATGTGAACATAAAATAGATATTAAATATCATAACATAAACTGATCAATTCAAAAATTAAGAGAAATTAAATATCAAATGACTTCAAATTTTTGCCTATGAAATTGCTTTCTTTTATCATTAAAATTTTGAAATAAATCTTACTGACACTTCTTCGTTATACACTTCTTTGTCTGCGGTGATCATTTTGAGATTTTCATCCCAACCAAAGCCACTCTTCGATCAGAGTGTGGTAATGATTGTCAATGCCTTTCAAACTATTCTAAGGTGATTCTCAACATGTTCAGGTGAACACTCACCCCATATATCTCGCTAATCTATGCAGCCACTCGAATAAAAGAATCCGCCTTAAAAGTTGATAACGGCTTGTTCCTTTCTTTGTTTCTACAACTAACAGCTCTAACAAGTTTCGACTCATTCGAATTGACCACCTAAACTGTTTGCCCCTTCCCTTTTCATCTTTTATTTTCGGCATCTCTACAAGTATTACTCAATTCCATATGTAAATAATATGAAACATTTGTATGAATCAAATACATATAAAATTTGAAAACTAATTGAATTACTAGAAGTTCAATCATCCATCAATAATACAAATTAAAAGAAGAGACATAGAGTTGAAATTAAACAAGCAAGTACATTACAAATGTAAGAAAATATGTACAAATCAAAATGTGTTTCCCGTATGCATATAGTCATCCCACATAGAAGTTGCAATATTATCTCTTGTTGTAGCCCATTCCCTATTCTCATCACGTTCTTTTCCTTGTGTAGTCCTAACTCTTTGACTATGTCTTTGGGCTTCCTCACATGCTTCTTCCATAAGGTAGTCATTAAGATCAACTCTCATAATGATATTGTGAAGAATACAACTAGCTAACACTACATCAACTTGAGTTTTAAATGACCAAAAAAGAGTACTATCTATTGCATGAAAGCGTTTCTTAAATATTCCAAAAGCACGCTCAACTGTGGTTCGTAATGACGAATGACGAAGATTAAATAATTCCTTTCGATTTTGTGGGCAATTATCTGTAAATTCCTTCAAGTGGTATCTAACAGCACGATCTAAAGCCATAATTCTATTTCATGTGTCATAACTAGCATCGACAAGATAATAGCTACTTATAAGCAAAATGGGAACCATATACAATAAAATTTATGTATAATAACATATCACCTACTTAAAATAGAGGTGTTAACATATATTACCTTTAGGAATTTTAAGACTACTCGATCTTGACAAGACATCATTTAAGGCACGAGTATTATGTGTTGTTCCTTCATAACCAGTTAAAACATAAGTGAATTTTAAGTCAAAAGAAATAGCAGCTAACACATTTTGTGTTGTAACACCTTTTCGACCACAAAACTTTCCTTGTAACTCAAGAGGCATAGTTGCTAAAATACAAGTCTCATCTAGTGCTCCAATACAATCCTAGTAATAAGGAGCTTATGTATAAATGTTTTTGTTGTTCTAATATTAATGTATAGAAATAATATAGAAATGTAGCTTACTTTGAAATATGGATAAAAATTTTTATTCCTTCAAATCTCTTCAGGTGTAGAAACAATTCTAAAATAGTGATTCACAATTTCAACTGATCTATATAAATGTCCACCAACAACTCGAAACCTTTGATTGTGACCAACTATTTGTAGAAACATAAGTACTTGCTCTTTAATAGACATATTGATAGTTTGGCGTAACAGGTCATTATTAGTTAAAATTTCACATAATCTTTAAAAAACAATTGGTTTGATATGAATTTACTCGATACAATGTCGCTCACTCCTATTTAAAATACTCTTAATATGAATTTCCTCTCACTTCTTGCATCAATATGTGGCTCCTTGCCTATACCAGGATAGTTTTTATATATCTCTATGAGAACCCCAATAACAGATATTACTGATGCACATGCGGTCATAACCGTTGCTTTCTTTTTGTCATCCATCTACAATGTTCATATACAATGAGATATAGTAAATTAGTATGCCTTTAAGTAATATGATATAGAATTGACCTTGCTACAGCACCCATGTATTTAAATCAGAAATCAGATTTGGATTTATGTTAACACATATTGCAAGTAAAGAGAAACACATAATTCAAGCCACAAATATGCTAAATAACAATAAAACCAATTTTGGGTTTGTTTTAACTTCACAAATATGCTACAAATAAAAAACCTATCATCACCAACAAATAAAAAAAAAAATCCAACAATAGCATAAACAAAAAAAAAAGAATTGAAAACAAAATAATGTCACAGTTTAACAGCAAATCATTCAAAAAAAAAAAAACCCAACAACAATATAAAAACAACTGGAGTTAGAAGAAAACAAAAAAAAAAAAGGATAGAAGGTGAAGAATAATGTCATTTAAGTTGGGGTTTGGACAAATGAGCAACAAAAAAAAGGAAAAGCAGAACGTGATTTAGGTTGGGTTTGGACAGAGAAGGGGAAAAAATAAAGGAGAAGATGAAGGTGATTTGTGTTAGGGTTTGGACATTGAGAAGTAAAGGAAAAAAACATTGACAAAAGAAAAGAAATTGACTAATTTGTAGAAAACTCATGAACAAAGAAGTGGTTTCAAAGAAAAGAACATGAACATAAATTGATTTTTTAGGGTTGAAAAATTTTTAAAAACTATATAAGGCAAATAAAAAAAAAGAATCATAAAAAAAATGAAGAAGTAAATTTTGAGAGAAATTAGATAAAATAAAGAGTTAGAGTACTCTCTCAATTGTTGGTTTAAGAACTCTCTTATCTAATCTTTATCGCTCTCCCCTATCGCTCTGAAACTTCATTCTTTGGTCAGTCTAAAGCTTTCATCTCTTTTATTTTTTTGGTCCAAAGAATAAGACTGTAGGATGAAAACAACATCATCTTACAATTAGATGAAGTTGTTTTCCTCAAAATGCTCCCTTTGTCCTACTTTGACTTTTTATTATCTTTATTGACCACATTTTTACTGTTTGCCAAACATTGAAAAATGTGAAAAAATTTTTATAGCAAAAATTTTCACCCAAAGAAACACATTTTAATTAATAAAGAAATGTAAGTATCAATATCATTTAGTTTGAGTGTCGAAGAGTTCGATTTTCCTTAAATAAAATCTTGAGTTTAAATTTTATGAATAGAACAAATAAGTATTGGGAGAGTTTTACTCTTATTGTGGCTCTACCTGACTGACCTGAGTTAACTAGAACTCCTAACCCAACTACTAACCCAAGCTGAGACTAAGAACATGCCCAGATCCAAAGCTCAAGGAAGAAAAAACCAACTGGATTATGGGTCCAAAGCCTAACACCCAAGACAGCAACTAGAAAATAGAGCTCCCTCTGCCCACAAGCTTGCAGCGTCAGCAACTGGGAGTAGAGGAAGACAACAAAGTAGACGACGGCCAGAACATAGCATAAAGCTTGAGACACGCCAAAGGTTGCCAAAGCGCCACTCAAAGACGTTGAAATTAACCTAAGCTGCTAGAGAACCAAGGATGGAGCGGCGGAGGACGGCCAAAATCTAGTAACTGCGATTAGAGAGCAGAACAGACATTAGGATGGTTGTACATGGCCATCCTCACCACTAATGGGACCCCCTTCCCCACCCCCACCCATTGAGACGATGGGAAGAGGCAAGGAAGCTACCCAAACATCCCTTAAACGACCAGAAAAAAGCACGCGCGAAGCTTCACCGAGAGAAATACGAGGCGCGTCGACAAACCACAAAAACGAGGCAACCCCAAGCACTAGAAAATACCAACAGGGACCAAACTCCACTAAAAAAGTAGCTACCGCCAGCAAAATGCCGAAAAGAAGAGCAGACAACCAACAAAAACGTGGTGGCACAAAATAGCGCGATGGGGCGTACGTTAGCGTTACAGAGAAAAGAAGAAGAAACCGAACTTGCCTCACCCTTTAATCACAAATTAGAATTTGGGGGCAATTAAAATGTGTCCCGAGTATACGTGTAATGGACACCCTTCTCCAAAGGTGCAATGTTTCTACAAGTTAGGAGACAGACAGCAAACTTGCTTGTATTTTTATGACCGAAAAAAGAAAAAAGCAAAACGAAACAAATTCAGAAAATATCCGAAACCCATTGTGGCATTTTCATAATTTCATTGACCCTCTTCTTTAACGGGCCGGAACATAAGGATCCAAAGGTGGAATGGCCATGGCAAAAGCCTTTTTAGACTTCGGATGGTTGGATAGCTGACCGATATATTTTCTTGTGATGTCTGAACTGGGCTTGACGCTCAGCATATCGTGGGCTGTCTGGTGTACCCAATTGACAAAAAAAATGTGCTCACAACTAATGTTTGTAATTAGGATAAAAAAATGTTTAATCAAAAGTCTCGAGTTTCGAGTTCTTATGAATGCAGTCACTTTAAATACTTACTGGAAAACTTTTGCCGCTTTTCGGAGTCTTGTTCGAGTCGGTCCAGATTAGTCAGTTCATTGGGCTGGATACTGAGCAGTTTTAGACAAAAAAAAAAAAAAAAAAATGTTTGTAATTGTATCCCAAATTATTTCCTTCACGTCTAAAATTTGGTAAATTACATGGCGTTATTTCAAAACGATGAAGAAGTTTACCACACCTAAAATGTGTCTTAAATTGTGGAGTATACATATTTTATTATGACAACTTCATCATCACAAATATAAGTTCCCCATTTGGAGCCCCTATGACCTAAAAGCATAGATATCAAACGAAAATGTCAATTGCATCTCATTGAGTGCTGAAACACTTAGACATAGTCTCATTTGCGAGAAACCATGTTACGTATGCAAGGCCCATCATTTTAGAATACCTGCTTTATGTAGGTATTCTTGACACTTTTATATCGATCCTGTATACGATTTTGAAGAATATTAATAAAATGGATTTTCTTTGTGTAAAAAAAAAAATATCTAGCTAATAGAAAGGCCTCTCTAATCCTACAAATACTTAGATCTCTCTAATCCAAGTTGTTACAGTAGTAGTCAGCTTCTTCTTTTTTCTGGGGTGCAAAGTTAACCGTTCTTTGACAATACATCTACATGTTTTTATTGTAAATAGTTGACCATTCTCTGGCATATAATTACACAAAAATTTTAAAAAAAAATTTTTGAGGCCAACAGGGAAGGAAACTGTAGGAAACTTTGAAGGGATGAGGACAATGAGGTCCATTTACATTGTTCCTAGATCGATTTCTTTGTGCCAAAACCCTTCAGATATCATACTCATATGATAAAAGCATTAACAAGTTAATGGACCGTTCAGATATGACTTCAATATCATAAAATTCCTTGGAGCACTTGGCGCCCCGACCCCTTTTTTTTCCCCCCTTTTTTCAGTCTAAATTACCACAAGATTGCTATCGTTAATGATATTGATGGGACAACACCATCCAGCTTGTCCTTCTTTGCCATGCCTCGTCCACACACATGGCTTAAGCAAAACAAGACAAAACCAAGCAAGGTAGGAAAAAAGTATACATGTAAAAACAAAGCAGCGTAAAAAAAATATATTTATAATGTAATAAATTTAAAATTTTTTATAATCAAAATTTTAAAAAAATGAAGGAAAAAGTATGTTTTATTATTTTTTGTTATAAAAAATATTAATAGGATTGCAAAAAATTAAAATTATATTACAATTTATAAAATATTGGAACAAAAAATGGAACACAAATACTTTAAATCTGTACCCATGGCCAAGCAGATGTACGCATGAATTTCTGCCACATAGCTTTATTAAGGATTTGTTTGTTCGATCGACGGTTCCATTTTTCCAAACTGGCATCCTGTAGAAAGAGATCGAGCGCTACCTCATTTTATCTATCTTTTAGACACGTATAATCTTAAAAAAAGGGGGAAAAAAATCGTTAAAGGCTTTGAGAATGTCATTTTTAGCCCCCTTTTTTTATGTTTACAACGTTTCTAATTTCATTCTTATGCTGCTTCTAATATATAAATTTGAGAATGTCATTGGTCTGCTGATTAGCAGAATTGATGCTTATTTGAGCTTTTATTTAGACGAGAAATTAAAGGATTTGACCCTTTTATTTGGTTTCTTTCATGTAACTATTTGTTTCAGGTTAAGAAACAGTAATTCAGTTCAAAAAGCTCACCCACCTGCCAAGAGATTCTTTTGGCTTCAAATCAACTTTTGTTGGAACAACATTGAATCTTCCAGACTTTGAATGATTGACCCTTTTTCTTCGTTTGGACACTAATGATCAACTCTTTTAAGCAACTTAAGCCTAGGATTCCTCTCGAATCCGTTCCTTGATCTTATCTTACAATAGTGTTTGGTCCTCGTATACAAGTCTAAATGGATAATTCATTATATGTTAATAATGGCAAATTTGTACGCCCAAGGAAATTAATTGATGCGAGCACATAAAATGTAATAATTAGAGCGAACTTGAAATTATATGGTGTCTAACTTCGAATTCTTTTAACTATATTCAATGTTTCGAGTGATGGTCACAACACTAAAGACCATGCTAGCAGGAAAGGAAATTCTACTAAAATGGCTGTAACTAGTCTGACCTAAAAGTTACAGAGGAAGTTATATCTACTGTCTCCTTTGTGTAATAGGAGAGGCAACCTCGGATTCTAGAAAAAAAAAAAAAGGAAAAAGAAAAAGGTCATGGCAATATAAGCACGTCAGCCACAGTAAATAAAGCACAATTTCTAGGGGATAGAAAAAATATTCTTATTGGTAGAAAAATAAAGAAGCCATATAAATATATAGTAAGTAATTGATTATTTTGTATAATTAAATAATTAATATTTATAATAAAAAGTAATAAAAAATATATTTAATTTATTATTAATATTAATTATTTAATTATATAAAATAATTAATCGATTATAATATATTAATTTTGTGTTTTTTTTTCACGTTCGTCTGTATATATTTTTTCTATAATATATCATTAATTACATAAAAGGATAGGAAAAAGGAATCCTCTTAACTGTAGGACCTTGAGCGACGCATCAAACTAAGGTAAAGGACGATCTAACAAATTCCATCATTCCTCATTCCAAAGTCCCAATTATTCTCTTTTACTTGGCTCCGTCACGTACGCACGTATGTTATTATTTAATTCACTGTTCAAATAGTCAAAAACAAGTCTTCCCCATGTGCTCTGTCTCTCTCTCTCTCTCTCTCTCTCTCTCTCTCCTCCCCCCAACACAATAGAGGATAACATTAAAGACAATTGTTTTCAGTAATTAATCAGCTAAAACCTCTATTGGATGATGAATTTGACTATATTAACCAAGTAATTAATAATTGCGCCGCCTGACCAATCTTTTTGGCTCCTCTCCTGGCCTCAAGTGCCATTGGCGTTTTGTTGTACATAACTTGAAAACATTCACGACAAACATGGCGGGAAGAAAGGGATGAATAGTACGTACTCAGCATTTAACAAAGTCATTATGTATGTTTAAGGAACGAAATTTGCTGAAAAATAATAAAAGCCAAGGCAAAAAACACAGAAAATTTAACAGAATTTTCCTACATCCAAGGTGACAATAGTGTTTCGATATATGTATTCGGAAGTTACAAATTAACTACAGAGTAAATTACCCCTTTTTATGCCTGTAAAAGCTATTTCGTGCATAAAAATGCAAAGCGTCATGATTGATGGCCAACAAAGAAGGGACGAGAGGGGTGAGGAAAAGGTTTTTGAGGTGAGGAGGAAAAGCTCTCTTGTCATTTGAAGAGGGAATTCTGATAAATGTTTCATATTCCTTCTATTCCTTCTACCATTATTAATTTTATCCTCAAAAGCTTCAACATAGGATATGTTCAAAGGCAAAGCCTTTCGCCACTGGGCAGTGGTATGCATATAGCAACTCTGCCAGACACTATGATAGCAATGGGTGATTTCGGTCTCATCTCATAATTACAATAATTAATATAAGTGTGATATATTTTTTTGAAGTTAAAAAAAGGGATATGTATTAAAATGAGGTGCACTAGTGAAAAAGACAAAAAAAACTGAAGTTATTCTTTTTTGGGGGACAATCGGCTAATTATAATTTTAGCCATGGCCATGGCTCTGGCACCGACACAATTAATAATCAGCGTGAAAGAATCCAAATACTGTCATCGCTGGCTTACATGTATATCCACTATTCAGGAATTCATGGAGAGTCTAGCAGTAAGGAAGAATTGAAGGTTATGGATTGAGTCACATGGTCACATGTCCAATTTCTCTCGGGGTTTAACTATATAGCATGTTAGGACTTTTTTTTTTTTTATGAATAACAATTTTATTAGCATTCCCAAATTTAAAAAAAAAAAAAAAACCAGTCGAGCTCCGCAGACAGTGCAAAAACTGGATAGGAACAACACTCGAGGAACAAACACATTGATATGAAGTGTGCTGGAACCAACCTACGTGATTTGAGCCAGCTCCATCTGATTAGATGTTTAAATGTATAGTATTAGGCAACAATTAGGCATCAATTCAAGGCCGGACTTTGTGGGACCAACGCACTCCCTTTTTTAATTGGGGAGAAAGAAAGGCATTGTTATAAGTTTAAAAAAAGAAATCTTAGACTTGGTCTCCGAACCTTATATCTGATATTCATTAAATTATATTCTGTGACAGTTATCACATGTTAAGGCATGTCATGTATAAAAGACTTTAACTTTAGTGTAACATAATTATTTAGAAAAAAGTTATATATATACATAATAATAATATAAAATTAACACGTAAACATCTAAATTTTTGGATCATGATAAATTATGATAAATGTATTAAACTTAAAACAAGAATAAATAAATTATTAAATTAATTACGTACGTATTATAAATTATATGACTATATAATAATTCTTATCTATTAGAATCAGAATGACTTTAAGAAAAACCTCTGATGCCTGTGTAATCCGATGCTGCCGTAATTTGGCAACCAAGCTAATAATATGAAAATGAAATGAACTAACTTGAACCTTTTCGGTATGCAACAAAGCATAATAACTAAAGGCGTCCAACATGAAATTCTATCAAAAAAAAAAAGATGGTCTTAAAAAAAAATTAATACATTTCTTGAGATTCTCAACAAAGGCAATGATCACAACCCGCACGAGTCCAATTCATTGGATTCTCTGGTGGATGCTGGGCTCAGCTGAAACACGTAGACACCCACAGGCCACAACAATCTGACAACATGATCCCCATCTGTACAATAGAAAAAGAAGAAAAAACAACTCCACCCTCTCCAGTCTCCAGTCCCCTTTTGCGTTCCCATTGTGCTAAAAAACCTCTCTCTTTATTGGACCAAAACTCTAATTTAAGGCTATGCTTTTGCTGCTTCCATTCAGAAAAATTATGCTGCAAGCAGCCCATACCAGAAAAATTGTTGAACTACAAGTAGCAATTTGGGGTTGGAAAGTGGAAGAAACCCAATTGCAAATCGATCATATTCTTAGCCTGAACTATAAAAATGTGAATCTTGGGAGTAACTTTTATGGAAGGCTTTTTCAGATTAGTCAACCAATTTCTTAGAAAATATTTATGGAGGGCATATTTTGATTGGTAGAATATGGAACTCAATACAATAACAAAGGGAGCTTAATTATGCGCTACTTGAAAAGGAAACCATGGGAAACCACTGATTAACTGAAGACCTGTACGATGTTATGTTTAATCTTGGCCATTAATGCGTACAAGCATTTTATGAGTGATAGTTTCTAACTGTAGTTGACAATGGGTTGGTGCAGCTAAGCTATATATGCACTTTGTTCTTGACACATAAGCAGTTGTCATGCTTTCACTACTCACTCAAGTTCATAAAATAGCACTAAATTCACACTCACAAACATCGTATCAAGCCAAACTTCGCAGTCTGAAGCTTGAAGTCAGCAGTACATAATAAAATGAAACGAAAACTGTAGGCATAAGGCTAAAATTTAGTGGGTCAAACCCAGCTAAATTTGGCAATTAGTAATTAACCTACAGATTTAAATTTGAACTAAAATAATCAAATTAAGGTGAGGTGGATAAAGGTTACAGTGGCTAAGATCACTCACTTGAAAGCCTCTGACTATCACACTATGCATTAAACCAAAAAAAAAAAAAACACAGACTATAACCCATAAAAGTTAATACGAAAAAGATCACCTCTGCAAATATTGAAATGACCACCATGAACTTCATACTCTCTATGGACAAACATTTCTTCAGGCGGAGATATCGCTGAGTGCAAAGAAGAAGAAGAGCTCTAAATCAGGTGGAGCAAAGAAAGCGATCGGTCTTCTATGCAGTGAGTTATTTGGGATCATTCTTTTCTTCATTGGTGCTGGTGGGCAGGTTGCAATCTCCGGTATACGAAATCTCTGAGCTTTTGGCGTAGAGCAGCAACTTGGGGCGATATCATCAGAGCTCTCAAAATCTGAGGCACCCATCTTCGGACAAGGACTGTTATAGGAACCTGATGAGGGAGAGGACTTCAACGGCCGCGATTCCTCCACCACCAGCTGCTTCTTCTTAGATATCTTCTCAGATTGGGTTCTTGTTGTTCGTGGCTTTCTCGCTGTTGCTTTCACTTTTTTTCTACTTCGAGTAGATGGAGCCATTGGAGAGAAAGATAGAGCTTTTGGGAACGGCTAACGCTATAAAAATAACCACGTCAATGAATTTTCCTGCGTCAGTGTATCAGAACTCAGAAAGTAAAACTTCTTGATGGAGTTTAAGTGCAAACAGGTAGGTCTTAGAACCAACGGCTGCGATTCCTTTACCTACAGAACTGGTAACCTGAAGAAAAACTAAATTTGACTGGAAAGTGGTGAAAACCCAAAAGCTAAACAACAACAGAAATGTAAAGAACGTACCAATGATAAATTATTTGGCAGAAACCATTTTCTGGGGTCCCATCAAAACCCAAAAAATCATGGCTGGACCAAAAAAGATCCAATCTTTGCTATATCTAAGAACTCTAAAATCAAGAGAGAGAGAGACAGAGGGAGAGAGAGAGGGAGAGAGAGAGTCAATGGCTATGTATATCGATGAGAACATGAAACAACCTAATACGAAGCCGAAGAGAAAGGGGTTACATAATTAAGGATTTGATTAACAAAATACGCGGTTAATTAGGGTTGCCGGCTGCCCTAGTTTTGGGAGACGAGGGGAGTAGATATAGAATCATAGATAGAGCCAAGCCTCCCTCAGATTTATAGTGAATCTAGATAATTATTAGCAATTAAAAATTTTTATAGAAAAAAGGAAAACAATTAATTATTTGTTAAGAAAAAAAGGAAAGTAATAGAAAAGGGAAGGAATGGAGAAAATATAAAAGTTTAAACTTCGCTCCTATCCTTACTCGTTTTGTTTGTCTCTTCAATTAAGGACCAAGAAAATGGATAGATTATTTCGAATTTTCGACCCCTTTATATTTAGCCTTTTTGGATAAGTTTAATTGCCTATATATTTGCCAATTACTCCCTAAGTTTTATTTTTACTACATAATTATATTTTAAATAATATTAAAATAATTATATACTTTATCTCACAAAATTTAATAATTTATTTATATATTTTAATTTAAATATTCAACAACTCAAATTACTGTAATTTTACTTAATAAAAACTCATTCAGTTTTTCCCTTTAGTTTTTCTCTCTATGCTTCTCTCTCCCCTGCAATCCTTTATGTACAATTTGTACTTCATTTGCAAACGCAAGGCAAGATTTTAGTACTAAATATTTGTGGCAAGAACTCAATAATCATGGATTGTTTTATAATTAATAATCACGTTCAAGAAGTTATATTAATGGTGAAACTTTCTATTTTCTATTTTATATTATTGCTTCGCTTTTTTTTTTTCTCTCTTGTTTTGCCATCTTTGGATTTTTTGATATTTTCTTTATAATCAATTTATTATCTAAATAATGAAGAAGTGGCATAAATTAAGTACTTTCATTACGCTGTAATTAAGCGACCACCTATGTTTGTAGCTCGTAGTCCTAGCCCTGTTAATTACGGCCCTAAGCATAAATAAAGCAAAGAGACGTGTTGAAATTGAGTGCACCCCATTCACAGAGCAGGAGCAAGTATAGAGGGTTTTATTATATTATATCGATCCGAGTTTTTCTTTTATACAAACCGACTACATACAAACTTGCCTAAAAAAACAAAAGAGCTATGTACGTAAAAACTGACGCTATCTTTATAGTTAATTATATGTTTGTAATTTGTATCATTAATAATCATAATTATATATTAAACAACTACAAATATAATATGATTAATACTTTTGTAAACATTTTTTTTACCATAAAAAAACATTCATATCGGATATATTAATCGTCGGATTTTTGGATCAAGTTTAAAGTATTCTCATTTGTATGCCGTACTTATAAGAACAGACCTACCACTAAATACAATTAAATTGAATAATTGTAGAGGTTAAAGTTTTATAGAAACTATTCGTAAAACTCAAATCCAAATAAAAAATAAAAAAATATATTGAAGTACTACTAATTATTTTTGTAAATATATATCCCTAACATTTCAGTCGTTTTATTTTTATTAATCTCTGTATTGTTTATTAATCTCTGTATTGTTATCTACTGCTCTGACCACGTACCCATCACTGATTCACCGGGTTAACTTGGCTATAGAAAGGATAAAAGGGGTTGAAAAAATGGAGCGCAGGATTTGTCACACAGATCACATCCCTAGATGTTAGCTTCACCTAGCTTTGTCATACGATTTTATATCTCGGAAAAAATAGGAGATTTGCATACAAATTTAATAAAATAATAATATTTTTATGTTATTTTAATAAAAAAAATTTCTCAATAAATTTTTTTTTTATAAAGAATCTTATATAATATTTATACTTTATATTTTAAGGTAAAATTTATTTAAATTTAATTTTTAATTTTTAAAAATATAAAAAAATATTATTTTATTCTCTCCATGTATGAATTTGAGCCCTTTATATACATGCCCATGTCTATTATCTAAGCATGTACTCCTCGATCTTCTTGCATGGTAATGGTGACGAATGCTTCTCGTTCTTCTCAACGTTTCGGTTAGAGCATTTTGCAGATTTCCTTCAGGGGATCCTAAAAGAAGAGTTTAACCTGCGCACGTGGCTCTACTGCTTCAAGTTTCCAAAGTTCATGCTAGTAGAGATTGGTAAAAGCACATGGATCAACGAAGTTCAAATGATCCACGGTTTGTGGATAAGGTTACCCAGATATTCTTTTGAATAATGTCCATCTTATATATGGTTATTATTATCCCATTCGTAGAAATTAGAATTGGGGTAATCCTTCAAATGCGAAATATGCAGTTCTTTCAAAAATTGAAAAAGATTCATTTTGCACGTCCACTTGGCCGCCAGGGAACCTGGTTTTTGGTTTTTGGGTCTCTTTAATGTCTTGCTCACAATCAAAAACATCAAACATTAAAAAAAAAAAGAAAGTTGTGGCTCATATAACAGTTTTTTTTAAAATCTTCCTATTCACATTAACCTTGCTACTAGCTTTCTAAAGGAATATGAAGTTTCATCAGTTCATTTCCGTAAGTATTAGCATTAGAAAGCTGAGTCTGATCTGCTAGAGAAACGCATGGATAAAAGTTAAAGGTTACCAGCAGCAGCAGCATAATAATAACCTTCTCAATATTCACATCTTGAAGAAACTGTAGAATCTGAAGTATTGACTCCGATCTACAAGCATTTGCCAACAGTTATCACCCATAAACATTCACTACTTCGGACTCGTTCGTACGCAAACAAGAGAACCACAAGGTACATATGAGAGACAAGCAAATGTAGGAAGACATCGTGGGACATAGATAAAATGTGCCGTGTCAAAGTCCAGAGAAACAGGCAAACGGTACATAGTTAACGAGAGAAGCTTGCTAAGCAGAACTGAAACAATGTGATCAAGGTTAAACATCACAAGCAGTACAGACTAGAGGGTATGATCAAAGGTACAATACAAATTAATCACCGGCCTCTTGAAACTGATTCCTCCATATCCTCAATGGACGAGGGAAACAACTCAATATAGCGACTCCCAAGCGTCATCCTATCCTTTGCCATTGCTGCTTTTGAATCTTCAGCACTAGCAAACTCCACGAATGCTTCCCCAGTTGGTCTCCCTTCTGAATTCATTGTAATATGAATTGATTCTTCTGTCAACACAAAATCTTTAAAGAAATCCATTATGTCATCTTTGCCAGCTGAAAATGGCAGTCCCCTCAGTCGCAGCACCCCAGTATGTTCGGCCGAGTCCTTTCCCTCATCATAAGATTTACTCCTTGGGACGCTTCGCCTTGGTGAACCACCCGAAACTTCGCTCGCTATTGCCTTGTAATATTCTTGCCTCTTACTCCTGAAAACTTCCACATATCTCCTACCCATGTTCTGCCTGTTCTTCTGTAGTGCAAAGTCAACTTGAAGGGGATAACCTAAAACACAAAAAGCTTCACCGGTGAACTTGCCACCCTTGTGGACAAAAAGAACATCAACAATATCCAGATCACGGAAGAACTCAGCAACATCAGTTTCTGTGCAATCGAAAGGAAGTCCACGGAGCCGGACAACAGGAAAAGGAGGAGGCTGGCCAACATATCCATAAGCAGGTGCATTGTACATAAAACTTGAACCAGATGGAGTCCCATAGAACGAAGGACCCTGATCATAAGGAGGTGCAAGGCGCTGGCGTTTTGCACCCATTTCACGACCATCAACACCGTCAGTGTATCTACTTTATTATCCAAGAGGATCCAAACAACAAAGAAAATTAGTAACCTACCAATTACTTATACACAAAGTTATATGTATAGAATTGCTACTTTATTCAATCATATGAAGAAGTGTTGACAATTTACTGTTCAAACTTTAGAATTCATTTGTATATAACATGGTGTCTCAAGAGAAAGGATTTCGAAACAGCATTTTGTGCCACAGAGCAAGAATGCATCAGACAACCAATCTGGAGGATGGATGTGGTCCTTGTTTTCATACAATTTTTCTAGTAGTTAATCTACATAAAACCAGGCTTTATTGCATCTTCAAATTCTGAGGGTGAGCCATGTCTTTTGTCCAATTTTCTAGACTTGCAAGCTCCCAACATAGAACTTCTGTCTTTAGTTTAAGCATCTTTGCATTCTTTATTAACTTGGAGTACTGTGGAGATCTAGAAGCCAACAAGATGCATGAACCATCAAAGGAGATTGGTTTATTCTCACAAAAAGCAAAGGTGAGAGTCCATGATAATTCTTCTCCTAACCAAACGCAAATCCAACAGACAAATGCAAATCCAACAGAGAAACGCAGACATAACTTCCATTCTTTGCACTGATAGAAATTATCACCGACAAATAGTCCTGCACTTTAAATCATTTCTTATGTATGCTTCTCCAAAATTTAAGAAAACCAGAGAATTCATCGTATATAGAAGAGAATCAAATATCGTTCATTATATGTATAACTCTAAGACAAGATTTGATGCTTGAATTGCATACACCGAAGATCACAATCCCATTAATCCAACAAAAAGCTGGTGGGTATAGTTGGATGAGTAAAACCTGTACTTTTCACCCAATTGAACACCAACCGATAAAGATCCATACAAACGTATTTTAGCCAATCTTTGGGCTCGGGAACTCTTTTCAATACCAAAATTATAGAACAATTTCTTCCCCCACCCCCCACCCCCCCAAAAAATCCCTTTTTCCTGGATAAATTTCTAAAATTGGGATTAAGGTAAGCCAAAAACAGACACTTGTTCTTCTTCTTTTTCTTATTCTTCTCCCCCTACTCTTTAAATTTTCTTTTTTTTTTCTGGTGTAGTAACGAACTCTAGTTCAGAAATCAATCACTCACAATAAATTACATAAAATTCTGATCGAAACAGGTCGATCATATCAACATCCAAATCATCAAAAGGAGAAGGCAAAAAAAGGAAAAAAAAAACGAAAGCCAAAATAAGAAAAGCAAAGAAAAGGCATGAATTTCAGAGGCTAATCCAATAGAAGTTGAAGCAGGGTAAGATAGCAGCACAAATTGAATTCAATCCAAAACCCACAAAAAAAATTGCAAAAAAAATCAAAAATAAATAAAGAATTTGGATCAAGAAAGTAACCGACGACAGTAACTTACCCTCCACCTCCGCCGCCACCACCACCTCTGTAAAACATGGTGGTGCGTGTTTATGGATGTAGATCTTGCGATGCGAACGATGGTTTGAAACTGAAACTTCCTCCTCTACTCTACAGCCCACAGTCTACAGCTACGCCACCGGAGTTGTACTCAGATTGGCCTGCCCTGGCCGCCTGCCTCGGCTTAGGGCACTCCTTTTATCTCTACAATTGCAGGGATAATACGTTTCTTTATTCATAAAATTTTATAAATTTTTACAATTAAATTTTAAATAATTAATTTTTTAATTAAATATTATATTTTTAAAATTTTTACAATTAAATTATTTTTATTTGAGTGTTTATTAATTTTACTTATTTTGTAGATATGTAAAATTAAATTATAATTTAATATCATTTAAATTTTATTTTTAATTCTTTTTTATTTAAGTGACTTCATTTATTATATGGTATAAAATGATAAATAAAATACACTCACTAAAAAAAAAATAAAATAAAAATCTTCTTTTGTTAATTATTTTCAATTAAATTGTTTATAGTATACTTTAATTAATTAGATAAGAATAAAAAAAGTGTGTAAATATTCCTATTTTGTATTTATTTATTATAATATTTTCTAAAAATAATTAAAATTGGCATTTAAAATTTTTTAATTTATTTTCATTTGATTAAAATACATTTTACATAATTTGATTTCATTGACGAAAAAAATCCAATTATTAAAGAACTGAAAAATGTAAAATTAATTAAAAATAAAAATTAAGATTTTATTAAAAATATATGAATATTTAAGACTAAAATTAATGTTATCCGTTATTTATGGTAATATGACGAAGATAATTTATTTTTACCGAGAAAAAGGCGTAGTTTTATTTTCTGGGCCTGGGTGGGCTCAACTAATTCAGATTTTCCTATGCGCTCTAGCCTATATAGCCTATTTTGAATAACCGACCTGTCGGAGACGGAAATTTGTAGTTCCCGCCGGTTGTTTTTGTTTCTTGTTTTTTTTTTTAAAATTTTTTTTAACCCTTTGGAGCAAAAGCCTATCAGGTTTTTCCTTTTTTTTTTTTTTTAATCTTTTTCCCGTTGCACGCGCCCAATCCTTGTCTATCAAGAATTTATGAAAAGCCATTAGCATAAAATGTGATATTTAGTTTTAAAATTTATTTTAATAAACATAATGAGCATTTTCTTTATTTATTTACAAAAATTTTATTTTGAGGTCAAATTCCCATATGATTTTTTGTTTGATCTGGTTAGGGTGGAGAAGAGGACATTTTTTATGAGTAAATTTCAATATAATTGATTCATATTTGATCAAACTAAGAAGAAATGTAAACTAATCTTTAATACTATTTGATTATAACAATTACAAAATTTTTAGAAGAATAAAGCATGCTGAAATAATACGAAAAAAAATCGTGATGATTACAGAAAATAGACCCTTTGAGATTCTGCCTGAGTCGGTCTATATTAGTCAATTTATTAAACTGAATACTAGACGATCTCAGATAAAAAAAAAACAATCAAACTCATGAATTTAAAAATATAAATGTATAAAATAAAATAAAATGATATTTAATTTGATTTTTTTTAATCATAAGGGGTCAAAAACAACAACCAAAAAAGTTGCACATCACAAGATTGCGCGTGGGAAAGATGTATTGTTTCTTCTCGTACAATTTTTGATGCAGAGAGTCACGAAACAAATATTCAGAAGATTTCCCCACGTGGCAAGAAAGCCACCGAATCGGAGGAAGTAACCGTCCATCTACTTTAACTCCGGGTTCTGTTTAGACCATAGTTTTAAAAATCGGACCGGTTATTGAACCGGTGAGAAGACTGGGTTAGTGGGTTAGTGGTCCAACCGGAAAACCGGCGGTTGAACCGGCGGGTCAATTCTGATTTGATAAAATAATAATTAATACTTATAATTTTTCATTTTTTAATAACAAATAATGAGTATAACTATAAAAAATAAAATATGAGTTTACTTAAATTTAAAATAAAATTAAAATACAAGATATTTATGATAATTTTTTAATTAAATAAATTAATAAAGTATAAATATCAATTAAAATTTTGATAAAAATTCTTAAAAAATTATTTTTCAATGTAAATTGTAACATATTACTTAATATATGAAGTTATGAACGACGTTAAATTATTATATAATATATACAGAAAAATATATAGTGAAAAGTAAAAAATGCTTAAATTGTACAAGAAAATACTATATAATATTGTTTAGTATTATGAAAATATTATTTTTATCATTCACACAATAAAAAGATAAAAATATAATAAATTTTAGTATGTAAATATTATTGTTGATGTAATAAAAAGTTAAAAAAAAATATAATTTTTACTGTATAAATACTGTTTATTATTAAAAAAATATTATTTTTACTGTTTACACAATAAATAATGAAAAAAAATAAATTTTTATTATTTAATTGTCTCGGTTACTGTTCATTTTTTACTGTTTATTATTAAAAAAATATTATTTATACTGTTTGTACAGTAAAAAGTACAAAAAAAATATTTTTTTATTACTTAATTGACCCGGTAATTATTTATATGAACCGGCCCGGCCCAGTGCCCGGGTCACCGGGCCGCCGGTCCGACCGGCCGGGCCGGGCCGGGTTTAAAAACAATGGTTTAGACTTTAGACTTTAGACACAACAAAACGGTAGCAAAAAGAACATCGACAAAGCAAGCTTTAACTAATAGGGTAACCCGATTTTTGTCTGAAATTCTATCCAATTAAAATGAAAAGGTAATTTTTTAAAATTTTAATTATATTTTTATAATAAAAATAAAATAATAAGATATTAATTTATTTTTTTATTGTAAAAAATATTACAATTATTTTAAAAAAATCATCTTCCTGTTTTATTTGGACAACACCTAAAGTTGGGATTCTTACAGGTTTCCAAGTTTGACAGACTTTTTATTTTTGTTTGTATGCTAAACTCCTGGTTTGGAGGATTTTGGACCTCAGATTTTTGTCTGGTTGCGAATTTTCGAACGTTCAGATTCGGGAACTACACGCATTTTCCACACTTTCGCTGCTCCCCAAAACTTCGGTTCATGAATCTCTGACTGATTACAATCAAGGAATTTTCCCTTTCTTGGATGCCCTTTTCACATTATTTTATTGGGTAGCTGTTATTTTCTTAAAAAGACTAGGCCTTCAGCCAGAAAGTTGCAATCTTGATCTGGGGTTCAAAGCATTTTGCAGGTTAAGGTTGGTCTTATTTCCCGGAGAAAATGGTGGGAGCTCTGTGTGTGGTGGGTTCGTCCATGGTCGACTCCCACACGAGTCCATGTCTGTGTTTGGATGCGCTTCCCACTACTAAGAATGGTGGAGATTTGGTTTTGCAGTGGAATCCAATGAAAAGAAAGCAATCAGCCAAGGTTGGATCCTTGGAGTTGGGGAGTTCCTTTGTGGATTCTTGGCAAAGTTGCAAGTCATCATCGAAATTGATTTCAATAAACAATAGTGCAAGGAAACGGAGAAAGGACCGGCGGCTTGGGATTGTCAGCGAGTTGGGAGGACAATATGAAGATAATTTTGAAGATGTTAAAACGGTGAGACAAGTTATTGCCAGTTACCATTTGATACAATAAGTCTAGATTTTTGGTAGATGGCCTTGTTCATTGTGCTGTTTCTATCTCATGAATGGTGTGATGCGATTTGATGACTATGAACTTGCCACAATTCCTTGAAATTTGCCACTGTCATATGTCAACTAAGAGTTTTGTCAGGAAGATCACTGTAATTTTAGGATTCTGTGTGTTTGGAGCACTAAATTAGTAACTGTATACAGAAGATTTAAATGAGTTCTATGTCTGTGTTTGTTATACATATTTCACTTCTCGAAATCAATTTCGATCAGCCTTGAATCCCACTTTGATTTGCTTGCCATTGTGTAAGATCTGCAGATCTGCATATCCAGTTACTGTCTCACAGTCATAGTTAAGGTCTATGCGATTTAAGCAATGTTGAAATCGACATAAGTTTTGTTCTCGAACAACCTGCGTGTTTGTGGTCAATTCATGCCCCTTTAAAGGCGTGAAAGAGTTGGTCTTTTTACGCATGTACACATGCTATTGATGTTGACCAAGATGCTCCTGGCTGCAGCAAATGTTGAACTATTTCACATACAAAGCAGTAAGGACTGTCCTTGGCCAGCTCTATGAGATGAATCCAACGCAATATCGGTGGTTCTACGAGTAAGTGACATCTTCATTCTGTCCACTACTATCGCGTGCTCTTCTAATCGAATAGCTTGTGTGACTATCCCATTGGAGCCGTAATTTTGACATTCTGAATCTTCAAATGGCCTGATGAGTAGGATTTTGACAGCTTTAGTCCCATAATTAAGAATTTTACAGGAGAAAAGTTTGGTGTATCAACATAAAGACTGCAAAAAGAAAAAAAAATGGAAGAAGAGAATATGGGGCAACCAGCACTAGCCATCTTATTCCTTTGGGAAATTGGTATATAGTTGTCCTTATTTGGACAGGCCAATGATTAAAAACTGAGACATCAATCTTGGAGTCTCAGGTTCAAATCCAAGGAGAGGAAGTGTGGGATTTACATTAAAGGAGAGAGCTATTCCTTGTTATATGGCCAACAGCCTAATAGACCTCTTAATGAACCGAAAAACATTGGCGTATAATCAAGGCTCTGAAAAATAGAACTTGGTTGGGAATCTGTATCCTCATGCTTGCATGCGTGCATTTATTTTGACGTGGGCAGAGTTCCTGGATTACCTGATTTTTTGTTTCTACATCTTTAAAGTTCTGCTTGTTTGTCCAATTTGACAGTTTTGTTGCCTCAAATAAGCCTGGAGATGGCAAGCGTTTTATCCGCACTCTTGGGAAGGTAGTCTTGTTCGAAACAGTCATGCTTCGTTTGATTACTTTAAAATCTTAGTAGTTCACTTTTTTTTTTTTTGTGTGTGTTGATTTAAACCAGTTACAATTTAAACCAACTTTAATGTTTCTGCATCATCTTAATTCACATTCTGCAAACAAAATTTGTGAAGGAGAAATAAATATCTGATTGGAATCATGTTTTCTACTGATAGGAAAAGCAGGACCTTGCTGAAAGAATAATGGTGACAAGGCTTCACTTGTATGGAAAGTGGGTTAAGGTGATGAGTGCTTCCCCTAGTTTGAATTAATACGTTTAGCAACATAGAACAAATTTTACTGCAGAAATATGGAATAATCGAAATCTAAAATGGTAACAAAGATGTTTTCTGGTTTTCTCTGTGAATGTAGAAATGTGATCATGCAGAGATATATAAAGAAATCTCTAACGAGAACTTGGAATTGATGCGTGAGCGGCTCATGGAGACTGTGATATGGCCATCAGATGACTCAAACACAGAGAAAATTGGCTGAAGGGATGCCAGTGTATTTTTCCCTGCTCTTTTTTAGTCTATGTTTGTTGTTCCCATCCACTGGGGCTAGTAATGAGTATGCATAACTGTTGTATATGGTTTAATGTAGATTATAGTCTAGTTCATCATTATCCATAGGGGGATCTAAATGGGATTCTGCTTAGTTGCATTTATGTTTTAACTTGTTTCTTCGCTCATTTTCATCGGGTAGTTCATAGACATTAGTTTGTTTTGTTGGTTTGGTAGGAATTTAGTCCACAGAACCTGCAATGATAAAAATCTAGTTCTGCGGGCCTCCAACCTACAGCATAAATCAACCAGCAATACGCCATTGCAAAACTGGGCGTGCAGTTGACCTTTTTGCAAATGGTTGCAAAACTTATCAAGAGCATTAGCCTCAAAAGCTAACTTCTGAAGACCCTCCTTCTCAGCAATCAATCTAGGAAAAATAAAGGCAGCTTCATCTCCAACCTGACCAGGATTGTCTAGAAGCTCATGTAACAGATGCACCAATTTGATTATTTTTTATTCCAATGCAAATGACAAGCTAGCCGATGGACTTACTTCCCAATATTTCCAATTCTTCTACTTATGAACTTACTAATTTTTTAACAGCGAGACATGAATCTTTTTTTAATTTTTATTTTTACGCTCGCTTCCTGAAATAAAAATCTATGCAATGGTCCGAACTCACGCATCACATCAGCATGCTACACATTATATTATGATATTTGTGCGATAAGAGTTTGTGTTATGGTATTGGCAATGCGAATAGTGGGTTAACATGAGTAGTTGTAGGTGATACTGAATGAGTAACCCAATTTTAGACTGTTTTCCTCTTTAAAATTCCAAACTTTGGTTTAACTTTAGTGGGCTGCGGTTCATCAGCTAGTGTAATTTTCTTCTCTCTCTCTCTCTCTCTCTCTCTCTCTCTCTTATTATCAAATATCATTGATTTCATCAATTATTATAGTTTACCCTACCCCACCAAGAAAAATTCGCTAATCTTATTATCATTGATGGAGACCTTTTCGTTTCCCTCCGTCAATCCTCCAAATATCATTGCGTGGATTTTAGCTCTTTCATATTTTGCGGCTGCCGAAAGAGGTTGTGGGACACGAAAATAAAGCAAAAGAAGGACCATATGGCCTTGGCAACCAAACCTTACCAAAAACTGAATTTGAAAAATAAAAACATTGCATTGTTTTGAAAAAAAAAACCGAACTTTATCTTTCAATGAAAATGGTACATTTGTTTGTTACTTCGTTTGGTTTTTGCTGCGAGTGCTTGCATACCCCTGTCGTGTATGCGCACGCGGCCTCTCTTTCTCTATTTGGGTTTCTTTCCCTTTTCTTTTATCAGCTCTTTAGCCCTTTCCTTTTCTATTTTTTACTTTAACATATCATAATAATCAATGGATAAAAGTGTATATCCCGAAGAATCGACCCGATATCATTTGTTTTAGTAAGTCTCATTTACTAAAAAAATATTTTTTTTTAAATTATTTTTTAAAAAAATTGAGTTTTTTTTTGTCCAAATATATCAAATGTAAATGTATAATTACGGCAACAACCCATGCAACCGGATGCAAAATAATGTACTAGATATTATTGAATTTTTTTTAACAGAAAAAAAATATTGTGAATATGTCGATTATTGGATCTGTTAGTTGAAATCAGAGTAACTCCGTTTGTTTTGTCTCATTTAACCCAACTTATACAAAGAGATCTACTACTTGAGTACTGTTAAACCCAAACGAGTCTTCTCAAACCGACCAAATAGTATTAATGAGTCTAGAATAAGGAGTATGCAGGATATAGTCAAATTGACTAAATTTAACGGTTAAACCTACGAGATACTATTCATGAGATTTGAACCCGATTTAAACGTAAGAGAAATACGTCAAGTGACCACCAAACTATCAATTCAAGTAGTGATATTGTTGAATATTTTCATATCTCTTTGTAAATTTATACTAATTATATATCTATTGATTTTTTATATAAGAAATTTAAAATTGTTTTTTTTAAAAATCAAAATATTATTTTTTTTATTAACTTGAGCCTGATTCGTCAGCCACTTATAATCAAAAGCCAAATGTTTCGTGGTGATCAAATCCTTGAAGTTAATCCAAAAGTTTTCTGTCTGTCTTCTGTAGATTTCTCGGACTCTCCGCTTCCACCACATTAGAATCTCCGAAAAATATTTTCTTTCCCTTCTTGCAGAACTTTGCAGACTTTTTTATTTATTATTATTATTTTTCTATATATAGACCGATCCAAATGGCCAGATCCTCCATTGGGTTGGAGTATCCCACTGTTTCACCTTTGTTTTCCTGTACGCTGCAAGCTTAAAGTTCCAATCTTTGTTTGATTCTTACGTTGTTTTGTGTGTATTCTGTATCTGATATATGAGGTATCATCTTCACATTGGTTTCTAAGTTGTTTGAAACATGTGTGGAGGGCCTGCTAGTTTAACCCCAGAAAGCAATTCTTTTACTGAAGAAATGAAAGGTTCAATTGGTTCAGTTGAAGCAACAACACATTCTGTCTCTGCGTTGCTTGAGTTGGCAGCAGATAATGATGTTGAAGGTTTTAAGTTTTCTTTATGTGACGAGTCTGAGATCGGGGAGATTGGAATCTGGTATGGTCGTGACGCTTCGTCTAAAAAGATGATTATCGAGCATAGAACCCCATTAATGGTTGCTGCTAAGTATGGCGGCGTTGATGTTGTGAAGCTTATTCTTCTCCTGCCTGACATTGATGTAAATTTCTCCTGCGGGCCAGATAAGAACACTGCCCTTCATTGTGCTGCTTTTGGTGGATCCCTTAATGCTTTCAACATGTCAAGTTGCTTTTACTTGCTGGTGCTGATCCTAATGCGGTTGATGCCAATGGGCATCGTCCCATTGATGTCGTTGTTCGCTGTTGTTGATATTGGTGCTGCTGGCTTTGCTCTTTAGCTGCTGTAAACAAAGTTCAGTTTTTTGGTTTCTCTCCAAGCATCCAAGGTTCAGTTAAGTTAGTTAACATGGCTGTTGGAAGATGATATAAGTTGATACTAGTTTACTTATCTGTGTAATCTTGCTGTAATGATGAAATATTTTGAACTTAAGTTTTGAAATTTGAATTTGAATGTTGTCTTTTCTTTTAACTAGCTGTTACAAACCCTTCTGCAGATTTCTTTTGAAATCTGAAATGTAATGCCAAGTCTATATAAAAAGCTTAATGATGAATATGAAAAATAGGTTGAGTTTTCTCCTCAAATTGGCTCACATACTCTCTCTTTTCCTTTGTTTTTTTTTTTTTTTCTGCTACCTACTGCACAGAACATGAGTTTCTGTTCTTAGAAATTATGTGCAGAAACATACCTGATAAACAATAGAAACATACCTGAAAAACAACATTCGCCCCCAAATTCTCCCTATTCGAAGGTCGACCTTGAAGAACTTTTGGGAAATGATGGTTCTGTCTGTCAAAGGGATCTGCAAGCTTCGATTGACAGTTTGAGTCGGAGTTCACTGCCTCTCTCTTTGTCGTCAGAAGAAAGTCTGCTGCCATCTTCAATCGATACTTTCAAGCCTTTTGATGCAAAAGTTCACCCTGTTGAGAAGGAATATTCAGTTGATCTCTCTCCTCTAGACGTCAACAACAGTGCTTATACTACTTATGAGTTCAGGATGTTCTCTTTCAAGGTCCGCCCTTGTTCCTGGGCCTATACCCATGACTGGACCGAGTGTCCTTACTTTCATCCAGGTGAGAATGCGCGGAGAAGAGACCCAAGGAGGTTCCACTACAGCTGTCTGCCATGTCCAGATCACAGGAAAGGGGCATGTAGGCTCGGAGATTTTTGTGAATATGCTCATGGCATCTTTGAGTGCTGGCTTCACCCAGGACAATACAGAACTCGATTTTGCAAGGATGGGACAACCTGCAAACGTCGCGTGTGCTTCTTTGCCCACACATTAGAGGAATTGAGGCCTCTTTATGCATTTGCAGTGCAATCACCTCGCACAGCTGCCATGGATTGTAATGCAGCCTCAAACACTTTGCCTGGATACAACTTGGCCACAGTTTCTGCTCCATGTTCTCCACTGTCCTTGTCTTCTTCATACAATATGCACTCAGCCAGGGCTTGGAACCAGCAAAATGACCCAAGCCATCTTAGAGCAGTTCTCAGGTGCAAGAGACACTCCATCAGAGGAGCTTCATGGATTTCAAAAGCAGAAGTAGCAGCTGCAGCAGCAGCTCCTGAATGAAATGTCCTGTACCTCCGAGCCACACAACTGTATCAACTCTACAAATCCTTCTGCTTGTCCAACCTCGAACTATTCCAATCTTGACAAGTTTTCCTCTGCTGAGACCTTCAAGGTTGTCTCGCCCTCGTATAAATTGGCGGTTCTGAGTCGACCCAAGCAGCAGCGAAGCAAGTTGGGTCCAATTAACAAACCAGTCTTATCTCCAAAGAATGCTCATCAACCTCTTTGCAGGCTTCACTTTGTTCTTCCTCGCCTGGAAGTATGTCACCTAGAATCAGTCACTCCCTATCCTCAATGAGAGTCAGTTATCCAGTCCTGCTCGCTGTGAAGAGAAGCCTGATGTGTCATGGGTTCAGTCAGTGTTGAAGGACTCCCTGCCAGGAATAGCTGCCAATCCAGTCTCACATGCTAACTCAAATCCTCAAATCGAGTGCAGTGATGGGGGATTGCAGGCTTGGCTTAATGGCTTACGACTTGATCAGATTGTTGCTCAGTGAAAACAAAAAATTTGAAACTAGTTTAACCTCATTCTAATTCTACCATGACAATCACAAAAGACAATCATCTACATGGTTCAAATAGTTGTGGAAAGTAGGTTCATTAGTTTACAAAGTTATTTACATGTAAGCAATATAAACCTCGAAGAAGCTGGAAGCTGATGCAAAATGTACACTACCCAACTGTATCAATATGAACCTGTGGGCCCCTAAGTATTAGGACATTATATTTTTCTGGTATACTTGCTGTGGATTAGTTCAGCATGCAACTTTGTGTCTTTGCCTAGGAATAATTAATGCTGCCTTGATAGCGTATAATCTTGGCTAAATTGTTCCGATTCACCTTACTCAAGCCTTGCAATATTGCCCTGCATCGGGAAAATTGAATGGATAATTATAATGGCGAGAAATTCCAAACAATCTGGCAGAAGCATGTTCTGGGCTAAGGGAGATAATTCCAATGCTTCAAGTTCTCGCTTCAAGCTGAAAAATTCAAACACAAGATCGAGCTTCTAGCCATTCCGGAACTTTCCAACTTTCAATCTAGTCACCTTCATCATGCAATATCAATTGAAAAGCAGTATCATATCCGAATTCTTTAATCAATGCGAATAAAGAAGTCAATGTTGCATAGATTTTTTCGGATTGAGGATGTGATGTGTCTCCTGCAGTAAATGAGTGAACCTGGGATCTAATAACGATCCAACTAGTTCCTGGAGACTTCCTTAAATCTTTCTCTTTCAGACGTGTTCTTACTAGTCTAACCTCTGACCAAAGACCTGCCGCAGCATATATGTTAGATACCATAACATAATTTGCAGCATTCATGGGTTCTAATTCAACAAGCTTTTCAAAAACGGCTGCAGCTAGTTTGACATTACAATGAACTTGGCAAGCACTAAGCAGGGCTCTCCACACTGTTGCATCTGGCTCAAGAGGCATGGAATTTATAAATTGGCTAGCTTCGTCTAAACATCCACCGCGACCAAGTAAATCAACAGCACATCCATAATGAGCAAGTACAGGGGTGATCTTAAAATCCCTAACCATGGAATGAAAAATTTCCAAACCTTTTTCTATCAAACCTGCGTGGCGGCAAGCAGTTATGAGAGATAAAAACGTTATCCCATTTGGTTGGAAACCATCTTCCAACATCTGTGTAAAGGCAAGGATAGCATTATAACCACGACCATTTGTTCCATAGCCAGCTATTATAGCATTCCATGAGATGATATTTCTTCTTTGTATGGATTTAAAGATCTTTTCGGCATTTTGCATACTGCCGCATCTTGTGTACATTGTTATCAAAGCATTTGCAAGAGATAATCTGTAAATACAAAAGGGCATCCTTCGTATTGCATAAGCATGCAAGCATTGACCTAGAGACAGGTTAGAAAGATCTGTACACAAGGAAAGAACATTTACTATTGTCACCTCATTAGGCTCCACTTGTGAAATCATATGGTTGAAAAGTAGAAGTGCTACATTGGCTTGGTTTCGCTCAATATTGCTGGCAATCATAGCATTCCATGAGATAACGTCTTTATTGGGACAGGCCTCAAATAGATTCCTAGCAGTTGCTTCATCACCACAGTTCATGTACATAACAGTTAGTGCAGTGTTCAGAGATAAATCTATTTCAATACTCTGTTTTATCACAAAACCATGAAGAGAACGCCCAGTATTGAGACAAGTTTCATCTTCACAGCTTGCAAGGAGAGATATGGCTGTATAAGAGTTAGGTTTAATTTCAGATTCCCGCATCATTCCAAAGAGGTCCCATGCTCTACCTTTCAAATTGCTACTGGCCAGTGCCAAGATCAGAGTGTTGTACGAGAGGACCTCTAAATCTCTAATCTCATCAAAAACCTTCTGTGCAGCTTCAGCACAATCTTGATCTGCGTACATACTCAACAATGCATTTCCAACAGAATTATCCATCTGCAGTCCTCTCTTGCATGCATATGCATGCAATGCCTTACCTGTTTCCAGGCCGCCATGTAGCTCAGCACATAAGGAAAGCATAATTACAATAGTTCTCTCGTTTTCTCTCATTGCTGTATGCATTCTATTAAACAAACTAGTTGCTTCCCCATAACAGCCATATTCAGTATATGCCACTATCATAGAATTCCACAAAGGAACATCGCAAATATCAATAGCAAATAGTTTGCATGCCATGTGTAAACTTCCAAGCTTACTGTACATGTTCAGCAATGCATTTACTATGAACAGATCATCGCAATACCCAAGCTTAACAGCCATTTGATGAATTTGCGCGCCCAATTCAAGAGAACCCAATTCCCCACAGACCTGAATGATGATCAACATTGTGACCAAATCAACTTGAACTCCGTCATTAAGCATCTGTAGAAAAATTTCCAAAGCTTTTGAAAAATTCCCAGCATCGAAATAGCCATTAATCATTGCATTCCAACTCACAGAACTCCTCACAACCATTAAGTCAAAAACCAAACCGGAGGCTCTCACATCAAAGTTCAGATAGAACCCAATTAAGGCAGTACCCATGTGGGGATACATATCAAAGTACCCATTCCTCAAGCAACACGCATGTATCTCCTGTCCTAGTCTCATTTCCAAAATCCCTTCACACGCTAAAAGTAACGCCACCAAAGAACGGGAACTGGGTTCCAAACCCTCCTCTTGCATCATTCGAAACAACCCAATTGCCTCCTCATAATAACCGCAATTCACACACCCAGTTATCATGGCGTTCCACAAGACCAAATCTCTCTCAGTCATTCGATCGAACACTCGCCGGCCTTCTTCAAGAAACCCACATTTGCAATAAAAATCAACAATTGAGCTCCCAACTCGAACATCCTCAACCAAATCGGTATTCTCGATACTGCAATGTACCCTCTTGCCTCTTTCAACGTCGTTCAACCTCGTACAGGCCTTGAAAACGAGAGGCAGAGCGGCTTTATCGATTTGTATACCAAGAGACTCCATTTGGGAATAAGTAGAGAGAATGGCTCTGTCGTTTTTGAGCCTGGCTTGCCGTTTGATGATTCCATTCCAGTCCTTCTTATGTGGATCATTCGAGAACTGGCCTGGCATTGCAATTGGGGGATGGTGGGGTTTTGTAGGGTTTATGGAGAGGACCGTATTCATTATTATGAAATTAAATAAATGTGAGATTGAAGTAGCCGTTACACCAATGGCGGCAAAGTTGTGAGAGTTGTGAAATATCGTTATCTTTTTGAGAAATGCTTTTTGGCACGAAAACGGCTGCACGAAATAGTACGGATTACGGAGCACCATTGTTTTTTTTTAATAAAAAATATGGTGTAGAGTAATATTAAATATGTTAAGATAATATTAAGTATTAAGTATTATTTATTTTTTATTATAAAAATTATATTTAAAATAATATTAAATACTACTTATAGTAATATTAAATATTATTTAAATATTA
This sequence comes from Carallia pectinifolia, assembly GCA_037832335.1. Classification (NCBI taxonomy): domain Eukaryota; kingdom Viridiplantae; phylum Streptophyta; class Magnoliopsida; order Malpighiales; family Rhizophoraceae; genus Carallia; species Carallia pectinifolia. The sequence goes on from CM075452.1 coordinate 26,315,639, forward strand.
TTTTTAAATAAAAATTTAATTTTTATAAAAAAAATTAAAGTTCAAACCAAAATATAACAAATTTTCAAAGGAAAAGGAGGAAAGTCGTTTTCCACATCATTCGCGGACTTTCGTGCAGCCAAACTTCGTGACAAATAGCATTGCTCTATCTTTTTTTCGCCCGCACACGTAAGGGTTGTGAAATATCATTACTATTATGGATTTTGTTATAAAGAACCACTTTTTACCTTTTTTTTTTTTTTTTTTATAGATATTAATTAAAAATTAATATATTAACACTTTTTAATAATATTTTTGTAATATTTTTGACATTCAACTTTTTGACAGCTAATTAACATCTACTACGTAAGCAGCAACTATAAAAGATAAAGTAAAAGTGTATGTTGCTGGTAAATTCCTTATTATTATAAGGTCATCCACTGTTTTGCTTTAAGAGAGACATGTTTAGATTGAATAGTATTTAGACAGTGAGTTTTTTTTTTATAAGTTAGATTGAATGAGACATATAAACAGAAATTTCTCCAGTCTCGACTTACAAATTTAATAACCGACATACTTGTAATAAATTTTTTTTGACAAAAAAAAAGGTCATTAACTATGGAGTTAGTTAGATAAAAATGCAGTGGTTAGATAAGCCCACTCGATTCATAGATATGATAACTAATATACTTGCGATGCACATTTTTTCTTATTTAGAAAAAAAAAGTTGTGAAATACATTAGTATAAAAATATATTGAAAAAAAAAAAAGAAAATGTGGTGACAACACTGGTAAGAGCAACATAATGAAGGTGTACTGATATAGAACAATCTAATAAAAGTTGTATTAAACTCAAAGAAAACATGTAGCACATAACCGTTGGATGAATTGGGCGGCATCTCGGCGCACTGGACACAGCCCCGATGTCCCTTACGGAGCCGGGCGTACCTTTGTTTTTTGGGTCCAATCCCAGCATAACTTACACTGGGTTGTTACGTATTCAAGCCTTAAATATGAACTAAAAGCAATCGGCCGACGATTGAGATGGGGCGGAAGAGAAAGTGGGACTGTCTCACCTCCCACTTCTGATAACGTGGCATTTATTGGCTTTCTGGTGTTCTGGGCTTGTAACAGGCCCAAGGCTTCTCTCTTACATGTGAAGCTGCTAAGCCCATTAATTAAGACGTAGCCTCCCATCTTCCTTGGATTTTTCTTTCTTCGTTTTTAAGCTTAGAAATTTGAGGAGAGCTTTTTATTTCCCTTTTTTTTTTTTGTTACTTTATTTTTTTGGGGATCAAAGTTAAGATACCTGAAATAAGACCCCCCACAATTCATTCAGTAGATGAGATAAATTGTGGATTGGTCTATCTCTAAACTCTCTTATTGGAATCTTTTCATAGTTATAAAATCTGACTCGATCTGATTAGTCAAATCGCTAACTTGGCCACTAGACCGGGTCAGGTTAGTTAAAAAACTGTTTAAACCTTTGAATAAGAAATACTTAGTCGACTCAGCCAGATTTTTGAAATTCAATTGACTCAGTAATCTAATTGAATCAAACTAGATCACTCTTTTAAATAAAAAATTAGAGAAAATGAAAAATTTTAGTATATTTTAACATCCAAAAATTTTTAAAAAAAATAATATTTGTTTTCTTTATTTAGGTCTAAAAGTAGAATATTATAGAAATAATTGCTTATTTTTACATATAAAAAAAATAAAAATTATTCTAAACATTAAATCAGTCGAACCAACTATTAACCCACAAATTGAATCACCCATTGACCCAATCCTTTGCCCGAATCATTCCCCGAGACAGTTATTGACAGGGTTAATAACTTTGGATCTTTTTTTGATTGAAACTAGCTACGGCTTGAACTTGAGATTGATGGCTATATCATGGTTTCTTTACGTCAAACTATAGTAACTGAGCCTTTTTAATTATGCTCACAATTTAAAAGTCAAAAAGCTGAAAATACAACCTATAAGATTTCTATAATTATAAGGCTGGAATATTATAGCTGAAACAAGCCTCTACGGGCGGCGCCTAAGAAATTTCCAGGGGCCTGTGCCAGTCCCTATCCTGCAAATGCAGATGCACTGAATTAGAACGGATTTGCAGTTGATGGGAACATACCCTTTTGGTGCAAAAGTGGGAAAGTAAGATTTAGATGTTGAATATGTCATGGAAAAATAACATCAAAGCAGGTTTGAATTAAGTTGGAGTTGGCAGAATTGTATTTGATTTGCTATATAAGCAGAGTACCTCCAAAAGCCGACAAATGCGCGGAGGCTCATGTATATGGTGAGAGCAATCCATAGTCCAGCAAACTTAAGACTGGAGGAGAGAAGCAACAAACACACGATGCTGACTATGGCCACCAGAACCTAGAGGATAATAAAATTCAAGCTAATCTATTCAACACCTTGAAAAATAGAGATCTCAAAATGACAACTAAGCAAGGAATTCCTGATATATTTTTCCACTCGGAGAGAACGTTCAACATTCAATACATTGTAGAGTTATCCAAGGCAATTGACATGTATGTGTAATATTCAATGCCTTCCACAGACTTCTTTGACATAATGGTTTGAAAAGTGGTGCAAACAATAAACAGAAAATAAAGGGTAGAGGGAGACTTGCCAGCGAACAAGCAGAATATGCAAAATCAGATGCTCCAAAGTTGACGCCGTCGAAAACAAATGCCAATGAATTGATGGGCTGAGTGCCTGCAACAAACTGAAACCAATGCAAAGAGGTAAAAGTTCCAGCAGTGCCCAACACTAATCATCAGAATGAAACAAGCATTATTCTTTTCTTGTTTGTAGACAGTGGAGGTACCGGAACGCCAATCCTAATAAGGTGGAGAACATTTGTATCATTTGTGAATATTCTTGCTCCAAATCTCAGACCTATACCAAGTACGAAAGCCAGCATCAACCCCAAAAGCAACCCCCACTGCAGTTTAAATCCATCATGAGCTTTTGGAGGAAATCACACATTGCAGTTTTTAGAGTTCTGAAATTTATATATGGCACCTGCAATACTCGAGACGCTGCAGCTGCCGCCCTATCATGGTCATCTTTGGCAAAAGCACTAGCAAGTATTGCCTGAGAGTATGAGCAAATATTGGTTCACCAGAAAAGTAGAACAGAAAAAAAGGAATCAACCTGGAAACTATGCACTAGATTGGTATGCACAAATAAGTGTTTCTTTAGGAACAGTAAATCAAAATAAACAAGCTCAAACAATGCAAAGAGTGGAAAAATTGAATGCTCAATATTAGATGCAAGAATGCTGAAAAACTCGCTTTAGAGAGAAACCACAAAATCGAGTAAAGATGATTCTGGTATCGTTTGGAAGGCTGAATAAATGTATGGGTTTAGTAACCTATAAACACTAAATGAAAGCACATTTAATACATGCAAGATGTAAAAATGAAATCTCAATAACTTTTGCAAAACCATCAAATCTTGTTAGCTGTTTGGAAAAGCAGAACAGAAAAGAAAAATGAAGGGTAATGGTCCTTAGCACACAGACAAAAAGAAGTTACAAGACCCGCACTATGAGGTGCAATCTCTAACCTGCCCGGCAACAGCCAACCCATCTGCAAGAAGAGATGTGGCCAACCAAATCTGCAAGCAGACCTGAAATGCTGCCATGGATGTTGAACCTTGTTGAGCAGCTAGTGATGCAGATAAAGTAACACAAAATGTTACAGCTATAACCCTCATCAGCAACAGAAAACCTGAATAATCACAAAAGAAACAGAGAACATCAAAGATTTTAGGCTTTAACATGTTAATACTCTTAGTCAGTAAACTTGAAACCCATTGAATATAAATATACTACACTGTATGGTCTAGGAAGGGTCAAACGTATGCAGGTTTACCCTTATTTTCACAAAGAAGCTATTTACGTGACTCAAACTTATATCCTTTAAGTCACAGTAGAGTAACCTTACTATTACGCTAAGGCTTGCCCTTCATTAAAAATCCCCATGTAGACCTCTTATTTTCTCACTTCTTGCTTCTCAACTTCAAAATTTGATAACAGGAGTATTGAAGATCATACAATGCAATAGTCTTCCAAATATAATAATACGGACAGAATGAACCTACACAAGGATCACTTAGGCAGGCAAGTGACTTATATATGTTTCTTGCTGCGAATTTTTTGAAGCAAAAAGCAAAAAACTTACCATTTTTAAGAAATCTACTAAATTGAAGATGTTTGGTGCTCAGGGGTATAATTTCAACTTGTTCCATTAATCTCCATAAGAGTACAGTTGCTATCAGGTATCTGCGCACATCAGACATTTGTGAAGTAAACATAACACTATAAACAAAATAAACAGGTGATACTACTGTAAGTAAATAGCTTGGGTATGACGTACTGTGATACAACATGGGCAATTGCTGCACCAGCAACTCCCAGGTGGAAAACAAACATGAGTATGGGGTCTAAAATTATGTTTGTTACATCTCCTGCCACTACAAAATAAATCAAGTGGGAATATGATCAAAATAAGGGAAAAAAATGATGTGATCCAACACCAAACATTCAATATTTCAGTACGTTTATCTTGTTGCTTAATGATTGTAATATTCAATTCTCATTACACATACAAGTGGCATATAGAGGAGTCTTCGTGTCCTTAAATCCTCGGAAGACCCCTTGCATAGCCAAAGAAAGAAGAACTGCAGGAGCACCGAGAGACCTCAATCTTAAGTATTGTTGTGCCGGTTTTAGCATGGGGGAACCCTATGGCAATGAAAAAAGCCTCACCTTTATTAATTTCTGAGAAGGGTAAATCTAACACTCAAAATAATGCAGCTTTAACAAGAATAAAAGTGGTATGAGTTAAACATCTTCACATTTTCCAAATAAAAGTGCTTACTGGACTGATTCCCATGAAGTTTAAAAGTGGTCTTGCCCCACATATAAGAAATGCAGCTTGGATGAGGCCAAGGATAGCACCAAGAACCAATGCAGATGAGGCTGATGGGACATGCTTTTTGTGCTTATTCTTAAAAATGCCAAAGCTGCTCTCAACTGTTGTTGTTTCACTGGATGCTGATAGAAATTGATGAAGAAAACAAAGAACAGGTTAAGATTGCAAAATGTGAATGGACCGCATGATTTGTATTGAATTTGGTTTCAGAAAGCTAACAGAAATTTCACGAGGGCCTGCAAAGCCTAAAGGGTGAGGCCTTTCATAATCAGATTGAAAGGGTAACACAGAGGAGATAGACTACCATTTTGTGGTATCAACTCCTTTTTTTCGCCATTAGCAACTGAACCCTCTTCCAACATTTCATTCTCTTGTACTTGAGGGCTCGCTCTTCCAACAGTATCCTCTTCAGCAACAAAAGAAGTAGTAACACTTACTAGCGGGAATATTGCAATTCTGGAGACTTGATTGAATAGTGCAATAGAGACTCCCACAGCAGCCTGTTCTACTGGACCTGGATGGATTTGGGCAAATCAGAGGTTAGTGCTTCTATTTGGATAACAGTTTAGCGGGGTTCTAGGATTTGGGGCTCTGATTTGGGCAGGCCATCATGTGTAGTTGCGTTTACTAATTACTCAAAGAAATGCTTTTACAGAATGCTGTTTGGCCACTGAAATCATACAAAATATTAAGGCCGAAATTTTTAATGACACGACAAAAATAAAAATAAAAGGTAGAGTAATTGCAGGTTTGGAATGATGACATGAAGTGAGAAGGATATACCTATGTGGCCTATAAATGCAGTGTCTATCAGTGAAGCAACAGGGTCTGCTGTCAAAGCCAAAGCTGCAGGGAATGCTATTCGTGCTATTTCTAGTCCAAGTTCATCCAATTTGAAGACAAGCCTGTTCATAATGGACAATTCAAAGATTATCACCGAAAAAATACTTAATAAAGATAGATGTTCAAATGGAAACTTTTAGATTCAATTCAATGCAAGGATCAACTTTCGAAGCAAAGGCAAATTGTGCTACAAAGCAGCACTGGTTTGCTTCAAGGAGTCTAAATAGTTCAGTTGTGAGTGAGTGCAAATGTTTTGTGCATCTTTTTGTTGTCAAAGACTCTAAAGGTTGAGTGGATGACAATGTTTGAAGCCAAACCTGAGATCCTTGAAGAAAATCCAAATGGGTATTCTCTCTCCATCCATTGATGGAGATGAAGAATATTTTTCAGCCATCAATGTGACAGACAATCACCAAACAAATATGCTCAACTGGAATGCGATTTCTCCACAAGAAACAGATGAAAAGAGAGGTCTATAAACAAACTGTCAGAAATTTGAGCTCCATAACCTGCAAATGGTATCATTGAATTTTCATAATCACCAAGATAGGTACCAATTGCTTGACCATCAAATTTACTAAAACCAAACAAGAAAACAAAAGATAACCATCTTTCACAGAAGAAAACAAGCAGAACATACAAATAAAATATATCCTGGAACTATTAATAGCAGAATACTGCAAAGAAAAAATTCAAGTCCAAAATTAAGAATTGAGCCTCGTATTGCGCACTTCAACAAGAATTTGGAAGACTATAAACTCAGTGACTTTAATCACCTAGTATTATTGTGACAGTTTTACCACAGGCGAATACTATGGTAATGACAAATGCCCCACTGTTTATAGAAATTCCCAGAGTAGTGAATTCTGATGGAGCTTTTTGCTTACAAAAGGAAAAAAAAAAAAAAAAAGAATTCTGATGGAGCTTTAACAAGATATCATCTCAGTTTCCAACAAGAAAAGAAAAACATGCCCACAGGATTGATTCCCATGGAGTTCAGGTGGTGGGGTTTTCTCAGGATGTGAGATATAAATAGCAAAACTGTTATGTCTCTGTTGTCAAAGAGAGAATCCAACTCCAATTAAAGTCCAGAATTGAACTGGCACTGCTCTGTTTCCCAAGAAGAACAAACACCAGGAAGGCTCCTTTTGTAAGAAAAATGAGCTGAGAGGCCTCAATCACCTTTTGAAACCTCAACACCACCAATATATCAACGCGCATGAAGAGCTTCATTGTCAAAAGGAGAAAGATATAGAGCATGCATGTAAAAATCCCACTAAATTCAAAAGGCCATAAGGAATTAATACAACTCTCAATTCCACAAGCAAACTCACCCACCATGCAATTCAACGTGTTAGTTAGCTAGTAACCCATGTTTGACGGGTGCTGAAGAGAGCCACAAATTTCAGACTCGAAACTAACATGGTAATCCATCTGAATTCTCTGATCACTTTCACAACCAAAAAAAAAATAAATAAATAAAGACATAAAAACGCTTTCAGACCCAACAACCTCTGTCACCAAAAGATGTGAACTCGAAGGTGTGCAAGGAAAAAGCGTCAGAAACTTCAAACACCCATTGCATCAAAACAAAGACAATCACTTTGCAACTTGCAAAAAAGTAAAAGTGATAACAAGGAAGGACTGAGAACTTTCCGAGCCTCAAATACATGCATACGCTAGTCACGAATTCGGTGCTTCCGTTTAGTCTTACGAGGACTGCCAGATGGAGAAAATTCTCCAGGATGTCATACATGGACAGAAACCGATTGAAATTGGAGGGTCACTCTATATAAATACGTATAAATAGATAGATAAATAATACCTCGTTAATATAACGATATTAAATAATTTATTTATTTTTAATTTTTTAAATTTAATAAAATTTTTATTATTTAATAATTTATATTACCGTATATTAATTATATTTTTAATCATATACATTCGCTTATTTTTTTCATTTATTTTAGATTTTTTATGATATTTTTAATAAAAATATATTTTAATTATTTTTTTATTACAAAATATTTTATAATAGTTCTAAAACTTTTAAGTATCATTGCGGCTAAAATTTAAGGTGTAAAAAAATAACGGTGCTCAATAGAATTGGCGTGCATAATAAAAATTGTGGGTCGCGTTGCATTGCCATCATCCCCGTGTCGTCACTAAATTAAATGAAAACCATTTCGGCTGTCTGTCATTGGGGGTATGTTCGGGTTAACTTTTAAAAGGGTATATTTATATTTTATTTTTAAAAAATAAAAAATATATATTTGATAAAATTTTTAATATTATTATTTAATTCTATTTATTTTTTTATTTGACTTTTTAATAGTAATAGATTAAAAAATAACTCTAAATTACTTTTTACTGTTTTTCAACACCTAATCCAAACAGGGACTAAAATCTCCAGTAATGACCATACCATGCGGTTCGACGTTCAAACGAAGGGAGACGCCAAGCCAATGAACATATCCTAAAAAGCAGAGCGTACAAGTCTGTTAAATATGCACGTAAATAAATTTCGGTTAGATCGGAAGAGTAGAGTTCACCGTTTTAAATTTTATATATATCTCACCCAAAAGTTTTATATTTTATTTCTGAAATGATTATAAATATAAAACATAATAATAAACATAATTAAGTTAAGATATTATAAATATCACTCGTTATCATATTTAATATACCAATGAAATTTTACCTAAGATTTCTGTTGGAAATAAATGCCTTGGTTGGTATTTTAGAGACGTTGAAAAATATCTCTGAGAGATACTCAAATAATTAAGATTTTTAGTTTCTGTCTTTTAAAGTTTAGGGTAAATCTTTAGAATAAAGTGTAAAATTTGTAGAAATGAGTGAATTATTTCTAAACTATAGCCCATGGTTCAAAAAAATAATAAGAAACGTTGAAAAATAGAAGCAGCTAAAAGGTAAAGAATTACAAGAGTCATGTTGGGTTCTTGCAAGAACAGCTAGTAATTTTTATTGTAAACCAATAATAGATAACAATTTCTATGACTTAAAAAAAGGGTATCGGTGAAACATGAGGAAAAAAACATATTGGGGAATCTGCTGTTTACAGAGACGAAAAATGTTCTTGCAATGCGATCTTTTTTAATTATGGCCATGAAAATGACTGTTAAAATATATAAGACTAAGACTGCCTTCTTTACATGTTCTTTTTTCTGTCAGTTTCTTAATCACGTTGATGATTAATCTGCAAATTTAATTAAAGGCAAATGGGACGTTGAAGCTCCTGAACTTGATGAAATTTTATCATTAGTATCTATTTAATTAGTATAAATGAAAAGTTTAGAATTAGTATAAATGAGAAGCTTAGAAAAAGCTTCCCTTGATTCAAGTTGTCATGTGACAATTTTCCCTTTAATTTCAAAATTTTTCATTTTTAATGAGTTAATTCTAACATTTTTTGAGTTAAATTCTAGCTTTTCTACTCTTAATTTTGCAAAAAAATATCATAATCTTCATTATTACCATATTTAAATCATTCAACTCATTATTAGTCAATGATTCTTTCCCTTTAATCTTCCTCCTTACACTAGATTATTACCTTAATTTCGTTTCATCTTTCCCTTGAATAATTCTCTTTATGTTGGTCAATTCCTTCTCACTATTACTCTTAATTTTAGATGCATAAACATAACATAATTTACATATTTAATTCCTTAAACCTCTTCTTATTGCAGAAACTGTAGAAATCTTCTATATCATTTAATCGCATTTAAATTCATAAAATTTCCTATTTAATCTTCCATCTACTTTTCTATTTGCCTTAAACGTCATGTCATCAAAATTAATTTCTTTAACCTTCTTATTTAATTTTACATTTAATTTCCCATTTTTCTTAAATGTCATTTCATCGCATTTAGTTTCTTTAAATCTTCTTATTAAATTTTCAATTTTATATAAGGCCAATGCTAATTGCGACAAAATGATTTATATGATGGCTATGCTAATTATCATAAGAATGGCTTCGCAACGGTAGAAGATATGGAATTTGGCCCGCTGGTTCTACACCAAATAGCAGCATTTTTTGCCAAATGATTTATAGCGAAGTTCAATGCTTTCTTTCTCTTACTTTTGATAATTTTCCAGATATTAATTCAAAAATCTTAATTCCACATTCATATATCTATGTTTTTAATTTCAAGATTCCAGGCCACGAGTATATTTTTACAAAGTTTGTTCTTTTTCCTTACTTTTTAAATTTTACATTCATATATTATTACTGCTCTTCTCTATAAGTATTATTCGATTCTTTATCTAAGATTTGAGACCAACAAAAGTAATTGAAAGTTAAGAATTGAGTTTATTCTAAATTTCTGTTTACTGTTAATGCTTTTTGTTTCTCACCTTTGATTTGAAATTTTTTTAGCTTTGATTTTGTAGGTAATATTGTCAGGATATCATAAATATTTTGATAAGATATTGTTCATAAAATTTATGACAGTGCGTTAAGTTATTGGTCATCACATTCTTATGTATTTTCATTGTTATTTTTTATAATCGGCAAAACCTATTTGGTTATTTTATTGAATTTTCTATGAATATGGTGACGTTAATGATATTTTAATATGAGTTTGGACTTATTAAAATTCCGTCGTCTTTGTTATGGTAGTTCAATGTTTATGGAATACCATAGGTTGAGTCAATTTATGTATGCATAACAAATAATTTTTGCATCTTAATTTTAAAAGTTTACTGTTTATAAGTTGTATTTTTTTAAATAGGTATAATTTCTTAACTCAAATGAATTTGTGCATTACAAAATACACTCTCAATTTTATTAAATTTATATGCTTTATAAACTATTCAAACAACTAAGAACTACAATTAGAATGATTTTAAAATATTTTAAATGATAAACCTTTTATATCAAATTATTCAAAATCTGTACAGAGCGCAGACTCTTCTCTAGTATATAATAAACTAATAAACTGTATTCAATGAAACTTATAATATTTGTAACATTGTACCAATCGATTCCTACTAGAGAACTAATTTGCTACATAAGAAAAATTAGATGGGAGATAATAATTTTTGAAAGTTATAATTTAAATTGTAAAACAATCTCATATTATTATAGCAATTAGTTACAATTTATTATAGAGTTGTATCATGAACATTTACGTATAAACTAATATTGCAAATATTATAGTAATTTTTTTTTCTCACGGGCAAGAAAATCTTAGGTTATAGGGTTTGGGCGTGATTCTCATCGTTTTAATTTATATTTACTTAATGGTGGTCATTGTTGTGGGATGACTGCATCAAATGCAAACATGGCAGTGGAGGCAGTTTTACCTCTTGCAAAACGGAACCTGAAAATGGCAAGAAAATGCTATAAGAGAAAGAAAATGACACAAATGGATGGCTGATCAGCCCAGCCAACAAAATCTACTGACATACAAATCAAAACTTTCCCCCACAAAAGCTGCCAAGAAATGGTAAATTTTGTTTCAATGAATGGTTTATTAATCTAGCTCTCCCTGTATGAAAATTTTATTATTATTATTATTATTATTATTATTATTTATTTGGCTTAAGGGAGCTCACACAAAAGCAGTAGAGGAAAGAGATTATTATTATTAAGGTCTTCAAACTTTCCAGTAAGCAGTTAATGTTGTCAACCGCTTGAGTTATGTTCAATTTTGTAAAAATAATAATAATAATAATAATTATTATTATTAGTATTATTATTATTTAAATTGAATTTCACTTCCTAACAAAAGAATAGAGGTCAAGGCCCCAGTGGCTAGCCTATCAATTTCTCTAGATAGGGACAATTGCAGCAATATTATGTGGCTTCAATACAAAATGGCCTTAGTGAAAATGACGCTTCTTTTTGTTCAAAATAATAATAATAATAATAACACGCTTCTTCACATTCCCAGCAAAATAAAAAATTGGGGTTCTTTCTTCTTCGTCTTCAAGGGAATATCAGTTTCTTTCATTGGTGTTTCTCTGAGGGACTCATAAATTTGAAAATGAAATATGTACGAGAATATTAGTTTCTTTTTTTTTTAAGACCAGAAAATATCAGTTTCTTTCATTGATGTTTCTCTGGAGGACTCACAAAATTGAAAATGATAGATGTATGAGAATTAAATTAGGTTCCTAACAATCAATTTAAATAAAAGGGTCACTAAATAGACGTGTACAAGAATATATAATAGATATATAATTAATTTAATAATATTTAATAATTTATTTATTTTTAATTTTTAAATTTAATAAAATTTTATAATTTAATAATTTAAATTATTAAATAATTACTGTATTTTCACTTTATACACGTTACTTATCTTTTTCGCTTAAATAATTGTCAATCCAACGCTCAAAGAAATGATTTGATTGCAATTTAGACGCTTCTTCACATTCCCCAGGGAGAAAATAACTTGTGTTTAAAAAAATAAAAAAAAAGGGAGAAAATAACGAATGGTGCTTCTACTGATTCTCGTTTGCTGACGGTAAGCACGAGAAGGCTTTTGACTTATGTGGAAAAGATAGAGAAAATTTGAGGAAGAAAAAAATATAATTATTATTTTATTTTTTTTTAATTTTTTGTTTTCACATTTATTTATATAATTTATTTTTTCATAATTTTTTTTATAAATTACTATTTATTTTTTAATTACTTTTTCTCAAAACTTTCTTCTTTATTTAAACAACTTATTTTTCTCACAGTTTTTTTCCTCACAAATTACTATTTATTTTTCTTTCTTATTATTTTTTTCTCACAACTTTATCTATTTATTCAAATAATTTTATTTTCTCACAACTTACTTTCTCATTCTTTTTTTCCTCACCTTTCTCCTCTATCTAAACACACTATTATATTCCTAGATTGCTTTAAAAGAAAAAAATCATTAAAGATATATTGGTTACCTAAGCTGAAATTAGAGTAATTTTATTTGTATACCTCATTTAACCTAACTCATAAGAAGAGACTTACTACGTGAGTATTATTAGACTTGAGTAGATCTGCCTTTTAAATCAGTCACGACGATTGTTAAATTTAAAACTAACAGTGCATAATTAATAATTAAACTAGATAAATTTAAAAATCAAAACCTTTAAATTTTACTTAAAAAACTCAAGATTAAATCATAAATAAAAAATTATATCAAATTATTATTAAACTCTTTTTTAGCAGTGGATGCTTTTTAATGCCAAGGTTTGCACAAATGCATTTTCTGAGGATAAGAAAGTCTAATAATAACGGTGGAAAAAAAAAGGAGCTAAAAACAGGATGAAAGTTGTGGTCAGCGTATAAAGCAGCAAGGAAAAAGTGGAGTGACGCCTTGTGCTCGTCATATATATGTTCCAGTCAATTCACGCCGTAATTGAACTGATGATAGGCCTCCCCTTTTGTTTTTTTTGTTTGACAATGACAAATGACTTTGTAAGTTATTTCTATTAAAGTTGTCAGAAATAAATTGATGATTAAATTAGAAATATTAATAATTTAAAATTTAATTAATATTTAATTATATATATAAGTAATTAAAAAAATATGTATATATAATAATTAAATATTAATTTTATTAAATTAAATTTAAATTATAATTTAAATAAAATTTATAATTAAATAATAATTTATAAGTTTTTACTGTAATTTAAACAGGTTCAATCAATCTAATTTTACTGATTTTAATCAATTTTGATCATTCCAAATTTTCGTTAAAAATAACTATAAATCAAACTAAATTTCTCGCCGATCACTGGCTGATCGCTCCCATTTTTTCAACAACGATCCCCTATCACTTGTCCGAACTCTGAAGATAATGATAATAATCATGCATCCAAATAGGATTCCATAAACCAACTTGGCCATACCCTTTAATCTTTCTTTGGTGTCTACCATTTAATCTTTCTATTGGTTAACGTATTGGATGCCTTTTGCCTGGGATACCGGCGCACAACAATCTTTTACACATTTTTTTTTTCCCTGTTTGCTCTGATCTTGTACATTTTCTTTTCTTCTAGGATGTACCAAACAAAGCATAATAGAAGTTGTATACGAGAGTTATCTCTTCCGAAACTTTTAGAATATCAATATCTGTAGATATCTTATTACATTAAAGTTATGTGAACGTGTATAAATAGGAACACAATAGATATACGAAAATTTAAATTACTGAATCGTAAAAAAGTGTATTAAATTAAAAAAAAAATAAAAACAGATAAACTATTAGATATTTTTAAATTAATTACATACCTTCTGCGTACTATAGAATGCGTCCTGTCCTACACGTGTCTGCATTATCAACCTCATCTTATTATTGGCCACTTACCATGTCAACCTCATCTTATTATTGGCCACTTACCATGGTAGGACAGGACGCATGATAGAAGTTGCATTTCAACCATAGAATGTGCTTGCACCATAATAATCCCTCATTCCACAACATCAGAGAAGATATAAGCGGAAAGCAATGGGAAAAGAAAAGCAATTGATCCAACTATTAGCTATAAGTCTTGAATAGCAGACACTAGTTGTTGCTGCTGTTGCTACCGGCCCTTCGAACACTTTATGCTAACAAACAAGTATTGAAGTATCAATCAATTAGTGCATTGCCATCAAGACTGAAAAAAAAATCAAAATTTTCATGAGAAAAAAGATTCTAATTTCTGTTCTAAAGACAAGTGTATAGCATCTGTCCACCTGAGGTCTCTAACAAGGCCATCAAAACATTATTTCTAGATGTAAAGAATCGGAAGCTACAATCAACAACCTCGTCCTCCCCCCCAAGACAGCAAACCGGCAGGCGAATATTGCAGCGAGTGACAAAAATGGGACTTTGTTGAACTTTGGGTAAGCAAATTTCCATTGACAACGCTACTCACCAGAGGCCAATGGCCTTCCACCAAATCCCTCCAATGCCAAGCCAGATAATAATGTTGACAATAGACATGAGAAAACCGTAACCCCACCATTGCGCAAGAGGCACGTAGTTGGCACCATAGAAAATGGGTGCAGACCCAATGCCATAGTGTGTGAGGCCCCCCATGATGTTGGAAAGGAAGGACAGCACTAAGGCTCCCAAATAAGGTGGAGTACCTAAAGCACTGGCCACAGACAAGAAAGCTGTAAACATGGCACCAATATGAGCTGCTCCGCTCGCAAAGAAGTAGTGCGAGTAGAAGTATAGAAGAACCAAAATGCCAAAAGATGCTTGCCACGAGAGCCCCAGTCCTCCGACAAACTGTATTTAAGAGTAATAAATCATGTGTTATGAATGCATTTGGTACTTAATTACTGTGCAATGAAATACAGACTTTCGCACTGTGGAAAGTGTGAAACTAAAACTGTGTGCAACATAAGCATGCCTGACACACAAAAAACCATGAGCAATGAGAAACCAGTGAAAGGAGTAAACACAAACCTTAACTACAGTTTGGCTGAACCAGGAGATGAGGCCATATTTGTTAAGATACCCGGCCATTGCAATGAGGGCAGCAAACCATGTGAGGGTATCCCAGGCAACTGCTTCAGCTAAGCACTCCTTCCATGTCACTACACCAGTGATAAGGAGAATAGACAATCCCAGTATGGCAGCAGTAACAGCATCCATGTTCAGCATCCCTCCAAATATCCAGAGCCCTACCTATTGAACGAGAAGTGAAAAAGATGTTCACCGTAAGAGACACAGCACAAACTCAGTAAGCATGTAAAGCAGTATAAGAAGCCCAATCATACCACAAACACGGTAAACACATTAGTCAAGGAAAAGGAAAAAACTTTGTTATAACCGCAATATTTCATAATCCTTCGGCATGAAGAGTTAACATAAGAGGGGGAAACATGAAAACTTTTAGAAAGCATAAGGTTCCCTGATTCCCAAACAACCAAGTCACTCTACTTAACTAGACAGTTCTTTCATAGCCTAACCTGATTCACTCGAATTAAAACTTATTTTTGGTTCATCAATTAAAAATAGACTTAATTGAAAGTTCCTCAACAAGAAGCACAACCAAGACAACCCACAAACTGTCTCATCCAATGATCAATATATCACACATATTCTCAATATATATATATATATATATATATATATATATATATTCTGTAAGAGCACTTTCGACTAACATAATCACAAGCCTCCTGCTTTACTACTATCATGTTGGGCAGTACTCATTACGAGAGCCCCTGCATTAGGAAAATTCCTATGCCTGTTGAGTTATGCGAATTGTAAACATCTCAACACGATATCCACTGTCCAAACCAATCCTGCAAAGTACATCAATTTAAAATCTAACATCTAATCACCAATTACTACTTCGGAAGCTACATCATAAGAAAAATCCACACTTACAAATCTTGTAAACAAACATTCAAGAACCCAACTCTATCCACCTAGACCATTCTTGAGTAGCTCTCAGATGAGCCAATGCAACAAATAATCCTAAGATACATTCCCAATTGAACACATCAACCAAGGAAAAAAGTTCCTCTGAACTACCAATTCGCTACGCATTATCACCGCTAATTAGACAAATAATTAAACTGAATTAAGCAGGAGCAAGTGATGAAAGATGCGCTTCGAATGAAAATGAAATGAAAAGCATACCGTGAGAAGCAGAGTGGCGGCCATAATAATCTCATTGGTGGTCATAGGCCCCATTTTCTCCAATTTCTCCCTAGCCAACTTAGGGGCGTCAGGGCTGCTCTTCACGGTGGGAGGATAAATTATATACAAAAGCATCGGCACGACGATCAACGACACCAATCCGGGCACTATAGCTGCCTTAGCCCAATCGGTCCACCCAATTGTCTGCTTAATCGTATTAGCAGTCAAATTCGCGCTTAACGGATTCGCGGCCATGGCCGTCAAGAACATTGACGATGAAATCACCGATGTTTGGAAACAAGTAAGCATTAACCAAGATCCGAGCTTCTTCTCGGTCCCGTCGCCGACATTGCTGCCGCAAGCTACGCAGAGGGATTTCACTAATGGCAAGAATATACCTCCGGCTCGGGCCGAAACCGAAGGAATGGCCGGCGCTAGCAGCGCTTCACTAAAAACTAAACTGTAACCTAATCCTAGAGAAGAAGATCCAAACAGCGAGACGAATTGGTAAGCAATTCTATTTCCAAGTCCGGTCTTTATAAAACCGCGCGCGAAGAAGAAGGCGAGCGCGATAAGCCAGGGGATCGGATCGCCGAAGGCGGAGAACGCGGCGGAGAAGGTGAGCGTCTTGGTGAGTACGGACGCGCCGAGGCCCAACAAGGCGACGGCGCCGAGGGGCAGCGGTTGCGTGATGATGCCGACGATGGTGGCGAGGAATATGGCGAGGAGTTGCCAGGCGGGCCTCGACACTCCGGAGGGGACGGGAACGAACCAGAGAATGACACCTGTCGCGATGGTGGCCAGCAGCGGCTTCATGGACGCGCCTTGCCATGCCGGAGGGGCAGGCGTAACAGTCGTCGCCGCCGAGGCTTTGACCGTGAAGTTTGACTTTTTTGGACTGATTCCGTTAGCGAGTGTCGGGAGTAACGGGGTAGCGAGAAGGAATTTACCGGCGTTGACGGCGGAGAGTTTCGGTGTAGGAGAAAGGTGACGTGGAGTGGATCTAAGGTGCGCGAGAGTGCGGGATTTAATAAGAGATTGACGGTGATTGATGAAGGATAGGAAGCAAGAGGAAGATGGCGTGACAGCCAGGGACGCCATCGGCCACCTCTGCTACGGCGTTTTCGTCGGCGGAATATTAAACAGTGCGCAGGAAAAACGGACTTTTGGTGGTGGTGTGGTGGGGTAGGACGTAGTAGTTTGTGGGGTTTAAAATGGGAAACGGTGAAGGGGGATGGACTGGGACCGTTGGATTGGGATCGAACGGTGGAGAATCAAGGTGGAATATACGGCTACTTCTTTTTGTTGTTTTTTTTTTTCTCAAAACAGCCTAATACCTAACCTAAAAATTGATTAATTTAGTTCAATTTAAATAAAATTACATAAATTATAAAAATTTTTTAATAAATAAATATCTAATGTAATTGTATTTGTAGGCCTTAAATTCATAATTTCTATCTAAGTACTAACTTCTATCATTCTTTTGAGAGTTATTGGAGGTTTGTGGGCCTCGTTATCGCCGTCGTCTGATAGGCGAATCATCGAAAGCTCCGTCGTCTCAACATTAACAACATCCTCTCCTGATCTCCTCTGGCCCGCGTTGGACTTTTTTTTGTTGTTTTTTAATGTGTGGCTGATGTGCCTTGCACGTGGCAAATTATCAATGGAAGGTTCTTTTCGGATCTAAAAAGCTAGCTCTGGTGAGGTGACGTGAACTGTGGGACGGTCAGTAGGCGGAGGAAAGTAAGAGGAAAGCATAGGTGGCGAAATCCTATTGGAGAGGATTGGGTTAAGCAAATTTGGACCTGAATCAACTCAATTGAAAAAAAAAAAAAAAAAGGAAAAGTAGAGCACCAAATATTATTTTTCTGAAATTTTGTCTAATTATAAAGAGGTTTTAATTTTTTGTGATTATTGTAATATTTTTTATAATAATTATGTTTTATAAAAAATATTATAATTATTATAAAAAATTAAAATTCTGTTGTAATTAGATAAAAATTTTTAAAAAAATTTTCTGAAACGGACTCTGGAAGAAAATGATGGATGGCCAGGCCAGGGCAGCCAAGGCCAGCCAGGCCAAGGGTTGTTGGGAACCAGAAAAGGTTTGGGGGGCAAGTGAAAAGTCGGGAGTGGCCTCCGTTAGAGAAATAGTGACCACAGAAATGCACGTGCAATATTGTGTTTGAGTCTGTGTTCCGACCGAGGATTTGCTGCTGCTCCTGCTGACACACAGAGAATAAACTTCTTCTTATAATAATAACGGAAAAAAAGAGAAAAAAAAAAAGTGAAATATAGACTTCACGTATTTTAATTAATTATTTTTTATTTATAACGAGATATTTTATATTAATAAAAATAAAAAAATAAATACATTATTTTTTAATATTAGGCGTCTAATTTAAAAAAAAAGTCAATTATCATGGATCACTTTCGTATTTCACCTTTCTTGGGTCTCCTTACTTTTTTAATAATAATAATAATAATAATAATAATAATTAAACGACGGGCCAGCGCATGGCACGGGATGACAGCAACTTTCCGACGTCAAGTGGGTGTTGCTGGCTTGCTATTGCAGGCAGGCAGGGAGAGAGGGCGGTATTTTCGACCCTCAATTCCGCTGAAGAGGAAAGGGAAAAAAAGAAAGTGAAGTGAAGAAAAAATAAAATTATTTAAAATAATAAAAAAAATTAAGAAAAAAAAAGGTATAGTAAAAAAAGAGTGAATATTAATTTGTGAGAGAAAAAATAGAGAGAAAATAAAGTTATGAAAAAATGTGAGAGAAAAAAAGTATAGTGAAAAAAAAAACTGAATAATAATTTGTGAGAGAAAAAGTAGAAAGAAAATAAAATTATTTAAAATAATGTAAAAAATAAAAAATAAAAAATAAAAAAAAATAATTATATTTTTCTCTTATTTCTTTTCCTTTACACAACAAACAAGCCCTTAATTTTGTCTTTGTGAGATGAGAGCGAATGGTGGGGACGTGACGGCATCAATTAGCGCACAGCCCCCACTACTACTCAGAACAGAACAGAACAGAACAGAACAGAACCGAGCGAATGTTGGTTTCGGCCGTCTGCAATGGCCACAATGTTTGGGCTCATTGGGCCTGGGCTCGGATGGTGCATGCCCAAATATTTTTACTCAACTCGAATTGACAATTAAGCGGGCATCAAGGGTATATAAATCCAGACTAGACCAAACGCACGAGGGGTTTGGCCAGGCTTTGTTGTTCATTATTTAAATAGTAGTAAATTAGCATCAACCGTCGCTTTGGCCGAGTGGTTAAGGCGTGTGCCTGCTAAGTACATGGGGTTTCCCCGCGAGAGTTCGAATCTCTCAGGCGACGAAATTTTTCTGTTTTCAGCTTTTGTTTAATTTATATCTTTTACTTTCTTCTTCCCATTCCATTTCCGGTTCGAATCTCTGACCGTCTTGTCCTAGTGTTCTCTTTTTTTTAGTTTTTATTTGTTCAGGAAACAGTAGCAGCCAGGCAGCCATGAACAATGTTTTCGGCCGGCCACGTCCTTATTACTCGGAGTTTCCAGCCCAATTAGATTTAGATTAGACCCGTTTTATGGCCATTACTTGCACATATTCATTGTTCATTTGTTCTGCCAGCCAATGAATGATCCATCTCCAAACTCACAAAACATTAAAGAATCGTTGTTGCATAAAATAGCTACAATAACCTTTCAATGAACACATCATTTCTCATCGTCCAAAAGCATATCATTTCTCTTTTAAATTTTTTAATTACGTGAAAGGGCCATAATCCATTCACTAGAAGGGATAAATTCGTAAATCGCAAGCAAACGACATGCATGACACAAAAATGACGTTCCACCCAAAAAAGCAATAGACATTACATTAATTAAGCTATTAGTACGTATAAAAAACAATTCACGAAAATTTAATAACCTTTTGTTAACCATACATATATATATATATAAATGCCCTTTGGCCACTTGCCAACCCTTCATGAATGGACGAGGCGAGAGAACCTTCTATTCTAATTCCAAGACTGAATGATTACTGCTTACACATACAATGTTCGTGATGGAATAATGTCAAATTAACATCTCGATCGGGAGAGCAACTTGTCAAGCACTACTCTCTTTATAGTTTATACGTCATTCAAGTGAAAGGATGTCATCTTATATATGAAATTCTCTTAACTAAGCTTTCTTTACATTCACTTCTCTTTTGAGTCGCATTATAGCCATAATTATATTTTATCTTTCAGAAAAGGTTCTACATGCAGACGACTATATCAACTTAACGCTTATTGGATTAAACAATTCTTTTTTTGTTATTTGTTAATTATTTTCGATTGGACTTGAGCTCTTGCAGTTTTAGACGATATCAATACTTGCAAGCTGGAATTCAGTGACTGACTAAATGATTTTATTTTATATGTCGTATCTAAGCAGCCAAAATTAAGGTCGCACAGTATAATTAACACCCCTTTTTTGTTTTTTTGTTTTTTTAAAAAAAATATTTTTATAAAATTAACAAGGGTGGGATTTGAACTTTGGGCCACTCACTCTATATGTTTAATTTTAAATTTAATAATATAAAGATTAAGCCATTGGGAGACAATTATTCTTGAAGCAAGTCCATGAAAGGTAAGAGGAGTGATAATTATTCTTTGAAGCTAACCATTGAGGTTATAACTAACCAATAAAATATTGTAGTGACCCATATATGTACAATGAAAGCAAGCTGACTAAATATGTACCGGCAATTGTTATTTCCAAAGTGAACGTCTCATCTAAATAATTAAACTTCATAAGTTAGGGGGAGCAATTATAACATGTTATCGTTAAGAAAGTTGACATGGGGGAGGGAGAGAGAGAGAGAGAGAGAGAGAGAGAGTCTATTTCTTCATGATCAATGACATACTCTATAACCCCACCATTAAAAACCTCTTCCACCCATGCCAATAGTGTTTGGTACATCTCATATATGGAAAGTAAGAATTTTTTTTTTTTTTGGCACTAACTATAATCTTTTGATGTCTCTGTCGATCTTTACAAGGCTATCGTACATTTTTACACAATTATACGTGACATGAGCGATTATTGCCACAACCAGCATAAATTCATGGAAATAGCATACAAAAAGTAGAGCATATATACTTGGGACAATTTTATGTCTTTCAGGCTTCCTACATATCAATCTATACGTACGCTATACATGCATGATTGAACTTGCTTCTTTTGGAAAAGGTAGATGTATATGAAGTTCTTCATGGCTTGAGAGTTGATGACAGCGCTGACAGAGATACCCACTCCAAGGAAGATTATTTGGTCTCTATAACATATCTCTTTCTTCCTCCACTTCTGTGTGAACATTAATTTCTAAGGAAGCCAAGACAAAGATCCATCTTAGTTAATAGTTATTATTCATGACAAGAAAAGAAGGGCTGGCTAGCTAGCTAGTGTACCATCCTCCATTTTTCAATTTGTAAAATCAAGAAAAGGAAAGGAGGAAACATCTTTCATCAGTTCCTCCAAGTCCCAATGATCCCCAGCTTTGAGCTCTTCTCCTTGCCAAAAGTTTCCACTTCCGGCTAAGTTATCTGCCCTCCTATTATTACTACTGCTCATGTTGCTCTGAGAGTGCATGGCAGCAGTGGTGGTATGTTTTATATTGTCGAGTAGTTCACCATTTTCCTCGATATTTATGCTCTCTAAAGGAGGAACTTGAAGCTCCCCGTCCATTCCAATATTGACACCTCCAAGCATCCCTTGTTGCCCAAATAGACCATCATCAAATGATCCAACTCCAACTTGGGCTGGACGTAGGGTTGCATTAATATTGAAATATACACTTGGCGCATTGCCACTGCATATGGCTAGGTCATGTTGGTCTAGCATAGGTAATATTGGGTCCATCGGCTGGTTCATCCACAAAGCTCGCATGGCCGTTCCTGTTGATGATGATGATGATGATGGGTTCATGCACATAGGCGTAATGCCTTGATCCTGCAAGGACATGAGTAGTCCTCCTGATGATCCCATGATGATATCCTTGCCAGGCTCTGATGAGGAATCGCTTGTGTTTGGGGAGGCCGTGGACGACGACAGGCTCTTTAGTCTTTTCTTCACCGTCGAATTCCAAAAATTCTTGATCTCATTATCAGTACGTCCTGGTAGCCGAGCCGCAATTTGAGACCACCTTGACGCAGGCAGGGACACATTGTACAAATCATTACGAAGTTCAGTTTTCGACGAAAGTCCAATTCCATGCACCAACAAAAAAAAAAAATATACATAAAAACACAAACAGTAGATTAAATTATATAATTAAATAATTATTATTTATAATAAAAAAATTAATTAAAAATATATTAATTTTATTAAATTTTGTTATTAATAATAACTATTTTGTTACATAATTTAATAAGTTAATCGCACTATAACTCTTCTCAATCTTTTTTTTTCTTTTCCGTGTATGTTTTTCATTTCTCTACTAATATCCGACGAGTTGATTTCAATTTCAAGCACAGTTTAAATCATTGTTCAAAAAATTGGATTAGACCAGTCGGTCAGACCGATTCAATCAGTAACTGGTCAGAGGTCTGATCCAGTTCATAACTATTTTCAACAGAAACTCAGTCAAGTGAAAATTGATCAAAATTGATAAAAATCGAACCAATTGAATTGGTCCAAATCAAGCCAAAAATTTATAAATTATAATTTACCTCAAATTTTATTTAAAATTATAATTTAAACTTTAAATTTAATTAAAAATTTAAATTTAATTCTAAATTTATCGAAACTTTCAATTTAATCTTTCAAACTAGAAAAATTACTATTTAATCATTATTTACAAGTATTAATTTTTCAATTACTTATATATATATATATAATTAAATACTAGTTCAACCGGTTGAATTTTAAATTACTAATATTTTTTATTTAATGACCGGTGTAATTCTGACAACCTTAATTTAAACATCAATGCCAAACCCAAAAAAAAAAAAAAAAAAAAAAGAGGATAGTGAGAGAAATTTGAGTGACTTTTACCCTTTCTAAGGGCAGATGTAACATATCCAGTCTAAGAATGCCTTTAGCGTATCCTATTTTACGTCCAAATATAATTAATTTTGTAATTAATTAACAAGGTAGAGTGACGACTTTAACTCAATTTTCCATTCCAGTAATAATTACACATGTTTAATGCCTACAATCGTGCATGGATTCTACATATCGTATGTATGGAAGCGTACATGCTTCTTGTTTTCCTTTAAAAAATGCTGAAATCACCAAGTCAGCAGATTAATAATTAGGCAAGGGCAATTCAGCAGAATAACCCACATTCCCACCCAAATATATGTGGAAGCTAGCTAGTTAGAACGTATCTTTTCTTTTATTGATCAATAATTTTCAAAGGCATCATGTAGTGCAGGTGTTACTATCTGGAAAAAGATCCACGTGTGCGCATATGCCACGTATGCATTCATATGCTCTTTTAAACAAGAAATTTTTTATTTATCCCCTCAAATTAAGAATCTAAATATTAATTTTGGAGGTTTAAAGTTCAAATTCCTAAAAAAAAATTTGTGAGATCTATGCCAGGCGTATGAATTACTCTGTTTGATAGCTTAGAGCGCCAACTAATTCAAAACAAAAAAGTCTTGAAGTCCACTAGATATGCAACTTAAATAAGCATATTATTATCTTTCTTGTTTCATGTTATCATGGTCTGGAACATAATAATTTTCTTTTTCCATCTATGAATCCCCTAATTACCTTCAACTTCAAGTCACGCCTCTTTTTTATGCGTGATATATCATATATGACGCATATTACATATACACACACATATATAGACACACAAATAGCAACATCAAGTTTTCGTTAGTATCTAATATTTTTTCAACTTCCAAAACTTGCCAGTATTGTCGACGTTTTCAGTTAAAATACACCTCTATCGATTGGTAAGTAAAACCAAAAAAAAAAAAAAAAAACCATAAAAATAAAAAGGGGAAGAAGAAACACCCAGCTTGTTATAACTATGTACTTATCCAAAAAAAAAAAAAAAAAGAAGCTATAATAAGCATATGTTGTGTATAATATGGATATATAGAAATATATTAAATGTATATTATATGCAGTTAGAATTCAGAAGTGTAGCATCTCTATGTGGAAAAGAGGTCTAAAAACTAACAAAGTAATACACGACACCAAAATGACCACTCCACATGCTTTGTAAAAAACAAAAACTTGGGAAACACAGAAAATAGACGGAGTGTGGTAAAATTGTCTTCTCTAAAATGTAAGGGTAAAAATAAGCAAACATATTTCCTACACTGTCTACTTTCGTATCTACTTTCGTATCTCATTAGCTGCGCCCTTATAAAAATATAGAAATTAAGTACCTGTTGCCTAGAAGGAAATGTAGTTGGATGATGAGGTCTTCTTCTTGAGGAGAAAATGCACCTCTCTTGAGGTCGGGCCTTAAGTAATTGATCCAACGGAGGCGGCAACTCTTGCCACACCTCTGCAAGCCAGCATTTCTCGCAATATCACTCCAACAACCTTGTCCATTGCGTAGCATGTAGTTCATGAGCTTGTCATCCTCCTCTGGCGACCACAAGCCCTTTCTAAGCTTGTTCGTGTTATTGTTATTCTTCCCAGCCCCAGAGACCTCTGGCTTCCTCATTTTCTTTGGAGTTTTTGAAAGTATATATTTATATGTGGATTAATTGTGATCAATGGTATTGGTGCCTATATATATATATATATCTTCCTCCTTAATTAAACCCCAACTGGTTTGATGTAATGTTAAGGCTTTATAGAAAGTTGGGAATAGGACATAGCTAGGAGAAATATTGTTAGAGGGAGGTGTGGAGGCAGAGAGAGGAAAGGGAGAAGACTTGATAGAGTGGAAATGATGATCATGATGATGGTGATGGTTGTGGGGTTTGCTTAGAATAGAGGGAAGAGAGAGAGAGAGAGAGAGAGAGAGAGAGAGAGGTTGGTTGATGGGTCTGAGTAGAAAACGGTTTGGAGAGGGACCTGATAATCAGAAGCAAAAATGAGGGGAGATTGGTGGTCGTCTTGTCTTTGACTCCATGATCTTGTCTTTTTCTATTACATCTTTCTTCACTCACAAGGTAATCATCGTGTTTTGCATTATAGAGAGACTACAAAAACAGCACCCGAGGAGGGAATTTAACAATTAAATAAAACAAAAAATATACACAAATATATAAAATTATAAACAAAGAACAGTTAGTACAATAAATCAATTATTTTATATAACTAAACGATTATTATTTATAATAAAAATATTTGTCATTAGTTTAGTTGCCACAATACATTTGTTTTTGTGACAAACAACAATCGTCTGTTATACAATTCCTCACCTGCTATTTACTGTATTCGTGTGAGGGGATTCTTAAAAAAAAAAAAGGGAAAGGGTTTGTTTCATTACCAAGCCAAGATATTTGCTTCCACTTGTCGACACCTCTCTCTCTCTCTCTCTCTTTTTCCCTCTAAAGCACCCACACGTGTATTTGAAGATAGTAATAAATAATATTATGCATAGAAAGAAAAATATTTGAAAATGATTACAAGGTAAATATTCACTGGTCCACATGTACCGTGTCAAGAATCTTAATTAATTCACTTGGACGTGCATTTTGGCATTAGACGGGGACAAGTAGCTAAAGAGGTCCTATATAGGGAGCTTGGAGGAGTAGAATAGACTCCAACATGTGGAAATATAAAACTTTGCAACTTTGTCTTCGTTTGAGATTGAGAAAGGTGATGAGAAAAGAAAAAGAACTGTACGGACATAAATCACGAAAAACTAGTTTGGGTTCATTCATGGGTGGGGGAACACGAGTACCGTCTGGTTTCTATAGGAATTAACAGAATTTGCAGTGTGATCAATTCTAATTAAGATTGTCTTGGGAATCAATTAAGTGTCAGAATTCTCAACAAGGTCATGCGATCAGACCGTCATGTAAATTATCTCCTCCTGTGATCACAATGCATGTGCTTTAATTTCCTGGAATTAGTTAACAGGATGAATCATGCGAGTATATATATATATAGATATATATATATAAGCAACCCGTGAAATTAACAGGAAGAATTTAATCCAAGTGTACTTTCACATTAAGGTTTCACCGAACAGTTGCTAGCTCCTTGATAATATGCCTCAGTAACTTGAATTATTCTCCAATTAGTTTGATATATAAATATAGTAGGATAATAAATTGTAATTCAAGCGATTGAGGTTCTCAAAGTTGAATGTTATTGTTAAGAAAGGAAAAAGAAAGCAATTGTTGACTTTTCCCAGCATCTTTTATTTCGAATAAGACATTTTATTTGCTTGTGTAACTAGAAATCCCTTCTTCTGTTTTTCTAACAGCGATGTTACAGCAACCGAATGTTTATATTCATTAAAATATTATAAATTATTTTGTAACGAATCTCATATATTATCTATGCTTTACGTTTTATAGTAATATTCATCTAAATGCAAATTTTAAGTTTGTAAAAAAATAAAAAACGAAAAAAATAAAACCTCGGTGAACCTCTATTTATTTATGTAGTAAGATCCTTTTTTAAACATTAAGAAAAGATATAATTCAAATGTAATTATCACTTTGTGAGCTCTAGTCACTTGTTGGTATCTTAATTTATGCGCTCTTTTAAACGGATGACCCACGCTTAAGCATTCACAAATGTTATAGGTTTTTTATTCAACATATGTAATGACGATAGCTCCATGTAATGACTATAGCTACAAAATTATACCTAGTTAATTAATAATACTTTTAGCAAAAATAGCAAGTGTTTGGTAGTTAGGCATTTCAAATTAATACAGTTATAAATGCAAGAATAAAAAAATGCTAAATAATAAATTGATATTTGATCAATATATCTGAACTCGATCAACTCAATTCTATTTTAACAATATTTTATTTTCTTGTGTTTTATTGTTTCATTTATTTGACATTTGATCGTGTTAATTCTGTGTGTCCTATGCTCTTATCTCTCGTATGCCCCAACTCAAGCGTCTCGTATATAAATAAAAGCCCATCAATTTTTTTTTTCCAAAAAGACAAGCGAATAGTTATAAAAAAAACAGAGAGAGAGAGAGAGTACATCCACGGCACTGGCTTAAATAATTTTTCTCATCTGCTAATAAACAAGTATTAGTTCAGGGTGTGGTTGGGGAAGTCCCACTGTAAGAAACGTTGCATTGGGGAACACAAAAGAGCAAAATCCCATGATGGAGTCTTGGTGGGCATGGGATGGAATGTCCAAACTCACACATGCTCCCATCTAAGAGACCTCTGAAATACTAATGGTAACACGAGTAAACCCCAAAATCAGTTAAGGCTTCTGTCAAAAAAAAAAAAAAAAAATCAGTTAAGGCTTGGGACTTAGAGAGAAATATAAACTATTGTTGAGATAGATGCCGCGTTTGATTTTTTTGAGCGAAAGAAATTATTATATTAATTAATTTAATTTGCGTACATAAGTCTGACATAAATACGTCAGAAATATTTATACAAGATAGGACTAATCAGCACTAAAAACCTACAAACAAACATGGTCCTATGACTATGTAAAGAAAATTCTACATAAAGAGTACCAATCAGACAAATCAAATAAAATTATACAAAACAGTAAATACTAAGTAAGGACAAACTTATAGCAAAAAACGTTTGGGTATACCCAACAACAATTTCCTTAAACATTACTCTACGTACTAAAGCGAACACACACACGTTACGTGCCCCTTTTTTCAAAATTAACTAACGGAAAACGATCCAATAGACAAAAAGTGAAAGGTGGCGACAGTGGCAGTGGATCACTGGAGGGCGACAGAGGACGGGAGGAGAGCGGCGGCGGCGGAAATATGGCCGGCGGCCGTGGGGGGACGGGGAGTGCAGGCAGCGACACTAGCATCTCTGGGGGCATCTTCGGCAGCAATCAATCTTGCTCGGGTGAGTGCTCTGAGGACCGGTACGGAGGCACTGACAGTGACCCCAGTTTCAAAGTCGGTAGTGCCAGAAGCCAGTAGGGCAGCTCCTGCAGCTCAGATGGTAGTCGGCACGACGGCTCCGTTGGATAGTGCAGCGGTTCCGGCGGCAAACATGAAGACAGAAATGGTGAAAAGAACAGTGATCCTATCATAATTAATTCAAGTCCAACATATTGCCTGTGCAACATATTGCCTGTGTGACTGTGTCTGATCCTATCATAGTTAATTCAAGTCCAACATATTGCCTGTGCAACATTTTGCATTTTCCACATTTTACTGGCTCCTCTTAAGCTGCCAAAAAGTTAAACAAATAACATACATGGGCATGGCTGGTAAAAATTGTTAAGGCGACAGACTAAGGTGGAAAACAATGGCCTTCTATGTTTGGAAATATTTTTTAGTTTGCAATTTGAATTTTCCCCCAAAATTATTGAAACATGTAACAAGGTTAAAAAAATTGTGCAACAAGATGATGAAACGTGTAACAATATATTAACAAAAAATTTATTACTTGTTACACATTTTATCAATTTTGTTACACATTTAATCTCATTTAGATGCATAACCAATATTTTTTTTCGTGAGAAATCTCAATTTTTTTCGTTTAAAGCCACCCTTTTTGTGAGACCCACTAAATGAGTCTCCTCCTGTATATTCTACCCGTCGATATAATTATACTAACAAAAATAAATGTCAAAAGGTTCGCAAGGAAATGTTGAAAAAGGTAAAAAAAAAACAAAAAAAAAAAAAAAGCTGTCAATTGTGAATATATATGCAATGGAATTCCCCATGGGGCCAAACATCTATTAGTCCACCAAGTGAAGTGGGGAAGATTAAAGAGATTCTAGCATCAAATTAAGTACCTATGGACACGTTATATAGGTGCCTACATGGGATTTGTAGGAGTGTACGTTGAAGTTCTTTCACACACAGCCAAATCAACGTTTTGCAATTAAAGCATATCATACAATATTGACTTCAAATAATCTCATGATTATGCTGATTCAAGCGAGAGGAAGGTGCTACCCGCTTTTATTGAGATGGGAAATCTACTCTGTTCAAACTTTGAAAAAAAAAAACACACAGGAGGGGCTCGTTTGCACATTTGAACACAACTTGCCAGTGGATGCCAAAATCAACATATCATAAATCAGTAAGCACAATTATCAAAAACTTTTCTTTCAACAAGTTTTTTGTTATTAAGCTTATGCTTTCCAACTGAAGAAGGCCAAATACATAGACAGTGAAGGAAAAAGGACAATTGGGAAACATTGAAGGCTACTGAGTTTCAACTTGACTGATGAGTATTGCTGTAAATGAAGAGTTGCTACGGTGTAACTTGAAGGGTCATAGAATTAGGCTGTTGAAACAAGTTTCTTGTTCGTTCTCTTTGTAAGAACAAGGGTTTTGCCGAAAGTGTGTTTTGCACTGGAAAGCTCTATTTTTTTCAAACTCGAGAGAAAAATTGGCTTGTAAATATGACTTTACTTTAGACTTTAGAGTGTTGTTTTGTCTGCCTCAGGTCGCCCTTCTTGGGTACCAAAACAAATTTGAATTGTACCCAGAATTATCAAATTCAGGGCATTGATAGAGATGGATAAAAATCAACTTCTCTATCCGCGAACTAGAATAGACAGGATATGTCGGCAGGAGGCGAAATCTGTACTTGTTTATTTGAAACAATTTTTAGCTTGTTTTCTATAGTATTTCGTACAACTCTGCCAACGTCAAACTTTGAATTCGTTATTGCCAACTTTAAGCATGAATAAAGGAGGATTTTACGGACGAAAGTTGGCTTAATTGATGATACTTTCGTTGTCTATTTACAAGATTTGGAATTTAAGTTTTATTAAATTTTTTTTTTTATAGGTGATGTGTAAATTTAATATAAATTTTTTAAAAAAATTTATAATTTTTTCTGATCTTGAATCGACGTAACTTCTCTCCGCTTAAACTTTTTTTTCTAAAAAAGAAAAGTAAAGGATGATATTTGCCATAGATTTGCGAACTAGCTAGTCAAATCCTTATTAAGTATATTACTCACTGCCAATTTGAAACGACGAGGACAAAACTTGCAAAGTGATAATAAAAATGAGGGATTTTTAATTTGGTTTATATCTCTAAGTGAGAATAATTTATTTATAATTTTATGTTATATAATAAATAAAATTTATTTAAAATAAAAAATAAAAAATTATGTAATATTAAAATATAAATGAAGTTTACTCACTAAAAAAAAAAAAACAAACACTCACCCAAGTTTACACCTTCCAGGATTCCACATCATATATATATATATATATATATATATATATATATATTAGGTTGGTCAACAATCAAACCACTTGTGCTCAAAGCTCGCCACCAGTCCACCAATATTTGTCGGATCAATTTGCAACATGTGTGGTTAAAGCTAGAAAATGATAGAAACCGAAAGAAAAAGCAAAAAGACAAGAATTTTAGAAAGGTATTATAATATAATTTATGGGCAATGACTCGAATAGAAAGATCATGAGACGGTAACTAAACCCAACAAACGAGTACCCTCTGTAATTTCGTCCATCAAGGCAATAATTATGGGATGGTTAATATTTCAGTGCAGATTATAGCCAGGTGTTGTCATATAACGTTAGAGAAAATACCTTTTCTTTTTTGCAATAATCAGATGGCAATGGCATTGACAGTTTTCCTCTTTAGAAGGTTCTATTGAATCAGAGAAAATAATGGACACCAGCTTGATGCAAAGAAAATTCATATATATATATATAAAATAAAGATGCTAAAAGCCCACCAAAAAAAAAATGGAAGACCTTATTACTGCACGGTGGTGCTTAACCTAGAAACTGCTGTTCCAATTAACTCGCAGCGATATGCAAAAGTAACAATGACAAATAGATTTCTGATGATGATCTGCTGATGAGAAGTTCAACTTTAATTTTGTCTGCCGCTATGCTCATACGACAAGGAATGGTCATTAAGCAACTTGTTGAATACAAACACAATTTGAGCTAAAAACCAATAACAAAGTGGAGAGTTAGGTGTTAGCTTAAAGGTACACATTCGAATGCCAACTCAAACAGAACAAAAGTAGGAAACTCTATAATCTCAAAAACAGTTCTCACTCAATTGACACGTGGATTTCACATGTCGATCGCACAAGTCAGATGCTATAGAAGCTGAGGAAAGGGATTTGAAGGTCATAAGTTTGAATAACAGAAACAATTTCTGTGTCAAAGCATGAGGTTGCGTACATCTAACTATATTCTAAATCTCACAGTATAGGAGTCTCGTTGGAATGTCCTGTAAAGCCAGGCTATATAGCTAAATTGAGGCTAAGCAGTCCAATACATGTACATAGTGAACCGAGTGCATATTGTCGATCCAGGAACGTGCTTTAGCGATTCTTCTTGATTTTTCCTGTTTCCTTGGGTCTAAGCATTGATTTTTCGGCAGCCATCTGCCTCCTGATTAGAAAGAATTACACGATTTTACATGACATGCATCAATTGCCTGTTTTTCCTCAGCCCCATTGCCCCGCTAGAAGAGATCCTCCAACGTCCTCTTTTCTACCACATCCGCCAACAGGAGACACTAGTTAAATGCACGGCAAAGAATATGCAAGAAAAGAAATAGGAACTTTACTCGGATAAACAAATCAGCACCTTGTATTACATAATAATAAGAAAGCTAATTCACGTGTCACCCAAAAAAAAAAAAAACAGAAAGCTAGTTCATGATATTAGAATATAAAGAAAAAGGCTCTGAAGCTAGCAAAAAACCTACAATTTAAATGTGCATTCAAAATTGCCTCAACTAAGAAATATGTATATATGTCACAGCCATATCCGTGACGCTAATGAAGAAAAACATGCAGATAAACCATGAGGTGCTTCCATGGACCAGGAGTACTCTGCACGCAATGGCCAGCCAACCAACCCTGCGAGAAGATGGTCCCAAGGTTATCAAGAAATTAAGTAGGAAGGGGCTTGTGGCAGATAAATGATCTGAAACATGTTCAATGAGGAAAAAAAAGGGGCCTCAGCAATGAATTTTTCCAATAAAATTTCAGCATGTGTATCGTTTAATCCATAATGGACACAAGTTCTAAAACAAAAATAGTTCTTTCTGCGGACTAACTGTATAATTCTCTAAAAATTTGGTTCCTCAAACAACAGCGCATATGTGAAATCTATAATGCAACACATCCTTAGCCAAAGAGGAAGCATCCGGTAGATGTAAAATAAATTATGCATCACCTTTGTCCCTTTTTTTTTTTTGGGGGGGGGGGGGGGGGTTGTGTTGGGGTTAGGAGCAGGACAATAAATACCTTCAGTGCTCGATGTCTTTGGTTGTTTCCAATTGAACGTTTCCCAGAGAAGAGGTGCTTTGGCTTGGGGTTAGGAATAACTCTATCTGCCTCTCCATGCCATAACTCCTTATTCCTCTTTTTAATAGATTTCTTGCCAAGTTTAATTGCCCTGATCTTTTTAGCAGAGTCCTTGAAGCCCTCTCCTGGGACAACCTTACTTGGAGGCCATGATCTTGACCTCAGTTGGGATCTAGATCTCATCCGCAGCTTCCTATTTGGTTGATCAACATCCATCTCCATTGCTTCATCAACACCACTATCTCTCCCGTCAAGTGACCTTTCCCTTTTGCGGCCCCTCCAAGAGAGGGACCTTCTTTGGGCACGATCAATTGCTAAAGAAGGATCCAGACCCAAAGCAGATAGCTGTCTGCCCATTCTCTTAGTAGTGAACTTCCTATCCTTATCAAACTTTCTAGGTACTATGGGCCGACTCTTTGATGTGCTCTTCTTCATTCTGTGCTCTTGAATGAGTATACTTTTCTTTTTTCTGATCTCAGCCAAAGCTTCTTGCTCTTCAGGGGTCAATTCCTTGCCATCCATCTTGAAATCCTCATCTTCTGCTTCTGCTTGCCGGATACCTTCTTCTCGTTCTAACTCCTCAAGCCTCTGTAAGATATCAGCATCAATGAAGTCATAGACGTTATGTCCATCAAGAAGTTCCGGCAGTATATCTTCTTTCCATTCATCATTGGTCAATATATAGTTCTTTCTCAAATTAGCAGAATATAAGCCAGCACCACCGTTCTCATTCTCAAGATGTTTCTCAGAGTTCCTTTTCTCCCTCTCCCTCCCAGCTGCCTCCTTTGTTTAGCTTCCACAACTGCCTGAAGTATACAAGGTGGTCTCTCCTTCTGATCACGTGCCTTTGGCATCGCAACATGAAACCAATTCAAGCAGTCATTTATTTTTTTTTGGATTTCATCTTCAATTCAACACGTTGATTCAATAACCTCTCACATGCTGCATTTTTTATGGCAATCACCCCCTCCTCAGTCAAAGTGCTCATTGTCAGAAGCACGCCTAGATCATTTGTAGGTTCACCCCCTTGACCAATCACAGTCTTCATAGCTTCTGATTTCATTTCCATGACCAACTTCATGTCTTCCTCAGATATCCCTTCCAATGGCTGCAAATCAGTTTTGTTGCCGACAATGATCAAGGGTTTGTTCATAAATAGAGACTTGATGCTGTGGAATAAAGCTGCCTGTTGAGCAATGTTGTTGCCACATGACCCTGATATATCCAAGAAGAATAACACAGCAGCTCGTAGGCATGCTAGAGCTGTGAGACTGCACATCTCAATGATGTTTTGATCTTCAAAAGGCCGGTCCAAAATTTTTTGGTGTATCAGTCACATGGTACCTCAGGTACTTATTGTCTGTATGACCTACAAAGAGTGACTTGGTGGTGAATGCATAAGGCTGGACATCCACATCAGCCCTGGTGATCTTGTTAATGAAAGAACTCTTGCCAACATTCGGATAGCCACAAATCAGGACTGTGCGAGTATTTGAGTCAATTGAAGGTAGCCTAGCCATATGTTGTGTAATCTGCTCTGTATAACCTAAACTAGGGCCAATCTGAATCACAGTGCACATTTGATCAAGAGCAGCAACCTTAAGACACTTGCACCTATACAAAGAGTCACCATACTTCAACAATTTCACATAGTCCTCGGCTATCTTGCTGATGAGATTTCTGGCAGTGTTTCCTTGTCGAAGGGAAAGTTTGTAATGATCTTTGTTATAAAGAACATGAAGAAGGCCACCATAGAAAGGTGGATGTCATCCAGCCAGTGAAACTCATCAATGATGGTAGAGAGCTTCTCATGGAAATTCTGCTGAGTAAATTTGACTTTACGCACATCCCTTGTGGACTACTGTTGGTGTTTGCCTTTGTGTCCAAGAGAGGATAATATCGATGAAGTCCTTCCTGTGCGGCACCAAAGTGATCTTTTCAAAATTGTACTGAACCATTTTTGTATTTTACTCTGTGACGCAGACATTGAACTGATTAAAATTAAGTTACAAATATATAGCCACAATTCAGCGAAAATCAGATAAAAGTGCAAATCTAAAGTCTCAGACCAGTCCATGATCATCGAACATCATGAGATCTCCACACAAACTTCACTTTTTTCTTAAGGAAAAAATTTCAAAAGTTCCACCTTTTTTCACAGCAAACCAACACTTGAAAGGATGCAGTCAAAAGGTATAACAGTCAGGAACGAAACTTATTGTCCTCGGAACTTTCGAACCAATAAAGTTTACTCCTTTATACCTAAGTTAGCAACGGAAAAAAAAAAAAAAAATCCTTCAAATTGCACGCACTTTCACCATTCACAAACAATTGATGTGGGCAAACCCTAGGCCCTAAGAATCAATTGAACATACAAAAAAAAAAAAAATAGAAAAGAACAGTTTACAGTTGACACGTACAAACAGCTTAACTGAAAAAGAACTAACACAGAGAGAAGAAAAGAAGAAAACCCATTTACCCGAAAGGAGGAGCCGATAGGTACGGTGGATGAGAAGGAAGAGGAGTATTCTAAGAACGGGCTGGCCCGCCGACGACCTTTTGGGTTGGGTTGCAGCAGAAGTGCAGAACCCAAACATTTTGACCAGAAAAAACATTCATTGCGGTGTTAATTATCGGATCTACAGATCGAATCTAAAGCATTTTTATGGTTTGTCTTTCTTTTTAGTTCATTATGATAATTATTAAATTTAAAAATAAAATTAAATAATTAATAATTAAATTAGATAAATTTAAAGACAAAAAATCTATAAATTTTAACACTAAAATTAAATTTAAATCTTAAATAAAAAAATATATTAAATTATTATTAGTACTTAATTAGAGTTATTAGCACTTAATTTAAAAAAAACAAAAGAATTGTTGGGCTTGCTGTATCCAGCACTTCAACATTCTCGCTCCCTCTCTCTCCTTATACCTGCAAGCCAGCCGGCACGGCGGCGACGGCGCGAAGCTGCAAACGCCATAAAGCGAGCGGCAGCTTCTCCGGGCCACCAACCAAATGTTGAAACTAAGAACGGCGGCTACACTGCTTAATCTCAGGCCGCCGCTGCTCCCTTCCCTCCTCTTCCCTCCAAAACCACCTAAGCTCTTGCTCTCCAGACCTCCCCGCTCTCTCTCCTCCGTCACCTCCTCACCGTCGGCCCCGCCCCAATCTTCGATACACCAACGCTCTTCTTCGATACCAAAACCGCCGCCATTATTCAATGATTCTGCAGCGGTTGATCCCTACTACCTTTCTTGCTGTATGCCCGATAAGCGGGGTCTCAGGATCGCCGTCCTTCTCAGCGGTGGCGTCGACAGCAGCGTCGCCCTCCGGCTTCTTCATGCAGCCGGCCACCACTGCACTGCCTTCTACCTCAAAATTTGGTTCCAGGTACGTACGCTCTTCTTCGTCCCTTCAAAGTTTTGAAATTTGGATTGGAGGGTAGAACCAGCTAAGCTAGTATTAATGCTCGGTCTTTTTCGTGTAGGAAGATTTCGAGAACTTCTGGTCGGAGTGTCCCTGGGAAGAGGATTTGAAGTTTGCTAAAGCTGTTTGCGATCAGGTTGCCCAAGTGTTTTTTTAGTTCAAATGCGATGTAAAGCCCTGAATCTTTATTCTTCTTTTTTTGGGACGAATTTTTCTCCATTTGGCTTGTCTACCTTGGCAATTTGGCAGGCAGTGGCTTGCGCTTGCGTTTCGATTTTATAGACTGTTATTATGAGGGAAAGGGGAATTCTAACTGAAATTAATTGACTTTGAGTTTCAGGTTGATGTGCCATTAGAGGTTGTGCATTTGACCGATGAATATTGGAAAAATGTGGTATGTGTTTCTATGCAATTTGCACTTATCCAATGCTTTTTCTCGTGTACAATAGTCGATATTGTCCTGTTTGCCAATCCACTTTGTTCCTGCTTTTTGGGCGGTAACTATTAAGGCATTTTATACAGTAAGTGAGATTATGTTTGTTGTTCAGGTGTCTTATATTATTGAGGAGTATCGAAGCGGCCGTACTCCAAACCCTGATGTTCTTTGCAATACAAGAATCAAGTTTGGTACGCGTTATCTCAGTTTGATAGAAGCAATCTATTGGTCTATTAGTTCATGTTCTATGCTTACCATTTACTTAAATGTAGGTGCATTTATGGATGCCATCAGCAGTATGGAATTTGATTATGTTGCCTCTGGGCATTATGCCAATGTCATCCATCCATCTACAGGTCAAAGTGATAGAAATTCCGTTTTAGAACTCTCAAAAGACATGGTAAACTATTTGAAATGGACTTTTTCTGAACTTTGTTAATTACTTCTCTGATTGTTAGAGTCATAGTGATGCTTTGTTAATTTAAGGTGATAGGCCTTAAGATCATGGTTTTGTCTTTGCAATAATATCTTAGAGCTTTTCTTTTTTCTTGAGAGGAGTAAATTTGTTAATAGATAGGCCATAGGGGTGTTCAGAACACTCTGTTTATTTTGCATGAGCAGTATTAATGGTGGCAGAGACGTGGTGAGAGGTTCAATGAGATCCATAATCTTATATGATTGTTGCAGATTGTGGTAAAGTTTCTGATGAGTTCAGTTAGTCACACGAGAGAAAAAATATTTTGTCCTAGCCTTTATATATTCTGTTCATAGTGATGCAGACTTAAAGGTAGTTGAAGCATTTGTTTACTTCTTTAATAATAAGTATTACTCTAATGTCTGATTCTAACTTTGCAGGTCAAGGATCAAACTTATTTCCTTTCCCATCTCTCACAGACCCAGCTCAAACGTCTTATTTTCCCACTTGGCTGCATGCCAAAGGTTGGTCAGTCTAGATTTTCTGCATTGCAAAATTTGTTTGAAAGTTGGTATGTATTTTAATTGGTCAGGCACTTAATTACAAAAATATCTTCAGGTCAAAGGTCTAATAACTACATTTTATCAGTCATGACGTGTGTTTATGATTAAGATGCTTAAAAAAAGAAAAGCATGTTGGTTTAAACCTATAATGCCTTATGTTACTGGTAGATCATCTGTAATCTGAATATGGGCCTACGATGATCCACTGTCATGTAGGATATTGCTCGAGTGAACATCCTTTCTCAGCAGCTCGCTATTTTTAACAAAACTGTTTCTTATATAATTGGCTATTAGCATTTTGTTAATCATTAAACAGAGATTTGACTGAGAAGTCTTTTGGTAACTGCTCTGAGTTGTGTCATCATTTCCAGTTTGTTGCATGATTTCTTGTTCTGGATTTTCAGAATCTCTCAAAAGTCCTTCTGATTTGGTGCTTTTTCCTTCACAGAATTAATTTTCATCTGCTGGTTTTGTCTGCAGGATGATGTTCGGAAACTTGCTACAAAATTTGATCTGCCTAACAAAGACAGAAAGGATTCACAAGGCATATGCTTCCTCGGGAAGGTATGTCAAATAGGCACTTGTTTCAATCTTGTTCTCGTATTTTAATCATAATGTGGTGGAGAAGAAAGTTTATTGATCAACCAATTTTGCCTTTCTAATACTCTTCCAACCTTTCACTCTGACCATATATGAGTGCCACCCCCGCCCCCGATTATACCTCTTCTTTTGCCTGAAATCTCGAAAACTCAAACACTCTTTTCTGAGGTTGACCACCCCCCCTCCCCCCCCCCCCCCCCCCCAAAAAAAAAAAACCCCAA
Source organism: Carallia pectinifolia (assembly GCA_037832335.1). NCBI lineage: Eukaryota > Viridiplantae > Streptophyta > Magnoliopsida > Malpighiales > Rhizophoraceae > Carallia > Carallia pectinifolia. The sequence continues at coordinate 26,354,084 of CM075452.1, forward strand.
ATCCCCTCCCCAAGTGGCCGAAATGTCAAAAACTCAAACACCATTTTCTCAGGTTGAGTGGGCATTGTGGGGGCAGTTTGTGACTGCATTTGTCTTAGAATTGTTTCTCTTCTGCTGTAGATCAAATTCAGTGAATTCGTAGCGAGACAAATAGGGGAGGTGGAAGGTATCATATTGGAAGCTGAGACAGGAGATTTCCTTGGTACACATCGGGGGTTTTGGTTCTATACTATTGGTCAACGACAGGGCCTACGTCTTCCAGGGGGTCCTTGGTACACTTTTTTGAATGATTCATCAAGCAGAAGTTATTTCAATACCACTGTAGCATTCTTCTGTTGTCTGACATCATGATTACCTGTACTTTCTATGAAAAATTTTGATGAATTAATGCATATGAAGATGTCAAAGCCTTTATGTGTACTATAGCGCTTCTTCCAATCTTGTTTTGCAGCTAGGTGCATCTTTTATCTTCTTGAGCCACATTGCTTAGTGCTTTTCCATGTGCTGTATATATTGCAGGTATGTTGTTGAGAAGGATGTCAAATATAATGTAGTATTTGTGTCAAGAAATTATTTCTCCTTCGACAAAAGAAGGCGCTTGTTTCGTGTTGGCTCCTTGAGATGGCTTAGTGGGTTGCCTTCAGGGGAGAGCAGTCAGCTTCAGTGCAAGGTATAAACTTTTGAGTCTCCATATCATACTGATCATCCTTAAACAAGGTGTTACTTCCCTAGTTATGCTTGATGTTCCAAAGTTTTAACTCCCAAGTGCATTTTCTCCTTAAGCTCACTTTCCTTAGAACACTCCAGGTCAGACATGGTCCTGGGTTTTACAATTGCAGTGTGACAATAGAACCTGGTCAAGACAGTGGTGAAGACGTTGCTGTCGTCCACTTGTCCGAAGATGACCAAGGTCTTGCAGCAGGGCAGTTTGCAGCCTTCTATCAGGGGAAAACCTGTATAGGCTCCGGTGTGATTTTGGAGTCTTGGGACGATCAGGGTTTTCCTGTATGTGAAAGGGCTCTTGAATTGGCAAGAATTGAAGACAAATCAAAGCTTGGGAAACCGGTTAAAATAAAGGTAAAGCCAGAGACTTGCACAACAGAGACGGTTCAAAATGATGGCACAGAACATCATGATGAATTGATTTATTCTCAAGTTGGTGTGACGAGCTAAAGAAATCAATGCCAGGTGTAGCGTCAACGAGAAGCGCGTATCTGGTCCCTGATGGGGATGGGCATGGGCATGATTTGGAAACGAGTGTGTAACCAAGAGTCCCTTCCATATGACCATTTTTCTTCGGAAACTTCTCCGGAAAATGAGTTTTGCTGCCTATACTAACAAACTTGTAGCAAGGGCAGCCGCCATCACCAGTGCGGGGGATTGCTGCATGAATATACTTGTGTTTTGTTAGTCATCGAGGGGGATTCTCGCAGTAATCTCGCTTATAATTATTTAAGGAAACTGTTATATGACCTGACGATTTAGTGACTAAATTGTGTCTATATTGTAACTAAAAGTATATTTTATGTAATCATAATCAAAAAATATGTCATGTGTTCTTGTTGCATATTTTATTATTTTGATTACATAAAATATAATATTTATTGTACTATGAATACAATGTAGTCACCTATTTATTTGTCTATCTAATATTTCTGATTATTCAAAGCAGTAAATGAGAATACTTGGGGTGTTGATGGCACGTGGCAGTGTGTTGAATTGCATTCAATAAAGGTAGATTCTGTGACTGCCATTTGATCCTGTTTGCACTTTGCACAGAATCGAAATCCAAAATATTTTGACAATGAAAAGAGCTTTGACTAGTTACAAAAAATGAGTGTAAAATGTTCTACTTTATTTTGCTCAATTCTAACGAAATTTTCATTTATTTTATTGTATTATAAGAAAATGAGAAAAAAAGATAAAATAAAAAAAAATTTGTTAGCAATGCTCATAATGATTATAAAAAAAAGATAAAAAGTAATTATCCGTAATAAATTTTATTAAAAAAAAAAAAGCATAAAATGAAGAAATGTTGAAATAAAACAAAATTTCAGTTTTGCATTATTATCGCATCTTGTGCAAGTGTCACCCTAACTAACGACCGGCTAACACAGTAACATGGTGTTTGTTTTGATGGCTTCCAGTCAAAAGGTGCAATCAAATTAACGCCAGTGCCCCCACGTTCCAGAAAATTGGCTTTGTTCAGCTACTTGAATAAATACAGCTTCCGGTGACTCAAAGTTTGGGTAAAACTGAGCGCAGACGTTTGATATCATTCCACAGAAGGCCAATTTAGAATGGAGTTGTCGGTTGCCTGATCATTAATCGGAATGTTCTTCTGACGTGCTTCTGACCTGGTCGGATTTTGTTCGGAGTAGCCATGAGAGAAATTGGCAGGTATCCAACTATCCATTAAGTAGGTTCCGGAGCCAACACAAAGTGGCAAACTTAGCATGGTTGCTGTGTTATGTCCCATCTTTGTCGCTGTAATAACTTGCAATTTAGACCGATAGTGAATGGTGGTTGGGTTGGTTAGAAACTTATTGCCAACGACAAACAAACGAAAAGTCCACCAGAAGAACCAAATTCAGTGTCAGGAAACACGTGTATTAATGAAATCCTATAAGACGGATCTCACAATCCAAGGGTTAAGAAGATCTAGCTAAATCTAACTAATTTATGTCAAAAAAAAAATTTTATCTGCAATGAAGTTTTTTTTTTTTTTTTGAGTGTTTAGAATGCAATGTCGTCGGGAAATTTTCAAAATAAAAAATTATATTTTTTAATTAATTTAATAGTTTTAGAGATGCGTTTATTAATGAAAAGACATATTGAACAGTCGTGTCTGTTAGATCTAAAAGACATATTTTTTGACCAAATAATTACTTATTACTCTCTTTATAAATATGTGAATTGACCATTCACATAGATATAAAGAATATAGAAAAATTTTTACACATATTATGAGTAATTTTTAGATATTATAATAATTTTTCAATGACTCGATTTCAATATTGTAATTTGTAATTGAGTGTGTTTCATTTTATTCTGTGAATGAGTTTATATTATATTTATGTTGCAATTCAGTGACGCCAAATTTTATCTTAAAGAAAGTGATTATATTATACGACTTAAGATAATTCTTTTATTTTTAATTTTATGTTTTTTCCTTTGTAACAACATGCAATGGATTGATTGGTACTCGAAAGAAGTCCTTTTTCGTATTTTGTCTTATGATACCCATTTAGAATAGATCCCAACAACTTAAATTGAAAAAATGAATGCACCAGCGGTCCAGCACCATTACTCCCTGCCCCCGGGGGCCCCAACAATGTAGTTAGGTATGACATTCAATTCTCTTTTCCTTTTCTATTTTTCAGAGTAAATGACAAGGTTTTGAGACAAATTTATGGGAGCTGATCCGGATGTGGTGCGGTTAAGGTTCACTCCAATTGTGTAGAACATCGACTAAAAAATGCTACTTTGTTGAAAAGGAGTACTGGGCGTGAGGTAAAATTGGAATCAATTGCATTGCCCTCTGACAAACTGGAGATGGTCATTAATACTTCACCCATCGCCCAAAAAGATTCTGGAAAAAGAATTGGAAGGTTATAGCAAATCCTATAAAGACGCCTTGTAGTTGAAACAGGAATATTATCAGGAGGAGAGATGGATAAACCATTTAACAAAGCACTTTTTTTGAATCAGGAGATGCTTATCAAGTGCTAATTGCTAGTCGAAACTGAATTATTTCTAAGATGAGTGCATGACAAAGAAGAAGTACAACTGGCACGTTTAAGATATGTGTACGCCCATAGGTGGAGAGGTACCTACTAGGTGATAGGACAGGACAAGTGACAAGAGATTCCCTCATCTCCACCTCATAACTAAAAATCAAAACTTGGGACCAATGAATGATTTACAAGTTTCTATCAACATTAGATTGCATTAAAAGGAGTTGGTTATGCAGAAGGATTTTTATGTTATAAGTTACTAAATGGAGACTGGCCCAAATGGCAAGAAGAGATTCGGCATTTTCTCATTTACAAATGGAGGGTGCAAGTCTTTGGGTTGGCGATCTAGAGGACTTGAGAAGATACTTTAGGAGTGGAAAGACAAAAGATGCAGCTTGGAGACTGTCTCAGCTCAAGGGGTTGCTCTTGTTCCTCCAGGAAAAAGAGGGAGCAATCTTTGAGGCTCTAAAGCAAGACCTGGGAAAGCATCCTGTTGAGGGGTACAGAGATGAGGTATATAATCTGTTGATTGTTTCATCTTTATTTCTTATATATATATATATATATGTGCTTGTTTGTTGTGGAGACCTCCAAGGTGGCTATTTTCCCTCTTTTCTTCAATAAAAGGTGCATATATGTATGGAGGTGTGGGATCATTCCCCTGATGCATTTAGATGGTGTTCATGGCACAAGAAGTGCATGACTAGTTGGTGGCATCTTTCATATATAAAGCTTTGTTGTAAGTAGTTTGACTGTTGAGATAACATATGGAGTGGTATTGTGGCAGGTAGGGACCTTAATAAAATCCACAAATTTAGCATTGACGAGTTTGAAAGAGTGGATGTCAAGCAAAGAGGTAATTGTTTCCTTTTGACTGACTTTTTTCGTTTTGTTTTCATTTGCTTTTAATCAAGTTTTCTTCTTAATGATCTCCCTTTGAGTTTGTACTTTCTTTTTGTTGAACTGTAACTTCTCATAAAAAGGTGGACAGAAATGCAGTGCTTTGTGTATGCTTACATTGCTGTGCTCCTACCTTGTTTTGCTCTAGTGTTGCCATGATTTTTGTTGATGATTGATAGGCCAAGCTGCCAAGAATTGCACTGCTTTCGTCAGCAGAATTGGTTCCCGAGCCTCTTGGACTTGTCCTGATCTTCTCATCTTGGAATTTTCCTTTTGGTAAGAGAATAACTAATTGTGTTGGAAACAAATCGGTGATTTTCTGTACGTATGTATAATGTATATAGGCACTTCTGATGTGATGTTTTCATTGTTGTTGTAAAATATGCAGGGCTCTCCTTGGAACCACTTATAGGAGCAATAGCTGCAGGAAACGCGGCGGTTTTAAAATCTTCAGATTTGGCTCCTGCTTGTTCTTCTCTTCTAGTAAACTGTCTGTCCACTTATTTAGACAACAATGCCATCAGGATTATCCAAGGCGGAGCAGTTGTCGGTGAACAACTTCTGCAGCAAAAATGGGACAAGATCTTCTTTACAGGTACATGTGAAACCTTCTTAACAGGTTCAGCTAAGCACATGCAAAAGTATATACCAGCAAACTAGGACGTGAGCACATGCAGAGGATGGAGATAATCGATGGATTTTGTATTTGTTAATTTTTCCTGGATGAGAAATATGTCGACACATGCATTTGCAGACATGTTTTCTGAGTTGGTTTTAACCATCCTGCTCCCAACAGATCCCAAGTTCTTTTTGATGTGTGTTCACTACTATCTTCTTTTTCCTCAACAATTTCTTTCTAGGAAGCGCACGAGTGGGACGGATAGTTATGTCCGCAGCTGCGAAGCATCTAACCCCAGTTGTTCTTGAGTTGGGTGGAAAATGCGCTGCTGTTGTTGATTCCTTATCATCTTCCTGGGATAGAGAGGTACATAGTATCTTTACCAAATCAAGTTTTCTTGCAGTTCTCTTTACTTTCTTTACTGGTACATGTAAAGCCTACAGGAAGTAAAAATTACTGCAGGCTGCTCAATTGTTTCCCTTTTCTTTTGATTGATTCATCTGTTAAGGTGGCTGTAAATCGAATCATTGTGTCCAAATATGGACCCTGTGCCGGTCAAGCATGCATAGCTATTGACTATATCCTAGCGGAAAAGAGACTTGCTTCCACTCTGGTATGAGATATGAATACTCGCTCTTTTTTGTTGTAATGCTATTTTCCCCCAAAGAGAGACATGATGTTTAAATGGTTTCAACTCTATGTTCAGGTGGAACTAATGAAGGTCGCGATCAAGAAAATGTTTGGGGAGAATCCAAGAGATTCAAACACTATTGCAAGAATAGTTAACAAACAACATTTCTTGAGATTGAAGAATCTTCTAAATGATTCAGCAGTTCAGAATTCTATTGTCTATGGTGGTTCAATGGATGAAGAGAACTTGTAATTGATGCACTCTTACTCTCTTCACTTCTTCAAATTCCGTGGACAATCTTTAATTATACATGTATATATAGAAAAGGTATGTAAGTAACACACACTAACATATACTGCAGTGCCAGGCTGTTCAGATTGTTGCATATAATGAAATTCTCAGAAGTTCATTGTCTCGTACATGTACCAGCATAAGAATCTCTTGATGGTTGCCGTCCATGAAATCACTTCTGATTCTGATAGTCATATAACATCCTTTTTTAGGTTCATCGAGCCAACAATCTTGTTAGATCCCCCACTTCATGCAGCAGTAATGACGGAAGAAATCTTTGGCCCACTGCTTCCTATTATCACAGTGAGATTTATGTTGATAACTATTTTGTAGTTTTGTTGTTTTTTTGTTGTGTCGTGATTTCCACGTTAAAATCTGATAACAGTTTCAAGAAATCCTAGGACTAGCATGTTCTATATGTGGAACTCGTAGTTCATCATGACTCATTCTCATTTTTCCTTTTGACAGCTGGAGAAGATTGAAGACAGCGTTGAATTTCTAAATTCAAGGCCTAAACCACTTGCAATTTATGCCTTCACAAATAAGGAACCATTTAGGAGAAGACTGGTGTCTGAAACATCATCAGGAAGCTTGATGTTCAATGATGCTGTTATTCAGGTAATGCATCAGTACCTTGACCATCTTCCTATGCAATAAAATTGTTGTAATGTAGGCTGGTTATTCCAATGAAAATTATGTGCGGACTCCATGTGCTTGACTTGCTGGGGTTTGATATTGGGCTGAAGTGTCAGATTTCATAACGGGTTTGACATGAACCCACCTATGGCCTAAACCATTTTAGTTGGTTTTTCCATTGATTTAGATGGCTTCTTTCTTTGCTTCTGCACTGATGTGGGATTGTTCTCCAACACTCTCCCTCAAGTGTAACTTGGGCTTTGTTGATTCATTCACACAGACTTCCAAATCTTTTTGGCCTGTTAGGGCATAGGGCATTGGTGGGCTCTAATACCACTGATGAAAATTATGTGCAGGTTTCATGAATTTGTTTTGCTTGAGTTGAATATTGAACTGAAGTGTCAAGTTTCATAACAGATTTAATATGAATCCACCTTTCATTAAAATAACCTTAATCATTTTAATTGGTTTTTCCATTGATTTATATGCCCCTTTCTTTGCTTCTCCCACCGATGTGGGATTGTTCTCCAACATATTCCTCTTGGTTACTACTTACTGAGGTTGTTATTTGGCTACAATTTGAAATTTCTTTTTACAAAAAAAAAAAAAAAATTGCAGTATGCAGCTGATACATTGCCATTTGGAGGGATTGGGGAAAGTGGGATTGGCAAGTACCACGGGAAATTCTCCTTCGACACGTTTAGCCATTACAAGGCTGTTACAAGAAGGAGCTTCCTCACTGATTTCTGGTTCAGGTATCCACCATGGAATGACTACAAGTTGTTGCTATTTGAATCAGTCTACAGGTTTGATTACCTTAGCATGCTCCTTGTAATTCTCGGCCTCAAGAGGTCCAGGCGGGCCCCTACCCACGACAACTAGCAATTGGCAGTCTTCCGTGTCTGTTTATTATCTACAGCTTCTCACCCACGGAGCCATTAACTCTCATTTTCTGCTCCATCTAGCCAACAAACAAAAGAGATTGTCTTTTTCTTCTTTAAGGATTGGCCGAGTAAGGTCTGTAATGTATAACAAGTAATCCCATTATGAGGGGTAGTTGCAGGCAGCTATGATATCTCCTCAGATTGTGAAAGTGAAAGCGCAAAGGCCACAACTTGGAGGGAGTTGGGGGCCTTCGAACAACAGGACGATATGAATATGCGTTCTTCTCTATTTTCAAACAGACAGTTTCATTTTCCATAAGTATTATTATTAGCTAAATTCTTCTCTATATATTCGTTGGGCTGGGTTGGTTCTTCTTCAGTGTGGGTTTTGTTTTGTCTCCGCAGGTGAAACATTTGCGTTTATCATTTGTTTTAGCAATTTATGATGGTAGTTCGACTGTTTCAACAATTGCAAAGACATCATTCCATCAACAAAATCATACCCCAGAAAACAAAGTTAGAAAAAAATCATACCCACTAGACTCCGCACAACGGCAGATCAGTGGCCTCTTCACAGTCCTCGCACGTTTTAAGCTATGTTTGTCTCTCTTCCAAGCGCTGACATATGACTCTTTCTTCTTTTTTTTTTTTTTTTTTTTTTTGGGTACATGCGACAGGCTATGTTTAATGACCTGATTATTTGAGTCAAAATGAAATTTAAACGTCACATAATTTATATAATAGTAATTATATTTTATATAATTATAATTAAAAATATAAATAAAAAATAATAATATTTATTTATATTATTTTTTATTATTATTATTATATAAAATATATTTATTATTATATAATATATAAATTTAAATATTATTTAACCGTATATTTGTATGAGTATACACTATTTTCCATGTGTTTTAAGCTGCATAATAAACTTTTGAGGGTCATTACATGGGCATACTGCAATGCCCAACGCAATCCATACTGCAGGTGGATTGTGGGTCCCACAATTAAAAAATATTATTAATGTAGTAAAAGAAATAGGATGCAGCAAACGTGGTGTTTTACATTTGCAAAATTTAAAATTTAAATTCGGTAGAGGAGCGTCGGAATATCTGTTAATTTATTTTATTATTATTTTTTAAATTAAAAGAATGAAGAAGAAAACTTAATCCTTTTAGATTTTTCTCTCAGTCGGCCACCAACGCCTCATCCCATTTTTTTCCTTGAGCTTCTATTTTCCCATCCGCAGAAACCATTCAAATTACCCCAATAATTTCAGATGATTGCATGAAATCCGAAGGTCCCAACTTGATTTTACTATTATTATTGTTGGTTTTCTTCAATTAAAGTCAATCGTCGCTGCCACCACCACTGGCTTCTTTCTTGACCTCATTGTATTCAACAGCAGGATCCGGCCAAAAACGACGGCTAGAGCGAAGAACACAGGCGACACCGCCATCAACACCGCCTTTGAGGAGCCCAAACGCTTGGGTGCTCCGATGCAAACCCATCGACGGCATTTTCGCAAAAATCTTCAATTTTTGTGACTTTCCCTATTTGAAAAGATTTTTGATTTTTATTGTTGTTTTCATTTTTCCTTAATTGCAGTTGAGTTTTATTTCTTGGGCTCTTATTGGGGACTTTGTTTATTTTTTAGCATTAAGGTGAAGCGATGGTAGAAGGAAACTGCCACTGAAATTGCTTGGGCTGCTGTGTTTTCTTCAACCAATGCAGCCATATATGGGTGAAGCACAGTCCACAGCGTGAAGATATCAATTTTGAAGTTAATTTTTTTTGACTTGGTAAGGCGTTTGTATCCCGTGATCACGAATTTTGAAGCTCAACAAAGTTGAATTTTCTTTGAATTTTTTGAATTTTTTGATTGGTAGCGCGTGATTGTGATTTGAAGCATTATTGTATGATAAAAGTTAGAGCTTTTGGGGGGAAGGGTTCTCTACATTTGTGGCTCGGTAAGGCGTATATAATCCGCTGAGATATGGAATTTCACAATATGAGTGCTAGAAAGTGCGAATTATTGAGATCTTAAGTTTGTTCGTTGACCTTCTCAAAAAAAGAAAAAAAAAGTTTGTTCGTTGACTGGTTATGCTCTTAAACAATTCAAGACCTCTGTCGCTGGTAGTGAGTACCTGTTAGGCTATTTCCCTCTCGTTTGTTTATTTTTCAGCTTTAGAATTTTGGAGTTTTATTTTCCTATATTTTTCTCTCTTTTTTTCCTAACATTTGATTAGTTTTCATTGCAACTGATTTGTTACTCTGAAGTGTAATCCAAGTTTTAGTGTCCAGTTGTTTACTCAATTGTTGAATCACATGCACTCCCAATTCAGATCTCTTAATGGCTTTTTTCTCAGGAAACTTATTGATTTGCATTAGTTCAATAATGCGAGGCACTTTGTGTGAACATGGAATTATTATTAAGACAAAGTTTGGTTTAGACAATGTTGTATATTTTTAACAACCTTACTTATGAGTAGTATATATTCAAAAGAAAATTATTATTTTAGGATCATTGTAATGGATTCCTATAAGTTAATTCTAATCTTTTTATCTTATTCAATATAATTTTCTTATAAAAAATAATTAAAAAAACCATTTTAGAATAACATTTTCACAAAACCTCGAAAATAAATGTAGAATAACTCTGCGTAGCGTGTGTGATATGACTAGTTGTGGTAATTGGCCTTCGCATTCATGCTGCATCAAACTTCTTAGTTTGTGCAATAAACTAGTAATTTATTGGAACATACTTTTTTTTTTTATAAATCAAATTGAAGCAATTTTCAAATTTTAATCAAGTAAAAAAACAATGATACTTGGCTAATGCAAGATAATAATATTAATTTGTTCAAACTTATTTAGCCATGTGTCAAGTTGTTTATACAGAGTGATTAATAGTGAATTGCTATAAATTTCTTAATTTGTAATTGCTATAAATTTCTGAATTTGTAAAATAGAAGAATCATTTACCGAAACTTTATTTTTTTTATAAATTTTATCAAATTGACTTATTTAATTTTGACCATAGTTAATTGTGATTGACTTATTCATTTGAGCAAGCAACTAGACTACTCAAATTTTATTAAGGAAAAAAGTTACATATTGTACATGGGGGAGCCTGAGCTCGTGTAACAGTCTATTACAAGAAAAACACAAATTTATTGCATAGATTGAAAATATGATTTCAGTTTTCAAACAATATCTATTCAACAAAATTGCTTTGATTGAATACGTGAATGAAAAAATATGTTCTAATGAAAGCAATTTTGTTCAATAGACATCGATTTTGTGGCACAAATTCATAAGATTATTGAAATTCATTATTAATGATTCTCTATTTTAGGTGAACTAATATCACTTGTTATACTATGAATTAGTGTCCTGTAATTGATTAAACTTAATCAGGTACATCCACACATAAATGATGTGCATCAAGAGATATATTCTTTGTACTCAGAAATTTTAGTGTTCAAATCAAAATTTTAATTTTTACACAAATAAATCCTACAAAAATAGTAAAAGTGCAATGGAGCATATTAGATTTGCAACAAGATTGACAGAATAAGTAACAAATTACAAAATCGTAGGCAAATTCATTATCGAATAATGATTGAATCAATAATTATTAAGCGAAATTTTATTCAAGTACATGTTGACCTAAAGTATGATTATTAAAACACAACATGAGTTATAAATGAGAACCTAATTTTGATTTGACAATGAATATAAACATAATTTTTGGAGACGTATTTGTTAATTTGCAAATAAGGTAATTGAAAAGTTACTATGGTAAACAATATTAAGTAACGTTACAAGGTAACCACAATTCTAACTACTTATATAGTACTAAGTCAACAATCTTGTTATTTTTCTTGACATAAAAAGTTTATGACAAGATGATTTGGTTAGACAAAATCAATATTGTGAATTTAAACTTCAAAGGCTAATTTTTCCTCATTTTTTCCTAACATTATCCCCTTAAAATTTGATTCAATTTGCAATGAGTCTAATTAAATTTGCAACAAAACTGATTGATTGAAGAACAACCTATAAACTCATACGAAATGCACTAATCTACTTGTTTTACTTTAATATCAGTCTTATTGCACATCTAATAGAAATTGTTGTGCATTCAGTGAATTCTACATAAAAATTTGTCTAATTTTTTTTTTAGACAATTTGTTGCTTATTTTGTCCTTTTTGTTGCACATAATATTTTAATTATTTCACATAGTATTCTATTTACTACAAAAATTTGTTATTTTGAATTTTGCTTTTGTTCTTTTATTAGATAACTAAAAAAATGACAAATAATTAATTTTGAATATAAAAATATACTTTCTTAGATTTCATTCTTAATTTGTTGGGTGGACTCCAAAAAATAAAAATTATAAACTATTTTGAGATTTCACGTTTCTATACATAAGAACAAAGTTTATGGGAGACAAATGTCTAAGGGAGCTTATATAGAAACATATTTTGTAAGCAAGTTTGTTTTGATGATATGTAAGGCTTATGATTGTACAAAACAAGTATTTCCATTCTCAAGTATGTTGTATAAATCTCATCCAATCAATTGAGTTTTAATTAAACAATATTAGAAGGTTTGTTAGAATAAGTTAGTAATTTATTGGAAGATAACTATTTTTTCACAAATTCAATTGAAGCAACTTACTTAATTTTGATCAAGTATAAAGATAATAATTCTTCGTAACGGTAAGAAAATGATGTTGATTTGCTTAAAAATTTTTACCCGCTTGCCAAATTATCTATGGAGAGTTGTTGATCACAATTTCAACAGATTTCTTAATTTGTGCAACAAATTGATAAGGAAAAATTTAAGTGGACAGGAAAAAAGAGGATGCAAAAATGATGGAAAAATTTGTTTATGCAACTAGTTTGTCTATTTATGCAACAAGACACTGAACTATTGTAACATAATTTAAAAGTATTTTTTCATCTATTTTTTTGTTACAGAAATTAAGTTTCTTATTGCACAAATAAATCAGTTAGTTGCACAAACAAAATTTTTCGTCTTTTTCGTGTCTTCCTTTTCCCGTCTACGTAATGGCCCTCAATTGATAATTATTATAACATGCTTGTTTGTCTATAAATTCAATAGAGACAATTTTTTTAAAATTGTAACTAAGTAGAAAAATAATGATACTTGATTAAAGTAAGATAATGATGTTAATTTGTTCAAACTTATTGAATATTATGTAATGTTGTTTATTGAGAGGTGTCCCGTTACGTGGACGCGGAGAAATAGACGCAGAGAAGACCGAAAAATTTCGTTGTGCAACCAACTGACTTATTTGTGCAACCAAACGCCTAATTTCTGCAACAAAAACAGATGAAAAAATACTTTTAAATTTTGTTGCAATAATTCAGCGTCTCGTTGCACAAATAATCAAACTGGTTGCACAAAAAATTTTCCCGTGTTCTCCGCGTCATCCTTTTCCCGTCCACATATATTTTCCCTATTGAGAGTGAATGATAATGAGTTGCAATATATTGCTTAATTTGTCGAACAAAATGATAATTTTTTAAACTTACCTCTCTTTTTTTGCAAATTTTATTGATACGACTTATTTAATTTTAATCACAATAAATTGTTATAAACTTCTTAATTATAAACTTTTACATTTAATCATGTTTATTTTTTCTCAAAAAGATTAATCATTTTTATTTGATAATTTTAAATTCAAGTAGAAAACAACTTGTGTGAAAAATAATAATAATAATAATATCAAATTGTCATCTTTTTTATAATTAGGAGCCAACACAATTTTTCGCAAACTTGTAGTTAGGATTGCAAACAAGCTGAAATGAGCTAAGTTTTGTCAAGTTTAAGTGTTGACTACTTCATTAAATGAGCCTTAAAAAAAGGCTCCATGTCAGTGTCATTTAAGAATGAGCCGAGCTCGAACTAATTTTTCGAGTTTTTAATAAACTGTATCAATTAATTTTATAATATGAACAAAATAATCAAAATTAAAAAATTTTATTATTATATATAAAATAAAATATCAACAAATGTTTATTTAAATAAAATTAACTCATCAAAAATAAATATTTAATTTTAATGTATAAAATATAAATATATGTAATATACAATTTCAAAAAAGAATATAATGAAATTACTTTTATAACATATTAAATATATTTATGTAGAATGAATTTTTAAACGAGCTATTTACGAAATTAATCGAGTTAAGTTTGTTTTTACTCAGACTCAGTTTGTTTATTAAATGAGTTTTAAATTAAAACTTGTGTATCGATCGTTTAGTTAAATAAATGAATTCCAATCAAGCAACCGAATTTTTAATAAATTTATCAACTCGCTTATAATCTTACTAACAATGCTAGCACTTCAAAAATTTTTTCAGTTTCCATCTCTTTTATAACGCATTTCACGAATTTTGGGGGATTTGCGACTTTTGGAGGAGTTTTCCCTCCTATTTTGCTGCCCTATCAATCCATTCCGCTCTTCTGTTCTTATTTTTTTATTTGCGTAATTGCTAATGGACTATTTTTTTATTTGCCTGCCAGCTCAGATTGGAACGGATTTAGATCATATGTATGCCCATTAACATTTTCCCTAAACGTTTCTTGTTTTTATTGTTTGGTTGTTTGTCTATTTTAAGCCCATTTTGGCATTTTTCTCTCTAACTGACCCCACCAGGTTCGCGGTTCTCCCAATTCCACGTGTGTATTCATCATGTTGTTTTTTTAATAATAATAAAAAAATTCATCGCGACAAACCAATCATCGTATTTATATTAAGATCCACGTAATTCTTATTTTAATATCTTATTCAATTATTTCAAAAGAATAAATTTATCATTTAAATATTAACAAAATTACACAAAAATTTTTTATTAAAAATTAAGAATAAAGGTCAATTTGACCCACCACATTTTATCTTATTTTAAATTTCATTCATAATATTTTTGTTTGTTAAATTTGATCCATAACGTTACATCCGTTACTTTAATTTAGTTCTCCGTCTATAACGTCGTTAACTCTACTGACGTCGCATGACGAAATTTGACATGTCATCAATTTTTTCACGTCAACATGCCATGTTAACATCTGTTACTGACGTGACATAGGTATAAATATTTATTTGACCCACAAGGTTTCAACTTATTTTAAATTTCACTCATAATATTTTTTTTGGTTAAAATTGATCCATATTATTATATATTTTAGTCTAATTTGATTTTTTCGTACATAATGTCGTTAACTTCGCTGATATAGTGTGACAGAATTTGACACGTCATTAATTTTTTTTCAAAAAGATGGCTTCGTACTGACAATACTAATAGTGGTTGGAGGCAGTGGCGATAGTTTGACGAGGAAATAGTGACAACAACAGAAAAGAAAAAATTCAAAGATAAAGATAACAATGACTTTTGTTAAATTTTATTAATTTATTTTTTTTGCTAAAAAAAACAAAGGTATTCAAGTGGATATATATTTATGAATTTTAGTTTTTTATTTTATTTGAATTTGCAGAGTGTGATTTTCAATATAAATGTTTGGTTTGAATTTTAAAATTTTACTGCAAACGTGACATGTTGACATAGACGAAAATTATTAATGTGTCATACTCCGTCGAATCATATTTACTGAGTTAACGGTTATATATGTGAAAAGATCAAATTAGACTAAATGATATAACGTTATGAATCAATTTTAATAAAAAAAACGTTATGAGTGAAATTCAAAATAAACTGAAATCTTGTAGATCAAATTAGCTTTTATACCTATACTATGTCAGCAACAGATATTGACGTGGTATGCTGACATAAAAAAATTGATGACGTATCAAACTTCGTCATGCCACGTCAGCAGAGTTAACGACGTTATGAACGGAAAGACTAAATTAGACTAACGGACGTAACGTTATGAACCAAATTTAACAAAAGAAAACGATAAGAGTGAAATTTAAAATAAAGTAAAACGTAGTAGATCAAATTAACTATTATTCCTTATATGACAATTATCCAATCATAAACTTACATTATATTACTGTCAGAAAAAATAACCTAACACATTGACCAAGAATAATGTAATCATAGAACTTAAATCTGAATATCTAATAGAAAAATATGTCCAATTTATCACTGAAGTACCCATAAGATGGAGCGTTCATCGTATCATCTGTTTTTCTTTTGGCCAAAATCATATCTGCTCTTTATTTTACTTACGAAATCAAACATACAATGTAGGACCCGTTTGGCTAGTAAACGGGAGCGGGCAGACCCAACAAATATCAGCGTAATTGACCTTAAATTAAAACTTAATTAATTGTCTAAACCAATGCATCATCAATCAGATCGCAACTTGAGTCAAAAAAAAAAAAAAAAAAAAAAAAAAAGAAATCAGATCACCACAGTCTGCAGATCTTATCTTGTTACGATATATTCAATTCACAGCTAACGATTCCAGCTTTGCTTCCGCTTGCATGGAAAAAAAAAACACAGAACATAATAATAAAGAAATAATAGAATGACCTTACAATTCTTATTTTCTTAGCATTATATTTTTTTGTTTGGGACCAAAGTCCGGTGCTTTGCACAGACAAATGTTCCGTCCTTTTACCTGCCATGTGTTTTACCTGCCATGTGTTTTTCTGATTGAGGGGATCGTGCAGTGGTTTTTTAAGTTGGTTTTGGTGGAGTTTGATTGATCGGTGAAGTTGGAAGAGGAAGTCAGAATCAGATGGGGTCGTTGAAGAACGAGGGAGAAGTGGAACAGATGAAAGAGGAATCTTCTTCCCAAGAACCAATCTTTTACGTTAACGGTGTTCGGAAAGTTTTGCCTGATGGCTTGGCCCATTTGACTCTTCTCGAGTATCTCAGAGGTATTTTCTTTTTCTTTTATGCGGTTGTTTGGCCCCAGTATACGGATTGGTTCTAACTAATCTGGTTCGAGTCGGGAAAATCTACTGGGGGCCAAAGCTCTCTGGCGCCTATTCAGCAATGGATTCTTTATTCTATCAATCCATCAGTATTTGTTTCTACTGTTTGTATTTCACTCTCGTTTGGGGAGAATCATGTTTTGATTGGAACCTATTGGAAAGGAAAAAGATTAAAGTTGAATGTTTTCAATGTTTATTTTGATTTATATTAGGTATGATTCACTTGTAGCTTAGCACAGTTTTTTTGTTCATCTAGTTTCTGATGATAAGACGAGGGGTTTCAGTTTATTATATTTCTTCGAAAATTTTAGGCAAGTAAAAGAATGGGAATGAAACCTTGGAATTTTGAATAACTTAAGAGAGTAAAATTGGTATATGGTTTTCTGTTTATTTTTCATTCTACCGGCGATTTGAGTTGCGTTTGAGACAAATATTTGGCTTACAAGAAGGTAGAGGTAGTTGGGTGGCTTTTACCTTGGTCAATCAGTCCGTCGATTGCTCTCACGTATGTGATTATCCGAGAATACAGAATCAAAATGGAGGAAAATTGAATTGTTGCTCAGATTTTATGCTGCCTTAACCCAGTTATATATGTGTATGATTGCCTTATTAGTTTGTTTGTGTACAGTCCTTCTGTAACTTCTTTTCCAGGAAGTCGTCCGGGGTTTACATAACGTCTAATATTTTAAATTAGTGGACGCTTCTGTTTTGGCTGCTGAGAGTGAGAAGCTTCACGGAAACTAATTGGCAATACACTTTTAAACCATGCTATGCTCTTGTATTTTCTATTTTTTCAGTTAGATTTTTAGTTCCAACTTACATGTTGTATCCGCATTCTACTTATTATTCTGTCTGGTATTGCTATCTTTTGTGTTCTTTCAAAACTTTCTTATCTCTCTCTCTCTCTATCTCTTAACCCCCTAATGCATATGTTAATTGCATAATCTAATTCTAGTTCTATCCCCCATTCCCCCACTTCTTTTTTTTTTGCATGTAACAGAAATTGGTCTGACGGGGACAAAGCTAGGCTGTGGTGAAGGTGGCTGTGGGGCATGCACTGTAATGGTTTCTCAATATGATAAGAAGCTGAAGAAATGTATGTGAGTCTCTAGCCCTGCATCTGTCCCTCCCTTCCCCCCCCCCCACTTCTTCCCCCCGCCCCCCAACAAAAAAAAAACAAATGTTTTAGCCTAATTTCCTTTACAATTGGCTATTTTAGGATCAACTTGATATATACGTGAAAACCTTTTTCCAGGCATTATGCTCTCAATGCATGTTTGGCTCCATTGTATTCTGTGGAAGGGATGCATATAATTACTGTGGAAGGAGTTGGGAACCGCAAAACTGGCTTGCACCCAATTCAAGTAATCACGTTGGCTAATGTTGTAGCAGATTTATAGTATTGTCTTCTTTTGCTGATACTATTTTCAGTATTTTTATTAGTGTGGATCGTTTGAAGCCTGAGGCCAGTGAGTATTACCATTTAAAGACAATATTGAGCTTATTTATAACAGAAGCATGGCCTCTGGCCCGTATACAAGATAGTTTATCATATTTAGTCTGTTCTCTCGGAGTTACACTACATCTTCATAGTTAACAAGAAGTTAATGAAAGCTAACACGTTTGCCTTGGCCACACAACTGCATGAATGAAACTTTAAGTGTCATACAAGACAACTTTATTGTTGTTTGATGACACTGGAATTGCATTAGTCATCCAGTTGGTTAGAATCTTACGGAATAAGATCTTCATAAATATTTGTGTTTCCATAACACCATGCAGGAATCACTGGCAAGCTCTCATGGTTCTCAGTGCGGTTTTTGTACTCCTGGGTTTATCATGTCAATTTATGCACTATTGAGGTCAAGTCCAACACCGCCCACAGAAGAGCAAATTGAAGAATGCCTCGCTGGAAATTTATGCCGTTGCACTGGTTATCGGCCGATTATTGATGCATTTCGAGTATTTGCTAAAAGTAACGATGCTTTATATACTGGCACATCTTTGCCAACAGTGGAAGGAGGTGGGTCTGTGTGCCCATCAACCGGTAAATCTTGTACGTGTAAATCCAACATTTTAAACCATGAAGAAACCTGTGAACCTAAAAAAGCTTGTGGAACTAGGTATGAACCCATCTCTTATAGTGTGGTGGATGGGAGCACGTATAGAGACAAAGAGTTTATTTTTCCCCCTGAGCTGCTATTGAGGAAATTAACCCCCTTAAGCTTGATTGGATTTGGTGGACTTAAATGGTATAGACCCTTAACACTTAAACAGTTGTTGGAGTTAAAAGCAAAATACTCAGATGCAAAATTGTTGATAGGTAATACTGAGGTTGGAATAGAGACGAGATTGAAGAGGATGCAGTATCAGGTCTTGATCTCTGTTGCACTTGTACCTGAACTCAATATCTTGAGTGTCAAGGATGATGGCTTAGAAATAGGTGCTGCAGTGAGACTGACTGAACTTCTACAAATGTTTAGAAAGGTTGTGCATGAGCGAGCTGCTCATGAAACATCATCTTGTAAGGCCTTTATTGAACAGTTACGGTGGTTTGCTGGGACTCAAATAAAAAATGTTGCTTCTGTTGGAGGGAATATATGTACAGCCAGTCCAATATCAGACTTGAACCCTCTCTGGATGGCTGCAAGGGCAAAGTTCATTATCATTGACTGCAAGGGCAACATTAGAACAACTCTGGCTGAAAATTTTTTCCTCGGTTATCGAAAGGTGGATCTTGCTAGTGGTGAAATCTTGCTCTCTATATTCTTGCCATGGACCAGGCCTTTTGAATATGTGAAAGAATTTAAGCAGTCTCACCGAAGGGAGGATGATATTGCACTTGTGAATGCTGGGATGCGTGTCTGTCTAAAGGAAGATGGTGAAGAGTGGTTAGTTTCAGATGCATCAATTGTTTATGGAGGGGTGGCTCCTCTTTCGTTTTCTGCTACAAAAACAAAAGAATTTCTCAGGGGGAAGTATTGGAATCGGGAGCTTTTTCAGGGTGCTTTGAAAGTCCTTGAGACAGATATTTTGCTTAATGAAAATGCTCCCGGTGGTATGGTGGAGTTTCGCAAATCTTTGACTCTTAGTTTCCTCTTCAAATTTTTCCTGTGGGTTTCACATCAGATCAATTGGAGGGGTTCCTTTGGGGATGGTATACCATCATGCCATTTATCGGCTGTACAACAATCCCTTCGCCCACCAGTTATGGGAAGTCAAGACTACGAAATTAGAAAACACGGGACATCTGTTGGCTCTCCTGAAGTTCATCTTTCAGCAAGACTTCAGGTTGGTAAATGAGATGAACAAGATGCCTATTGGCAGCATAATCATATCTTTGCTAAGCAGTAGATATTGAGCATCCTTTTCTAGATATGCACACGTGTGAAGAAGAAAAATGTTTTTTCTTCACTTTAAACACCATTGTAATTGGTAAGCTGGAAAGAAATAAGGCCGTCTGGAATACTAGTTTCTAAGTAAAGTTTGTCTTTTATGTGCATGCATATGCTTGACCACTGGTCCATTGTTAAATTGTCTCTATTTGCTTCTTTCTGTTGGTGTCCTGGATGAGGTGTCATGGGAATTTTGGTTCAGCCAAGGTTAATAATTCTTCATTTGTTTAATATATTTTTGTTATTATTCTTTTTTTTTTGTCTGAGACCGTCCAGTGTCCAGCCCGATGGGCGGACTAATCTGGACCGACCCGGGTAGGACCTCAAAGGGTGGTAAAGGTCTCTCAGCAAGTATTTAACGCAACTACATTCTCAGAGATTCGAACTCAAGACTTCTGGTTAAGTGGTGACGGACCCCTACCATCCGCACCAGTGCTTACTGGTTTTTGTTATTATTCTTGTTGCATGAAGTAGGTACAATGTGATTATGATGGGATGATTCCTTGATATTGTTGTTCCTATTATCACTTGAGCACTTCACATGGCTGGATATGCAACTGAATGATCTCTTTAATAATGCTGATTTTGTAATTTACTCGTTATCATTTTCTATAGGTACTGTTATTCCCTTCTTGTCTATTAATTAGTGGCTCGTGAAATGTGTAAATTCCATTAGGTTACAGGGGAGGCAGAATATGCTGATGACACACCAATGCCTTCTAATGGATTGCATGCTGCCTTGGTATTGAGCACAAAACCTCATGCGCGAATAGTTTCAATTGATGATTCAAGAGCCAAATCTTCACCTGGATTTGCAGGCTTATTTTTGGCAAAAGATGTGCCTGGTGATAATCACATTGGACCCGTGATTGATGATGAGGAGCTATTTGCTTCAAAGATTGTCACTTGTGTGGGTCAGGTAATAAAGCATTCTTTCCAAAAAATGTAAGCTATTTCCTTATCTGTTCTCTAATCCACACAAACATGTGTACGCTATCTGCAGGTTATAGGAGTGGTTGTTGCTGATACACACGAAAATGCCAAACTAGCAGCAAGAAGAGTTCATGTTAATTATGAAGAGCTCCCAGCAATATTGTCAATACAGGAAGCCATTAATGCTAAAAGCTTCCACCCTAATACGGAGAAGTGTTTGAGAAAGGGTGACGTGGACATATGTTTTCAGTCAGGTCAGTGCGATAGGGTCATAAAAGGGGAAGTTCAAGTAGGTGGTCAGGAGCACTTTTACTTGGAACCGCAAAGCAGCTTAGTTTGGCCAATGGATAGAGGCAATGAAGTGCATATGATTTCATCCACCCAAGTAAGTTATTTGTTTCCGAGACAAGTGGAGTAAAATGACTATTATTTAAGAAAAAATTTAAAATGTGAGTAATTAAGCTGGACTCAAACTAGGGAAGCCTAGAGGTGTGGGTTCAAATAGGGAGCTACGGCTGATGGTAGACAGATATGGTAGTTAGACTATTGTTCTCTGTGGTGCTCTGCATTTTGGTCTCTGCTGTTGGTGATTTTAACTTTGACTTTAAGATAGTTGAACTAGGATTAGCTAGAAAGCATTCTCACTGTAATTATATTTATAACTGTGCCTAACACAGAAACAGTGCAGGCTCCTCAAAAGCACCAGAAGTATGTGGCTCATGTTCTTGGTCTCCCAATGTCGAAAGTAGTTTGCAAAACAAAACGACTTGGTGGTGGATTTGGTGGAAAGGAGACAAGATCAGCTTTCATTGCTGCGGCAGCCTCTGTCCCATCATATCTATTGAATAAGGCTGTGAAAATCACATTGGACAGAGATGTAGACATGATGATAACTGGCCAGCGCCACAGCTTTCTTGGGAAATACAAGGTACCATGGTTTCTTAAGCATTTTTATGGCACGTTTTTATATTATGAATATGTATCTGAAGTTTGCTCTGTAAACTACAAGAGTGTTTTGTGATAGCAGTTCATGTATATTTATTGAGAAATTCCATAAATCACCATTTTCTTACTTTCTGGTGACCTTGTGGTTCCTGAATTATCTATCTGCTTTCCAACGAAACGAACATTAGAGATGCTTGAATTATAGGATTTGGAATCTTTCTTGGATATTCATGTTGTCATTTTGTTTTACAATCTGCGAATTCGCAAATCCATGCTTTACTGCCAGGATGTGTACAGCAATTTTCCGAGCATCAAAAACCATTTATTAAATACAGAGCACGTAGAAAGGAGGGAAAGAGAGTTGTATAATTTTTTGTTTTTATCCAGCGAGGTAGATGATGTTGTATGAAAGGAGTGTGATCATAGGATTCATAGAGGGCTTCCACCCGGCAGTTCTTCTCTTTGTTTTGACGATTGAGAGCAAGATTGCTTGCTAATAAAAAATCTACTATACCCTTATCATAATTCTGCTTCATGGAAGTTTGCAGATATTGTAATATTGTTGCATTCCTGTTGTGAGACAATTCAAGTTCCTTGTTGCTTCATTGGAGTTGAATCTAACAAAGAACTCACAGAAGAAACTTGCTCCATTTAGGTTGGATTCACAAATGAGGGTAAAGTGCTTGCACTGGATCTTGAAATATACAATAATGCTGGAAATTCTCTAGACCTGTCTCTGGCTGTCCTTGAACGTGCGATGTTTCACTCTGACAATGTCTATGAGATGCCGAATGTGAGGATTCTGGGAAGCGTTTGCTTTACAAACTTCCCCAGTCACACAGCATTCCGTGGATTTGGGGGTCCTCAAGGTATGCTTATAGCTGAGAATTGGATTCAAAGAATTGCCGTAGAACTTAACAAAAGCCCAGAAGAGATAAAGGTAGGTTAATGTCATCGTGGAAGGCTTTTTTTGTGCTACACATTTTATATCCTCTGTCCTCATTATGCATTGTTATGCCCTTCCTTCAATTTCAATTTTTGCAGGAAATAAATTTTCAAGGTGAAGGATCAATATTGCATTATGGTCAACAACTCCAATTTTGTACACTGTCCAAGCTCTGGAAGGAATTGAAGTTGTCTTGTGATTTTTTGAAGGCTCGTGAAGAAAGTAATCACTTTAATCTTCACAATCGGTGGAAGAAGCGTGGAGTTGCTATGGTCCCAACAAAATTTGGCATATCTTTTACCACAAAGATGATGAACCAGGTATTCCCAAATTACATGGCTGAAGTTGGCTCAATATTGGGCTTAATATTTTTCTCGTCAAAATGTTTTAATCCCATGTATATCTGCTGATTGTGATGATTTGCATACCTTTTTTAATGCATTTAGGCAGGTGCACTTGTTCATGTCTATACAGATGGGACTGTGTTGGTTACACATGGAGGTGTTGAGATGGGTCAAGGATTACATACAAAAGTTGCCCAAGTTGCTGCTTCTGCTTTCAACATCCCCCTCAGTTCGGTGTTTATATCAGACACAAGTACTGACAAGGTATTAAATCTATATTGCAACCCAGAAATTGATGTTATGGCCTGTCCTACGGCCCTGTGTATTTTTTTTGTTTTTTTGGGGGGGTGGGGTGTTGAGTTGTTAGGAAGGTTGATTAGGATTATCAATTTAATTTATCGCACATGTTAACAGTTGAAAAGCTTAGATAGTTGATATTTTCCCTTCCCATTTTCCTGCCAAAGTAGGTACCTAATGCATCGCCAACAGCAGCTTCTGCAAGCTCTGACATGTATGGAGCAGCAGTGTTGGATGCCTGCAAACAGATAAAGGCACGGATGGAACCTGTTGCCTCTAAACATAATTTCAGCTCCTTTGCTGAGGTATCCTGGTTTTCCTGCTCCATGACGTGCATTTTGTAATTTTTAGAGCGAAACTCGGTGTTTTATATTTTCTGGTCAAAATAGTGAAATACTACAATATATTGCAGCATTTAGATTCGTCATCCCTTGAATAATTTCTGTGAATAGTGAGTTTGTGCCTCCACTCCAGTTAAGGCTACAAATTTATTTTGTATTTATAATTTTTGTAGCTGGCTGGGGCATGCTATGCACAGCGGATAGACCTTTCTGCTCATGGATTTTACATTACACCTGAGATCGGATTTGATTGGATCACTGGTAAAGGAAACCCATTTAGGTACTTCACCTATGGGGCTGCTTTTGCTGAGGTTGAAATTGACACCTTAACTGGAGATTTCCACACTAGGACAGCAAATATTATTCTGGATCTTGGGTATTCACTCAATCCAGCCATTGATGTCGGACAGGTGCCGTCATTCTAACTTCATTCCTCCTTCCTTCCTCTTGTCATACAAAACTTCATCCATCATGACAAGTTATATCTTATATTGCCGTTAACTTCCTCCGCTGCAAGTTTATGCATCATCTGAATAGGCCTTTTGCAACAGAAATCAAGAAATTCATGATGTTCTGAAATACATTCCATTTCCTTTTTGACTCGGATTATATACTTCTGTCTAATTTGTCAGATTGAAGGGGCCTTTATACAAGGTTTGGGGTGGATAGCCCTGGAAGAAGTAAAGTGGGGAGATGCAGCTCATAAGTGGATCCCACCTGGCTGCCTGTACACATGTGGGCCTGGAAGTTACAAGATTCCATCCCTGAATGATGTCCCATTCAAATTCCATGTCTCACTTCTAAAGGTATACATTATGAACTCCTGCTAAATGCATGGGAAATGAACTATTAGTCTATCATTGTCCCCCCAATACCCCCTCCCTGCCAGTTTCAGTGTATTCTCTTCTGACTCCTCCATATGGTAATGCATTGAAGAGGCATGTCTATCTGGAACCAGAAAACAACAGTTTGTTTTTTGTTGGACTGAAGAACATTTAAGTCTCTTTGCTTGGTCAAAGCAACCTGCTCAGGATAGATGGTCCTGACAAAATGAAATTTGCTTTTCAATGCGATTGAAAGTGGGCGAACTGTTTATTTGGCAATTGACAGGGTCATCCAAACGTAACAGCCGTTCATTCATCAAAAGCTGTTGGCGAGCCTCCATTTTTCCTGGCTTCAGCTGTCTTTTTCGCGGTCAAAGATGCTATAGCAGCTGCCAGAGCAGAAACTGGAGATCACGAGTGGTTTCCTCTCGATAGTCCAGCGACCCCTGAACGAATCCGGATGGCTTGTTTAGATGAATTTATTACTCCATTAATAAGCACTGATTACCGGCCTAAGATTAGTGTCTGATGTGCCGCACACAATTATACATCTACTCTGTGTTTGGCATTTCATGATCAATGCCATTGTGTACATGCTTCGTGGGATTTTAGCCCACGTTTGTTGTTATTACATGGAAACTGGTAATTGTAAAATATGTCTGGATGGTATGCAGAATGATAGAAGATGAAAATGGTTACTGCAACACAAAACATTATTGTAGTCATTGACAATTTACTTAATTTTGGGCGGTGTTTGGTTCGTGTCACGTAATTGGCACTGGAGTTTGCCTCATTTTGTTTTTCACTAACCATAGAAAGCGTACTTCTGTATATGTTAATAACATACAATCGAATTGTGATGCAGGGAATTGTAGGAACTGTAGGAAAGAGTCACCTATGATTATATAGTCATAAAAATAAAAAAAATAAAAAAGAGTAATGATAAGTGTCTTAAAAATTGTATTATTAAACATTCTAAAATATATAATAATAAAAAAAAATTATTTATTTTTTTAATGTCGTTAAGCTAAAAAAAAAATTAAGTTGATATTTTTTATAATTAAACATTTTAAAATATTTTATGATAAGACTTTTAGAATTTTTACCATTATTCTAAAGATGAATATGAGTTGAACAAAAAATTAGTATTTGCTATCAATTAGAGCATCAATTATTGGTTAATGACTTAATTAATAACGCAATAGCGTAGACACAGAAACCAAAATTTCTTGGTTAGGTATTCACAAGTTGAACACAGCTGTGCTAGCATGGGTTAATTAAAAGTCAATTTTTCCAGAATCTGATTGCTACCTGATTTAGTGATTGAACATATGTGCTCCGAGGTACGCACAATTAGGGGTTCAAAATTTCTTTGATCAGACGGGCAATAAGGCCCCATCAAGTGCTAAAAGGTTACATTTATTTATATTTACTCCTTGATTGTCTCCTGCTAAATTACAAGTGGAGTGTTGCATCCAAATTAAGATTTGGATGTCGATTGCATTTTCTAATTAGATCATTGGTTTGTCTGTCATGTACCACCCTGGATATAACGTCTTATACTCTTACTCAGAATTTGGTATTAACTGTGCTTAGACAGTCTTCTACAAATCTACACCGAATTCTCAACAACCATATGGTTGGAGTTTCATTTCATAAAAATGTAGTTTCTTAATTTTGGGCATAACCTTGTTCACCCAAAATAATAATAATTATAAAATAATAATAATAATTTGCTGGTATGACTATTTCAACGCAATTGTAAGTGTGTTCGGAAGAGAGTCATTATAGACAGAAGTTTGTGGAATCCGACTGACCATATCTTAGACTTAGCGTATGAACAGAAGAGAATATGATGGTTTATTATGAGTTTGCTATGGTAGATGCATTGAAACTTATTAAAAAAACAAAGGGCACTGTTACAATTCGGATAAAAAGTTGTTCAAAAAAATGTCTGAATGTAATTGATTAAATACAGTTTGCAACTATTTTGATTTTAAGTGCAATTAAAAAAAAATTATTATTATTTCTTTACACACTGAATTTAATTGGTTACACATTAAATCTAATCAGTTACATTCGAGCGTTTTCTTTATACACTTTTTATCCAAAATTCTAACTTTTTCCAAAAAAAAAAAGGGACAAACAAAAAAAAAATTTTGTTACCTGCCTGCAAGGAGAGCCACGGGAGGGAGATCCTCCATATAAACGCAGGCTCTGGAGGCATGGGTCCATAATCCAACTCTTCTTTGCTTCTCTTATTTAGAAAGCATTGAAACAAGTCCCAAAAACAAGAGTTGGGAGAGTAACCAATGTCCCCAAAAATGGCCAATATTTGGCAGCACATAGCACTTGCCATCGCATTGTGCTTCTTGGCTACTATTGTAGCTGCCGATGTTGATGGCAAAAAGAACAAGTCTCCTCCACCACCGTCACCATCGCCGCCTTCTCCATATGTTTACATATCCCCACCCCCTACGC
The DNA here is from genome assembly GCA_037832335.1 of Carallia pectinifolia. Classification (NCBI taxonomy): domain Eukaryota; kingdom Viridiplantae; phylum Streptophyta; class Magnoliopsida; order Malpighiales; family Rhizophoraceae; genus Carallia; species Carallia pectinifolia. The sequence continues at coordinate 26,381,235 of CM075452.1, forward strand.
CTTATGTCTACAAGGCTCCACCTCCTCCATACATCTACAAGTTTTCGCCTCCTCCATCAACTTCACCACCACCTCCGTACGTTTATAAGTCAACACCACCCCCATCACCTTCACCTCCTCCCCTCTATGTCTACAAGTCTCCCCCTCCACCATCTCCCTCCCCACCACCTCCATCACCTTCACCACCACCTCCCTATGCTTACCAGTCACCACCACCTCCATCACCTTCGCCACCACCACCCTATGTATATAAGTCACCGCCTCCTCCATCACCTGCACCACCTCCTCCTTACGTCTACAAGTCTCCACCTCCACCATCTCCATCCCGGCCTCCTCCCTATATCTCCAAGTCTCCACCACCACCTTCCCCATCTCCTCCACCTCCTTACTACTACATATCTCCACCACCCCCATCTCCCTCACCACCACTACACGAATACTACTATAACTCTCCTCCACCTCCCAAGTACTAAACTGTGCTCCGTAATTTCAAGTAAGTAGTCGCAAGATAATTTATAGAATTGGTTATTGATTTGCTTAATTACACAACTCCTTTTGTCCTTTGTATTCCTTTCATCTGACATTGAACAAACAGCTCTGTTGGTCATTGCAGGTTTTAAACTAATTCAAAGAATAATGATCAAAGTGTTCAATCTTCACCCATTTTATCCCATTCCACATGACCTTCTCAAGGGCTAGCTGAAGCATAGACGTGATACGTGCCACTCTTTACAGGACCGCATATGGGAGTTGATTGTTTTCTATTCTAGTTGTTCGTTTTTTGTCCTTCATCTTTTGTCGCACAATAAATAAATTCTGTTCTTTCTAAATTTGTCATCATGTTTTGATGGTTGAAATAAGAGAGGAAATCCTTTTTTCCTCATATATATTGTTTGATTCCATCTCCTTCGCATTCCTTCTTTGTGGACTATACATAGACATTCAGGCAAGGTAGGGATGCAACCGGACACCTACCCTTTGTTTGGGAAAAAATGTAAGAACAGATAAATATGAGAAAAATGAATATTGAAAGATATAAATATATTTTATCTCTCTTATGTTTAAAAATGTGTAATATGAAAAAAAAAAGTTAAAAATATGGTATTTAAGAATGAACGGAAGGTAAGAAGAAAGAAATAAAAAATATTATAATATCTATTTTACTTTTAAAAAATAAAAGTTAAAAAATAAAAATAAAAACAAAGAAAGTAATTTAACTAAAAAAAAAAGAGGCCGTTGGCCTGCCCATTCCGTGCAATTCCCCTCAAAATTGGAGGAAATTGCTTTTTGTGGGCGTGGGAAAAAATCATAACCATGTTCCCAAATAAGGAGAGGTACCTCATTCTACCTCTCATTCTTTCCCCTTGCATGGAATTCCCTTCACTTTTTTTCGTTTCCAAATAAGGGGCTAGAGACACAAATACTACATAACACTAAGATTTTAAGAGTCGGATCAGTCATTAAATTAGAAAACTCAGATGTTCAAAATTCAATCAGTTCAACCGAGTTAGTCGTGGTCGAACCAGTAAAATCGATATTTAATATTAAAAATATAAAATTTGAATAATTATATATATTTATCTAATATATTAATATTTAAAATATAATATTATATAAGATATAAGTATAGAATACTTATATTTGTAATCTTAATATATATAATTTATAATTTATTTAAAATGAAAACTTATCAATCTTATCTTATAATTTATAAATTTGTATTTTTATAATATAATTTAACATATGTTTCAAAAAAAGGCCGTTAAATATCTATAACTCATTTAATTTATTTCTAAAAATATACCATTTATATATTTGTAAAATAGTAAATATTTTTTGTAAAATAAAAATATGTTAATTACTTTTGAAAATGGTAATGTATTAATTATTTTTTTTAAAAAAATTGAAATGTATTAATGACTTTTGAAAGAAAGTAGACATGTAGGTATTTAGTAAGATAAAATATTAATTAATTTTAACTAAGATATGCTGACATTTTTTTATATTTATATTTATTTCATTTTTTTGGATGTTTTTTTTTTCCTTTTTGAACCAAACCGTTTTTGATTGGAAAAATTGGGACTGGTTCTCCGATTCTCAGTTCAACCGACCGGTTCACCCAATTCTTAACCAGTTCTTCAATCCAACGATTTTTTAAAATTAACCGGACTGGTTCAAAGGCCGGTTCCTAAGTTTTTCAGTTGAACTGGCTGGACCAGTCCAGTTCTTTTACCACTGCATAACACACATACATGCAAGCGTTTATTGCTTACATAGCCTATGCACCTATGCCAAACTCATAGGCAACGACCATAAACTCAATTAAAGCAATGACAACAACCAAGGTCGAATTTATATAAAATGAATTAACCCTTTGTTTGGGAAAAAAAATGTAGAAAGAGAGGAATATGAGAGTAATGAATACTGAAATAGAGAAATATATTTTATCTCTCTTATGTTTGGAAGTGTAATATGAGGAAAAAAAGTTAAAAATACGGTATTTAGGAATGAACGGAAGGTAAGAAGAAAGAAAATAAAAAATATTGTAATACTTATTTTACTCTTAAAACATAAAAGTTAAAAAATAAAAATAAAAACAAAAAACTAGGGCCCGTTTGGAGACACTGTCAGTTTTTTGTTTATGTTTTTCATTTTCTGTTTTTTGTTTTTGCTGTTTGCTGAATTTTTATATTTATTGCTGTCAATTTTTGTTTTTTTTTCCTATAAGAATAAAAAAAATAGATAGAAAAAGGATAGTGAGAGAAATGATAAAAAGAGCATAAATATAGAGAGAAAAATGGGAGAGAGAGATATAGAGAGAGAATGAGTGGAGAGAATGGTAGAGAGAGAAAAAGAGAGAAGAAAGAGAATGAGTAGAGAGAATGACAGAAAGAGAAAGGATTGAGAAAGAATGAGTAAACAGAATAGTAGATAGAGAAAAATGAGAGAGAGAGGGTAGAGAGAGAATGAATAGAGAAAAATGACAGAGAGAGAAAAGAGAGAGAGGGTAGAGAAAGAACGAGTGAAGAAAATGATAGAGTGAGAAAAATTAGAGAGAGAGAGGTTAGAGAGAGAATGAGTAGAGAGAATGGTAAAATAAGAAAAAAGAGAGAGAGTATAGGTAGAGAGAGAAAAAGGAGAGAGAGAGGGTAGAGAGATAATAGTAGAGTGAGAAAAAGGAGAGAGAATGTGGGTAGACAGAAAGGAGAGAGAATCTACGTAGATAGAGAATGGTAGAAAGAAAAGAGAGAGAGAGAGAGGGTAGAGAGAGAATGAGTAGAGAGAATGATAGAGTAAGAAAAAGAAGAGAGAATGGTAGAGAGAGAAAAATAAGAGAGAGAGCGGGTATAGAGAGAATGAGCAGAGAGAATGATTGAGGTAGAAAAAGGAGAGAGAGAGTGGGTAGAGAGAGAATTAGTAGAGAGAATGGTTGAAAGAGAAAAAGGAGAAAGAAGGTAGAAAGAATGAGTAGAGAGGGCAGAGAGAGAGAGGGCAGAAAAAGAATGATAGAGATAGAAAGAGAGAGAGAGGGTTGTAAACACCAAAAAAAAAAAAAAATCAATGCATACCCTACATGAAAGCAACAAGTGCATGTATATGAAAATGATGATTTCCATTTGGTTGATGACCATGCAAAATGTCAAAATTCAACCACCAAAGAGGGTCCTTGCCTTGTAGGATCCTACTCATGATGAATCATATGGAAATTTTAATTTCCATTTGATTGCAAAATGTCAAAATTCAACCACCAAAGAGGGCCCTTGCCATGTATGATCCAAGTTATACAATTTTGGCATCCATCCTCTCCCAAAACCCTATAAATAGGGATCCCCTCAAAGCCTTTCAATCCATCCCAAGCAAAGCAAATTATTCATCTTCTAAAGCTTTGCATCTCTTCCTTTCTCTCTCTAAATATTTTGGGTGTATGCTCTCTAACTGCCACTAAGTTGGATCCGCTAGATCAAAAACCCAAGATATTAAATATCCGAGTGGGATCAAGCCTCCTACGGCCCTCACCGAAGTCCATCCAGTTCGAGTGGGATCAAGCCTCCTACGGCCCTCACCGGCGTCCATCCAGTCCGAGTGGGATCAAGCCTCCTACGGCCCTCACCGAAGTCCATCCAGTCCGAGTGGGATCAAGCCTCCTACGGCTCTCACCGGAGTTCAACTAATCCACTTGAAATCAAGTTTCGGCCCTCAGTGGGATCCATTTCCTACAGTTCAAGTTCACGCTGTGGAAATTCACCATCTCTCGGTCAAAATTAAGCCTTCACGGCCCTTGACTAAATTACACAGGAGCATTAATCGGAGGATCTACCCAGAGATCGACCCCACATAAATTTCTTTTTATTTTACAATTTTTTATTGTAAGTTGTTTCTGTATTTTTTGAGTCTAACTGTTACAGGCTTGAAATTTACAGCTTTACAAATTTTGGCACGCCTAGTGGGACCTCTTCACCTCCCATCTCTTGTTCCTTAAAAAAAAAAAAAACAAGCAAAAAGAAGCAGCGGGAAAAAGAAAAAAAGAAAAAAAAAGAGCCGAGAAAAAGAAAAAAAAAAAGACAAAACAGAGAAGAAGACAAAAAAAGGGTAAAAAGTAAAAAAGTAAAAAAAAAAAAAAATTTCCTGCAGGTATCCAGTTTCATCAAATGGCACCAAAAAGGAGTACAACCACTGCTACAAAAAAGAGGGCAACTGCTCCACTGCCTGCATCAACTACGCTACCTGGGTACGCAGGACCACAAACACGCGGACGGACATAGTTCCTTGCCACTCAAATGAGTCCACAGACTCGCGCACGAACAAAGTTCCTCGCCACCAACAAAGTTAAAATTGAGAACTTGCAGCTCACACAACAGTTAGATTTCTCACGTGACTCTGTCACTAAACAGAGGAGTCGATCACTTAACCCTACCGAAGTTAGGGGCAGAGCATCAAATTCTGCCCAACAGCAGAATCCGACCTATTCTGCACAAACGAACACAGAGGAAGAAGAAGATCCCTCTACTCCAGTCTTCTATAGAGCATCAAATTCTGTTGAACAGCAAAATTCAACGCGTTGTGCTGAAACAAGTCAGGAAAGATCAGACGGGCCCTCTACAACAGTCTTCCGTGGAGAACCATCTACCAATGCTGACGTCAGGCTGACCAACACCACCAACATAGAAAAAATGTTTGCAGATTTAAACCGCGGATATTCACGGCTGATTAGCGGATATGCACAGTTGATTGAAAATATGAAGAAATTAGGTCAGCAAATGGACAACGTCAGCAAAAGGCATCACCAAGCCCAACCCACTGATGCTGTAAACCGCGAAGATCGTCCTCAATCATCTCGATTTGGGGGGACAGTTTTTAGCCAATCGGATCAACAGAAGGACGAGAGTACCGACTCAGCCACAAGCTCATTTCCAAGTGGGATGGGTCATGTCTAGATCGAAAAAAAATGCTTCCATGTTATCAGGTCAGAAATGCATTTCGACCTAACCCAATAAAGCAGGTAAATTTCGGAACTACTGCTATGTTAAAAAGAATAAAAAAAAAGAAAAAAATTCTCAAAAAAAAAAGGCAAAAAAAAAGGAAAAAGAAATTCAAAAAAAAGAAAGAAAATAAAAATAAAAAAGCAAAAAAAAAAGTTCTTAAAAAAAAAGCAAAAAAAAGAAAAAAAAATAAAACAAAATAAAAAATAAAAAAAATGTAAAAAAAATTCAAAAAAGATTAAAAAAATGCAAAAAAAAAAAGAAGCACAAAAAAAAAAAGCAAAAAAAAAAATTCTGAAGCTCTTGTGCATTGTCAGAATTCTTCCTCAAAATCCAAATCTAGATTCGGAGGCAGATCTCAAACCCCAATTCAAAACCCAACAAATCCAAATTCGGGGGCAAAATCCAAGTCCGAACCCAAATTCTAGTTCAAAATCCAAATCCAAATTCAAACTCGGGCCTAAAGCCCAAATTCAAATCCAGGCCCAAAAAGCCTAAACTCAAATCCTAGCCTAAAATCCAAATTCAAACTTGGGCTCAAAACCCAAATTCAAATCCAGGCCCAAAAAGCCTAAACTCAAACCCTAGCCCAAAGCCCAAATTCACCAAATCTAAACTCGGGCTCAAAACCCAAATCCAAGTTCCAACTCATAACCTAAATCCAGATTCGGGGGCAAAGCCTAGACCCTGAATCAAAACTCAAGTCAACAGCTCAACAGCTCACCAAACAGCTCACCAGCTCAACAGCTCAGCAGCTCACCAGTTCAACAGGTCAGCAGCTCACCAAACAGCTCAGCAGCTCAACAGCTCACCAGCTCACCAGCTCAGCAGCCAAGCAGCTTAGCAGCTCAACAGCTCAGCAGCTCACCAAACAGCTCAGCAGCTCAACAGCTCACCAGCTCAGCAGCCAAGCAGCTCAACAGCTCAACAGCCAAGCAGCTCAGCAGCTCACCAGCTCGCCAGCTCAACAGCTCAGCAGTTCAACACAACACTCCTGCCTCGCACGAGTATAAAAGGCGACATCACAGTTCAACACTCCTGCCTCGCACGAGCATAAAAGGCGACACTATAGTTCAGCATACTCTTGGCCCGCATGAGTATAAACTGTGAACGACCCAAAAATATAAAAGCAACGGAGGGTTTGAGTCTGAAACTCAGCATCAGTCTCAACTGATCTTCACCACATACCAAGACCTTTGCTCCTCTGCCACAAGAAAGATGGAACCAGTTGCAGAATCTCAAGACAAGGGTGAAGAAAGGTCACCTCGCACAAGGTGGCAACCGACCATGGCACAACTACAAATTTTGGAGGAAGTCTTCCATAACAATGGAGGTATTATTCTTAGTGCATCTCAAATTTACCAAATTGTCTCACGATTGCGCCCGCTCGGGGCAATCGAAGGAAAAAATGTGTTTTATTGGTTCCAGAATCGGAGAAGCAGGAAGAAACCAGCACTGAGAGCTGATTTTTCCAAAGAACAGTCTACCGTTCCGATGGTAGATCCCACCAGTACAACTTCGCCGTCAAATGAAGTAGGTCCGAGTTCTACCACTACAATGGTCTCTTCAGGCTATAACAATCAAAGCAGTAGCCTATGGGAGCATGCGTGCTGGTCCTGGTGGTCTTACGGAGTCAGTCAAGGGTTCATCCCTCCTAGGTACTTAAGTCTAGGAGGATTTTTTCTAGCAGAAAGGAGTCATTCCGGCGAAACTTTGCCTCTCTTTCCAGAATATTCCGGCAGCATCAACCAGCCGGAAAGCGACGTCAACATCATCGGCCCACCAGACGAGGTCGAGCTTGACTTGGAGTTGCGCCTCGGGCCCCGCTAGGACGGCCGACAAGATAAGGTGCAACGACTTTGGCAGCACACGGTACCGACTTCTGCAGCACACGGCAACGACTTCTGCAACACACGGTAACGACTTTCGTGACACGCATCAGCCGCTGCCTCTTTTGTCTCTTATACAGGAAATGGACGTGGATGACCCTGCTCAATTCTGCGTACCTTCTTTTTGACTTTTCAAAAAAAAAAAAGTTTAAAAAAAAAAAATCTTTATCATATGTATATATATCTTGCATTCCCGAGTTACAATACTCACCCCTCAGCTCTTCTTTCTCAAAAGAAAATGGTTAGTCTCTACACTTGTCTCAGGAAGTTCTTTGATCAAGAAGTTGGAGGCGCACGAGCTAAGAAAAGAAGGAGTAGTCTTTCTCGAGGGATCCCTAGAAACCCTCGAAACTCATTCTCCAACGCCATCGGTGTCATGGAGTTCCAACTACTCTCCTTAGTTCACATCTATCGCAGCGAGCCGAGAAGTTCTGATCGTCCTCCTGGATCTACAAATGCAGCGACGTGCAGGGAAGTTCCAACTACTCTCCTTACGTCGAAGCAGATTCGGGAATCATCACCATAACCCGTCTTTCTGTGCGCAGGTCTTAAAGTTCCAAAGTGCTGGGCCTTCCTCTTGGGGAGGTTCAAGTTCTTTGCCTACCGGATCATCCTCACCAGAGCTCTGGAACTTTAAGACACATAAAAAATCCTTTGCAGGCTATGGAAGCTCGAACGCACCTGGAGCTAGAATGTCAATTTTTATATTGGCTGGGCTGCTAACCTTCTCAAGATCGTATCGGATTCCTATTGCGATCCAACAACAGCAGGCATGGTCAAAGATAGAAGACTCCAACATTCAACGTTCATTAAGACATCTCAAGTTTCAAACTGGACTTCAAGACTCGGTTCGGATCATTACGGTAAAATTCTTCCTTACCGACCGTTGAAGTGGGGGCATTTGTAAACACCAAAAAAAAAAAAAAATCAATGCATACCCTACATGAAAGCAACAAGTGCATGCATATGAAAATGATGATTTCCATTTGGTTGATGACCATGTAAAATGTCAAAATTTAACCACCAAAGAGGGTCCTTGCCTTGTAGGATCCTACTCATGATGAATCATATGGAAATTTTAATTTCCATTTGATTGCAAAATGTCAAAATTCAACCACCAAAGAGGGCCCTTGCCATGTATGATCCAAGTCATACAATTTTGGCATCCATCCTCTCCCAAAACCCTATAAATAGGGATCCCCTCAAAGCCTTTCAATCCATCCCAAGCAAAGCAAATTATTCATCTTCTAAAGCTTTGCATCTCTTCCTTTCTCTCTCTAAATATTTTGGGTGTATGCTCTCTAGCTGCCACTAAGTTGGATCCGCTAGATCAAAAACCCAAGATATTAAATATCCGAGTGGGATCAAGCCTCCTACGGCCCTCACCGAAGTCCATCCAGTTCGAGTGGGATCAAGTCTCCTACGGCCCTCACCGAAGTCCATCCAGTCCGAGTGGGATCAAGCCTCCTACGGCTCTCACCGGAGTTCAACTAATCCACTTGAGATCAAGTTTCGGCCCTCAGTGGGATCCATTTCCTACAGTTCAAGTTCACGCTGTGGAAATTCACCATCTCTCGGTCAAAATTAAGCCTTCACGGCCCTTGACTAAATTACACAGGAGCATTAATCGGAGGATCTACCCAGAGATCGACCCCACATAAATTTCTTTTTATTTTACAATTTTTTATTGTAAGTTGTTTCTGTATTTTTTGAGTCTAACTGTTACAGGCTCGAAATTTACAGCTTTACAAGGGTAGAGAGAGAATGTGTACAGAGAGAAAATAGAGAGAGAGAGGGTATAGAGAGAAGGAGTAAAGAGAGAAAGAGTAGTGAGAGAAAAAATATAGAGGGATAGAGAGAGGATGAGTAAAACGAGATATGGTAACGAGGGTGGATAAAGAGAGAAAATGTCGTGAGAGAAAGTATAGAAAAAAAAAAGTGAAAAACAAAATCAGAAAATTAGTTTTTATGAAAATATAAAAAAAAAGTGAAAAATAAAATCAGAAAGTTAGTTTTTATTATTTTTCTAATTTATTTTTTTTTTTGAAAAACACTTTTAACTTTTTAACAAAAAATAGAAAATAAAATCAATACCAAACATATTTTTTATTTTTTTTGTGAAAAACAGATAGAAAACAAAAAATATAATCCATTCCAAACGGGTTAACCTGTTCGTTTATGTTGGGGTTTTTTGATTTTGGTTGTATTTGGGCTAAGAAAACAGAACGCGCGTTCGGAGGTTGCGGTCAGTTTTGGTTTTTTGCGCCTCAAACTAAACCATTGCCGAAAAATTACAACGTAAGCATAAAACATCCTTCTCACGCTTTCTTCACCTCGCTGCGATTTCAGTTCAAAGGCAATGACGACGAGGTATGCTGCTCTCTACTACTGCCCTTTCTCTTCCCTCGCTCTACCATTGCTTCGTTGCCCTCCTTTTCTCTTTTTTTACTCCACCTTTCCTCTATTTATAAATGACTCTTAATTCTCTCCTTGACTATAAAGTGCTAATCTGTTCTTCAATTCATGAAATTATTTGAGGATTGCCTCTTGATTTTTCATTAATTGATATTAATTTTACTTGCTTTACATTATTTTGCCATTCTAAACCCTAGTTTCCAACACCCTTCTTTCTCAATGTGAGTTTTGTTCTGTTGTCGATCTTCAAAAGCCCATGTTAGATGAAACATGAAAATTAGCAGTAAAATAAATAAAAAATAAATAAATAATCTCTACATTGATGGTACCAAGTCCGGATTGCAGATGATGGAAATTCATTAGGGTAATTAGACCTACAGCTTTCCATCAATTTTCCTTTTCCAGGTTGAAGCATGAAATTGAATTTGCTTTCAATGATTTTTTTTTTTTTGAAAAGTGTTTCTATAAATCGTAAACTAAAAGCAGCTTCTACGGACTGTTTTTTTGTGTTGAAGTTGATTATTCTGGGTTTGGGTTTCTTTATATTTTGTTCTAATTACTTTCTTCTGGGTTTGGATTTCACTTCAAAAACCAATAGAAGCTGGGTTTGGATTACTGTAGAAATTGATTCTTCTGGGTTCTAATTAGGCAACCAAACATTACTTGAAAGCCATTTTGTTTGTATTGGGACTTGTGGCATTTTCGGTAGTAAGTAGTTACCATGTCTTCGTTCATGTGTAATCTGATCTGTGTGCATGTATGAGTGTCTATAGGCACTACGCATATATGGTTTGTCAGATAAGCCGAAGCGTGTTCTTTGCATAATTGATATGTTCTAGTTATTACTAGTTTTGTGGAAATCCCAGTGTGAAGGAGTTTGGATTTAGAATGTTTTAGGGAGAATTATGATTGAACTTATAAACATTCTTTTCAAACCATGTTGCGGATTGGCTAGCCATTTATGCAATTTTCTTGGGCATCCGAGTACATGAATTGCAGCAGCCACTAAAAGCGCTGCGTCCACTTATTCTTTCTGATAGGCTAGGAGTTAGTTTCCAAAGAGCAATTATTTGAATGTGATTGTTCTTTCCATTGAAATCAAAAAAAGAAAAAAAGTCCTTTTAAAAAATCCATTGATAATTTTTTCTACTGTCTGAACAAGAATAATGTTAAGAAGGAGAATGGTAGGCCAAACACTTTCATTATCATTTCTACTGATTAAATTCAATAGTAAATGGTTGTGAACCACCCCCTTTATTACTTTGGGAATGTGAATATGACGCCTTAGTCTTATTATCATGGACCTTTTGTGAATAAATATTTTGTTATTTAGTTGAATTTAGATAATATTACCTATTTATGATGACATAATCAAATCAACATGCTCGTGTGAATGAGAAGAAGGTTATTAAAATTGATTAGACAATATATGGTTAAAGAAAGTTGAAGACATTTTCATTACTCTAATAGAAGAAGAAGGGAAGAAGGATAATACTACATTTGTATTCTTTAGTTTAATTTTAATTTGTATTCTTATTTGTAACTAACTATGAAATATATTTTTTTGTAGGTAATAAAAAATGTGAAACGACTTCAAAAGAAGGGATGTTCAAACTATCACAAGTTGTGCATTATTTTTGGAGATACAACAACAGCGACTGGGTACATGCTTATGCTTCATCAATGCAAAGCCCATCTATTAGGGAGGAAGAAGATAACAGTGGAAAAAATGAGCATATATTTTGATAAACTTCTCTTACAATATATCGATGACACAATGTTGATATTCAAATTAATGATAGAAATAATTCTTCAACCTCACGGAAGACAATAAATGTTAGCCAAGTCAACTATGTTAGATGAGTTGTATTCAAGATAGTATTGCACAAACTTTATGACAAAGATATAATAGTTTGATGTATTAAAGTTTATATTTGCTTATCATATTACAAGTGTATGTAATCTTATGAATTTTTAGATTTTGAACTTTTCGATCATATTGAAAGTTTTAACTTATTTTAGATATTGAAATTATTGTCTCTCTTTTATGAATTATTAATATGTTACATGTTGATAATAATTTCTCATAAAATTCTTGTTTTAAATAAAACTAATTTTGATATAAAAATATTTTTTATAACTGACAACTGAAAACAAATAATTAAAAACAGACAATAAACAGAACTTATAAGATAACTACAACAGAAAATAACAACAGAAAACTGATAGTATAATCAAATGAGAGCCCTAATTTAACTTAAAAAAAAAAAGAGGCAGTTGGCCTGCCCATTCCATACGAGCGATTCCCCCTCTCCCCCCTCCTCACCCCCCCCCAAAAAAAAATAGAGGGAATTGCTTTTTGTGGGCGTGGGAAAAAATCATAACCATGTTCCCAAATAAGGAGAGGTACCTCATTCTACCTCTCATTCTTTCCCCTTGCATGAAATTCTCTATACTTTTTTTTGTTTCCAAACAAGGGGTTAGAGACACAAATACTATATAACATTAAAGTTTTATGAGTCGAACTAGTCATTGAACTAAAAAATTTAGATATTCAAGGTTTAATCGGTTCAATCAGGTTAGTTGTGGTTAAACCGATAAAATTGATATTTAATATTAAATATATAAAATTTAAATAGTTATTTACATTTATAAGTATAGAATACTTATATTTGTAATTTTAATATATATGATTTTTAACTTATTCTAAAATGAAAACTTATTAATCTTATCTTACAATTTATAAATTTGTATTCTTATAATATACTTTAACATATGTTTTAAAAAAATACCGTTAAATATCTATAACTCATTTAATTTATTTCTAAAAATATACTATTCATATATTTATAAAGTAGTGAATATTTTTTGTAAAATAAAAATATGTTAATTACTTTTGAAAATGGTAATGTATTAATTATTTTTAAAAAATTGAAATATATTAATAACTTTTGAAAAAATGTAGACATGTAGATATTTAGTAAGATAAAATATTAATTAATTTTAACTAAGATATGCTGACATTTTTTTATATTTATTTTTTTCATTTTTTGGATGCTTTTCTCCTTTTTAAACCAAACCGTTCTCAGTTGGAAAAATTGCGACTAGTTCTTCGGTTCCTGGTTCAACCAATCGATTCACCCAATTCTTAGCCAATTCTTCAATCCAACGATTTTTTAAAACTAACCGAACTAGTTCAAAGGCCAATTTTTAATTTTTTCAATTAAATCAATCGGTTTAGTCCAGTTCTTTTACCACTGCATAACACACGTACATGCAAGCGTTTATTGCTTACATAGCCTATGCACCTATGCCAAACTCACAGGCAACGACCATAAACTCAATTAAAGCAATGAAACAACCAAGGTCAAATTTTTATAAAATGAATTAACCCTCTAATGGTTTGAAAGGTGTAGTATAAGGCAGTTAAATTAGTTTAAAGAAAACAGAGAGTAAAAAAAAAAAATAACAAAAAGTAAACGTTTACATGGAAAGTCAGATATTTGAGAGAGGACCAGGCCTATACTGCCTAACCATTGGATTTGGACCAAAAGGCCGAACTGAACTCCCTTTTTTTTTTTTTTTTTGACATAGAACTGAACTCCCAATTTAGTGTTGAATTTCTAGCACCAATACATGTGCCTATTTTTAATGTGCAGATTGATGTACTTAATGTAATAAAATTAATAATTTTTGTAATAAAAAATGAAAATAATAGTATTAATTTGTCAGAGAAATTGCTTAATATTGGCCATCGTTATATCTCCCATGAATATGAAAGGTAATATGATAAAACACAAACATTATATATTTAAACTGTTAGTTCCTTCTGGAAATTTATATATATGAATACATACATAGACACATAGATTTGGAAAATATGTAAAACAAAAATTGTCTAAAGATAGACTAGCAAATTTTTTTGTGTATTTTATTTAGGCGTTTTGACATGCATATCGGATACCAATTCCCCCACATGCTTAGCCCATTCTTCTGTTCTACAGAACCAGTAGTTAAACTACATTTATTTATTTATTTTGGTTGAAAAAATGGGAAGATAGGGGTGGTGTCTTACAATTCCGTTAGAGAATATTGTCCCTACTCTCAATGTAACATCTGAATTGTCTGAATAATTACAGTATAACCCAACGTTATAAAGGAGAGAAGTATGTTTAGCCCCACACACTCTGACAGTTTTCAAACTCAAGATCTTTAATTTGGTATCGTTCAATAATTACCACCAAATCACAACGACTGGTGGTATATTACATTTATTTAGTGGTTATCTATCATTCTATTTTGACTTGCAATAAAACTAAAAACACTTAATAAGTGCGTTGGACAATAAGCCACATCACTATATTTGAAATTAAGAAAAATTACGCCAATATGTCCACCCTTCCAGGAATATTTACCCTAACACGCCTAGAAGACTGATTAGCCTAACGTTTAGTTAGATTGGGGGAAGGGGTCGATAGACTTAGCCTAAAGTTGCCTCTCAAAGGAAGAAATAAAAAAGATGGGAATGTCAAACATAGAAATAAAGAGACGAGTAGTTAGTAGAATTCTTGATATTTTCTCAAATAACAAAATGCATCGATAACATTTTTTTTGTCACATTTTATTAATATAGTTGTAAAAATATTAATACTCGTTGCACTTTGACGCGTCTATCGGATAAAAATTCTCTAAAAATGTACTCGTATCTTACGTTTATTACGCCTATATGCCTCTAGCTGAGAGCGTCTAGATCTTTAACAAATTGAAGGGAAATTTCTCTTCCTGGAGGCTTCATTGCCCTATCTATCTATCTATCTTCTTTACCAGCATCTTCTTGTGTTAGTGTTACTTAATTTTTGTTTCTGACGCGTTACATAAATATAATTCTTGACAAAATTGTTTCAATATCGATGCATGCATGCATTTTCTTCTTCAATTTTACTTTCTTCGATACTTTTTGGTTTCTTAAGTCATGACAATAAAATTTACTTTTCTCATTTAAAAATCTTCCACTCCTCCTGCATGTCTTTAGCCTGCATGGGAATATTCTCTAATACAAAGAATTGTAGCAGTTGCGCGTACTGTTCTCGTGGTGTATTTGTATTAAAATTACCGCCTAACAAAAGAAGCTGACTTACTAGAGAAAAATTAATTAACAAATATATGATTACATGCATGTGTAGATTGAAGACCACTCTGGAATCTTAATGCTGACAGCGTGGTAATTAAGAGCGTTGTGTAATGTAATTAGTTATCATTAATATTACCAAATGCAAGTGTACGCAGCAACTAATTGTGTGCAGACGCTCATGAAGCTAAGAGACTATAAAAAGGGTTTAAGTTTCAATTTAAATAGCAAGTTCTTTTCCCACCTGAAGGCAGTTGTAAGGGGAAAAGACAATAAAATTATTTTCGATCCAAAGATCGAAAATGGCGTCAAGGCTATTGCATCATCTGGTGTATGCCTTGGTGTTCAGCTTGATAGTCGTCAACGTGCTGGCAAACGATCAGGATGATAATGAAGACGATGACGGCATCGATGCCCGGTCTCACCATCCTCATCACAGAAGTCCTCCACCACCGCCCAAAAGACCCCCGCCGCCACCAGTACGACCAAAAACACCACCACGGCCACCTCCTCAACCCAAATCACCACCACCACCTCCACCTCAACCAAGAACGCCACCACCACCACCGCCACCCCCACCTCAACCCACATCGCCACCACCACCTCCACCTCAACCAAGAACACCTCCATCACCTTCTCCTCAACCCACATCGCCACCACCACCTCCACCTCAACCAAGAACACCTCCATCACCTTCTCCCCAACCCACATCGCCACCACCACCTCCACCTCAACCAAGAACACCTCCATCACCTTCTCCCCAACCCACATCCCCACCACCACCTCCACCTCAACCAAGAACACCTCCATCACCTTCTCCCCAACCCACATCGCCACCACCACCTCCACCTCAACCAAGAACACCTCCATCACCTTCTCCGCAACCCACACCCCCACTACCACCTCCACCTCAACCAAGAACACCTCCATCACCTTCTCCCCAACCCACATCGCCACCACCACCTCCACCTCAACCAAGAACACCTCCATCACCTTCTCCTCAACCCACATCGCCACCACCACCTCCACCTCAACCAAGAACACCTCCATCACCTTCTCCTCAACCCACATCGCCACCACCGCCACCAACGCCCACACCATCTCAGCCACCAATCAAATCACCATCACCGATACATTCACCCTCTCCGTCAACAATTTCACCAACGCCATCACCTTCTAAATCTCCACCAACACAACCACCACCATTGCCATCTTCACCAATAATTTCACCATCTCTGCCACCGCAAAGTACTTCACCTCCATCTATTTCTCCACCTTTACGACCAATAAGTTCTCCTTCTTCGACCCCGTCATTATCTCCATCAAAACCACCGACAGGAACCACCTCTCCATCACCATCAAAAAATCCACCAACAAAAACACCTCTTACTTCTCCTTCAATACCACCATCTACAATACCTCCACCGCTTGCATCATCCCCGTCTCAATCAATAGTTTCACCATTACAATCACCACCTCCACCAATATCTACTCCATCACATCCACCAACTAGATCTCCACCATCAGTGTCACCATCTCCATCAGTAATTTCTCCATCACCATCGCCCCCAAAATCTTTAAGACCTCCTCCACCTCCACCTCCACATTTAAGGCCTCCTCCCCCTCCGCTTACATTTCCACCACCTCCATCTTTGAGGCCCCCTCCCCCTCCTCCTCCTCCTCCTCACTATAACTACCCTTCCATACCTTATTCATCTGGAGCACATTACTAAGTCTCTTTAAGTTATCTTTAAAAAATACGTAAGTAGAAAATTTGATCATTTATTTATTTTAATTTTTTTCTATAAGATTGCAATCGGTTTTAGGTCATACACCTTTCTCTTCTCTTATTTTTCAACATTAATTAATTATAGTGTTTGCTTGCTTTTTTTTTTTTTTTGTCTTGCAGGTTAATTATGAATAATGCAACCGAAGAGGCATCAAACATCTACTAAGCATTATTAGTATTACGAAATAAGAGAATATGGTGCCTCGAGTCAATAAACTTATATACAAAAATGTCATCAATATTTTGATATCCTTATCTTTATCCCATGCAAGACAAAATGTACTTTCCTTCTTTGTGTTGAGTTATAAATAAAAATGCCCAGATAATATGATTATACATTCACTCTTCAAACATTGTGCTTGAAATCCAGACCATTTGCATAAGCATACGCTTAAGAACAAGACTATTTAATACACACATATCTATACAGGAACAAAATCATCCATAAAGAGTGGCTTAGCCACTTGCCATTAATAAGAAGGTTTAATTCTGTTTTTTTTCTAACATTTTGGGTTAGTAATTATTTTGATGACAAAGATTTTGATAAAGTATTATTTGCGGAAAAATAAATAGGCGAACAAGATTCCCACAAAAGATAAACGTGAATGCAAATTTAACAAGTTCATTTCTTAATTTATCATATAACGGTAAACATTCATAGCCATAGAAAAATTGACATAGAGGGGCAAAAAAATAAAATGTGCAACAAAGATAGTAGGATATGCAAAAATTATATATGATAGTATGTGTAACAATGAATCAAAAATTGAATTTCACGCTCGTTGCACATCATTTTATGTTTATGGCACACTATATTATTTTTATTGCACATAGGATTTGTTTGGGCATGAAACTTAAATTTGAAAAAAATGATTTTTTAAGTTTTACTGCCCATGAGTAGGAGCGGATTCAGAAAATCTTTTTAGGAGAGCCAAGTTATACATACAAAACAGCTTGGCAATCAGGCAATAAAAAGAAGAGATAATATCAGGCAATCTTTTGGAAAATCAGGCAATTTTAAAACATTATAAGAAGAGATAATATGCATATAAAAAGGAACAGTGGAATAATTTGTATGGAGAAAAGGGTAGTTTACATAGAGATTCGAGGCAATTTACATGGATAGAGGCGATTGAAGACAAGGCAAAGAATGTGAGAAGGGGGAGAAGGGACTAATTTAAATGGGACAAAAGGTAAATTATCCAAAAAAATTGTAGTTACTTTTCTTTGGGGCAGGGGGGGCGATTCTCCGGCCCATAGCCGTCCATGCCCTCCAATGTACAATTCTGTTTCCTCTTTTTTTTTTTATAAAAAAAAATAATTTTTAGTAAGCTTCATTCATTGGTTACTGTCTCACGAAGTCTGGCTGCCTATTTCCTAATATATTGGCAAGATAACGGTATAACTTAAACATTTAAGTGAAGTCTTTTTCGTATTTTGAGTTTTCAGGCATACAATGTGCAGTGGTTTAGTGCAATGGCAAAACAAGGATATCTGTGTTGATCTATTATTGTAGTTGGTGTCTCCTTACGTAAATTGCCTTAAATTCTACGGGGATAATACATCTCTTTTGAAGCCCATATCGGTTAGTATTTATCGCATGCAAAGGAATTGTCAAGGCAAGGTTTCATGTGTCTTCCCCGATGCATATATACCTCACCCTTATCAAGTCTCCTGTAAATATACAACAGAGAAAAACCACAATGCACGTTGTATGAATAAAAGGACATGGTGATTAGTGTTGTTAGAATCGGATGGAACCGATTCAAAACTAAGTTTTTCCTTAGACTATCTTAAAATTAAGTACATATTTTTTCACATTAATCGATACATTTATGATCCTACACCTTAGCCCGTGTCTGGGTAGAGGGCATTTTTGCAAGAAGGAATGAGTTTGGGAGGATTGTGGCACCTACTTGTGTTTGGCTACTTTAAGGAATGACAAAAATCCCACCAAAGTTCCGTTCCTCCCAAAATTGGGAAGAACGGGACTTGTCTAGCGGTTTGCCAGCCGCCTATCTAATTTTTTTTTTCAATTTTTTGGGTCAAATGACCTTTTTACCCTTCATTTACTTTATATATATTATTTTATTTCATCTCATTTGTTATGCACCCTTAAATAAAATATTTTTAATTTTTTTAAAATACAAAAAAATATATTTTTTTATTTAAATATTTATTTTTCTCATTTTAATTCCTCATACATTCTTTTTTCCTTAATTTTTTTTTCAAAGACACCATGCAAGAAATAAATGTTTGGGTTGCACGTTGTAACTAGGAGTATTCGCGGGTCAGATTGAATTGATTTTGGGGTATATCCATATTCAATCTGCTATCGGCGAGTTGGATAATTTTTTATCCGCACTCAATCCGTCATACAATTCGATCCATCCAATCCAATCCGCCAACGAAGGGTTGGATTGGATCGGTTTGGGCAGATTGGCATAATGAAAAAAAATTATAATTTTTTTCAATTTATACATATCATCAATCATCAATATTTTTGTTTATTTTTACCAACTTTATTATTATAATGTATATATCATATCCATTCGTAATTTTAAATATTCATGATAATTGATCAAAATTCACTAAAAGACTATATTAGATCAATTTTACTTAGTAAAAATACAAATTATCAAACAGAAAAATTCTTTATTTGTGCTTCTGCTTGGCAAATAAGGTAGCATCTTTCTCTCTCTATCTCTTTTATAGTGTCTAATATTTCACTTGTACTGCAAAAAAATAGGGAGATAAAGATACTCCGATTTTTTCTCATTTTTTAAAATAAAATTACGTAGTAACAATTATAGAGTATGATGATAATGCAGGAATAATAAAATAGTTTTTTACTTTTAATTTTATTGATTTATAAAATTATATAAAATGTGGTTGATTGTTCTTAATCCGATTGATATCGATAAATTTAATTCACAATATCAGTTATATATATATATATGGGCGGATTGGGTCGGATTGGGCGAATTGAACCCTCAAATCTGTGTCCAATCTGCCCTTGACGGATTATAAAATTTTAAAACTGCAACCAATCCTAATTTTAGCAGTTTTAATAAGTTCGAATTAATTTGAATTGAATTAATCGAATTAGGTAAGGTTTAGTTAATTTTTGAACAGTCCTAATTGTAACTGATCACGTGATTGCTTTATACAACGCTAACGGTCGCAAATTATCTCCCAATCGAGGTCAGCGTTAGTTTGCTTCTAATGATTGTCAAACTTATCTGAAAACTCTAGCCAAAGCGTTTCACCATGTCCACACCCAATATATAATCACATAAAGATGATAATTTTATCAGTATTTATTAAAAATTATTTATATCCATTTCGACGAGAATAGGGTCAAAGTCAGTTGACAAAAAAATGGAACAGGAATCCTCATTTCTCGTATTTTTTTATCGGGTATGGGGACATGAATGAGTTTTCCTATCTCCATCCTCATGTCCTCCTCATACCTGCCCCGTTTTTTTTTTTTTATTCTTCAATCTTTATTCATTTTTATTATTAATATTTGCTACTTTCACTTTTCAATGACTTATATTTTAACTACTTTAAAATTATTAATGTAATTGCTAAATTATTAATAAAATTACTTTCCCTTAACCCGATTATTTACTCACAGTGTTGACAGCCTTAAGGTCAAGGATTAAAGTAATAATTAATTCTAATGACAATTACAAAATTATTAATAGATAATGCAAAAATTATAATAATTTGTTCGGAAAGACTATCTTTTTACTGGAAGTCTTGTTTTAAAACACTATTATTTTTTTCTTTCCAAAAGTACTAGCGTATACATGCTAAAATATGAGAATAAATTATTTAAAAAGTTAGAAACGAAGTTAAAACTCCCAACATTATAAGAAATCTAATATTATATACGAAAAATAAAAAAAATTCAAAATTATGGGATAAAGTTTCCATAGTTTTCATTTATTGAATTTTTCATAGTTAAATTTTTTTTATTTTTTGTGATCCATATCTTTATAAAATATAATTTTAAACTTTAATATTATGCAGTAATTAAAACGTTGAATGTAATTTATTTAAATTATTTTTTATATCAGCATTTTTAAAAATAATTTCATTATATCAATATATAAACTTGAGCAATATAATTTCAATACTTGCTTATTATAAACTTGAGTAATATAATATCTTCAAAAATAGTGTCATTATTCTTCTACACGTTGTGCATAAAGTTGTGGGACCTTAATTTATATTGCTAATTCTTAATATAAAATTGATGCGTTTGAACTTTAATACTTAGATCACTTATTTATTATATTTTTAAGTGAAAAGATATTTATAACATATACAGTTAGTTTGTCATTAACAACGGGTTTCAAGTACTTTGAGCAGTGAAAATATATGATTTTTTTAATTTTCATTTGAATGGGTATATGACGGGGACGGGAATCCCCATTCCCCAGCAGGGATGGAGATAGGAATTAAAATTTCATACCTGTTGGGGACGAAGATGAGAATAATAAACGGATGCGGGAAACGGGAGGGCCATCTTCGACCTCAACCTTCCCTATTGCTAACCCTATAGTCGCACCTTGAGTTTATATGGACTGACGCAACTACGTAGCTATATAATTTATAATATATAAAAATATGTAATTAATTTAATAATTAATTTATTTTTAAAATTTAATATGATTTTTATAATTAAAAATTTTAAATGTTTACGTGTTAATTTTATATTTATGATTATGTGTTTACATAATTTTTTTCTTAATTTATATGTTCAAATATATTTTGACTTTATATGTTTGATAATTACCCTGTGTTTGGCTGATCGTTAGAAAAGGAAAAGAAAAGAAAATGGATTCTTTCTTATGTTTGGTAACGTTGGAAAAACAATGGAAAAGTTAAACAGTAGTACGGTCGGATCAATAAGAAAATTAGAGAAAAAAAAGTATAAGTATAATGACCAAAATATTACAATATATTTTATTTTATTATGAGGGTATTTTTGTAATTTTGGCTTATGAAAAAGTTTTAGATTCATACAAAATATTCATACAAAATGTTTAGACGATAAATCAAAGTGCAACGAATCGTTAATTTAGTACAATTATTTTGAAACTTTGTGCTAAAATAAAATAAAGAAGTAAAATATATCTATTTTTGTTGTTTCACATTTTGTCAACTAGGTTGCACTAAAAAAAATTAAAGAGTAGGTAACTTTTCCAGTCGGTTACTGGCAGTTATTTTTCTCTGCAGCAGTTATGAGAAAACCATTCCTCTCCGCATGCTCTAATGTGTGAGAGTATTTTCCTATTGTCCTTTTCTTGTTGATTTCTTCACAATTCTGTTCTTCGGGTGTTCCTTCAATCTTTGTTCTTGGTTTAGCATGCATTCGGACACACTTGTTTTGTATCTTTGGAGTTTGTAACGTAGTGCTTCGTCTTTTTGTAATCGATTTTTATCAATTCCATTTCTCTGGCCGTTATTTTCTCTTGGGGGGGTATCGGGGTAGTGATAAGGGGAGAATGGGGAGAACCTCTACTGGTTTTTTCTCAACAAATTTCGGGGTCATTCTCTCCTACTGTTCTGGAGCTGATGGCCATTCGTTTGGGCCTTCTAAAAGCTAAGGAATTGGGTTTTCTTCAGGTGTGCTTGGAATCTGATAGTCTTGAAGCTGTGAATTTTTGCCTCAATAATTCCTCTGCAATTTCTTCACTTGGATTGATTAATGCGGATATTGGGGCGCTCATACATGAATTTCAGGCAGCTTCTGTTTCTCCTGTGCCTAGGGAAGGAAATGAAGTTGCACATTTGTTAGCTAAGAAGGCATTGCTAGTTCCTGAGGCTGTTATTTGGGATGCTAATGCTTTTCCTACTGTTTTTCATGTAATATCTATGGATGCTTTGAACATTTCAGTTTAATGTCATGCAAAATATCTTTTCTCAAAAAAAAAAAAAAAAAAAAAACTAGGTTGCACTAAATTAAAAATTGATTAAATAAAATAAAGAGGTAAGATGTATGAATTTTTATTGTTTCACATTTTATCAATTTAATTACACTAAATTAAAAATTGATTGTATTTTTATATTCGTATGAATATTTTATTTGTATATTTTATCTGTGTCCAAAACCGCGCTCTTTAATTTATTATTCAATTATTTGTAAAAAAAATTTTGTAATTTTATTTATACTTTTTTTTCTTATCATTTTCTCATATAATTCAAGTATAAAATTTTATTTTTTTATTATTTTTTAACAACTTTCATTTTTGAGAACTTCCTTTCTTATCAAAATTTTCCACTCTAAACAAAAGATTAATGTCAACACGGGTGTATATATATATATATATATATATAAGACGATTAACCACCCTTGGTCAACTGTACCTAATGCGCTAGACGGCATGAATATGGATCCTAAATTTTTTTCACCCTTTTTTTTCAGAGTAATGCAAAAATGATAACAAAGTGTTTATTTTTTATAATTATTATGATATTTTTTATAATAAAAAAATATGAGATATAATTTTTATTTTTGTTTGACATTTTAAAAATATAGTTATAAAAAATTTACAACTCGTTACGTTATAAAAACTTCTCTAACACATT
Source organism: Carallia pectinifolia (assembly GCA_037832335.1). Classification (NCBI taxonomy): domain Eukaryota; kingdom Viridiplantae; phylum Streptophyta; class Magnoliopsida; order Malpighiales; family Rhizophoraceae; genus Carallia; species Carallia pectinifolia. The sequence goes on from CM075452.1 coordinate 26,404,539, forward strand.
TTTATCGGGATAAGTACTTTTTTCCTACACTAAAATCTTGTTACTAGTGGTTTCAGGCTAATTGGCAAAAGAAGAGCACTGAATATTGCAGATGGTTTAGCGAAACAAGGGATTAGTAAGCAAATTAATCTCATTACTTGGTTTTAGTTTCTTGATCTGTTTTAACATTTTTGATATGTTGTATAGGCTCTCAATTTTCTTAATAAAATTTGTCTCAACTTATTTCAAAAATAAAAAAATAAGGGAGCTGAAAATGGTACGGTGTATATGTAAATGTAAAATCTGAATATATAGCTAGTAGATATCCAGTAAATGAAACGTCCAATAATGAAATAGAGCAACCATAATCTTCCCATCGACTCTCAAAGGTAAGTGGCCTCTCCCTGAGATAAAAGAAGAGCTAAGGAGACAAATCTTTGTTAGCGTCGCAGTCAAAAGGCGCGGCGCAGCTCTCATATATATACGTATACAACAAGGGTGGTGCTACATGTAGCACCACCATGCGGCGGCGATAGGAAGCATTTTCTTTTATATATTACTCACTCTGCCGGGCGTACCCAGCTCAGATTAAAGAAGAGCTTAGGAGCAAATATTGCCGCAAATGTCCTCTATAAATGCCAGTAATAATAATAATAATAATAATAATAATAATATCTATGTCTTGGTCTTGCTTTAGCTTATTATCGACGTAAGGAGGTAAGGCAAATTACAATCACATGCACCTGTAATGTTTAAAATGAATAGCGTCTAGAATCAAACTAATTAAGATGCTGTGTGTATTATTGGAAACGAGCATTGATTAGTTTTAGGCATCATTTGAGAAAAAAAAAAAAAAAAGGTGGATGCTAACTCAAAAAGCGAAGAGAGCAACGTATGTAATTGCCAAAGAAATGGAAACGCCTTGCATTAAATACCAACAATTAGCAACTCCTTGCTAAAGTACAAAAAGTTACGCGAAGCATGAATCTTCATATAGATCCTTATTATATGACAACAATTATATTATTACAATTCGAAACAATGCCAAATATTTCTTCATGAACAACAAGCGGAGTAAATTCTGGATGCAGGTAAATTGATCTTTCACCAGCGATGATAAGCTAATACAATTTTGGAGGAGGGGCGACGAGTAATAGTATAGGAAGTGGCGGAGAATGAGTCGGGGGTGGTGGAGACTTGTAGTAGAATGGAGGGGGAGGCGATGTTGATGGTGGCGGTGGTGACTAATAGTATGGAGGTGGTGGTGACGGAGATGGTGGAGGTGGAGAATTGTAGTAATAAGGAGGTGGTGGTGATGGGGATGGAGGAGGTGGAGATTTATAAACATATGGAGGAGGAGGTGACGACAATGGTGGTGGGGGAGACTTGTACACATAAGGAGGTGGAGGTGAAGGAGATGGCGGTGGGGGTGACTTGTAGACATAAGGAGGAGGTGGTGAAGGTGAGGGGGGAGGTGGTGACTTATAAACATAAGGAGGAGGTGGTGATGGTGAGGGAGGAGGTGGGGACTTGTAGGCATAAGGAGGAGGTGGTGATGGCGACGGTGGAGGTGGTAACTTATACACATAAGGAGGAGGTGGTGAAGGCAATGGAGGAGGTGGTGACTTGTAGATATAAGGAGGAGGTGGTGATGGCGACGGTGGAGGTGGTGACTTATACACATAAGGAGGAGGTGGTGAAGGCAATGGAGGAGGTGGTGACTTGTAGATATAAGGAGGAGGTGGAGATGGGGATGGAGGAGGTGGTGACTTGTAGATATAAGGAGGAGGTGGTGATGGCGACGGTGGAGGTGGTGACTTATACACATAAGGAGGAGGTGGTGAAGGCAATGGAGGAGGTGGTGACTTGTAGATATAAGGAGGAGGTGGAGATGGGGATGGTGGAGGTGGTGACTTGTAGACATAAGGAGGAGGGGGTGATGGTGATGGAGGTGGGGGAGATGTGTAAACATAGGGAGGAGGTGGTGATGGAGATGGAGGTGGTGGAGACTTATAGACATAAGGAGGAGGTGGTGAAGGTGATGGAGGAGGTGGAGATTTGTAGACATAAGGAGGAGGAGGAGGTGGTGATGGTGATGGGGGAGGCGGTGACTTGTAGACATAAGGAGGAGGTGGTGATGGGGAGGGTGGAGGTGGTGACTTGTAGACATAGGGAGGAGGGGGTGATGGTGATGGAGGTGGGGGAGACTTGTAAACATAAGGAGGTGGTGGTGATGGAGAGGGAGGTGGGGGAGATTTGTAGACATAAGGAGGAGGTGGTGAAGGTGATGGAGGAGGTGGTGACTTGTAAACATAGGGAGGAAGTGGTGAAGGCGATGGGGGAGGTGGTGAAGGCGATGGAGGAGGTGGTGACTTGTAGACATAAGGAGGAGGAGGTGATGGTGATGGTGGAGGTGGCGATTTATAGAGATACGGTGGAGAGGTGATGGTGATGGAGGTGGGGGAGACTTGTAGAGATAAGGAGGAGGTGGTGATGAAGAGGGAGGTGGGGGAGACTTATATGCATAAGGAGGAGGTGGTGAAAGCAATGGAGGAGGTGGTGACTTGTAGACATAAGGAGGAGGAGGTGATGGTGATGGTGGAGGTGGTGATTTATAGAGATACTGTGGAGGAGGTGATGGTGATGGAGGTGGGGGAGACTTGTAGAGATAAGGAGGAGGTGGTGATGACGAGGGAGGTGGGGGAGACTTATACGCATAAGGAGGAGGTGGTGAAGGTGATGGAGGAGGTGGAGAATTGTAGACATAGGGAGGAGGTGGTGAAGGTGACGAAGGAGGTGGTGACTTATAGACGTAAGGGGGAGGGAGTGATGGTGAGGGAGGTGGGGGAGATTCGTAGACATACGGAGGAGGTGGTGAAGGTGATGGAGGAGGTGGTGACTTGTAGACATAGGGAGGAGGGGGTGAAGGTGATGGTGGAGGTGGTGACTTGTAGACATAAGGAGGAGGTGGTGATAGTGATGGAGGTGGGGGAGATTTGTAGGCATAAGGAGGTGGTGGTGATGGAGAAGGAGGTGGTGGAGAATTGTAGATATAGGGAGGAGGTGGTGAAGGCGATGGTGGAGGTGGTGACTTATAAATATATGGAGGAGGTGGTGACGGGGATGGTGGAGGTGGTGACTTATAAATATATGGAGGAGGTGGTGACGGGGATGGTGGAGGTGGTGACTTATAGATATACGGGGGAGGAGGTGATGGCGAGGGAGGTGGGGGAGATTTGTAGATATAAGGAGGTGGTGGTGATGGAGAGGGAGGTGGTGGAGATTGGTAGACATATGGAGGAGGTGGTGAAGGTGATGGGGGAGGTGGTGACTTATAAATATAGGGAGACGGGGGCAATGGAGAAGGTGGTGGTGGAGACTGATAGTGATAGGGTGGAGGTGGAGACTTTTCATAAGAAGGAGGTGGATGCTCCCAATGCCAATGCTCTGGTGGGAATGCTGATTCATCACCATGTTCTAGTGAAGGGGGTGAGGCATAATTGTAAGACTCTTCCTGTGCAACGACCTTGCTGGCTATGAGGCAAAATACTATAGCACATATCAATCGAGGCAAATGCCCCGAGGGCTGTCGATGAGTTCCCATCTCCTGAGGACTTCAGAGTTTGTTTGTGGCGTAGTGACCAGCGATGCTTAATCCCTATTTATATACCATCTTCTCAATCATTTGGTTGACAAAGATGCTGTTTGTTAATTGACAATTACAGGTTACAGCTGGACAATGGCTACTGAAATAATATTACTCCAATCTCACTGCCGCATAAGCTTCCCAGTTTGCCTCGTCTTTTCCTTAATTTTGTCATTGACCCATTCGTTGTTTCCCACTGCATATCTCAACAATCGTACGTAAGGACAGGGGAAATGTCAACTAGTAGAGTTGGTAAGGCGCCCCATGGGCTTAATATCCTCTCTAAACGCGTCTGCAGTGAACATGTGGGATTTTTTTTTCATTTTTTGCCGTCTTTTTCTTTCCCCCTTTGACAAAGGCTGTAGATGACGCGATGAGGATAAAAAATGATGTGGACGGAAACTTTAAGTCAAATTGCAGATAATAAGGGGGACCATTAGAAATTTTGTGTGAACATAAATAGGTTTTTAATTTTTATAATTATCGTAATATTTTTTATAATTAAAAAATAAAACAGTATTTTTTTATAGTGTCGTTGCATTTTAACAAAAATTCAAACATAAATCTTTTAGTGTTGTATTTTATTCCTAAAAAATATTGCGAGTTGGGTTTGCTAGACATTGCTAGTATACTCCTCCCATGTGCTTGAATGCAGTTCTTAAGGGCCTTTCAAACAAGGTGTCAAATTATTTCTTTCAATAAAAACAATTTTGACGATATGTTACGTATTAATTTGATTCAGTAATCGCCGGCTGTCGGTGAAGTAACCTAAATGGCACAAGAAACCAACCCTCGATTATTATTTTTTTTTTAAAAAGGTCAAATCTTAGAGATGTAAATGATATTTACGCGTGTATATGACAACAATTATATAGTTTAATTTTCAGGAATGGCTCTGATAAATTCTTTGCAAAACAACCTAGTAATAGCTGTAGCCTCTATTCCTTGAAGTCAGTGCTGCATGCAAGAGCTTGGTAAGCCCTTACCTTGACTTTAATAAGCGATGTAATTATATGATAAGCAAACTTAATCGAGACCACCTATTGTTTTATACGGATTAGGAGCAAGAAACCTTTGCTCCTTTATGAAAAAAAAAAAAAAAAAACTATACATGGAAAGTGACGACATTTTCAGTTGAAATCTACGTTTGCTAGTTTGCCACTGTAAAGTTTTTAGAACTAATTGACATTTATAATTGAATGTTATCTGGGGATGGCGAAGAATTCTCCAACGTAATTGTCAATTGACACACATGATGCGTTGACAGTGCACATCTTTAAGCTCAATTCATGGATGGAATGGCACAAAACGTTACGGGGTGCCACCTTCTCCTCTCGTTCCGGGCATCACATCCAATGTATAACAACCTTTACAAGAGGATCAAGGAATAGGAATGGGAAAATAATTTTTTTTTTTTTAAAAAAAAAAACAGCCACCCATATTTTTTTTAATCACAAAAAAAATTTATTGTAGATTATCTGTCATCAGATATACAGTCTAAGTCTAAAATAACTCATGTTTATAACGCCTCGTTCAACCATTTTTAAAGAGGCAATCTTTGGCTATGTCACCGTAATTCAACGTAATTATCAAATTTAAAATTAAACACTACGTCACAATCTTTCGCAACCGCAATAAATACATCGCCATTTGTTAAGAGGGCACAAATACAAACACAAGAACTCGAATTCAATGCGGACGTGGGAACAGCTGCCCGTGTTTGCTTTGACGTGGCTTGATCATTTGTATGGCCTGGCTTTTTTTGTTATTTTTTTCCTTAGGACATGTTGGTTGAGATTCTCTCAAGAACGCACATTTGGAATGGCCTGTATTATGCATTTATTTAAATTGGTCAACTTTGCACAAGTACATTTGGTAATCAGAGTATATTCAACGAGAACATGTACTTACTGTACTTATATACAATGTTTATTAATTGACGAATTATGTTATGCTTACAGAAAGTAAATCTCATTGTAGAACCATTAAGCCTGATTGGCCACAAAAACATTCTTCCGAGGGAAATGGAAGTTGCAGTATTAGACAGATCTTTTTATGAATTCCACAGGATTTTATGCTATTAAGCTGCGGTTCCGATGGGGAAAAATAAGCGAGCTTTGGACTAAACTGAATATAGCTCTCCATGAACTTTGCATAGCCGGTATGAGGACCAGACCAGTACTAGCTTGTAATTTGGTATATCTGTAATGGGACCCGGCCTGGTGCACTGAACATGGTGTACCGAGCCGAGTATCGAGAAATGTTATATTACTTGTTTTTTATAAAATTTAAATTTAAATTTAAATATGTTGTACTCTAAAATATAAATTGTAAACATATATCAGATTTATTGTAAAAAAAATTTTTCTTCGAGAAATTTTTTTTAAAAATAATAAAAAATATTATTATATTATATATGTGTACGACTCTATAAATAAAATGTATATACCAAACATTTTCCTTTTTACATAAATATTAATATTTAATGCTTCCACGTCATCTGAGTTTGCAGCTTGATACGTAAATTCAGCACACGTAACATTTGGGTTTGTAATTTTTATCTTCCTACTTGTTGCGGTTGGAAAAATGAGAGGGAGAATTGAAGGCTTGAAGCCGTGAGACGAGATGACTAACTGTACTTACTGTACTAATAACTATATTCCTATGTTAAAAAAATAATAATAATAATAACAATGCCTAGCTAGCTGTATGAAATTATAAAAGAAAAATGGCAGATATTGACTTTCAGTTTTTTTTTTTTTTTCGGGGTGTGTCTGGGGCAAAAACAGCCCTTTCCTATTAAGTTTCTTTTGTTTTTTTTTTGGAAGAAATTTTGCCGAAAAATTACGCCTGATTATAAAGGACTGTAAAATGATTGGGAATGTAAAAGTAAAACTCGGCCTTTAGCTTACAAGTATAAGTGAAAAACTGAAATTTTATTTATTTATTATTATTTTTTTTTTTAACTTTTGCCTCTAAAGGCCAGCCATACAATTTTTGCATTACCTCAACCAATGCAAGCAAGCAAACCAAGTGCACTAAAATGTTGTGGTGGGTAGCGTAGGATTTGGATTTTGGACGGTGGATTCATGTTACCCACCTAGCTATTCCAAATTAACAATGTTCTGACTTTTTGAGAAGCACCAAGTTAGGAATTAGTTATGCTTCGCACTGGATATCTTCAGCCTCAGGAGAGCAGAGCCAAGTAGCCAACCCACAAAAAAATAAAAATAATAAACTAATAAATAAAGCCAACCTTATTATGCCGTGTGTGTACCAACACCAATAAACCAACCACATTCACGACAGCCCCTAATAATAATAACAATAATAATAGTAATAATAATAATAATAATCAGGGATATAACCAATAAACTTTGACCTAGATGTATTGGACCGACAACAAATCAAGAATACTTTTAACATTAATTTTTCAAATTTCAAGCATAGAGATCTTCTTTTTTTTTTTTTTGAAAATTTAGTTCAATTTAATTAATGTTAAGTGAGAAGCAAAATAGATACAAACCCAAAATAGAAGATGGACAAAACCAAAACTAAAATCGAATAATGAGATTCTTTTGCTTGGTAGTAGTACGGTAGTACCTTACTTCAGTAAACACAAGGAAAGTTGACTTGGCCCACACTACCCATCCAAAGCATCAAAACGGGCCTCAATCAATTGGGTTGTTCATTTGTATAGTTAATTGATGCTTGCTGGCTGGGTCTGTTGATTCCATATGAAAACACAACACAACCCTTGAATACTATAATATCGCCCCCATTCCATGGCCCACGGCTTGACGATTCCCCTATCGTCGGACACTGGCCATGTGGTCCAACCTCGGAGGCCCATTCCTTCCTCCCACCACCCACAACAACGCTCCCCCCCCCCCCCCCCCCCAACAAAAAAGTCATTGCAACAACTGGGTTTCCAAAATCCAATCGGGTCACCTGAGTTTTTCCAAGTCAAATGTCCGAACAATTGTTTGACTAACCCGGCCCGGTCAGAAGCTGGGTCTTCAATCCAATCAGTCGGGTCGGGCCGGATTTTATAACTATTCATCAAAGGAAACAATTTTCCCCTTCTAAAGAGACAATTCTCTTTCCTATTACATATATTTCTCTGTAACATAATATTTCCTTCCATGTACCCAACAAGGAACTTGCAGCCACAGATGTCCTGTCCGAGAGGTCATTTTATTTATATCTGTTATGTTCCCTTTTCTTCTATAAAAGAAATGAAAGGCTAAAACAAAAGAATTTTGTACGCAGAAAAAGCACCCAAACAAGACTGAAGGAAAAGAAAAACGTAACACCTGTCTTCTTCATGTTGATCGTTGCTACATTTATCAACATTTTGACCCATCACCGAACACTTCCGTGTAACATATGGGGCAAGCCTGACATTTGCATCAACGGACGGAATCATCGGCATTTGAAAGTGTAAGCAAACGGACTACCACCATTATATCTTCAATGTTAATGTATTGCCTACCTTATTGATGCTAAGCCACTGTGTCCCACAAGCAACGTGGTAGACATGTTTGCAGGGTAGCGTGATTCGACGATCACCTCGCTTGTATTCCATTTGGCAAATCACACACCTAGTTCCAACAAAAGGAAAAGGCCAGATCATGTAACCACAGAACGAGAAGAAGAAAGGGGTAGCTGGCAATATGAATGATCAGTTTACAAGCCATAAGCTCATTATACAGGTGTGAAAATCCAAACCACGAGCATAAGCCGAATGCACAAATCACACAAAACCCAAATACGCTTACACAGTGCGAATCCCTATTACCATAACCCTTAATTAACTTCTGCCCTTTCGTATAACTCTCTGGCATTTAGATATAACTGGACTAAGGTAAAATTGCGCATGAGCAAGTTCTTGTCCATATTATGCATTTTGAATGGTGTTTATGGTATCTAGTCACGAATCTAAGGCACAGACCTATGTGGTCATTGGCAATCTAACAAGCAAAAACCTCCATTTCAAAGTCAAAACATGAAAGCTTGACCATATATTTTTCAAAAATGAGACGTGGAAAATAATAGAAGATTTAGAAAATTTTCTCTTCAATAATACAAAACAATCAACCATTAAGAGGTAGCTCCTAGTGATAGGCACCAGGCAATAGGTTGTCTATGCCATCCCCATAAGCTTTGTGCCCATTACTAATCTGAATGTTTTCATAGATATATAGAGAACTGGATAATATTTGAACCATCTAAGCAACTGGCAGCCTTGCACAATATGTCCTCCGACCGCATGTCTCACCTTCTAAGACGATATTAGGCTACAAGGTAGGTGGTGAACTGACCAAGCTAGTGAGCAGTTCAAATGGAACAATTTCAAGACCTTAATCAAGCGGGCAGAAAAGAGTTGCAGCAAAGTTTATAATGCAATGATTGGATTGAGGGTGACTTCAGAACTTAATCTGCAGCACCTCAAATCCTAAGGCTCCTAATTCAATCTATCAAGGCTTGATGCCCGCAATACTTTCCATCATTTTTATATCGTTGATTATATTAGAAGCCTTCAAAAGTTATGAGAAACTCCACGTGAATGAAGACAAGGAGAGGAAAAAGATGATGAAGAAAGCAGGCACAGTTAATTGAACAGTTAAAACTAAATTTTGGACCAGCAGTGCTAGAGATCCAAAATCTACAAAAGAGATTGAGGATCACCGCACATGCAAAAAAAAAAAAATGGAAATCACTATATTGTGCATACGGGTCAAATTATACCTCTCACTTCCTGATTTCCTTCTTGAGAAGAAGCTGCGCTTGTATTTCGAAATTGGAAGCAGAGAAATAAGTTCCTGGGAAAGACCTCGACTCTGAGTTCCGACTGCCTCACCTAATTCAACCAATTCCTGGAAAGGATACAGTTGGTCAATATATTTATCCAAAACACGAAGGTATCTATCAAACACAAAACTGCAAGAGCAAAGAATTCAAGACAAGAACATTTTTCTTTTAATACACGACAATTGTGGTCCATTGACATAGTGAACATACGGACATAGCAAAGGGGTTAGAGTGAGTGAGTGAGTGAGTGTGCATATGTGCGTGTGTGTTGTCAGGGGGAGGGAGAGAGAGGGAGGGAGAGAGAGAGAGAGGGGGGGGGGGATCCATGATATACAAAATAAATAAACAAATAAATAAAGCCCTAACCTCATAAGTCATATTGTCAGGATCAATGTTGTCTTGCCAATTGCCCTGCACAGTAAACAGACTGTTAAACTGTGAAAGATATTTGTTTGATGGAATGCAAACACAAACACAAACAAACTTGAAAATATGAACGAGGGAGAGAGACAACAGGGAATAAATTTAGAGCTGGTGTACATACTACCTATTATTATTTTAGAAAATAAAAGGTTTGGCATGGTCAAGTAAGATACTATTGTGCATCAATTCACAGAAAGAACTGCAGACTCCAGATTTTAAAAATTCAAATTTTTCTACATTTCCCACAAGCTTCAAAGGAAAACAGAAGTTAAGAAGCATAATTTACATACTTTCCATTTGCTGTCCAACTTTGTAAGAATTAGAATGTACAAAAGCATATATACACGTATATACATGCATATAAAAGACAGCAGCCAACCAGCTTTAGCATTCTCGCATAACCATAATCTGTGCAAATAAAACTTGAAACATGAAAGGTAATTAAGACTAAGATGGAATGTGACTGTCCAGTAAAAGTTAAGAGAAGCTTGAAGGAAGTATTTGACAAGTGAAATATTCTCTAACACAAGATATAACTTATTCAGTGTAGCAAAGGCTGCACCTTTCAAAAGAGGACATTGCATCAGGAATGTTATATTTAGTTGACCTATCCAAAATGTATCTCACACATGGTGCTCTAAAAACGGAAATCTGTACTTGGATCCTTTCACTTTAATGTATTTCTTGTCAACATGAAGAGCTATGAATTCTGATTCCTAATTGTTCAGATCTGTTATGTTTCCTGAAGCTTGATAATTGGGAAGTTTCCCGCAGATTGCGAAGCCTGCTGCTAGTGTAAATGTGTTTTTGAGAGGGAAAGATCTAGGCAGGAGGAAGGAAGGGAAGAAGGAATATTGATAATATGACAAATATCTACAGTATTCAGGCATAAGTTGATATACAGTGGGGCCTAAACCACACCTGATAATCACGAGCATTAAGATGTATCCGCATGCCTGAAAATTGAATAAATAGACCAGAAGTTAGAAAAAGTTATCCAAGTCGTAAATGAATGATGCACATGCAAGCAGAAGATACAATCCTACGACAAGAAGAGAGCAGTTCAACTCAAACTCGATAGAGCCTTGACCTCAACAGGCAAGTAGACTAAATGTGGTGTAATTCATGTATGAAAAGATAACCATAGTACATCCTGCTTCTGCAATATTTTACCAAACCAGTAACTGACTAAATATATTACCAAGAGAAAACTGAAGACTTACATTCTACTGCATGATCACGAGTAACTGTGTTTTCACTTGATTCCCCCTCTGTATTTTCCACAGTTATCTCCTCGTTATTCATTGCTGAACAATCTTCCAATGGCCTTCTATATTCGTCAAGTGGTTGTCCATGATTGTGGACTTCATAAGCACGGCTACGATCATCATATGAAGTAATCCCAGGTTGGGATATGCCAAATTTGTAGAAATCAGCATTGACTGAGGGGTACGTACTCTCCTGCACATATAATAAAGAATCATAATCAACTGCTTCAGAGAAACAAGGCAGCCTAACCAGCAGCCCTCCTCATTTGACGGAGTACATATAAATATCAAATTATTCAGACAAAAGTTTGTAGCACTCATTTTAGTTCCTATATGTTTTTTTGGTTCAAGACCCTAGTATCTGGAAATCACGTTGGCCTCGACTAATCCGGTTTGAGCATTTGTCGGATCCCTTGCAGGAACAGCTCCATTTTTCCTATATACAAGACTCGAACCCAAGACTTTGCTTAGGGAAAACTGAGCTCCTTACCACTCAGACCAACAATCATTGGTATTTTAGTTCCTACATGTGCATGTATGAAAACTGAACCAAAGAAGCAAGACCACCCCTAAACATTTCTTGCCTAAGATATGCAAGTTACGGATCTGATTAGTTATTGTAGGAAGCATATTTAGACAGCATAAATTGAGAAACAAAAAATAAAAGAAAAAAATTCTCAAAAAAAGGTACCTGAGCATGCAAATCACCATCGAAAATGAAATTGAGGTGTTCATATGTGAGACCTCTGAAATATTCGACAAAGCTTCCAGCTGAATTGTAAGGATAGCTGCTGTTGTTGGTGTAATGAACGTCCATGTTTGGATCCCAACTCATCTCTTACCAGCACTCTGTCACAAGACAAAGCCACAGCATGAGGCCGGACAAAGAACAAAGGACAATCACCTTAACATTTTGATGATCACCAAAAAAAAAAAAAAAAAAAACAAAACAAAACAAAACAAAACAAAATAAAACAAAACAAAACAAAAATAAACAAAAAAAATTCACCTTTAACAATTTAATGAAAACCCAATGTAGCAAATGAAGAAATGGTGGAAGCCAAACGGGTGGGTGTTCTAAGCAGTTTAATTACAAGTAGATTAGAAGGAACAAAGGACTAGAGTGTGGACAAACCATCCCCTAAATGTTATTACAATGTTCCCATTAAACCTGGAAAAGAAATTGAATAAAGAAAACCAAGTAACCAAGAAAGCTAAGAAGTGCAAGCAAGTAATTAAATACAGAAAGGTCACACACACAAAAAAAAAAAATCAATAAAGAAAGGTCAGGCCATCAAAAGCACTTCTTCATGGAGACAAGCTAACTAAATCCCACGGCCAAGAAAATAGGAAAATTCAAAGAAATCAACTGTGACTATTAATACAAGTTTCAGCGATTTTTTAGCAAAGAAGAGAAATTTAGAAAATGCCCAATGGAAAAGCTACTCAATAATAATTTTTTTGGGCGGCAAAAAAAAAAAAAGAAAAAGAAAACAAGAAGACCAGTCGGTCACACTTGATCATCAGTAACTGAAACGAAAATTATGGGATGGGAACAAGAAAAGAAAAGAAAAGAACGAAAGATGCGACCTTTACCTTTAAGAAGAAGATGTAATTCTCACATTACTACAAAATCTACGTCCGGAATCAAAGAATTATTATAATAATAAGAAGAAGAAGAAGAAGAGGAAGAAGGGTCAATAAAATTATCGGAAATCAAGAACAAGAAAAAGAAGAAAAAGAATTGATTTTGATGGCTTGGCTTCTCAAGAAGTCAGTGTGCCTGTGTGGGTGTGAAGCAAAAGCAAATGTCCCCCCCCTCCCCCCCCCAGCAGCAATCTTTCTCTCCCCTTCTATTCTGCCCTCCCCCCCCCCCCCTCTCTCTCTCTCTCTCTCTCTCTCTCTCTATATATATATATATATATATATATATATATATAACGAGTATACATATTTCGAGTGTTTTAATTAAAATTTTAATTAATATTTTTAAAATTATAATTAATAATTTTTTAAAATATAAAAATAATAAGTATTTTAAAAAATTTTATTTTTATTTTTAAAATAATTTTAACTAAAACATTACTCAACCGTGCACATATATATATATATATATATATATATATATATATATATATATATATATATGTCTCTAATAAAACAGACAACCTGTGTGTGCGTCCGTCGTCTTGTTGTCTTTTAAACCAAGACTCCAGTTACACGCATCAAGAAAATCGTCACAGAAAATTGATCGGAAAGGCATAGAGTGCATTTCTTTTATCGATTTTTTTTTTTTTTATAAACAACAATAGTTTGATTTCATAATTTAATTAGTCGATTATGTTTTGTTTCTTCCCAATCTGCTTTGTCTGCGTATGTTTTCGTTAAAGTAAATATGGAATTAAGTGCAGTTGGTCAGTGTCATACTTCACCGAAAAAAAAAAAAAAAAACACCACTACGTGATCATGTCTATTAAGTAATTGTTTCGCGATTATCTTTATAGGATATAACAAATAAATTATACGAGAAGGCAAAAAAATTATAAAAAAATTATATAATATATTAAAAAAATTATATAATATATAATCAGTCAATAAAATTAAAAAATTTTAATGACTAATTATACAAATTATATAATTTTAAAAAAAAATTTTATTATACCGTATAATTTATTTGTTATGTCGTATAATGATAACTATAAAATAATTACTTAAAAAATAGTCAAAAGTTCTTTTAAAAAAAAAAAAGAGGTGGCTGTCGGAAGGAGTCGATGTTAATTTCAGTTTCTCAGTTGTGAGCGACATGCCGTTGTCAAGACAATCCGCCTTCATAACAATCGTATAATTCACTCCTCTCGGTCCCAGGGGCCAATTTCCCAATACAGAGAATCAGATTCAAAACACACTTTCTTTGTACAAATATTCTTCTAAACTAAAGTAAATAGATAAAAGTGAGAAGCAGGGAGCATCTAATCTCTATATCTATAGTATATATTCTATATCTTATCTTATCTTGCTTCCAGTTCCAATTAAGTTATAGTCAAAATTATTCGTTCCTTCCTTCTTTAGGCTTGCTTAGGCTTCCCGACTTTGGCAAAGTAATGTGAAAAAAATAATAATAATTTAGATCAAATTTTTAGCACATTCTTGATCGTTTTCGATGCAATTGACTAACTTAAATCTGATTCATTGACTACAATGCATAGAATGTTTTTGCTAAGACCTTTCAAAGTCATGCTTAGGAAAAACTTACAAATCCCAAGTCCTACGAGATTCAATCATAATTTTCCATTGGCTTCTTTGATATTACGTCACAATAGAAGAATTAAAATGAAAAAATTCACTCGAAGTTGCTCACAGTCATGGTCAATTATTCATTTATTTTTGTAATATGCTTTAATTACTTTCTTTTTTTGTTTTTTTATTCAACTTTTAACTCCAGTCATAAAATAATTTTTAAAAAAAAACTCAATATCAAGTAGTGAATTGTACTTGAAAAGGTTAAAAAAGTCCCTAGTAAAGAATAACCCACAAATATGCCAATATATATCCAGCCTACGGGGTAGAGAAGGATGCCACTGGGTTTTTGGGTTGGTTTTACTTCTATGTTCAAACCGAACCAATGTAAACCAAACTAGTTAGATACATTTATTAATTGCAATTTGCAATATTGATGGGTCGCTGTACTGGGATTTGATACCTTCCTCCCTAGGGTATAAGGAGTTTTGATTTGAATAATAAGGGTTGGAGTTTAGTCCTTTGGCAGTTGGCTTTGTGCTAACAAAGCGAACCTAACCAAAGTGATGTGATCATGTGGTTAAGGGAGACCACCAAAACCATCCGAATGATCCTCTAAAAGTGAAAGTTGGTGGTGACAGTTTTGAGTTTTGGTTGGTTGGAAATCAACTCTCACACTTAGGCATGAGTGATACTCATTAAAAACAACCAGAGTTAGGTTTTCATCGGCTGGGATAATCACATCTAATCCAAGCAAAAACATGCCATGGCCCCATTATCTTATATTCATACATATGACCCTTTTCTAGGACTCCCAATGTGTCCGTCTTTGCACTCAAACATGAATATATACATATAAATATTCCTGTGGCATGGCTATTGGCAAAAAAATTACATAACAAGTGAAATAAGTCGAACTACCCTTAAGAATCTGCATAATTGAGTTGTTGGTACATGGTGTGGAGAACAAAATCCTCCAGAGTCGAGGAAACCTTCCTGTAAACTAAGTAAGAAATTCTATAAGTAATCATATATTGGATAGACATTCCATTGCCGCAATGCAAAATTAAGCTAAAACCTTTTTCTTTTTTGGTTACATAAATGTGAAGTGACTCAAAATTGGAGATAACTGTAATGGGGAAGGGTACTGTTCATGGCTAGAGAAAATTTGTTGGTGAAGTTTACAGATTGCAATTCATTACATTCGTTGTGCAACCGTCTGAATTATAAATGCAATTGAAAAAAAAAAAAATTACTATCATTTTGTTACACTGAATCTATCAAATTGCAACAGCTTCTCAAACGGTTGCAATCAGGAAATTCTTCCAGACAATTTTTGTTCAGCCATACAACTTTTCCCAATGGGGAATATGAATGAGCCTTCAATTAGGCACCACCAGAGCCATACTTCTTCCCGAATACAATCAACTGAAGCTTGTCATATCCAGCAAGCACGCCAGCACCAGCAATTGCACGTAAAATGTTAGCGCCAGCACCCTTGAAGAGGGACTTGGCAGCCTCGTTCTTCAGGATTTGAGAGAATGCATCGAGGGAGCTCTTGTACTTGACAGCTTCGCCGGATGTCATCATCATTCTTCTGCGGACTGTGTCGATTGGATAGGAGGCAAGGCCAGCTCCATTGGTGATAAGCCAATCAAGAGCAAAGCTAGCAAAGAAACTATGCTGTAATCATCAAGGGAGAAGAGGGAAACTTAAGTGAGAAGATCGGTGGCTTGTAAGTGGATATCAAACAGTTAATGTCTACCTTAATTAAATATGCCAATGGAAAGAAGGCAACATTGTCCACTAACCTGCATCTTTCCAGTCAGGAGAACTGGCTTCAAAGAATCATACATTCCGAAATACAGACCACGATACACAATGATGCCAACACACAAAATGTTAAATCCACGGTCAAGCCCAGCAATGCTATCGGATGCTAGAGTCTTTCTGTAGACATCAACCAGGCCATTGAATTGCCTTTCTCCTCCCTTCTTTGCAGCCTTGGCATCATTTGCAAGACGGTCCTAGCATAATCCAGAGAATATACAAAGAACAGTGAAGAGGCACCAGCTGCACCACCAGATGCCAAGTTCCCAGCAAACCATTTCCAGTAGCCATCGCGATCCTTTTTTAAGTTGAAGAGCCTCTTGAAGTAATCTTTGAATGCAAAGTTTAAGGCCTGAAGGGGAAGTCGGAGTTTGCTCAGATAAAAGCATAGCAAAATACCGAAAAGGAAAAGGAATTAGTTTACTGAAGTAATTACAATGGAAGAAAGAATAGACCTGAGTGGGGAAATAACGAATGACATTGGCGGTGTTTCCCCTCCACAATGAGATCATCCCCTCTTCTCGAATTGTTTGACTGAAACAATCTCCAATGCCCTTATATGGTTCAGAGAGTCGACCAGCCTTGATCATTTCATCCTGGTTTTGGATCAAGAGCTTCACACGCTCAGTGGGAGCTGCAGCAGTTTTTGACACAGCTGCAGAAACTCCACCCATGAGAAAATCAACAACGAAGCTAGCAAACCCTTTTTCTGATGGTGCGTGAACGAACACTGGTGAAGTGCTTGATGCAACCAATGGCAGATCAGGGGTAGCTCAACGTGCCTCCGTCAAGGCATACCGTAATCCTGCATTCGAATAATTTCCAAATGCAAATTGACTCTGATGTGGTGCATGCTCTGAAAGCCCCTATATCTGTGTTGAATGTTCTCGTATAAACCAGAGTGGAGATTGTCCTGGCCAATCACATTTTGATTCACAGATGGGTGCTAGTGGATATCAGCCATTTTTTCTAAGATATTGAGCTCTACCTGCCAAACAAAACAAGATCCCATGGAATCATGTTGAGATTTGAGAATGCAATAGCTCAACTCAACACATTCCATCAACCTGAAATATTCTTGGAAGCATCACAAAAGCCAAGAAGACGATCAAAACAAAATTTCGTGACATCTTGATTTGTGCCGCTCTAAAAACATCTACAACAAGACCTGTTTCCTTTTCTTGCACGCAGGAGTTGCTAGGCACAAATCATGAGGCAATTCCTTAGACATGGGAATAAAACAGGTGACACTTTTAGCCAAAGAGGATGGGCGTTCATGCAAGAATCTAGCAGATCATAGGACGGTATTTCCTCTTTTTTTTTCGGTAAAAGAATGGAAAGGAAAATGCACAAAAAAGCAAAGTGCTTGAACGGCACTGGATGCAACATAAGCAATAAATCCAAGGTGGTTTTAACAAAATAAAGCGTCATACTCCCAAAATGTGAACCACACCATTGCATATGTAGTAACCAATGCCAACTGAAATAGTCCGTCTCAATCTAGTGGTTGAGACTATAATCAGACCTTAACATGTAATTAATACTAAACCATTGCTAGACAATATCAGAAACACAAAGCGAAAAAGGAAAACAGGCGCACATCCACACAAACAAAGCCACAGCCAAAGGCAAAGAAAATGTCTGGCAAGTTCATTTCCTGCAATAACTAGACAAGAGAAAGTATTATGCGCACATGAATTACAGGAGATAGGGAGGCATTGAACGAACCTGTTATTTTGGTGATCTGGGAAGTGAAGAAACAGAGGGATGTGAGAGATGTTTGGAAGCAGGCTTTTATATGCATGAAGAATGAGTCTTTGTACACATACATTACATTCCCGAAGCATAAGCATAAGAAACACCAGAATCGTGGCATTTACAGTTAAAGAAAGAGAAAAACAGGACCACCAAAAATGGAGCGATGGATGCGGTGGGTGGAATGAAAATGTACTACTAGTAAGAAAAGTCACCTCCTTTTGGGATCTTCCTTTCGTGGTTGTTGTTTGTGAGTGGCGAGGAGAGAAATGAGGATTGAGGGCACACTGCAAAAATATGTGAAAAAGACCTTTGTGCAATATATCACTGCTCCTAAAAAAATTGAGAAAAACACACAATTAAGACTGAGAATTGAGAAACCAACCAAATCGACACATTTATTATGTAGATGAAAATGCAAAGGCTTTTTGGATTGTTATGTAGAGGCAAACGTCAAAAAGCCTTATTGTTAAAATCTAGTCATGATAGCCCATAGAAAAGATTGAACCTTCAGCCTGACACCTCCACCGCCGTTGGAGACTCCCCTGACTTCCCCGGCCACCGTTTCTGTTACCATTGCTGCCTTCAGTGGTCGGTGGCAGGTCATACCGATCATTTTTGTATAAAAATATGATGTCCCACCCGCATCACCACGCTGCTTGTCTCTCCAACGCCGGTACATTAATCTATTCATTCTAGTATATTCTCTTCTTTTTTTTTCTTCTTTTTGGGTCTAATTAATCAGGCTAGTTTATTAGTCGGAGTGTCAATTAAGCTGAAAACAGTTTAGCCTGGCAAATGAATCCTTGGTAGCTGTTTCTTTTTCCATTATAAATCTTGGAGTTGGAGGGGGTCCAGGGACGAAAAATGAGTTGCAAATTAAATTAGGCAACTAGCAACCTATCGTCTGCATCCAAAAAAGTTGTAACTTGCAAGAGATTGTATTATATGCCCTCATAAATCTGAACATGCAATAGATGCAGACATGCAGTGTACGGTTAATGATGAAACCCACCTGTGCTGCTGTGCATTCAAGGAGTTATATACAGTTGGCAGCAAGAAGTAATTTTATCTATTGACAAGAAAATTTTTTAGCTCGAACCCATTTGCAACAGCAAGAGAAGAAAATGACCAAAGGAAAGCTAGATGAGCAGTTCATTCTCCTTGAAGAAAGCACTTCAAACATAAGATACCCTGTAAGATGTAATAGAGAGAGTCCCTCTTTCTTCTTCATGGGCTCATCGGGGCAAAATAGGAAAAGGGTCCGAGCGCAGTTCCAAGTAAGCAACAAAACTATGGGCTTCAAACTACTTAAAACATTAGGTCTATGGATCATTCTCACTCATAAGCTACTTCTTCATATTCTTTCCAATGTCTGATTTCTCACACAAACATATGCACACAAGGGACGAAAGGTGGGGGAGCAGGGGAATCACACCGTTCATGTTCAATGGCAGAGAAATATAAGCTGCTTCTATCCATACAGTTAACTGACACATGAAGATCATGAACATATAGGTAAACAAAAAAGTCCCAGCTCGGGCACTTATCGAGAATGCAAGAAACACTTGAAATAAATAATCAATGACGATCAGCAATGGACAATAGACGGCAATATACTATTGCGGTCAATGATGCATGCATTACAGAAGCAGATGAAGAATAAAAGGCTCTGCACCAGACATCTGAACTTCACAAACGAAGCCCAACGAAAAAACACCTACCAGACATTCATCCTGTTAATCTACAGCCGAATTGTGATGCAAAATCTTAACCGTTTGATAGATAAGAAAGCTACAAAAGTTTTGTAATTGGATGGTCATATAGAGGATAACAGAAGTTAACAAGTTCTGTGCATTCTTTCTATACCAAGGGAAGTAGAGTCTATACAAATTTATGGACTCCCCAAATCCATTTCTACTTCCTTCTGCCTTAGCTGTAATATGCTCTGCTCAGTCTCCACTCTTTTCCTCTCATTCTCCAACCTCAACTGCTCAAGTTCCCTATCTTTCTTACTGCAGTATCTCAACCACTTGAATCTCTGCTTCTCAAGCTCAAAAGCTTGAGCTTGAATGCTGACTCTTTGCTCAAGAAGTTGCAACTTCTGCTTCTGAAACCAATCCCTTCTCTCCTGCAATGACAAACCAGAATCCTGAAAATTAGCAGACATTTCAACATCAAAGCCGTTGTGCCCACTCAACTGAGCCCCCAGACAGGCATATTCTTCGTTCACAATATTTCTCTCAGGGTGCCCGTACGTCCTTTCCCCATAGTCATCAGCATTATCATCTTCGCTATCTGATTCATCATCATCATTGCCACTGCTGCACTGAACATCTTGCCCCTCCAACCCATTAATTTCTTTTGAGTGCCTCTCGAGAGTCAACGAACCACCTTGAAGATCAAGATCGTGGCAATTGGGCATCATTTGCCCATTATGGTAAGCACACATTTCCTTGTAAAACAAATGTTTCGAGCTCAATATCTTTCGAACATCATCTTTCTCCTTAGCAGAAAGATGAGGGATTGAATCCATGAGAGCAGGATTCTCGACTACTAGACAACTAGTTCCCCTACCGAGAATATCATTCAATTTCTTGTACCTTTTATTCAACTCATTAAACTTGTCTTCACACTGTTGAGGTGAAGCATGACAGCCCTTACTCATCATTAATTTCGAAACAGATTTCCACTTACCTTTCTTCTTCTGTATGAACCCTGACTTTCGCTTAAGCCCCTCAACAACGCCGCCCTCCTCGGATGTACCATCATCACCTACATAAGCAACAGCAGCTATAAGAAGTCTCACCACATCATCTGTCCATTTCATACGCAGCCAAAGAGATCCCTTTTCACACTTATTAGCACCACCACCACAGTCATCAACGCCGGCCGCCCCATCTTCCGCAAAACTTGGCTCATCATCATCTTCGCTTAAATTGCCCCCATTTGTGCCAGGAAAAGTGGAACCTGCTTTCCCTTTATCAAAAGTACTTCCGAAATACAGTTGATGATGATGATGATGATCATCATCATCATCAAGACAACCCACTAAGTTGATGTCATGTTGACGTGCGTGTGCGTGTGCGTGTGAGTGCGCCAAAGAGGGATGACCCAGTTGGAATGTTGGTTGGTGTCTATGAATTATTGGAGATTCCGGGTGGTGGCCTTTTGTTCCGGACGGAAACGGCCCTCCGAAGCCTGAATTCTCCATTGTTCATGGAACTGTAACCCCAATTCCTATAAACCCCTACTGCAATCTTTAGCAGCTTTAGATAAAGGCAGGAAGAACTACCCACAAAGAAGAAAGAAAGAGAAGATAAAAAAAAAAAAATGATGATTTTGGAGATGGGAGAGTCAATACCGCCGGAGAAGAACGGTCCGGCCTGGGCTGGGCGGCTGCCGGCTGCCTGAGGAACAAGTATGCAATGCAATCCGCCAATGATGGACCATGCTTCTCACACTGCCCTGCCTAAGATCGTGATGATCCATCCTGCTCCTATCCTGCCTTCACTTCAGACAACACAAGGGCCCACTCAGGACCAGGTGAGACTTGAGGGACAAATATATTACGTTTTTCTAAATTTTTCCATTGTCTTAAATGTTACTGTCTCGTCTCCTCTGGCTGGATATTCAGAGAGCAAAAAAAAAAAGAAAAGAAAAGTAAGGAACCCCACCGAACAGGTCGTGTAAACAGACAGCAGTGTCTGGTTATGCTTTGTAGTGGATGCCACCTGGCTCTGGTCGTTTTATGGAGGTGCCTTCAATGATTGGTGACTAAGGTTCTGTTTTTGCGCGCAGCAAACAACTTTTTCGTGATAAAAATTATAAAAGATTGAATTTAGAAAACAAATGTATCAAAAAAAATTTTTAAAAAAAATATTATAAGACTTCCTTAGTTTTGTGTTAGAAAAATAAACAGTATGGTAGGACTCAACAAGAAATTTTGGCATTTGGCTCATAAAATAAAGCTGTTATTTTTTTTTTTAACTTAGATAATGATTAGCAGAATAGCAGCTAGTTAATTTGTTGTTAGAGAAAATAAAAAAAACTGAGTTTAAGATATTGTATAAAGTAGAAGTACTCCTTACTCACAAAAAAGATAACCTCTACAAAGATACAAAATTTTGATGGTAAAAGGATGACAAATATATAAATTTCGTTCATTATCTTTAATTTTTTTTGGAATTTTTTTATAATAATTTTATATTTTAAATTTTACTTTTAACGTTTCTGACGTCAATCATTTTTTCTCTTCTTCGTTAGTTTGTCATTAAATTTAATATTAACACTCTAATTATCGTCACGTCATCTAATTTAAATGACATATTAGCACAAAGTGGTAACTTGACATCTAATAATTTTTTTTAAAATTGTTTTTTCAAACATTGTGATTTTTAAAAAATTAAAAAAATGTTATTTATTATTTTATAAAGTTAAAAGTAAAAATAAAAATAAAGAGTATGTTATTTATATGTATTAAAATAAGTAAATGTCTGAACTGAACACAACTAGAAAATGACGAGGTATGATAGGTCATCACTTTATTAGATATCGGGTCATCATTTTATACTAATATATCATTTAAATTAGACGACGTGACGATTATTAGACTGCTAAATGTTAAATTTAACGGCTAATTAACAGAAAATGGCGAAAATGATTGACGACAGAAATATATATGATAGAATTTAAAACATTTAAATGTTATAAGTGAAATTTTTAAAAAGGCTAAAAATGATAAGCAAAATTTATATATTTGCCTAAAAGGATCGAAGCCCCTCACCTAACTGGGGCAAAAGGCTCAACAGCACCATGACTAGGCTGAGGTTACATTGAGCTGCTAATAGACTTGCAATTAGAAGTTCGTTTTGTCTGGTCCTTTCAAAAGTGGTTGGCTTCCACAGTCTCATCTCTCAAAGACCCTTCGAATGCCCGAGTACCCCTTTGCACCCCCAAGCCCACCCCCCCCACCCCACCCCCAAAAAACAAAAAATCCCTGGGGCGGACCAGCTCCTTGATCTTCGCCCACGTTTGAACGACTCCATTCCTTAAATTGTTTTTATTTACAGTGCGATCTACGGAAACTTACCCGTTTTTGTAGAAAAACTATTTCCTTGATTTAAAAATGCGACAACTAAAATATGATAGAAAGTATTCTTAGAGTTGTCCCAAGCTCATTCTAAAACTATTATAAAGTGTAAAAATATACATAAATTGACAAAGGAAGATCAGTTGTAGTGTGGCATTGCTCTTGATGCGCCTTACGTAGACTCAAATATAAAAAATGTCTTCACTGCAGTCCGCACAAAAGGCTTTTTGGCGCCTAGGCGCCTCTCTTCACAAACAATTCTACAAAAACAACTCTCCACCTTTTCAAGTATATGTCTTGAACAATAGTTATAAAACTCGCTCCAATACATGACTTGGAAGGAAGGATTGAGTCGATGAATTACTAATTCAACTAATAGATCAATAGTGGAATCAGACGGTTTTTTATTTTTAATCTTCTTTTAGTTTTAAGTTTTGTAAATTATTAATTGAATATATATTACTAGAAAATAGATGAAGATTTATGGGTAGCTCATAATTTAATGCGACGGTCTTCAGCCTAAGTAACGGACTCAAAGTTAGAGAGATTGTTATACTTTATAGAGAAATTAGTTTCCGTCTTTTCATGACGCGGGATTCAAAAGGACCAAAAGTAGCAATCAGACTTTATGCGTCGGTTAATGAATGTCGTTATTCGTCCCACGTCGCTAGCCAATATTACTAAAGGTAGAGTCGTTAACTACATTATCTAGTAGACTCGTCCTCGTTATCTATTTTCCATGCCAAAACAAGTTCTTGTGGGGCTAAATTTTGTGGGTCTCCTGACCTTCGGCCTATGTCTGACTTTTTAAATGGACTGGACATTTGTGCCAACAAAATTGGAAAGACCTGCTCGGTTTAACTGAGTTTTGAGTTGACTGGGTCGGCCAGTTTATACCAATTTCGTCCGAGTCAATGATTTGTCCAGTTTTTTATCAACCCGGCCCAAATTGGAGGCCGGTTCACTGAGCCAACGGTTCAACCGGCAGCTGGGTTTGATTACATTGCCTTGAACAATCAGTAACATTTAGGAGATACAAGTTGCATTGGCAATAAAAGTGAAGCGATCAATCACTTCCCACAAACACTTTCACATCCATTGTAAGCATGTAACTAGTTAGCCCAAATTCCTCTCTGGGAATATAGCAGCGGAAGAATTAAGACAGCTTTACATTATTTATTTTGTACATCTACCAGTGGAGCGCACTGTTCATAACTTCCAGCAATGGGAGCAATGAAAGGTACAGAAGAAGATTAGAATCTCAAATCATAACTAATTTGCCAAATGTTGCAACGAAGTTGCTCTCAGGGCTCTCGAACATGCAAAGGCTTCTTGTAAGACTGCAACAAGAGTGAAGAACAAACCACGCTAAGCGACGAAGCAGCCATGCAAGCGCCAGCAAGCCAAGGCGGCAACCGAATTCCAGTAAATGGGTAGAGGATTCCGGCAGCAATGGGCATGCCAAGTACGTTGTAGCCGAGGGCCCACACATAATTAAGCCGAATTCGAGAAATAGTCTTTCGAGACAGATCTATGGCTGTAACTACATCTTCCAAGTTGCTTCTGATGAGGACTATGTCAGCTGCTTCTATGGCCACATCGGTGCCGGCACCAATTGCCATGCCAACATCGGCAGCAACTAAGGCTGGTGAGTCATTTATTCCATCTCCCACCATTGCCACAGCCATCCCTTTACCCTGCATCCAGTTAGAACTTTTTTCATTTTGACTCTTCATTACTTTGATTTAATATATATATACATATAAACCTCGAAACCAATTGAAAAGAGATAACTCCAGATTGTTGGAAATACTGTCTCAAAGCTTGAGGCCAAGAATTCATCATTAATGCCGTGCAAAAGTTAGAATACCTGTAAATCTTTGATTCTGTCAGCTTTCCCCAGTGGATCCGTCTCAGCAAACACAGCCTCGATTCCAACCTCCTTTGCAATGGCAGCTGCCGTTGCCCAATTATCACCAGTCACCATGATGCTTGTGATACCCATAGAATGAAGGAAGGATATAACACGCTTAGCATCTGGCTTTACTGGATCGGTAACAGCAAGAGCTCCAGCAATCTTTCCATTGCAGGTAACCAATACACATGTTCTAGCCAACTGCTCATTTTCTGAAATATAGTTCTCCACATCAGGACCAATTGTGACATTAAAAGCTTGCATAAGCCTCTTGTTTCCAACCAACACCATTCTGTCTCCCACTTTTGCACTCACCCCAGCGCCAGTATGCACCTCAAAGTCCTTAGCCTCAGCAATACTTTCCTTGTTAGACCCCATCTGATGGTGGAGCTTATTAGCATGATTCACAACGGCTCTTGCTATTGGGTGTTCACTATTTGCCTGACGATATGGGAGAGAAAAAAACACACCAAAATTAAAAAAGATTTATTTCATCGATATTAAGTAACAGTAATATTTTTTTCTGCAGAACCAAACACCTTGAAGAGAGTAATAAGCAAGCTGGAATGTGTATTATTCATGTTTATCATTTTTCATATATATATATATAAACCCACCTCTGCAGCAATAGCCAAATCACAGAATTCCTCCAATGAGAACCCAGAAAAAAGAACCGCACTAACTACGACTGGTTTTCCAACTGTTAAAGTGCCAGTCTTGTCAAAGACAACTGTTCTGACCTGCAGGGCAGAAAGAACAGGATATTGTTACAAAATATGCTGCCTGAAATGCAACTTTGATGTGCAAGTTCATCCATCAACCGAAGTCATTTTATATTATGTTATAAGGGCAATAGAAGAAATGAATCAGTGCTTTGGAAAAAAAAAAAAAGAAATGGACAAAAAACTTTCATCACAGTAATGAGAAGAGGAAACTCTAGTGGTAAAGTAACGCTGCAAATGCAATGTCTGCAAGCAGCATATCTAGTCACAGTATTCCATAGGAGGCATTAAACAATGAATAAATGAGATAACAACTTGTACATTTTTAGTGCTCACCCCTTCAGTATGGATATCAACTAGCGGCTTACCTTATGTGCCTTTTCAAGGGCATTTCCTCCCTTAATGAGTACGCCTTGAGAAGCACCCTTGCCTGTGGCAACCATGACTGCTGTTGGTGTTGCCAGCCCTAGAGCACATGGACATGCAACCACCAATACTGAAATTCCAAACTGCAATGCTAGCTCAAAACTATCCATGGCTTTTGGTATCCAGTCTCTAGGGTAAAGGCCGAACTCTCCAGGTATAAACCATCCCAGCCATGTTATGAATGCTGCAATAACAACCTGAAAACAGCCAATAAATTATCACCAAAAATGACAAGTTCTTGTAGAAAATTTAATTCTTGCCCTCTCTTTCTAACCCTGGTAATGGGAAATAACTTTAAAATCTTTACAGAGCACCACAAAAGGATAAAAAAAAAAAAGAGAACAACAAAAGGAAAAGCAAAATGTGGAGATTTTAACATGATCATAATGAAAGTGAAAGAGCTAGAGGAAGATCATAATGAACTCACTGTAGGAACAAAAAATCTGGAGATTTGGTCGGCCAACTTCTGAACAGGGGCCCTGGCAAGCTGAGCAGCTTCTACAAGTTGAACAATTTGGGAAAGGGCAGTCTCTGACCCAACATGAGTAGCCTTGACCACTATGCATCCATTTTCATTCACGGTTCCACCAATTACCTATTGATGGATTGGAGGTGGGGGTGCAAGGAGAGAACCCGACTTAGTGTCCCACTATACTTCACTTTAAAAATTTGACAATATTTAGATACCATGAAAACTTACCTTGTCACCGGGTCTTTTAGAAATAGGTATTGCCTCTCCAGTGATCATACTCTCATTCACATGGCTTTGACCATCTACAACTATTCCATCAACAGGGACTTTTGCCCCTGGAACAACCTTAATTATATCATTTCTTTGTATCAGCTGAGTACTAATTTCCTTTTCTGACAAGACATTTCCATCACTGTCCAACATAAGCAGACAAGCTGTGTCAGGAGAAAGTTCTGTTAGCTTCGCCAAGGCATCTGATGTCTTTCCTTTAGCCATGACCTCCAGATATTTCCCCAAAAGAATGAAGGATATCAACATGGCACTAGTCTCAAAAAAATCTTGCCCTTCAAATTTATCAGAAGTTATTGCCTTTATCACTACATAAACAGAGTAAAAATAAGCAGCATTAGTGCCTAGTGCAACCAAAACGTCCATATTGGCAGATTTCCGTCTCAATGCATGGTAGGATCCCACATAGAACCTGAAAATGGCAAAGGGAAAGAAAAACAAAAAGATTAGTCATTCCTTACCATTATCTGTGCAACACCTATGCTCATCAATCGAAGAAATGGTATATTGACATGAACATATTAAAGTGATATTAACATACTAAAGTGATGATATTTACCTTCGACCAACAATGAACTGCACAGGTGTGCAGAGGATCCACCTAAGAAGCATCCCAATGGTAAGCATATTGTGAATTTTGTATTCCAACCAATTTCCATAAGGATGAAGCATAGGAAGCACCATTGAAAACAAAAACACCGGAACTGAGAAAAGGCAGCTGAGGAAAAATTGGTTTCGATACATCCGAATTTCTTGCAAACCCTCTGTTTCTCTTCGTCTTGCAGGGACATATAAGCTTGCGTGATAGATGGTGGGAACAGGAGAAGCATCCTCGATAAATTGTATCAGAGATCGAGGACCAGTCAAGTCTGGGTCATAGCTAACAGTTACTTTATGTTCTGCCAAGTCCATTTCGACATGATTTACACCTCTTGCTGACTCAAGTGCAGATTGGATAACGGTAGCATCATCGACTGAATTAGCTCCTTCTAGTTTTAGATACACCTTGTTGGCATCATTCCCAGAAGTGATGAGCTCAGCACCAAAGCCAGCATCTTCTACTACTTCAATGATGTGGTCCGTGTCAATGATGTTTGAATCAAAGTTGACTTTGGCTTCCTCAAGTGCTAGACCAACCACTGCTTTCTTAACTCCTTTGGCCATAAGGAGAGCACGTTCGACAGACTCAGAACAGCTGGTGCATGCCATTCCCTTAATCCTGAGCCGGCACACTGCTATGTCTTGTTCTGGAAACTCATCAACAGGAAATCCAGCATCTTCTATGGTTTCTTGAATTTGTTTAGGCTGAAATAGGAGAAGACGACGTCATGAATACCTTCTTCACTCTTTAAAAAATTACAATTTTTTTCAAAAAAGACCATACCGATTCATAGGAGTCAACATAAAAAAACTCAAAGAAACTCACAGTAGCAATCTCTGGTATGTAAGTAATAACAGCATGGCCATCGAGGGGTGAAACTGAGACACTCTCAACTCCATTAAGCTCCCGTAACACAGATTCTATGGATGTCGAACAAGAAGCACACGTAATACCCCCGATTCTGAATTTTGCTGTTCTAACATTGCTATGTTTCTTATTATTCGGTTTGGGGACAGCAATGGCAACACTGTCTGGAGGTTGCAACAAAGGTTCCTTGAGATCATCCCTCAAATTAGCTTCCACTTTTCCATTGTGGAGGATGGTGTCCATCGGTCTTAATCACTAGAAAAGAAAAATTGACAAAAAAAACAAAAAGAAATCAAGACAATTCACATTAGAATCGCAGAGCACAGACAAACGCTTAGCCTTTTTTTTTTTTGGCGAATAAAAACTGATATTCATAATTTGCTCTAAATTTAAGTACAAGACAAATAGAGCGGAAGTTCATATGAGGTTTCTTCGTTAAATAAATATTATCTTCTTGTGCAGCTTAAATTTTGAAAAATTCTTAATGCAAAAACCAACAATATGAACATACCGGGGGGAGACAAAAAGGGGTTTTCCTTTTAATATTTGGTGAAAAAAGGAGAAGTAAATTGAATTTGCCTGTTCACGATGATCCAGACTTGAATTGAATTTCAAGAATTTCAATCTTCCAATTTTTAAAAGAAAAGCATAGAGAAAAGGAAGAAACAAATCATAAACTTGCAGTTCAAACGAGATTAACAGTATATCAGCAAAAAAGAGGTGAGGTTCGAACCTTTGACCTCTTCAACTCTTTTCCCTCTTCCAATTTACAATCAGTTAGTTTACGTATACAAAAGTAAAATAAAAATAAA
Organism: Carallia pectinifolia; assembly: GCA_037832335.1. Classification (NCBI taxonomy): domain Eukaryota; kingdom Viridiplantae; phylum Streptophyta; class Magnoliopsida; order Malpighiales; family Rhizophoraceae; genus Carallia; species Carallia pectinifolia. The sequence continues at coordinate 26,433,686 of CM075452.1, forward strand.
ATAAAATAAAGAAACGAAAACTGAAAGAAGATAAAAAAGAAAATAAATCAACGAATAAAATACCTTTTTGGACATAGTCTTGCTCGAGATAGAGAGAGAGGAGAGACGTACCTTTTCCGGATTGGATGGAGAGGACGGGAGCGATTGGGAGGAGGAGGCTGACTTAGGTTAGGGTTTCAATATCTACAAGAAGAAGAAGAAGAAGAAGAAGAAGATAAAGCGCAGCAGCAGAAGAATCGTGGCTGGGTGGGGGCTTTCGTGAGAAATAAAGAGAGAAGTAATGCGCCCACGAGGTTCGGAGGGCTGACCGCACGCCTGAGGGTTCCTTTGTCGGTTTATATACATATATATATATATATATATATATATATGTATCTTTCCTTTTTGAATTTTTGAAATCCCCACAACGTCTCGTGCCGATTCCCACCTCTTCCTTACCTATATCCACGTCGCTCTCATCTCTTGGTTAACCCGTCCCAAACCTGAACCCAAAAAAAAACAAAACACCAATTTGAATTTTGCTTCCTTTTTTTTAAGACCCCGTCTGTATTTGCTTATTTTTTTTAATCAAAAAATTCACCACTAATCTAGCAGTTATCAGATTTATAGGTCGAGAACGGTTTTTAAATTATTGATGTTCTCATTCGACTTTTTCTTATACTCTGATTACGATATTAATAAATTTTAAACTTATATACTACATTCACACTAGGTATCCTTAATTGCAGAGGAGCAATAATACGAGGACTTTAACCCTAATCAATACTAATCAATACTAAAAGTTATACGTTAAATCACCACTAAACTGTTACCTTCAATAATTTTTGTATTTGTTTAATAGTTTGTTTGTATTAGGAGAATTTGATAAGAAAAAAAAATTGTGAAAAAAGAAAATAGTTCAGATAGATGAAAAATATGTGAGAAAAAAAGAGAAAAATAGTTATGAAAGAAAAAATTGTGATAAAAGAAGATATTGGGATAGATGAAAAAAAAATGAAAAATAACGTGATGTGATTTTTAAATAGTGAGTTTTCTAATCAAAAATTTTTTTTACTATTTTCTCATGAAATCAAATATAGTATAAAACGTCAAGTTTTTGTTTTTTTAAAATATAAGTATAATTGCTTATAGAGATTTGCTATATGGCCACTGACCAATACGCCGTGCACCCAATCATTCACTGTGGTTCAATTTAAATATAATGGAGGGGTATTAATCTATCCTACGAGGTACGAGCCAAATGATGCATAAATGTTAAGATATTCTGCATCTATAGGATTTTTTACATGTTCAATACTTCTATCTCAAAAAAATTGAGAGAAAATTAACAATTTGTTAGTTGTATAGTTATGAAAGCTTAAAGTACCCTAAACTTTTTCTTAAACTTGTAATTGAGCTAACCAAACATGTTACTACTGGTCATTTAGTTATTTAAAATTTCAATACTTCTGTGTTTTCCTATTCACCAACTAATATAAATAAAGGTTAATATAAAAAAAATCACTACTTTTACATTTTTTAATAAATCTAACGTAATTTTTAAAAATTAACAAATGTAGTACAGTTTAATTATTTTTATATAAATATAGTACAATTTTTAACAATTAATAAATATAATATAATTCAATTATTTTCTAACAAATTGAACACGCTGTCAGTTAAAAATAATTAATTAAAAGTAACTGAATCCCTTAATATATACATATGACATATCTATATTTAAATTTAATACAGTTTAAAATTTCAAATAACATATGTGCATATATGCTTATCAGGAGATTAGTTATTTTTAACTGACAGCGTGATAGATTTGTTAAAAAATAATTGAATCATGTTATATTTATTAGTATTTAAAAGTTGTATTATATTTGTTAGAAAATAATTGAATTATACCACATTTGTTAATTTTTAAAAATTGTATTAGATTTGTTAAAAAATTCAAAAATTGTGATTTTTTTTATATTAATCCTATAAACAAATACTTTGAATTCAAAAAATATAAACAAATACTTTATTATTCCAATCTATATTTTTTTGACAAAAAAGTGTATCGTAAGTATATCAGTTACCGTACATATAAATTGAAGTCGGAGGAAACTCTGATTTCGAATACCTTATTTAATCGCCCTATAAAAATAGATCCACCTCTCAAATATTAATAGATTCAAAGAGACAATTTTTATGCTCAATCACATAAACGAATTTTAAAATAATTACCGCACTCTAAAAAAAAAAAAAAAAAAACTCCCAATTTACGGGGATGAACGTCAACACTAAAACTTAGACCTAAATTAATGAGAAAGAAATACGATTAAATATCACTTAACTACCACATTCAATATGGTATTCCAGTCTCAGTCAGAATGAAAAATTGTTACGCGGAAGCTGCAATCTACTTAAAATAAAGTTAACAAAAAAAAATATGTCCTCCCCCTGTGATCAGTTGCATCGACGCGACCCTTAATTCAGACATTTTCTGGCTTGCTGCTATAATGACTACAAAAGTCCAACGCCAGCAGACTCGAAGTTGCTTTTCGCAACATCTAACTTTTTATTTTTGTTTTTCTTTTTTAACTTCAGGCGAGGGCTGGCCCTCGTATTTGACGAAGAGAGAATTAAAAAAGGTAAAGGGTCTTTCGATCTCTTCTTAATATAATGTTAATAAATTAATTATTTTAAATAATTTATTTTTTTATAGTTGTTTTAGTTGTTCGGTAATTTGGATTTGATGTTAAGCGAGCGGATGTGTTTGTGGTTCAGGAAATTGGTCAACATCCTTATAAGTCCTTCACAACGCCTAGGATCCTATATTTTGTTTTGATCTATGAGCTTGCATTATTGTATGACCTAAAAAGATTAACTTGCAGCCTGGTGCATATTTCGTTTGTGTTTGGAATATTAGCCCAGTTAAGCTGCGTCAGAATCTTCTGCAGGGGCAAGAGCAGGACCACCAGCGTTTGGTGCCAACTTTGCAGTAATTGGGGCCAATCAGTGATGAGATTTGGCAGGTGTCCACGTATTTTTTTCCTCCACTGAAACTATTACAAAACTAAAAAGAAGACAACTATTGGATTCCACCGTAAGGGGAAGGGTGCAGACACGGAGAGAGTACTTAATTGTTTTTCATCTGCAAGCACGCTCAACATCCACCATAGGTCTTTAAAAAGTGCGGCTGGCAATGGCAAAAATGGTACGATTGTTGTAGGAATCTACGATGTGGCGATGGCCACATTCTGAATCCAAATATTTTGACAAAGTTCCAAATTCGCTATCCCCCCAACCTTTTGGGGAAAAACAACTATCCTCCTTCACATGCTTTCACGTTCTGTACCACTACCATGTCTGTATGTCAGCACTTATTGGGGCTCCCCCCACCTTCCTCCAATCTCCATCTTCTCTTCATGTGGCCTACCGTAAGAGCACCAGCACCCACCCACAAAAGCAGAAGCAAGCAAGCAGGAGCTTACGTTCCAGCTTCCAATTGTTTTGTTCGCTCTACATTTGCATTTGCTTTGCAGGCTGTTCACTGTGTTGGGACACGGAAGATGTCTAGTCTACCTCCAAAAAATATTAGCCAATAGCTAGCTAGGCGATGGATTTGGTGTCAGGTGTTCTACTCTACTACATGCATGATATTGTGATACTCGAATTTTATGGGACGTAGAACTGAACGGCGGTACGCAATCCGTACTAATTCTCAAATAGCACTGTACGCAGGAATTTGAGCTGATGGTAAGGCTGTAAACTAACCAATACGTTCGTTAAAAATTTAGTAATTCAGTTCGATAAGAATTTAGCTCAAACTCGTTCATTTAAACAAGCGATGTACGAGACTAAAAATAAAATTTTTTAAATAAACGAGCCGAGTCTAAATAAGGGCAGACTTGGATTAGTTCAGACTTGTAAACAACTCGTTTAAATCTCGTTTTGAACTCAGACAAATATATCATTAATAACTTGTTTAATATGCTAGCATTATAAACTCATTTAATATATGAATAACATTTAATTGTATTATTTAACTTTTAGTATAAATAGTTATCAATTTAAACTTACGTTTTTTATTTCAGATATTTATTTGGACAAGATTTATATGAGATTAAGGTTACAAGTAAGTCGATATGTTCATTAAAAACTCGGTAACTAGGTTTGGTAATAGTTCGATTTGAACTCATTCGTTTGACTAAATAAGCAATACATGATCTTAAATCTAAAATTTGTTTAATAAATGAGTCGAGCCCTAGCAAAGACAGATTTGATTAAACTTATGAACAACTCGTTGTAATAATTAAAAACAAAACTTATTTATTATGTTATAAAAATAATTTCATTAAACTCTTTTTCAATATTATATACTACATATATTTACATTTATATATAATTATTTAATTTTATTTAAATAAACATATTCTATGTACAATAATAAAAATTTTTAATTTTAATTATTTTATTAATATTATAGAATTAAATTACAGAATTCGCTAAAAGTTCAGAAATTCAGCTCGATAACTGTAAGTTCAGTTCGAACTCAGCTCACTAGTAAACGATACCGATACTGAACCTTATTTTTAAGCTTATTTAATAAATAAACTGATACCTGAGCTTGACTAAATTTGACTCAATTCAGTTCGTTTGTAACTCTTATTAACTCGATTCGTCACGTTTGAAACCATAATTAATTGACATCCTTTTTGTAAGAGGTAAAGGCAGAGGGAGGGACGCAGAGAGTGACTGTTGATGAAACACCATTTCTTTCTCTTTTGCTTTAAAATAGGCGTCACTCTTCATCTCCCTTTACCATTTCCCTTCTCTCGTTCGACTTTGACAAATCCAATTAAAAGTCTAATCTTTCCCATATCAAGTGAGACCGCACACCTTTAGATCCACGAAGCTTTTGATGAGATGCTTGTTTCCCATATGACTTGTCTCAAGCTTTAATGAATTACCCGGTCAACGTAAAACTACGTAGAAAGTAGATGGGCTTTCAACACATCACTCAATTGACAATTATTAACAAAATTGTTGTTGATGAACTCAACTAGGCCTTCAACTGTTGATTACAGGTATTAAAAGTTGATCGCAGAAAGCAACACTTGGGACACAAAAGCTGGAGTGCATGACGCTATTTCCCTGCTTGGTTCATTGAGTTTCATCAGCTTGACGAAATGGCTTAAAAAGGTTGCATCAGCAACAGGGTCAACATTTCTTGCGTTATCTACAGCTCTCGGAGATAGGAAGCAGGCGAGAAACCAGAAACGGCTTGATTTCCAAGTACACAGCAAAGAAGGTAGAAATACACAGGAGTATATTCCCTGTGTAAAGTTGTTATTGCGTTTTGGTTGTATTGATAGACGGTCAGTTAGAGAAGCCAATATGTCAAGCTTATGGGGCCATGCAGACAGGAGGGTCCATGCCAGAATGTACAACATTGTGATGTTCTGATAGACTGCTTACTACCTACAAGCTCATCTCCTCCGGCAAGCTGATCTCAAGAAAATATAAGCTGCAAAACCATCAAACAAACATTACAGTCAGGACAGTGGCTAAATCACAAGCGAAAGATGAATCAAAGAAATTCAACTCATAGTCCTTCCGCTGGAAAGTTGCGCGCAGCACACACCTACTGCTTTTCCCCTCGGACGAACATTTCTACACGTTTGTAAGTAAGCAATTTACCCATTCTAAAATTACGGTACCAAACCACAGGATTGGTAGCCTCCTGCATCTTATAGTTGATAAACTTCCAAGTCCAAAAAACCCTATTGCCTGATTAGTAAAACTTGCTGACATGACATGAAATCTGCAAAATGGCTCTCAGAAAATGAGTACCCCAAAGGTTGATCATATTCCTAAGAAAGTTGCCAGCAGAATAGTGATCGATACACAATGTCTGAGCCGTACTCAGGGTTTGAGTTCATTACTCCCTTTTTGTATTTATCCTCACTTCTTTCCTGGGGTCAGCATGGGTTTTGAGGAATGACAGGACATGGTCTTTTCTTCTAATGAATGCAGGGACGCAACTGCATTTATTAAAGCAGTAAACAGCATTTCTATGGAACTGGTTTTATTACCTTGCTGACATGAAAGCCATCCCAAAGAACACAGCTTTAACAGCCTGCTTCTGCCCCGCATAATCAAAGGCCAATGGCAACATTTCATGCAAGGTAAGGAATGCCATCACTCCACCAACTGTACTTGTCAAATTCACTTTTAATGAGATATAGACATTTAAAGATCTAACTTCTCCATGATTTCGGATTCTCAATGATAAGCAACAAGGCAAACCTGATCCAAGCAAACCCTCTAGGATGTCAGGACTTAAATTGCTTGGGAATAAGTATGCTGCAGTCAAGAAAAACGGAGTTGTCACTATTCACAATCACAGCTCTAAAACCAACATTGCTCTAGCATTACATGCAATAGAGAAGAGTTGGCATACCCACAAGTAGAACACCAAGTGGCTCTGCAAAACCAGAAAGTGTTGCCAACTTGAATGCCCGCCACTTGCTAATATGCACCAAACCATTGACTATTACTCAGTATAAACCATGATAATGTTAAAATGGCTGGAAAATGCAGTTAAAATAACGGATAAAGATTTAAAGGAATACTGTACCAACATAAATAACTGACAGCCATAAATGTCACTGACACCCCCCCCCCCAAAAAAAAAAGTCATGTGAAAGAGTAGTGCTGCAGCTAAGTGCTCTCATATATGGACGACAGCACCACCACAAAGATCTGTTACACTTACAGGCAAGGATTTGTGCTGAAATTCAAGTTGGATCCAGCAAGTTTTTGCTTTATTCTAATTTACTTTATTGTATCTTTTTCATATGGGAGAGCTGGAGAGCTTTTGCTCAAAAGCATTGTTTCTTTACAGTTTAAAGAATGTGAGGGACAAATAAGTGGAGTATTAGCAAACTCAGAAACAACACAAGCGCACTAGCATCACTTTTCCATAAACGATCTAAATATAGCAAACTACTGCAAAACGATTCCTCCATAAATGAGGGTGCTCCCTTGGCTACCTCCATCACCACTTTCAACACCATTCAAAACCCTTCTAGACTTTCATCTCTATCAATGCAGTATAACAACCATCTCTGGCTCACACAAAGGCCTTGAAATCAGTGCCACCCTATTGTCCCACCATTGGTCTCAATATAAAAATCAGACAAGTTGCTAGATCAACAAGCCTTTGGCATGTGATTTTACAGGTCAGTTCATTGAAACCTCTACAAAGCAGAACTGAAAAGCACCTCAAACCAATGCTCACCTCTGTGTTGCAAAATAAACAGGAAGTGCAACTGCAACACCCTGCACAAAGTTTAGCATGAAGAAATGAGGAGAAACGGATATTTTGGATTTGGCTGTCATGAATGAATGGGGTCATCAAATCAATCGACACCAAATGTTTGACAACAACCTGCCTATTAAGATCCCCATAAGTACCGTCCATAATGCATCAATCAGAATAGCACAATAATGAGATGTCAGATGGCAAAATAAACAAATAAAAACTTAGTCATATCCCCCTTTTTATGGGAAACATCAATGTGGTATTTCCAAGTGGGGGGAATAAGAGAAACAAGCCAGCTGGAAGAAGCAATAAATATGAGACCTACACGTAAATAAAAATTTCACTCTGCTTGTTTCAACTTTCTTCTTCAATGGCAGAAAAAAATAGAGAAGTTAAAACAGATTGTTGTGGAGATGGTTGGATTATGAGCTTGAATTGTGAAATGCTGTCAAAACTAGTGGCATTCCTACAATCACGAAAATTGGTCTGGCCACTTGTATTCAACAACATGCTGGTAAAGCTTGTATGAAAAGCATGAGCGGGCATCAAAATTCCAAACAAGGACAAAGCTTACATCACTTTTCTCTAGATTGACAATTAAGCAACAATCTTCAATGAACTAGTCTGTCCTTTCTTTCTTGTTCTCCTTTGGATGGGTTGGGGTGCAGGGAGGGGTTGTTGGAGTGGAGATGTTTTGGCGTTCTACTTTAATGAATTTTAATTAGCAATGACTAGGGATAGTAGTCAAGCTCAATAAGACAAAGCTTAACATGACAGCCGCTCCATTCATGGCAAAACACTCACTGGGGAGAAAAACAGCATTTAGTAATGAGGCCATTCTGAAGGATTCGAGAAAAAATACCTCCGGAATATTGTGCAAAGCAATGGCCAACGCCAAATTAAGACCAACACGAAGGCCCTATAAAAGATGCATACAGCGAAACAAAAAGACAAAGTTACAAAACCATTAGTACTTTTGGGTCTCCCGGGCAGAAATTCAAATCATAACAGATTTACACTTGCCTTCCAGCTGCTGATGAGCTTAACATATCATCAACAGCTGATACATTAATTCAACCATCTAACCTCAAAGCCAACATGAAAAGCCTCTAATTCAACTATGGCACCTCAAAGACTACATGAAATGCCTCTAATTTGGAAAAATTGTTGAAGGTAGCAACTCGCAGCAACCAAATTTGGCAAACGGGATATCGTTGCTTACTCAATTGTTTGCAAAAAATGGTATTGTATCAGAAAGTTCTGGATATTTTGGGCCTGTGAAATCACAATAGCACACACAGAAAATCGGGGGAAAAAACGTTTCTACTGTGTGATAAACATTGTTTCAGTCTTCAACCCATTGTCCCCGTGCAAAAGAAGTGTAAGCACTACCTTCATTGATCCAAGGAACACAGCCATTCCCTCAGGAAAATTATGCAAGCTGATGCCTGCAAATTCACAAAAGAAGACATTTCGTTCAGTCCGATCAATTTAGTAACTTCACAATAACAGGAAACAACCAAGTTATAAAGATACAGTATCTCTAACTTCTATGCAATTTTAACTTGACTCACAGCACTCAAACAACAATTAGGTTCAGAACACTAGGATACAAAGGCATTGACTGAAATCCAGCATATAAACTACAAACTTTCACTTCCACTGCTGATACCATACCAGCCAAGCTTTGAATAAGCATATAACAACTTCGAGGACTATAAGCAACTACTGTCAAGTTGAGGGAGTGGAAGAATAGAACCAGAGACACAGATTATCATACCTACTGCTGTAATAATCCCACTAAATAAGACCTGGCGACGATGCTTTTTCATAGTGTCCTTCCCTCCTTCAGTACCGTTATTCTGCCCCGAAGCATACATCCAAATTATCATAAACACTTTAAATATTGTAGCCACATGAAGAGGGCCAATGTCAACATGAGTGAAGGAAGCTATGAGTACTAGGCGAGTGAATCCAGACCTTTTTCCTTTTAACATCTGAGCCTGAGGTAAGCGTTGGTTCTGGTATAAACTTGACAACAATGGCAAAAAACAAAACCCCACCGAAAAACTACATAACCAAGAAATGGAAAAAACAATCAGAACAAACTCAGAGGAAATAATGCTCCAAAATAAATGAAAAGAGGAATAAGAGCTGACCCAAAGATTTGCTTTCAAGAAGCCAATAGAGTTCATAGCATTATGAGCCAGATCAAGGAAAGATATGCTAAGCATTAGGCCTGCGGCAAAACCCTGCACAGAGAAATCCTAGCCAAATGTGACCGGAAGAATTACACCCAGAAACAGCAGACAATTTTCTCACCATTTGCCTAGATTTCCTTAAGCAATTAGAATAAGTGATTCAATGAAACCTAAGACAGTGCAACGTCGAAAGATATAAAAGCTCTGGTATTTGGAAAAGCGAATACGAGCAACTGAGCAAACAAAAACAACTCAGTTTGCAACTATTGTTCCGAATTGGTGCTACACACGACGGTGACTGGGACCGTTCCCCCTTCAGTCTTCACGCCACGGATGCTCTCGTAAGCCGTAAAAGCGGACAAGAACAAAGGCAGAAACTCAGAGACAGAGAATCTCACCTGTAAGAGGCCGAGCATTTTCAAGCTGGGGGACTGATTAAGAATCACAAAGAGTGCACCTGCTCCACAAGACAATAATACCTATTAGATACAACACATCAACGAAACCAAATAAGAAAAGCAAAACAAAAAAAAGGATACATGATTCAATGGCATGTTTAGTGTAAATGGATCATTGGGTGTATATATATATATATATATAATCGGATAAATCAGCAAACGCATACAGAGATGCTCAAATATTAGTGTGGGAATTGATTCATGTGTTGTGCTGTGTGGTAGGTACGACGGTGCGGAAGGAGGAAACTGTGCTAAAACGCAGTCGTAAAAGCCGCTAGCATAGAATAGCATAGCATGATAGCAGGTCTCCAGAAGCACAAGCAGGCAAATAAATTTTTTATTTTGTTTAATTATTAAAAAAAAAAAAAAACTTAAATCGTACCAACGGAAGTGCTGAATCCACCAACAAGAGAAAGAGCAAGCGCTACCATCACTTGCGACTCCATTTGTATTTCACTCCTTTTTTGCTCCCTCTGTCTATAATGAGATTCTGCTGCCAGTAGAGCCAAGCAGATAGCAGTAAACGATTGGAGAAGAAGACGAAGAAGAAGAAGAAGAAGAATTACAATTAAATTAGGACTGCTTTATTTTATTAATAGAGGGAGAGAAGGAGAAAGGGAGTGGGAAGGACAGCCACCGCCACCGCCACCGCCACCGTCACAGGAGATCAGCAACGGAAGAAAATGATGGTTTCGCCGGAAGAAAAGGATGTCCCCCAAATAATAGCCCAAAACCAAAGTTTGCCTCTTGCCTTTGGGCTGCTACTCTGCTACCCTTCTTACTCTAATACTGAAATCGCCATACAAACATTATTTTAAGTTTTATTTTACAACTAATAAACCACTAAAAGTAATAATCTAACAATATTATGACGTATTTTTTTTTAGTGTTAAATTAAATTTGAGTTCTTGTACTAATATTTCAGAAATTTATGTGTGATTATAGGATTTCAGACTCGTTAAGAAACTCGTTTTAAGTCTACTAATATAAAAATTAACTTTAATTTACAGATCTAATAACCGTTATATTCACCATAAATCTTTTTTTAATAAAAAAATCATGTTTATTGTTGGACAAAACAAATTAATAATTTATTGTTTATTTACAAGGTTGATTTATTTATCATATATCGAATTATTAATTTTATAAATAAACAAGCTAGACTCATAACCTAATGATGATTCTATATGATACTTCAACTATTACTACTAATTTGGGATATACATTTATTTAGTCTTAAATTTTTAGAAATTTTTCATTTAAGTTTTAAATCTTTTTAAAATTTTATTTCAGTCCTAAACTTTTTAATTTTGCTCCAAATCAGTCTTTCCGTTAGTCAAACTGTTAAAAATTACTGTTGACTAACGAAAAATTTTTTAAAAAGATAAAATACACTATTTTAATTCACCAGTTAATAGAAATATATTGTGTAATCTTAAAAAAATAAAAATAAAATAAAAAAACTCAAAATCTCAACTTACATGTTATTATTTGAAGTAAAATACAAATATTTAATAACAAAAAAATTAAATAATATATGTTACCTTTTTAAAAAAAATTTCGTTAGTCAACAGTAATTTTTAACACTTTAACTAACGGAAGGACTGATTTATAGTAAAATCAAAAGATTTAGACCTAAAATGAAATCTCAAAAAAGTTTAAGATTTAAATGAAAAAAAATCTAAAAGTTTAAGATTAAATAAATGTATATCCCCTACCAATTTACCAATTCGTGTGATGGTTTCAATCTTAGATTCAGCCGTATGAACCCTTTTGACTATGATTAACGATCAATTATTTAATGAAAACATAAATTATAGGCTTTTTCCAAGAAAAATTCTGTTGCAATCTTTCAATTAATACCAACCACAAATCTTTCATTTGCAAAGTCTCTGATTAATAAAATACATCTGTTTTCAAACTTGAGATTATTTGAAAAGCTAATTTGCCACTGCGCTGCTGCACAACTCGTGTGTTAAGATTGAATTACATTGTGTTTTTGGAGAGCAATGTGAACATATATATTGAAAGGAAAAAAGGAATGCGAACCAAGCAATATTCTATATATATATATATATATATATATATATATAACGCATATCAATTGAGATTACATTTTAAATTTTAAAAATAACGTTCAATTATTTTTATATTTTAATTTTGTTAAAAAAAAAAAAAAAATTATTAGTCGGGCCATGTAGCCGGGTCCATAATGATAATTATCAATTGACCATTAATCTTTAAAGAAGGGAAATACAAACAGCTAGGAAGACTTTTTTTTTTTTTTTACCGAAACAGAATCGTTACATTAATATTCAACGAAAACTTATATAAGACAAACATAAATATATCGACAATACCTATTTAAAGTAAGAGAATAAATCTGCATAATAAATAAATTTACATATCATTGGTTGACCTAACTATTAACAAACTGGACAAACCCTGAAAAGAGGTAAACCACACCACCTAGGCGGACCCAATACAGGCACGAAGTGGATGTTTGTTGTCCCTACTCCCAACCCAATCCACCCCTCTTCTCATAGGAGGACCCAAGACCGCTCTGCCACATTGTTAATATAATATGCAATTAAAAAGGACGGACCATGGACCCGGATTCTTTTTTCAAAACTGGACTTCCATTCACATTCTATAGAAAATAATGGAACACCCAATTGAATTCCTTATAATTGTTTAAGTTTTCATTCCCATTAGACAAAAAAAAAAGTTCGTTCCCATTCAATTCCGCTTCGTCCTCAGTTAGCCAAAAATCCACGACCAAAAGTCTCAATAGTCAACTTGAGTCATATCTCAATAGTCAACATGAGTCAATAAATGAGATAACAGAGGGAGGAGATAAGGAGGTTGAGCGTTTGCTCAACTGATTAAGGGAATTGTCTCTCAATTAGTAGATGGGTCTTTAAATCTTACCAAATCTCACTTCTCCCTCCTTAAATGGTCTATTGGGCTCCTTACAGACCAAAAAAAAAAAAAGAGGGAGGAGGCAGGATGGACCACGCATGCACAATTGGGGGCTGGGGAACATTGTGTTATATGTTAATTGGCTGGCTAGGTTTTTTGACCGGTTGAAGTTGAAAGAAATTTAACTGTTAGTAATTACCTTTGGGATTACAATCTCGGATCTAATCTTAATTCGTTTGTTTTAAAAAAAATTAGTTGGTTTTCTTTTATTAATTGATTCATTGGTGTTGTTCATTCTTATATTACAGGCTTGCAAATTTGGCTCTCCCTTTTAGAGTTCCCAATTTTCACAATTAAGATGTCCGGTTTCTGTATATATGTATGAACTTTGGTGTCATTGTTTGTGATAATTGTTTAGGAATTAAGGACGGTAAGATTGCAAGCGCCACAGCAACAACATTATAATAACAAAATTAATCAATATTAATACGTACACAATATGCTATAAACAACAATTTAATAAAGCACATCCGTCCCTTAACCAAAGATTAATGACTGACTGATACAGTAACAATTTCATTAATCATCACTCCAACAAAGTATAATTCAACTCCCTCGAAATCATTCACATAAATCCAAATCCCAAAAGGCCACAACTATACAAACAACAACAACAACAACAACAACAACAGCAGCAACAACAGAAGCCAAACAGTTTAAAATATATATTATAATAATAACTAATGAAGCCAAAAACGATCGAAATTAATTATGCCATATATAAGATGAGAGGTGGGAAGAGAGAAATCAACAGTGAGAAGCAGACAGAGACTCCGGAGAAAGTCAGCAGAGAACCAGCTCCAGCGTCCATCGCCGGCGAGGGAGCCAGCCCGCTATTCTGAGCCGTCACTACTGATATTGGTAGAAGCACCGCCATGATCAATATGGCAAGGAACGCAGCCGTACATCTGCTAAAATATTGCGCCATCGACAGATACAGAGAAAAAGAGAGATTATAGAATAGAAATTGACGGACTACTCCAACTCTATTATTATTACCCTATCAGGAAAAGGCAAAGGCAAAGGCAATGGCAATGGCAATGGAGTGAGTGAGTGGTGTTGGTTCTCTGATTTTGCATGTGATGAAGAAGCACGCAGTGGAGTTCGGCTTGCGTTATTTATATGCATATATATAAAAGAAGATAGGCAGGCAGGCATTCATTAATTAAATTAACAACGAAATTAAATTAATAATACATTGACCGTTGTTTTGCTTTTACGTTTTCGATGGGTACCCACTGAAGAAGCGACGGGCCAGCTTTCTTTCGTTTCCTGTCTCTCTGTGTAATAGGGTCTTGTCTCCACAACCCCACAACGGCTCTCTTTCCCTTTTCTTTTCTTTTTGTTTTTTTTTAAAACAAAATCAGAAAAAAATGTCCCTTATTTATTTATTCATGTAAGGAAATAAAGAGGAAGTGTACAGTTATTTAAAAGAATTTTAGATTAAAAATGAGAAGACTAATTATTAGTTTTGATCGATTTCTCGTGATCTAAGTAATATTACAAAGCGAATAACACTCCTTTTTCACGACACAAGAACCTCTTATTCGTGGAGAATCAAAATGATTTGTGATTTCTGCGTCTTTCTTTTAGAGAAAGTTTTTTAATAACTTTTTTCAATCGTCTAATCAAAAAGTGATTTTAATAGGCTTTTATAAATCCTCGTTGTCAAAAATTATCTGGACAATGATGAGAAAGTGAGAAAAGAAAATTGTAACTCCCTCTAACCTTTTAGTTAAGTGGGTGAATTTATTATTGACGAGTTATTTCATTCAAATAAAATCAACAATTTATTATTAAGTAAGATTTAGGATGCAGTTAGGTTTGCCTCTGGATCACCGTAGGGTAGGGTTAAGCACAATTCAAGGCCGCTTGGTGGTTGGGGACACGACAAATTGTGGTGGTGGTGGTGGTGGTGGTCGAGCATTATTTGTCAATCGGTCCCTAAGTAGTCTCCTTTAGCTTGACGAAACCGCAATCAGCATTCTTGCTTGCTTTTGTTTTGTTTGAAAATTGAAACGGAAGAGAAAGACGTGAGACTGCCTGACTGACTGACACATGGCCAAATTAAAAGGTTGTTTGACCAACTCTTTTGACAATTACTCATAAATAAATAATAATTTAGATTTAAATTATTAAATTATAAAAAATATATTAAATTTTAAAAAATAATAAATAAATAAATTATTAAATAATATTAAATTTATTATATATTTATTATATATCCCACTAAACCTGTTATATAATTAAATATGTCTGCGTGCCCGTCTCACTAATAATTATTTCTTTAATGATGATGTACTGTCTTATATTAGGAGAGATAATTAAGCAACGCAGCGGCTAATTATGGTGGTCCGCCTGCTTTTTAGCCTTGATTTTGTTCCGCCGGCCAACCCCACAATTAATGTACTAGCCGTTACATGCCAACTGTCAGCCATAGAATGAATTTTAGTTTAATTGGACCACTAACTAACAACACTTAAAAAATAAATACAGTAATAATATAAAAATACTAAAATAAACTTATTTTTTTTAATTTCATTATTTGTAGAATTAGATAAAATTTGATTAATTCATATTTTTTATTTTCATTTTGCTTCAATTTTTCTCAATTATTGAATGCTCTTTCAGGTGTACTACCCTTTTTTTACCATTATGCAATGGGTGGCAGATGGAAAAAGAAAAGCATCATTCTGGAAGTTATACAAATAACCAATAACTGAACGTTAACGGTTGAGGCATTGAAAAAATTAATTTTTTTTTTTCAGAAAATTCAACTATCCCGCTACAAAATAAGTGCATGTATAATACGCCATCGTTTCGAATGTCTGCAGTGCTGTTAAAAAATTTAACAAAAATCTCGTTGCATATTTAATTACATTTTTGAACCGGTTGTGTGCATGTTCAGTAATTTTCGTACCCCCAATACAGAAAGGGAAAAGATTGGCACCTAGATAGTAGATTGTAAATCCTGATGGCGCCTCCGGACAATTAAAAAAATGCAACCACTTCTCGAATTAACGTAACGTGTTGAATTTTTTAGAAAAAAATTTTTTTTGAAGAAAAGATTTTTTTGTTTTAACGTATATTACGTGAAATGTGTACTTTAAATTTTAAAGTAATATTTTTTTATTTTTAAATTTTAATTTTATAATTTATTCAAAAAAAAAATTTTAAAAAATTCAAAACAGTTACAATGTAACTGGTTGCATATTATTGGTCTGGACGCCACCTCCGGTGTGGAAACTGCGCCCATACAAAAAAATGTTAAGTATCTACTCTATCTGTCGACTGTCGTTGCTGTTCCGCACTGTTTCTGTAATAATGCCATATTACTGTTGCCGGGTTATTCAGAAGATCAAGCATTCGCTTTCAAATGACTTTAATAAGAAGACAATCACAGCAGACGCCTGTTTAATCACCTTCAAGTTCAGCGAAAGAATTATACAAACATGAGATTTTTTTTCTCTAACAGAATCGTGAGTGAGGGAAGCACGCCGGATTACTACCAAGAACCTTAGGAAATAGATGCAAAGCATATGTGCAATATATTATATGTACCCAATTATACTTTCTTCACAATGCCCAAGAAAGAAAATGCGAGGAATAAATCATAGTTAATTCTATATATTGAGCCGAAAAAACGGTATTCGGGAGTTCTTCTCAAGTTGCTAGTCTCCTTCACTGCTCGTTCCTGTGGATTTTCATCAGACTTTTTGTCAACCAAATGGCCGTTTCTCTTGATGACACAGCTTCTTCTCCAAATGGCCTTAACACGCCTGCCAGTTCCTCAAACCTTTCCTGTCTCAGCAAACCTGCGCAAATCTCCAGTAATGATTCCAGAGCTTCAGCCCTTTGCAGGATGTGGGGATTCCATTCGATCCTTAGCATCTCATCTCCATGCACAGATGTCATAGTACTCATTGATGAGATATCACTAGACCCTCCATTTACTTCCTGAATATGCCCTTCTCCTGCTTTACGTGAAGGCCTAGGATTATCCTTCTCTTTTACCACATTTTCAAAATGTGCCACCTCTTTGTCCGCCGATGATGTCCCAAGTGTTCCATTTTCTAATGGAATTTTCCGACCATTGCCGGTGGGATTTGCAGGGATTCTTCCTCTGGTATAATTCCCTGGCTTACATCTCTTTTCTTCTTGCGCTTTATCTCGGATTATTTTTGCATTTTCAGGATGAGCCCTCCCCATATTTGCATTCGTTGTCTCCGAGTTGGTATCTCCAGTTCGCTGTGGAATGTTGTGTGGATCGTTTGCTGGTGCAGATGGAGAAACTTCGATGTCCCTTGGCTGAACAAATGCACATTCCTTTGATGGGCTTGTAGATTTCTTGCCTTTGGCAATCTTGCGAGCACTGGACTTGTAACCCAATTTGGTTTCTTTTGGTTTATCCTTGTAGCTGTAATCAGACTTAACTGGGAGAAACACAGGAGATAAATTGTGGCACTGAGCAAGGTATGGTTGTAAGTGAGGGTGTCTCAACAGCTCTGCTGCCTGAACATAATTAAAAACAAAGAGCAACACAATCAGTTGGTTCAACACCATGTACAAGTTTTAATAAACAAAAGAAGTTAGAACAGCTTGGACTCACTGATGGTCTGTGTTCTGGATTCTTCCTTAGCATGGTTTTGATCAATTGCTTTCTGCAGACAGAAGCAACAACATCCAATTATACTTTTCTAGTCATAGATATACTCTGTAGATAGAATTTGGTGTAGGGAGATTTCTGAGAGCACCAGAGCTCTACTTACAATGAAGAGGAATAGACAGTTGGGAGTGGAGACATGGAAGAACGGTTGATCTTGTTAATTAGTCCTGCCATGTCCTGTCGCAGTTATTGTGGAAATAATATTATTATTGAAATCGTGTAATTACTTGTTACTACCTATCTGAAGCTACCTAGTGTTACTCTATTGAGAATTGAAGTAAAAATATGAACTTCTTTTGTTAAGTGTTAACGCAGCTAAGTTGAGTGCCACTGACAGGAGCTCTGAATGCAGGTTGATGAGCAGCTATCTCAAACATGCAGCAACCTGCAAATCATTAAAAATGCCAGTCATTCAGTAGAATTGAAGCCTCCAAATTACAAAATCAATGTGGAATTGATTAAGCAGGACTTTTGTGACCTAGGGACCAAATATCTGATTTGTAGCCATAGGGTATATCTGCGAGAAGCTCTGGGCACATGTAGTTGGGAGAGCCCACAATCTGCAAAAGAAGCCATGCTACATAAGCTGTCGACTTTTGCATAAGGATCCGAAGATGAATGAGTGAAAATAGCTGTTTTCTTTTTGTCTTCAAAGAAAACAGAACAAAGGCAGTGTCTTTGCTGCCAAATCACAAAACTGAGAAGGCTTGCAAAGGAGAGGATATCGATTGACAATAAGACAAAAGGGCAACTAAGCCATCACCGTGGATGCAAGATCATCCTTGTTGAGCAATTTTGCGAGTCCAAAGTCACCTGTATATGTACTGGTAGATAATAAGTGGTTCCAGCATGACTGAATCAAGTGTTACATACAAGTAGTGGGTGTAGTTGCATTCTTTACCTAGCCGGATGTCATTGTCTTTCGTAAGGAATATGTTGGAACACTGAAATTGGATAAACAGACTTAGTTCAAGCTGTTCTGAGTTGGGGTAAGCGTTTTCAGGCAAGAAAAATTACGAGCACGTACTTTCAAATCCCTGTGAAGGACACGGTTTGCGTGGAGGTAGTTCACAGCTATCAACAGCTGGGTCAGCCATTTGCAGAGGTTCTGGAAAAGAATAGAAAGATAATGTGCAATAGGAGCAAAATCAAGTGTTCCAAGAAAGTTTGATCCCATCAGAAAATGTCTCATGAGGATATTTCACGTTCCCTTACCTCTTCAGGAAAATACGTTCCTTTAACTTTCTTGATCATCTGTGCTCTGTGTGAGCAATCTCAGAGAAAAAAAGTTAACTAGCATTAGGCATTAGCTTTGTCCTGATTCAGGTAAAAATTAAATCCATACTTCTATAGAGTCAAGTATTGACTCACATGTCTCCTCCTTCACAGTAACTCGTCACGATGCACACAAAGGATTCCTAGAATACACAAACGCAAAGGAATAAACACAGATTATATTGCTTGATTTTGATTGATTATATTGCTTTTAGGTTTAAACACAGATTGACAGAATATAAGCAGACGAGACATTTTGCAGAAAGTCACCTTTTCCACCCATGCATCTTTGTACTCCACAATATGAGGGTTATCCAGTTTTGCAATCAAATTCATCTGCAGCAGTTGTTAGACTTTAGGCATGACTTGAAGGATCAAAGAAATAAGACATAATATCACTCGACAGTTTTTGTGATTCAGTTACCTGGGGTCAAAACCTTTTCAGTAGAACTTTGCTACAAGTTATGTATTATTGTGTATGTGTTTATATAGAGAGCAACTTTTACAAATGTAAGCATAACTAGACTACCACTCCCAAATAAGGAAGCTGTTCGTTTGAACTTCAAGAAATGTTCATCTCTACTCATGATCTAACGTAAAGCTCTTTCTTTTGTGGCTGCAACCCCACCAACAGAAATGGCAAAATCCTCTGAAAGAATTAATTCTAAAGCTGTAAATTTTGCTTCCACGGCTGAAACACAA
Organism: Carallia pectinifolia; assembly: GCA_037832335.1. Lineage (NCBI taxonomy): Eukaryota > Viridiplantae > Streptophyta > Magnoliopsida > Malpighiales > Rhizophoraceae > Carallia > Carallia pectinifolia. Next base: position 26,453,273 of record CM075452.1, read on the forward strand.
GAATGTTACAAAAATATAAACAGGTTGGCGATAAATGAGTAAAGCTGAAATCCGAATGTCCCGAGGCAAAGTAACATAAAATGGAAAATGTTGTGCCAAAAGCTTCATTTTCTTAAGGTAAAGATGGTACAAAGAGCTAACCTCTTGATGTGCAGTTTGCTTGAACTTCTCTGTTTGTTTAGCCAAGCGAACCTTCTTCAACACATACCTACATATAGATTCCCCAGGAAGGAGGCGGACAGTGTAATTAAAAATCAGTAGGCAAAAATTCATAGAAGCAGAAAACAACTTTTCCGTGGCAAAATCAACTTCACAACACCAAAGAGGCGAATTAGACTATCATGGACTGAATTACTCTTAACTAAGTCAATTGTCATTTCAGTTGTCATTCAAAGGAAGCTTCTTTCCTTTCCATGAACCAAATGGCACATGCTAAAGCGTCAATGCCAACGCCATGATGCATTGGCACATCTACATAACTAATTCATAATTCGAAACGGATACTACCGAACACAATGGCATATCACTCACATGATTCCATTCTGCAAATAATAAAAATGTTATTGGATCATTGCAATTCCCAAGTGCCTACAACATGGTACTGAAGAGCGGTAGTGAACAAAATGACTGCACCACTAATAGCTCGTTTGGTAGAGTTTTCCAACCTTTTACGATCCAATTTATGAAGAACGAGAAATGCAGCTCCAAAACTTCCTCGCCCGATCTGCTCTATCACTTCGTAATCATCCATTTTAGACTTCATTTCTTTGTTTGTATTCTCCATGAGTACTTCTGAGTTTAAGCTATAGCATTCACTCGCCACTAGAAGAAGCTATGCACTACTTGTGAATGTTGCTTCATATGGGGTGGCGCTTAAATGGCTACTACAACAATATTCATGAATTGGATTCAATGCTGCATCTGAGAAACAATAAATATTTGCAGGGAACACAATGATGCAGTAATTAAAGTCGTGTTGTATATGAATGCACATAGCAATAAATTCTTACATTTGTATGTCATAAAGCACTGTCTAAGCGTTACCCACTAAAGATCTTTGCCAAGAGGAGGAATTGTTGGAATTATCAAATCTCAAGAAAAACGTGAAGGGGTTGGAAAGAAGGAAAGTAACTGACCATGAAAGTGTGTTGGTTTGAGTTTTTTTATTTTTTTTGGTCGGAGAAAAACGAAGAGCAAAATTGAAGCAAAAGCAAAGGTGAAATTCAAGAAAGCAAAAGGTTCCCCGACAGGCAGGGTATTACTTGAACGGAATAATATTAGGAAAAAAAAAGTATATGTTCGGAGAAAAATTTACTGGAGAAATTTTTCTAATATAATTAGTTGGAAATTTTTTGTAATTATATGAATTTATTGTACAACGAAAAAAATATTAATTTTTTTTTGTTACACTTGTAATCAATATGGTTATATATTAAAATTTACGTAATTATATTATGAAATTTTTTTTTGATAAATTTGTTTGGACATGTAATGGAGCACATAATATTATAATAAAGCATTATTTTTTTCCTTATTTTAAAATGGAAAGTTTAAGTATTACTTGCATATGGGGATTCCTGGAACAATAAATTATTGTTTACGATTCCAGTGTAGTTGGCAAGTCACTGTCTCCTTAACTGACTGAAGATTTCTTTGTATTTATTTTTTTGTCCTCTCAGTCCAGCAGCCACACTTTTATTCGGGGGCATGTAAAGGGGAAAAATTAGAATAATGGAATTTTTTTGTTTCAAATTATATCTGAATGTAATAATATTTAGATTTTTTTGTAATTATTATAATATTTCTTATAATTAAAAAGAAGTATATCCGATATTTTTTTATTATAAAAAATATTACTACGGTAATTACAAAAAATTTATGCATCATTATATATAAGTATAATTTTAAACGCAAAAATTTCTGCTGCTGTGCTCCACGTAAAAAAATGCCTCTTGTGTGTGCGCGGGGCGTAAGTGTTATTTTTCCTTTTTTTTTTTCCCTCAACAGCCATTAAAATATTTACAATGGTAGCTAGCTTTTCATCAGGCAAACTAGGTTGTTTCTTGTTGATCAAATTGTGGGCCAGGGCATAGCCAAGAATTCTGAAGATGGTGGAAAGCTGGATCAAAACGCGGCACACCCCACCAAAGAATTCTCGCCATCAAGTGATCATGAGAAGAACGGGAATGGTGGAAGACAAGGGAAGTTCAGAAACAATTATGTACTGGATTGTCATTTTCAAGTCACTTACCCTTCCGACTGAAATTGGTAATTGATGAATTTGGTTTCCATGCCATGCCCAGTTTTGCTGTTCTTAGCTTCTATTGGCATTTGGATTTGGTAATACATCAGCTTTTCCTGCGTTAATTTGCTATATTTCCAGGAACTTTTTCTCCATTTTCAAACGCAAAATTTAACACTATTTTGGGGAAGACATGAATTCAAATGTAGTACTCCAATAGGAAGTTATATTACACGTGCACACCAAAAGTGTGTCACATAATATTCATACCATAACAATAACTATTTTTTTTTTACAACTGTAATAAAAAAATGTGAAAAAAATAATAATATTTTTTTGTTCCATGTTTTATTATTGTAGTTGTACAAAAAATACTAATTATTATAATACGAATATTTTATACTAATTATATTGTATGTTCATAAATATTTTAATAAAATTAAAAAATTGAATTAAAGAGTGTTGGTATACATAAGTAATAGAAAAACATTGGAGGACATAAAGAGATGGACAGAAAAGTGTTAATAATGTAACTGTAAAACATATTTGTGTAACAACGTGAATTTTTTGTATAACAAAAAATAACGTTATAATTTTTTATACTATATTTTACTAATTTTATTACATAAATATTTATAACTGTTATATTATTAACAAATTTTTCATTCCGAATGGAACCCTTTTTAATTTTAGTGGATCTGGGCACACCTATGGCTACAAGCATACAAGTCTTCCAGGGCCGGAAATAGGACTATGGTTTTAAGGAAGTTGGAGGAACCCGAGAGGTTTTAAGATAGTTTTTTGGGTTGGAAAGGAGGAAGCCCTCTTTCTTTGGGCCTGAGGTCGAAGTTAGGTGCTACCTTCTTTGCGGCTTCGTTACTAATAAAGTGGAATGGTATGGAATACACTTGTCCGTTAGAGTTGCTGACAAGACAAAAAGGATGGCTGGCTTGTTAGTTGCTATTCACGAATGGGCTTGGGCCAAACAATAAAGCATTTCAAAATAAAAAAATTACGTCCACAAAGAAAATCAGAAAACTGATATGCAGTGTAAACCAAAAAAAAAAGAAAACTGATATGCAGTCCTTCATAAACATCCATTGGTTAAAGTTTAAATTTTTATTATAGAGATTTTGGTTCAAATCTTCAAAAAGAAAATGTGAGATTTATAAAAGGAGAGAACTGTTTTATTATATAACTTATAATCTAATAAATTTTTTAATAAATAGAAATAAAAAACTACTGATATACATATAGATAATTAGAAGCCGTCATTTATTTCACTCCCGTCCCGTAAATAATGGCAAACTTTTGCAATCGTTTCGTTGGCAATGATAATGTACTTGAATTCGTTCCTGTCATTAGTATATGTCCACTATATTCATTTTAATGATTAAATACACCATGAACACAAAAGGAAAAAGAAAAAAAAAAGTGAAATTCATCGGCACAATGCCCTTCCTTTTCTTTTCCTTTTCGAATGGAGAAGTGGGTAAAGAGTTATCATATCATCCATTATACAGAATTGCAGAGATTGTCCATTATATATATATATATATATATATATATATATATGTACACACACATATATCCAATATGTCTAGCATAATTAACAACCGAAATGGCACATGGATCTTATGAAATATGAATTATGAAATAATAACTGCAATACATCATACTACTGCCTTTATGTGACTGATCAATCAAAGCATGCATGGCCCCACAACGCGATGAAGGAATGAAGCAAACAACCATAACAATAAACAAAAGATTGCAATTAATTACCAATGGAAAACAAAATAACATTTAATTTTAAAATAAAGGACCTGCCCATGTTATTACACATATGGTTTCCAAGTTCAAAATTCTTTTCTGGCAGCTACAAATTGAAACCCAAAGAAAAATGATCCAAAGAAGTTATTATGCAATATTTATACATACAAATATTCATGAGAAGGCGGAAAAGATAGAATATAATTATTCATCTTACGATATCGTTATATATGTATATATAAAATGTTTAATATTAAAAATGTGAGTCAAATTAAAATTTTTTAAAAAATATTATATTTCTACTGTTGGAGGGGATGAGACGGGAGAATGGGGTCGTCAAGGCCCCATCTTCCCGGTGTGGGGGTTGTATCGCTGTGTGTGCAGCAAGAAGCACTAATTAATTGGGTCGCTGGCTGCAGCTTTGTTCTTTTCCCGTTTGCATGCGTGAAAAAGCAGCTACCGCGCTAGCTTGCCTCCTGGTCCTGGATTCCATTCCACCACTTTATTATTTAGATGCAATATGTATATATATAATGCTCAAATATCACTCCTATATCTTGAAGATAATTATTAAAATAATCACAATCATTCATCCAAGAAAATTTTTGTATATTCCATTCCATTCAAGTGACTGCTATAATCCATCTGCCTATCATAATATTAATTCAATAAAGAGTCCAGACAGTATTTATATTAGAATAATCAGTATATTTTATATAACCGCAATGAAAAAAATGTGAATTAAAAAAAATAGTAATATTTTTTTATTCTATATTTTATTATTGTGATTGGATAAAATATAATAATTATTACAATATAAATACAATCTGAATAATTTTTTATATGACCATAAACAAGAGTAATCTGTATATGTGATTAATTGCATTCCATTTCATTCATCCACACAGACCATCTGACTTGTTGTCTATCGTCTCGAGACCGCCCATCCGCTGCTATCATTTTAGTTGATATGCACTAATCATTCTCCCAAATATACATATCTTGTTTATAATTACAGTTTCTTAACCAATGAGTTAAAAAAAAACAAGTAATTGAAGAAGTTTAATTATTTGCTTCCTTAATTTTAATAGATTGGAAGAAAACATCTGCAAATCAAAAAACGCAGTATGATTTGTTTTGGATGGTGAAATTATATGGCCGACAGAGGCATCATGAAAGTGTACAAAACTTTTTCTTTAAAGTACGTATATATGTTGCTAACTTTGACAAGGGCGCGGAGCAAATATATATATAATTAGTAGTAGGTTTTAACTTTCCCTTTACTTTTGAGCTAGCTACTATATATGTGTAGGCGTACATTTTCTTCCACCAAATGAAATGATGGCAGACAGTAACACATTTTATGAAACTTGAAAAGGGATGCAAAGTGTTTTAAACATTTCTTGGTGGGGTTATCATGTTTCCCACAAAGGCTCAAAGATAGTGAAAGCAAAACAGTGTTTTCGGATTTTCTGTAACCCAAAGCTTGGAGATATGGGGTTTTAACTTTTATGTATGGTTGGATCCTTTTCCAAAGAATTACTTCTATATTGTATTACATTCCAAAATGCTGAGGCACATGGCCCATCAATTTCTGTCTCTCTCATTGTTAACCACCTAGCCAATAACTTTGAACCATTAGCTACACAAAGATGCACACGGTGAAAAATTGTATTTGATTGTCTTGGGACCAAGACCAAAGGCTATAGATTGGCTTTTTCTTCTACATTTTCCGGATAGCAGCCAAATTAATTATATAACATAAACCGAAAAATATCAATTGTACATATATGTAGACAAAAAGTGTTACATTGCAATCCATCGTCTTGTCCATTCTAAATTTAAACGTGGCACATCACCCATAACTAGCTGAAATTTAGAATAATTGGTGCGTCTAACACCACACAATAAGTGATAATTTAGTCAAACTTATGAAAGAAGGGAAGACAACTACAATCGTTGTAGTTTATCTATATCTACGCCAAAAAAAACTTTCAAAAAAAAAAGTAAAATATATCAAAAATACGGAAATTAATCCTGTCTCTCCTACGGTCGTACCAACTATGAAAGGCATTAATATTGATTGGATGATAATAGAGTGAGCGTGGGGCAAAAGATGTTAAAATCTACAACAATGATTTGCTGCTTTTTATATTATTAGATATATAAGTATTTCAAAAGTATAGCAGTTATTGCATCCAGCTAATAAAAGCAATATTACCTACATTGACATATGTACAAGGAAGCACCAATTGAATCATCATCATCTCACAAAGTAATTATATCATTTAAAGAATTACACACACACACACATATATTAAAAAAATTAATAATTAAAAGTTTTAATGACTTTACTTAAATAATTTTAAAATAACTATAAAGTGATATACATATTAAACGATTGAATTTATAAATAAATAAAAATAAAAAAAATTATTATATATCATTAAATAAAAATACATAACTATTTGTTAGTACTTATACAAAACCACCTAATATTATCATTGCCAGCCATATGCTATACTCGTGAGAAAGCACCCGGACACGCTGACGATCGATATTTCCTTTCAGTTTCTATTTTGGTGGGAAATATATGTGTGCGTGGAAACCAATTACAAATGAAATGAAAAGGCCTAGATAGTGCTAGTGACAAAAATCCTAGGTACATATAGGCATGCTTTGAAACATAGCTAAATGCCAAGCAACATATCCCTGTGTATTCCCTTCTTTTTCATATCTCATTTCTATTGTCCTTATTCATCCCTTACATAATTTATATACGTGGGTTGGAGCAAGCCAATCGTGCAAGCAACTCTTTTTCTTTCTTTTTGTTTTTATGCTTTACACGTCCTTTTCTTTTGAAGAGAAAAAGTTGCTTTGTGGTTATAAAGGAAAAAAAAAAAAAAAAAAACCCTTTCGGAAAGTTGAGGAATCGATATTCAAATAGTCTCATTTGTAAGAGAACACTTTATTACTAATAGTAAAATTTTATTTTAAAGGTTGTAAGCTCAAAACTCATTTGATATGATTGGGGGCCGGGGGGGGGGGAAAGAGAACATAGCCTAGTGAGTTTACTAAAGAGTATAAACACCAGCATATATTCGCAGTTATAAAAGTGCATGTTATTTTTATTTTTTTTTTAAATTATAACACATATATAATCTTATACTGGATAAATTTATTTAATTATTTTTTTATAATGATCAGAGGCAACATTTTCTAATCATAGAATTTTTTTTTTCTTTTTCTTAAGGAATAAAAAGGCTCATAATAGGAGCCCAAGTAGTTAAAGAAACTGAGTTAGAAAAGGGAGAGCAAGTACTAAGTTTAGAGAAATGGGCTTTTCCGTGCTCTTTCAAAAGAAGCACCTTGGAAAAGAATTCATCCACCGGACCATGGATTTAAAAAAACTTCCTAATCTTTGTCTAATAGTGAAATTCGACACCATAAATGAGTTTTCGCCCCCTGGTCTACGTGGATTCAGGGGCCCAGCTAATGCGTGAAACACTCCGTCTGGGGGGTACGTTACAAGCAAGCAACAGACGTTTGACAATTTAGCTTCTATAAGCAATTGGCAATTTGGTTTAGGACCATAATTTGATGAACCACACTTGCTTATTGTAGCAATCGACGGCTCAAGCGGCATTTGATGATAGATTGTGCCTATATATATGGCGGCATCTATACAAAAAAAATGGGGGCTACAAATCATTTGAAATAGTGAAGAGACCAAATACGTACTTGCTAGTTCGATTGATGGAGATTAGTAGATGTTCGTGATGCATTAGCTTACAAATAGAAACAATCTAAAGATCAGAATTTTTTTTTTCAACTACTGAATTTTTTCATTATTATTAATTAACAATAGAACTTGTGATCTGATCTTAATTAGGGTTTGAATTAAAGAGTTATAGAGCAATATTATTCTTCGCCGCACAATTGAGAAAAAGAAAAAGAAATGTCAATATGCTTTCTTGTGAAGCGAAGGCTTAATTTCATTGATATTTGGTCTTATAGGTTTTTTTTTTAAAAAAAAACCCATGATATTTTGCTTTTGATAAGTAAAAAAAACATAATGTTTTTGAAGTGTGATAAAAACTTATGGTACGTTTGGTATATAGTATAAATTAAAATATTATATAATAGGCAATTCTTATCTTATTATATTTTATATAGTGTAGGACTAACTTATCATATATAATCTTGTTTTATACTATATACCAAATGCACCTTTAAACTTAAAAAAAAAAAAAAAACTTGGGTGATTTTTTGTATTGTTTTTGGTAGACAATACAACTAGCTAGGGAATAGTTAATGAAGAAAGTGACCAATAAGTGAATTAAAAACATTAAAACATAGCAAACGAAGGTTAGTTTAATTGGTAAGGCATTCCACCTTTACTTGAAAGTTTTGGCATTTGAGTCTTATTGAAGGTCTTTTAAGTGGGTGATATGTAAATTTAATGTTAAGTCTTTTTTTGAGTTTGTAGGACAATCTTCTCTCACTTAAATTTTTTTCTACCAAAAAAAAACATTAAAACATATATATGTGCTTGTGGCATGGTCACCAAATGGCTTAGCATAAATTAATTTTGTAGAATAAAGAGCAAATGATCAGATGTGAAACTAGCTAATCCCACTTTAAACACCTCGTTTTTTTTAACTATGGCGGATTTAATTCACGGGTTTCAAGTCATCATCAGACGAGGTAGTACTAATTAATAACAGAGATATGCAAAATCGACATGCGTTTTTGAATTGATGTTTTCTAAAAGAAACAATAATTATGTCTGCCAATACACGTGTCCGAGCACATATAAAGTGCTGTCCAGGAGATCATATTGAGATTATTGTGCATTGCTCTATACATTTAGGAAAGGAAAATGGTTTCGCCATCGCAAGATTGACGCCCAATTCTGCACCGTCTAATCACCATGTAATGTATATACCATTCCTTTAATCTATTATTTTCAAGCCGCAATTAGTTCCTGTAGCCTGTGAAAAACTTTGCGGCAATCATCAATATGTATACACCTTTATTTTCTAAACCCCTCGATTATTAGCTTTTGCTGGTCATATTTTTCAAAAGAAAACCCAATAGATGGCCAATGGAATTATCTTATTTACGAGATTCATTGTATTATAAATTATATATATAACATATTTTTTCTTCGTACTCTTCTCTTTCCCTGCCTCAACTTGACAAAAAGAAACAATTTATCAAGTTTTGAAGGTAAAAGAGCACAACGAAAGAAGAAGCGGTGGTAGCCATGATCCCTGCAACCAGACAACTTCCGGAATTTATACCGTCCCAATTCATTAAGCAAATAATATAATTTGTTATTAGGTTAAAGTCAACAATAGTTAATTAATATTGTAGCACAGTGCAATATTGCCACATGCAAAGCATAAACAGTGGGGAGTGAGAGTACAAAAAAAATTGTAATTAAGGAGCAAAAGTAGATGAAACGAATAAGATCGATAACGTGGGAGCATCTGTAAGCGATTATAGAAAAAGGAGAGGAATGAGAAGCTGACATGTACAACATTCCATCAAATATTAACCACCCCGTCGTTCATTGATATTTTTTAAAATTTTTTAAATTTAGACCAATTGATTAGACGAAGAAAAAAATAATTAAAGTTGTTAAAAATTCAAATTTTTAATATCTTTTTTACTGGTATATTAACAATACAATTTAAACTATAAGCTCGTAGCATCGTTCGTTGATATTTGTTCAATCCCGTCATTTGATCAGATGCAAGATAACATACGCACATGACACCCCCTTCCCTTTGCGGCTCCTCAGCTTTATTAGATTATATATTGGAAGCCCCCATGTGAATGCGATAACTTTAGAAGTAGAACCATTAATATTCTCTTTTGTCTTTTGTCTTGGCTCCATGCAATTTAATCTAATTTATACGTTGTATTCTTTTTCTTTAATCCCTACTCGATCGTCTGCCTTCCTTCTTATTTTTGGGTCTCGGAAAATCCATACTCTGTGAAGTATACATTTAGACAACGCGGGTGATTATACTGCTAACCTGGCAAAAACGCAAATCCTTATCTTTTGGCATGCATTAGCATAATTATTTTCTTTTAAGAGAATTTTTAATTTGATTTATTTTTTTAGTATAATTCACTTGTAATTTTATATTATATAACAAGTGTAGTCTACTTAAAATTAAAATAATAAAATATATTTAAGTAAAAATAGCAAGTACTTCTTTTAATAGAAAAATTTTATTAAGTAGGCAAAAATGCTAAAAAAAACTACATAGAACCTGTTAAATGTTAGTGTAGCAGCATTTTTAGCGAGTTTACACAGCACAGTGGTTTTAAACATTATAAAAAAAAAATCCAGGCCGTGGAATTATAAAATCAGCACAAAAGATTACCACTAATTACACCTAGAACTCAAGAATCATTAAAACGACCCAGCTCATTTGTATAGCACAAATAGTGACTACAAAATGTTGGAGTGCAAGAAATTTAGTGTATTAATTAGTGTCCTAAATAAAATAACATAATAAATTTTACAACAAAATGGATAATATTTATAATGAAAAAAATAACATTTTTTTAATTTTTATTGCAACATTTATTAATTTTAATATAAAAATTATTAATTTTATTATATTTAAAATATTAATTAATATACTAAAATTTTATACATATATTAATGCTGACAGAGTTATAAATCAACCACCAAACCCACCCTCAGTACATTTTATCCTCACTTGCACGTAGTCAAACCCAAAGCATATCAGTATCGGTTTTGTAAATATGGGCCTCACTTTCCTCATTTCCTTTGTTTTTTTTTTTTTTTTTAATTTCAGGATTGTGGTACTGTGTCTGTGAAAAAAAATCATATTATATGCGAGGCTTTAACAAAATACGCTGCGTTACATTATTTAATGACCCTATGGGCACCAACAAGTTATAATATCAATTAAAATTAATTAATCAGAAACACACATACATGCACATGATTGGGATTCATAACAGTACAGGTAGCAGGGACAGAGTTACAGCTCTACCTGGCTAGTGTTAGTTGATTTTTTTAATTTTTATTTAATCGAGAATTTATTGGATGGATCACAGCATCATGCCCATTAATATAGTTAGCTTAGCTATGAACATTTGTTCCTTATGAGAGATGGATGCTAAGAATTTATTTCATCCGGTAGTTTAAATATTAATTATTAACAAAGGACTTCCCTTGGATTATAATTAGGAAAAAAAGTATAGTACTGAAAAATTTGTATTCAAATTTTTGCTTAAATGCAAGGATATTTTGAGTTTTTGTAATTATATTAATAAAAAATTATATTTTATTATTTTTTTGTTGTAAAAAATATTATAATAATTATAAAAAATTAAAATTTAATTATATTTAAATAAAATTTTAAATATAAATTATTCTGATACGGTAATAGTACTCTCATGATTGTACTTTGTGGATGACTTGCCCTCCGGAATGTTGCTGTACCCGAACCTAATTGATGTGTGCGGTTTGCAATTGCTTCATTCAAATTGTGCGTTTGGGGTTGGTCAAGTACATTGATTATTTTGCTCAAAAAAAAAAGTACATTGATTATCATGTCAAAAAAAAAGTACATTGATTATGAGTGAAATTAAATACAGCAGGAAATCACACCATAACAGTAATCAAAAGCTTCGAGGGAACATACACACTGCTGCAAAACCAATTAAATTGGAAGCAACATTAATTTAAAATCATTAACCACTACCAACACCCAAAAAAAAAAAAAAAAAAAAAAAAAAAAGTGTGTTGAATTATAACATTTTAATTAATGTTGCGACTAAAATTAAGATTAATAATTTTGAAATAAAATTAATAATTTTTAAAATAAAAATTAAAAATTATTATTTTTTTATTATAAAAATTATAAGTTTTATTCTAAAATTATCAATATTAATTTTAATTAATACATCAATTAAAATATTAAAATTGAACACATGTATCAACGTTAAAAAAAAAATAAAAAGCCAAACGGATGAAACCCAAAATTTAAAAAAAATAAAAACAAAAGCAAAGAAAAAAGAAACAGTGAAACCAACTATAAATAACAAAATCTGACGATAACCAAAATGCAAGCCATTCCGCCCTCGCTCTCCACTCTCCAACCCACTCTCTTTTCATACATATCTCTCGCTCTCTCTCTCTCTGTCGATTTACTTTGTTGTCTCTCTTCCAATTAATTCTCCTAATTAAAGAGATACTAAAAATGGAGAAGCCTGCAGCACAAGAAGAACAACAACATCAACAGCAACAGCAACAGCAACAGACATACGCAAAGTTGGACTTCGACAACCTCAAAGCCATCAAGGTTGTAGGAGAAGGAGCCATGGGCACGGTGTTTTTAGTACACGACCAGGAATCAGACCCAGCTGCCCGAACCACCTTCGCCCTCAAAGTCGTCGAAAAATCCACCCTTCACACCAAATTCGACGCCGACCGCCGCGCCCGCCGAGAGATCCAGGTGCTCGCTCAACTCTCTCACCCATTTCTCCCGTCCCTCATTTCCTCCTTCGACACCCCCGAGTTCCTCGCCTGGGCCCTCCCTTTCTGCCCCGGCGGCGACCTTCATGTCCTCCGACACCACCAAAACGACGGCGTTTTCTCCGCTGCCGTCGTCCGCTTTTATTTAGCCGAGGTTGTTTCCGCCCTCGAACATCTCCACGACTTGGGGATTGTGTACCGGGACCTCAAGCCCGAAAACATCCTCATACAGCAGTCCGGCCACGTCACTCTCACGGACTTCGACCTTTCGCGGTCCTTGACGAAACCCACTTCTATGAAAACCTTGTTATCTTCTTCTTCAACTTCAATTATAGAGTCTCAGAAAAAACACCATCGCCGCCGCCGCAATTTTTCCCGGTGGATCATCCCTGTTGTTCCCGTTGATACCGACAAGAAAGGGCTGAACAAGGCGAAATCGGCTAGAGTTAGCCCGGTCAGTCGGCGGAGGCCGAGTTTCAGCGACGGAGAACGCTCCAACTCCTTCGTGGGCACGGAGGAATACGTGTCGCCGGAGGTTGTGCGGGGTGACGGACACGAGTTCGCCGTTGATTGGTGGGCCTTGGGGATTCTTTGCTACGAGATGCTGTATGGCACGACGCCGTTTAAGGGGAAGAACCGGAAGGAGACGTTCCGTAACGTGTTGACGAGGCAGCCGGAGTTTGTGGGGAAACGGAACGACTTGACGGACTTGATCGAACGGTTGTTGGAGAAGGACCCCACCAAAAGGCTGGGATATCAACGAGGAGCGTGCGAGATCAAGGAGCACGTGTTTTTCCGGGGCCTAAGGTGGGACCTACTGACGGAAGTGTCACGTCCACCGTTTATTCCGTCCAGAGATGAACCCGCTCCAACGGAAAAGGTCACGGCCGGTGGCGTCCACATTCGGGAGTACTTCCAGAATTTGACGGTGCCGTCGTCACCGTTGACGTCGCCATCATGGGAGTGTCAGGGGAAGATCTCGTTGACGGAGTTCTGACTGCGCGTGCGGCAGATTGCACGTGTAACAGTTAGTCAGCTAATTCTTTCCACATTTAACCAAAAAAAAAAAAACAACAAAAATCTGTATGCAGTGTAGATAAAAATAAAATGATGTGTAGAAGAAGTGGAACAACGGCCATAGTTGAAAATGTTTTTTTTTTCCCTCTCCAGAAAATGAGAAAAAAATGTGAAAATTTTATTTAAGATTACATTAGTTGCATCGGACATTGCATTAAATTAAATTTTTATACCAAATTTATTGAGTAACAAATTTCACGATATGCTTGTAATAATTAAAGTGTTCCTACACATAAATTTCAATAGGTATATATCCAGCCACCGATAATGGATAACCCAATTGCTAAGCAGAGCAATGCATAATGAACATGCACAAGAGTGTATTCTTAAAATTGCATAAGAGAGATTTAGTCTCAATCAATTGACGTAAACATTAATTCAAACATATCATTATTATAAGGACCAAAAAATTTGGTTAGACATACCCTTACGAGAAAGATAAAAAAAATAAAAAAAAGAAGAAAAAAGAAGGGTATAAATTGAGGCCGAGTCATAGTAGGGTCTACTTTTGTCCAAAAGTAGACCCTACTATTTTCTTCTTGTTAAAGAAAACAGAATTTCTTGCAGTAGGTGCAAGAATTCTCGAGCAGTCCGCTGTTGCCAAAGGTAGAATGCTACTGTCTGTCTACCATTAAAAAATGGAATTTGATAGATGGAACAAATAACATTTGCTTCCAATGAAAGGAAGGAAGGTAACTCAATACGCACTTAGAGTTTGGCTGTTCGAAATCATGTCAAGTTTCACCCCTTTCAATTCATCAGTTAATTATAATGTTACAATGGGTTAACGCGTTTCTCACTGAGAGAATTGGTCGTAATTATAAAAGAATAAGATTATTGGTGAGGGGCAACGAATTCGAATACAGTGCCATCACTCACTTATGGAAAGTGGATTACTTTATAGTGTTTGGTTCCGCGAAGACTAGTATGAAACAAAGTGTGTGTCAATATGCACAAAATTAGAAGCCAATTAAATGTCAAATTCTATTGAAAGTCTCACTCTTAACTTAACAAAATTAAAGGAAGTAAAATTAACAAACACTTAAAATTAAATATTTAGTCATTTAACTCCCATCTTGTGCGCATTGTCCATCCTAATAAATTGCCATGTATCTTTTTTTTGTTGGATGACTGAAGGAAAAAACAAATACAAAAGTAGTTAAGAAATATAACATGACTATATTGATCATGTCACTGATAAGAATCTATCTCATATTAGGGGGAAGGAAACTCAAAAAATGCATACTAATTTGGAGATGTTGCACCTAACTTTGCCAAATAATTTGCGCAAAAATTGCCTTCACGGAATATGTGTTGAAGTGGACATTTCCATGGTTTTTTCATCCAGGCTTTTCCTTCTTTACTCTATTGGATTTAAGTACATTTTATTGCAAATTCTCCTGGTATTCTTTTCATTTGAATGGTCTTTCTCAAAGGTGGGTTCTAATAGTGTCGTGGAAGTTCCTTTCTAGCTACTTGCAAAAAGTTGCTATTGACTTCTTGTTGGGAGATTATCTCTTGACAGACTTAGGCTGCTATTGTTTAATTTGGAGTCTAGAATTATTTTTGATAATTATTTAAATAGAAAAGAAGGGCACATAATGATTACCGGACAAATTTTTCTTAAATTACGGGTTATGTCGGCTTTTCTTTGTTGGTAACATGAATTTCCAATCTTTGGCTTCGTAACAATTAAATTAAGCTCTTTCTCTGGAACATATATACTTGAAAAGAAGAAAAAAGCTAGGTCTAGGGGAAAAAAAAAAACGACAATTATTTTTTAACCGTGAGGTATAATCTGTAAAATCAGAGGATAAAAGGGAAATCTGGACTGGAGACAAAAACATGGAAGATCTGGCAAAACCAAAATTTTACCGTGATAAAAGGGGTCTTCAATTCATTTACCCAAAAAAAAAGGGGTCAACCTAACTTTTAATTACCTTTACGGCAAATATGGATTAATAAAAGATACAACTCTTTATTATACGAGTATCCAAGGAAAAATGGTGTTAAAAAAATAAAAAAGAAGCCCAAAAAAAAGTGAACTAAATATAAGAGAGGTAGTCGTAATATTTTCTATCATTCATCCTCCCTCAACATAGATGTTAAAGTTATCAAATATTGTTTCAGAGTCCTCGTTTTCCTCAAATTTACACTAGGCCCCCATTTTGGTTTTTGATAGAAGGTTTTCACCTCGATTTACGACTTGCATTATCAGTGTTGATATAAATTTTAATTTGTATAAACACAAGCGTTAAGATGCATGTTTACTTTGCCCAAATTTTTATCCTTTTAGATAAAAGTCACTAATTCCTACTCGCAAGGAATACGCTCTTGTGATTTCGTTTGAAGAGAAAAATCGACTGAGGAATATATTTTGCGTTAGCCCTTGTTTGGGAAAAGAAAAAATATAGGAGAGAAATATGAGAGGAATGAAAGTAACGATAATGAATATCATAAGAGATGAACTATTTCATCCGTCATGTGTTTAGAAGAGTGTAATATAAAAAAAATAATTAAAATTTTTTTCGTTGAAAATAAGTGAAAAATAAACAAAAATAATATGTATTCTAATATCCAATTTACCTTTAAAATATAAAAATTAAAATATAAAAGTATAAATAAAAATATAACTTAAATAAAAAAATAAAGAAAGACAGCTAATTTTTCCACCCAATTCCCAAATTTAGGGAATTAGAGGTCCAGAAAAGAAAAAAAAAAAAAAAAAAAAACCTATGTTCCCCCTTTTTGTCTTTCTTGTTTTTTTTTTCCCTCAACAACATCACTTTCTCATTCCTACCTCTCCTCCTGCCCTCTCCAAGGAATTCCTCCCAATTCCTTGCGCCAAACACAACATTAAAGAACCAACTATCTGTCTATGGCCCGCAGGCTCATGTTCAATGATTGCACAAAAATTGCAAAAATTGAAAGGAGACATGAATAGATAGGTGTCATGGGTACGTCCGCTCTTCAGACAATGTCACCTGCAAATTAATGCGACAACTCTGCAAGAAGCCATAGCCACAGCTAATTCCAAATTCCAAATTACTGTACTCTATATATATATATATCTGTATATGTATATGTATTGAGAATGCCTCTGGAACACCACACGATAATTGCACGAAGGAGAGCAATAGAAAGAATTCATGATATGATATAATCGATCATATGAAGTTTTATTCCTTGTTGGAGCATGTGGTTGTGCAAGAATCAGGTGCTGAAATTTTCTGAAGAAGAGTGGACTTGGTTGGCTCCTCCCTTGCTGGCACTAAACAGGAGTAAAGTTAATTCTTTTGGTCGTCCAAATTTAGGCTGTCATGTATCATACTACAGCTAACTTATATATACAGACTTTTTTTTTGAACCACAAAAAATAAGCGCATTACAAATATATTAGTCATTAAACTTTTGAGTTAAAGTCGGAAATTATTTATTGGCGTCCTCATTTAACTTCTCTTATAAGAAGAACCCCCCACCAAAGTGAACATCCCCGAAACCAATTATAGTATTAGCAAATTTGGTACCAACACTCACTTTATTAAAAGTGCACTATCAAAATGAAATACAACATTTTATTAGTCTTCAGGACGGTATATATCAATTCGAAGTCATATGCCGCTAAGAGGAGGAGCCGGGGTACTCAATTTTTCGTATGCTTAGCAACGGATAATCAGTTGGACAAAACCCACATCGAGATGGGGTGGGGTGAGGATTGGCAGGCCTTTTGAAACCCCGCGCAGTGCCTCGGTGCCATCCGGAGAAAATTCGGTCCTTGGAAACTGCAAACAGTAACAAATGCATATCATAAAGTTAATGGGCTGGGCAGGCTGGACCAGACTTAGAATATTTTATGGGGCCGGGATTGGGCTGAGACCATAGCGGATCGGCTAAGCTTGAGGAGGAAAATTGCATCAAAACCAAATTTCGGCCCGGCCCAAGTCTTGAAACCGAACAGATCTACTGGTAACTATAATTGTGTGAGGCGGTGATATATAGTACGAAAGTTTTTTTATAAATTGATTTTTTAGTTAATGTTTCAATAAGTTTTTTGTAATTTTAATTTTATTTTTTAAAATTAAATTTTAGGTGGATTTAGTGTTACTCTAAAATTTAAAAACTTTCGTGAAGTTTCGTGAAAAAAGTTTCGTAATATTTATCTTTATTCAATCATATCTAATATGGCCCTAAACATTAGATCAAGTGATCATCGACTTTATTAGTTATTGACGTAATCAAGAGTTTGATTCTCACCATACTTCTTTCTCTTTCTGCTTGTATAGGTTTAACCAAAGTTGTCAGAACCGGACCGGTCATCGAACCGGAAATATTAGTGAGTCAAGGTTCAACCGGTCGAACCAGTATTTGAACCGGTATTTAATAATATATATGTGTATAAAAGTAATTATAAAAATAATATTTATAAATAGTGATTAAATATTAATTTTTTTAATTTTAATGATGAAATTGAAATTTTTAATAGATTTAGGACTAAATTGAACTTTTAAATTAAAGTTAATGTTTAAATTATAATTTAAATAATATTTGAGGTCAAATTGTAATTTATGAATTTTTTAATTTTATTGGACCGGTTCAACCGGTCCGGTTTTCACCAGTTTTTACCGATTTTTACCGGTTCTTGACCGGTTTTTTTCGGTTTTGACCGGTCCGAGTCACCCTTCAAAATTTACCAAAACCGGCCCGGACCACCGGCCGGTCTCCGGTTCAACCGGTCCGACCGGCCGGTCCGGTCCGGTTCTGACAACAGTGAGTTTAACCATCTCAAAACCAGAAAAAAAAAAATCATATGTAATATGGGCCGAATATGGAAACGCATTGAATGATTGATTATGCCATTTAAGGTGGTCAACTGTATCAGATTTTCTCATAAAGAAAAATGAAAAGTATGAGATTTTATTTGGCTATAAAAGGAGTAGTTTTAAAAGAAAGATATGTATTGGATTGGGAACGTCGACAGTTAATGATCCTTCCTTCCTGGGATGCGTATGAAAGAGTCATCTATCCCTTTTAGTCCTATACATGAAATGTTTATCTGGTCTGGGTATATATTTATATAAATATATTGCTGTGGAGTGTGGGGGGTGGGTCTACTACTTCGATCATTAAGCCAAAATGAAAAACCAGTTGAGTTTCTTGCCACTTGCACTTGCAGTGCTGCTCGGTACCTTCTCTTTTGGTATGTGGAAGGGTTGATTTTTCTTACTTCTCTTTTGTTTCCTTTTATTAACAATCATGGCATTATAGGAAATTTCTCTTCTAAGTTCAATTTTTTGTATTTGTTCCTTCCTCTTTTTTTTCTCCCCCCTCAGGAATCAAGGGAATTGAGGCTCAATCTTGCAGCTTTAGAGTATACAATATTCCAAAATGCACCGATATTGAATGCTCTAAATTTTGCGTAGCATCTTTTGGTCCTCAAATTGGCAGCCACTGTGTGGCCCCTTCCTCTTGCTGTTGCGAAGGTATTGTATGGGCCCAAACACGCGTGTGTGTGTATCTATATATATATATATATATATATAATACATTCCTTATATTCATTATTTATAAATGCAGCTTAGTAATAGACAAGTAATAAACTTTGACAATATCTAAGTCCTGATTTAATCAACTGGATCATATACTTCCTTACATATGTTTTCCCATTCCACATTCTGAATTTTATGTTAACCAATCTGTATTGGCTGTTGGAAATCAGATCCAAGCATCCCTCCATTATGCGCCTCGCCAAACCACATTCCAGTCTGCAATAAAGCCGAATGCTCCAAGTTTTGCGTAGCTAAATTTGGCCCAAAAACTGGCAGCAACTGCATGGGCCCCTCATCCTGTTGTTGCAAAGGTATATACGTTAAGAAAAAAAATTTATTATAGTTTAATAAAATGTGATTTGTTATCGAAAATCACTTTTTACTATTTTTTTATAATCACCAATTAAAAATTAATATATTAATACTTTTTAACGATAAATTTGTAATATATTTAACTTTTAACTTTTTTAATAGTCAATCAATGCATACTACGTATGAGAGATTGTAAAAGATCATATAAAAGTGGCTGTCGGTAACAAAATCTTAATAAAATTGTTGACCCCTCATTGTCCCAAAAAAAAAAAAAATAACTTATAGTTGGATATAATAATGACAGAAAGATTAATGCATTGAGTTAAATTTAAATTACAAAATACAGTCACTAAGAATTAGAGGATTGTCTGTTGAATAATCGAACATGTGATATATGGACTTCAATAATTTTTATTATCACATCCTTTGAGTGCATCTATTACCTCTTTTTTACCTCTTTTTTTGTTTTTTTGTTTTTTTTTTTTTGACAGCAACCAAGGACTGAAGATTGAATTGAAGAAGCTAGGATGCTGGCGCTGCGACAATGATAAATAAATAATTATTGTTACATGATTAAAATACAAAAGTGAACTTCTTACTCTGTATTCTCTCTTGTTTTGCACTTTTTTGTGAAAGAACAAGACTACAAGTTGATCCAACATGAGTTCTACTGAATATTCTTGTTGGATAATAATGTTCCGAAGTTGTGCCCGTTTTTATTAGCAACGCCAGCCTCAGCGACCGTCCCAAGGTCATTCAGCCCATTCCAAATAGCAATCTTGCTGGATAAACTACCATGGACTACCCTACCCCGAAGGGGCCTCCGTAACCATAGATTAATTCACACGCCCATAGACCATCCCTAGGCTTCGAAGACGGATCTAGTTTACAAAAAGCCCATCCTAGAACGGCCCACAGTGACTTGATCTGCACCACTAACATGTTTATTATATAATTAATTAAATGATGGTTAGTACGAGATTTTAGTATTCAGAAACCACGTTAAACTCGATTAATCTAGTTCAAGCATCTGCCGTACACGCCATTAAGCAACTGTAACATTCTCCTGCACCCATCTGCACATTTACTACAAATGAGAATCCAATTAAATATGCCACTGACCACAAGTTCAAATGTTAGAATTATTTGAACTCTTAATTTCAAGAATTTCAAGAATTTCAAATCTCATCTGGGGATTCGAATTTTAGTGCCTACAAACAAAAAAATAAAAATAAAAATAATTCAATTGCAAATTATAATAAATATAAGATTAAATAATTAAAGCCGGGAGTCTAGTTAATGCTGTGGAGTGGACCAAGCCCATCTCTCTAACGTTGTTGGGTATTCGCAAGATACAGAAAACTTAACTCCCCTTCCTAACGTGTACATCGACAACTATTCATCTTCGATGTTCGGCTTACAGGACATATCCCACGAGCTCAAACTTTTGCCAAATGCGCAGCCCACAATTTTCATCCTGCAATTAGTGAATCTCCCTTCCTATTTCCTACGGTCCATCATGGGACAAACCTTCAGAAACAAACGCAAAATCCCACTAGCGAGAGGGGTGAGCCTCACTGAAATGTGTTGAAGCCACATTATGAAGCTGACTTGGTGGGATTCCATAAAAAAATGTTGGTATCACATTCTGTAACTGTGCTGGCATCATATTATGCGATTGCGTCAGAGCCAGATCAGGAACACCCTGCCAAAAGCATGAGAAAGAGGATGTCAGATAACTCAACTACGTATTAACACTGATTACCAACGAATCTAGACGCCGTGACCTACACAATGCAGTTACAAATTGTATATTCCTCAATTGTCCGAAAATGTTGATCTCTTCTGCAGGGGAAAGCTATGTCTAACATCTATTTTATAGGCTGGGCTGAAATTAATGAATCCAAATCGGCAACAACTGCAATTAAAACAGAATCCAGGTGGGAGCATCTCGTACCACTATGTGGAAGCCATCTTCAGACCCAACACTTGCAGCTCCTGGGTAAGGTACCTGCTGGCATGCAGGAAGCTCATTTTATCGATCACAGCTCAGAAGAAAAACAGATTTAATGTGTAACACAGAAAATTCAGAACACATCAACTAACATTTCCTCTTTTCATTGTGCCACTTTTGTTAATCTCATCCTTTCCAGCTTCAGCTCTCCTTGCAACCTTGTTTGTACTAGTCAGCTGAGAATCTGGTACCCCATCTTCAGACATATTGCCGCACTGATTCTCTTCCTCTACGGTACTAGGGCCAGCAACATTTTCAATGGAGTCATTTACACCTGCACATTGCTTCAGAGCTTCTTTTATTGCACATAGAGCAATACTATAACTCTCTTGAGAAAGCGACCCCTCTTCCCCCAATATAATGGCTCGGCGACATAGATCATTAAAACGGCGGATCTTGGTTTGCACCTGATCCAACTTTTCGCTAATAGCACGCCTGCTCTTAGCAGCATTTGTCCAGCGTTGCAACACATATCTGGGTGGGATGCTGAATACACCAGACATTTGTAGAACAACAATTGCATGTCTACAAAGATACCCTTTATATTCAAATGAATGGCAGGAACAATAAATATCTCCTTTTGACTTATTCCATTCCACCATATAATTTTCACTATCTTCAAAATCTTTCACAATGTATATACTGGTTGTCCCATCCTCAGATTCTTTCTTCATATGGCAGGCAGCTGCTCCCAAAACTTCACCCTGGAATTTCTTAAAGATTTCATGTGTATATACAAGTGACATTTGTTTCTCAAGAGGTGATGGAGACTTCAACTCAGGTGTTTCATGCCACGCATCAAAATCTGCTTTGGCTTCTTCTTCATATCCATCTTCGAGAACTATTTTGTACTGCTCTACAAACTCTCTCAACGATGTTTCCCCGTGCACATATTTGTCAAACAAACAGTT
This sequence comes from Carallia pectinifolia, assembly GCA_037832335.1. Lineage (NCBI taxonomy): Eukaryota > Viridiplantae > Streptophyta > Magnoliopsida > Malpighiales > Rhizophoraceae > Carallia > Carallia pectinifolia. Next base: position 26,475,678 of record CM075452.1, read on the forward strand.
CAAACTGTCAGAGCGTGTCATTGCAGACAAACCAGCAAAAGACACATCCCTCATGAAAGTAGGCACCCAACATTTGCGATCTTCATATAATGATTGAACCCATTCAACTTCCCTAAGATGAAACTTGTCAAGCAATTTCCACCATCTCTTTTCAAATTGTTCTTGTGTCCATGATTTGAAAATACATTTATGGAATTTTTCCATAAAATTCTCATGCCAGAGGCTCGGATACTCAAGCTGCCTGGGGACCTTCTCCAATATGTGCCACAGACAATAACAGTGACGGGTTTGAGGGAAAACTGTCGCAATAGCTCCTTTGAGTGCATTGTTTTGATCAGTAAGTATCACTTGTGGAGCTCGTTCTCCCATTGCCATAAACCATGTTTGCATCAACCAAACAAATGTATAAACTGTGTCATCTGCAATCAACGCACAACCCAGCAAAGAGGGTTGGACATGATGGTTCACACCAACAAAAAGAACCAGAGGAATTTTATACTTGTTTGCAAAATATGTAGTGTCAAAACAAACAACATCGCTGAAGAAGTTGTAGTCTTCCATTCCTTTTGTATCAACCCAAAACACATTTCTCAGCCGATGCTCTTCATTCAAATCAACAGCATAGAAAAATCTCGGGTTTTCTTCCTGCATATGCATAAAAAAATCAAGCAGCAATTGAGCATCCCCGGCTTCCAGAACCAAACTTCGCCCCTTATCGTGCTGATTTCTCGTGTAACCCTCCAAACAGTCAACGTTGTAGTATGCACCAAATAGCTTGGATGCAGAACCCAAATTCTTCCGCCTCCGAAGACGAGCATCATTTTTAAGGGGGTCAACATTTCTGTGACTTCGAAAGAAGTGCGCCTGGGCTGGTAAAAGCTCGTGATTATGCTCCTTCACCAAACTATAGATATACCACTTGCCATTTTTCTTTCTTTTCACATGCATGCTTGCTTTGCACCCAATTTTGGGAGAAGGTCGTGGATTTATGGCATCATCAGATTGCTGCTTGTTTCCATATCTTGTGCAAGAAAATTTTGCATCAATGAATTCCTTTGATGCCCTGGAGCGCCGACTGCTCAATTTGGCGGTACCAAACCCAACAGATTTGGCATACTCTTTGTAAAACGAATATGCAGCTTCATGTGATTCAAATTCCATATCACAATGGGGTTCTAGAACAGCATTACCTGTGACGATGTTGGAATCCATCGTTGCGGTGGGAATATTTGGATCCACTTTGTACTGAAAATCGTCAATGCCTACAGCTTTATGTTCTCAAACACCCTCCGATGGAGGTAACATAGATATTTGTCTTGAAAATTCCAGTGCCACAGGGCCTAAATTGGAAGAACAAATAATTGGACAACTCAGTGCCAGTAACACAACCATGACTAATAAAGCACCATCAAGTTAATTCCAAATTCAACAGTCTTCTCTATTCCAAACTAGACAAATCTTTTTTTTTGGGGGGGGGGGAGAGAATTGGAGCAAAGATAAATAGGTCAAAAAAATCCGAAAGACTTAGATTAGAGGACAATTGACCTCAGTATTCAGATTCAAAAATGATAAGAGTCGAAAAAAATTTTGGACAACAACCACGGAAGCAAGTGTCGAATAAATAATACACAAAAAACAATTCATTTAAAGAATACTGGCCATGGGGCTAAAAAAAAAAGGCAGAGAAAAACAAGTGGAGCGATTAAATTTGTCTCTAACAATTGGAAAGATGCTGAAGCTAAGAGTCTGAGGGCTTGATCATCCATAGAATTAAGCAAACAAAACTAATTTTGTTTTTTTTTTTCAAAGAAAGCAAAAAACAAAAAAAAAAGAGAAAAAAAAATACCCATAGAACGATAGAAAGAAAAAGCAATGGAGAAAGTGTGTGTGTGTGTTGCTATTGACAAAAATCATCCGACAGAAGTTACGGAACATGAAAGAAGATTAGCTCTTTTTCTTACAACAAAAAAAAAAAAAGTTGCCCAAACCCTTGGGCCAGCAGCAGCCTAAGTACTGCGAGCGGGGAATAGTCTCGCACGCAATAACGTGTGGGGACACCTCGTGTCAGGAGCATAAAAAAGCTCAGACACAGACTATTACTAGGAATAGCACCCAGAGTCCGAAGTACTTGCAGCGATTTAGTGTGTGTGAAATTTGAAATATGAGTTATTATTATTATTATTATTATTATTATTATTATATTAAACAGCAAACAAAATCCGAGTGATTTTATAAGGGAATTGAATTGGGGGAATCGAATTACAACCACAAGATTCAGAAGCAGAGCTTCAAAAATGAAAATTTTTTTTGATGGTTACCTTTAGCTGCCTGCTTTCCTGGGTGAGCCGGTGGCTGTCAAATGTGGAGTGAGGGATGGATGACGGACGAAGAGAAGAACACGAGGAGAGCTGAAAGACCTGACCTCACCTGAGTAGACCCTCGCTCCAAGCCCACATTTATGATTTAACCTGAGGCAAAAATCTTGATAGCACTAGCTTGATCCAAGTTCCTCTAAAATAATAATAAGAGTCTTCTAATTAAATTAAATAAATAAATAAATTATTAGATATAAAATTAAATTGTTAATTTTTTTTCGTTTATTTGAAATTAAATAATATATCTTAGCTCATAATTAATTAAAGTTTCAAATTAAAATTTTTACTCTTCATTTTGAAGTTCATAATATATAGATGAAAAACTTTACAATCGTGCAAGATTTAAAAAGTACTATACACATATATTTTTAATTAAAAACATATATATACATATATTTTCAATTATAAGCTCAAACTCCGCACTTTTGTCTTATCATGTCGTAATTTTGTGGTGATTTTATCTATTTCTTTAGTATTAATTTGAATATAAGTTTTTATGTTTGTATTTCTTTTAAAAATAAAAATTTGAGTGTGAGTACAATGTTGGATTGCGATTGGGTTTGGAAAAAAATTTACTCACCTCTAACAGTATTCTAATGGCAAATTCTCTCATGGAAAAGGTTGAAGAAGACGTCAATAATATAAAAATTAATTTTAATTTACAAGTATTATAATCGATATACTTACAAATATATTTTTTTTTGTTAAAAAAATAAAAAAAAAACCTCCACACTTTTAATTTAACCTCGTTTCTCGATTGTGGACTTAAACCTGGAAGCCCAAAAGAACGGAGTTTCAAATGGACCCCCAGTAGGTTTTACCTTCAGATTTCGTCCCAACTTCAACCAGACTCATAAGTCTAACGGGAGTGGGTCGGGCCCCTTACTTGAAGCAGAAGACCAATAACAAATACAATCCGCTAGTCTGTGTATGAAAATTTCTATATTTCGCCATGGAATTTTCGCTATTGGAATTGGGCCCACAAATCCTTGGCCTCGAGTTCTTTGCTTTCTTTGGATGATTTATCAAACTCGAATGGAGTTTTCGGCATATGTCCACTCTACTCTATGCTTTGGCTAATGGGCCACAGGGAACGTAATTCAACCAAACAAATATTGATAACAAAGCCTTAAAAAAAACATGATGACCGAGATTGAACATTTGTTCAATTAGTTGAGGGAATTATCTCTCAACTAGTAGGTAGGAGGTTCAAATTTTATTAAATTTCACTTCCCCCTCCCTAAATGCTCAATAGGATTTTTTATAGACAAAAAAAAATGATGAAATTATATATGTATTGATATTAAAACAATTTTTTTACCGAAATTAATAAATCCCCCAACCCCCTCTCCCCTCAAAAGTCCAACCTGTCCATTTGATTCACAATCTTTTGAATTGATCGATGTTCTTGTATCTTTTAAAGGAACCAACTCGTAACTCGTAATGACTTGAATTTGAGTTTTAGTATCACGACCTCCTCCAATAAGTTAGGAGTTTATGTTAAGTATGATGGGTTAGTTTAAAATTCGTTAATATTATAGTCAGACGTAGAGAAAGTCTACTTAGACCATCAGTACTCTTGTGATGAGTTCACCTTATGAGAGATGATTGAACGATGAGTCAATATTTTAAATAGTTAATTTTAATTTACAAATTTTATAATTGACATACTAAATTTTTTTATTTTTAATTAAAAAGAAAGATGTTCCCATATCTCGATGGATAGGCCAACCTATGTTTCAAAATACATTGTTGACGTCGGAGGGCGTGGCATTCTATATTCGGAAAAGACCAACATATGTTTCAAAATGCAAATTTATGTTTGCTTTCCAGAAGCAAAAATTATAGACATTCATATTACAGAGCCCTTTTTCCTTTTTTTATTTTTTATTTTTACTTGGGGCCAGGGGCATGCTCTCAACATTACTGTTTCTTTTTGGATTGCAGTAGTTGTATATTATTAATTAAAGGATCCCTCCGCCTCCAATCATGAAAGAATCCTTAGTATTTTTTTTTTTTAAGTTTCAATACATAACTTAATTTTAGGTATTACCAAAATAATCAAACTGTTTATCCAAAATATCTAATAATTTTTTTTTCTGAATTTAACTATATAACAGTTCATATAAATCATATTACTTTGATGATACTTTAATACTATTTAAGATATATTACTTAATATTTCCTTTTTTTTCTTAGTCAGAAAATCCTCAATATTTGATGGGAATAATAATAATAATAATAATAATAATAATGCTACCTAAAGAGGAAAAGTTTATGGGCACAAAGAACATTTCCATATTTGGGGAGAATCTATTATTTGCACTTTTTTCTTTTTTTTTGGTAATTAGTATGCGGAGTTGAGTGTTTGTTTTGTGCCGTCCAGTTGGAATCTAATGACTGGCCCCTTCTTCTTTTCCCAACTTCTTTTTCATTCCGTCCAAAGTTTCGCTCTTTCTATCTTTTTCCTCTTTTTTCTTGTCTCCGTTCCCAGTCAGCTGGATGTACACGCCTTTGTGTAATTGCTTTAGGAAAAAAATATTGCTCTAGAAATTTTTTTTTCACAAAATTGTGTTTGAATATAATGGCGTCTATATTTTTTTTAATTATTGTGATATTTTTTATAATAAAAAAATATATTTTTTATTACAAACAATATTACGATAATTACAAAAAATTTAGACGTCATTACATTCGAATATAATTTCAGGCATAAAAATTTTAGTATTGTAACGAATACTCATTGCTTTATGGCACTATGGATAAAATTAAAAAAAGTGTACGTGTTTTCCAGAATCTCGAAATGTATTATCGTGATTTATTTCAATTCTGTAGATTACACGTTGTTGACTAGTTGCCACTAACTCTCTTTGCAAGCTAAAATTGCTTGGGTGATCCAAATACAATTTCGTTGACCCTTTTTTTTTTATAACGGGCATCACTGTTTAGATACAAAGTCTGATGAATATTGTGTGATTTATATCAATTGAATAATATTTAGTATCACACAAAAATTTACTTTATTTCTATACAACTCAATTATGTGGTAATCACAATATGTTTACCTAATATTTGTAGACGGTTTCCCAATTGGAGAATAGATTTGTGGACCTCTTTCTTTTGATTATTGTGGTGGGTGGGTGGGTACGTGAGTGACGACTTTTGGGTCTTTTCGGCACCGCCTCTCTGACATTGGGGAACACCTCTTTTGTTTACCGTTACGTTTGGAAAGGATTTTCACATCACATAACAATATTCAATGGGAAATCTTTTTCTTTTAGTAATCATTTTCAACGATGTTATTTGCTTCTAAGTTTGACTTCAACAAGTATGCATTAATTGTTTCGTTTCCATGAAATGTGCGTGGACCAGTGTAGCTTTCTCTTTTTAATCGCGAATCTCATAATGATGTGAGTTTCATGGGTAGATTTCATCTTTATTGTAAAGCTCACACTTTGTTTAAGGATTGCAACGTGTGAAGTCCATATCCTCGAGGACCGTAAACCATATGAAGAATCTCATTATTACCGTTCCTATGATTTAACTGATTAAAGGATTCTAATTTATGTGAAAAATTAAAAATTTGAACTAAGTAAAAGTTAAAGTAGTGGGATAAATATGTACGAACCTTACTAGATCATAAACAATATTAATGACATTTACTAGCTTTAAGGTTTGTTCTTTGGTAAGTTTAATGTAGATAATTCGATCTACCTAACAATAGTGAATTCGAGCAATTCATACTGTCGAATTTATAAAACATTACGTTTGTTAATAATAAAATAAAGACCAAACAAGGCATCCATGGAAGGTTAAATTGCAAACAAACTTATGATCCTTTTAGTTTAATCAAATATTTTAAAAAATTAAATCAACATATTTTAGGAGACATCCTAGCAATTCAAACTTAAATTTTGATTTTAAAAAATCATAAAATTTATGAAATAAAGAAAATTACTCTTATTATATAATTTATTAGCTATAATCCATAGATCTTTAAAAAAAAAAACAAAAGATAAATCAACCCAGTGGCAATATTCCAAAGATCTTTAAATCAAATTAGATATATAATTGACCCTTGGAAAACAAGAAAAGGCAGATTAATAATCAAATGACGCTAGGATCAGATAAGGCACAGTTGGACCCATCGTGTCGAAGCGGCTTTACTCAATTCGCTCCCGAAATGATGGAGGTGGACCTATGACAATGCCGACATAAAAGGTTGGAAAACGACACCGTCTACATCACTTATTCTGTGAGGCACTCGACTTTTCTATAGGTGGGCCCTTAAATTATTTTTGTCCGTCAATTTTAGGGAAGTTTGCCTTTTCCCGCGGATGAGGGGGACTCGTCAATTGAAAAGGAGATTGATGCATAATTTTTCCAAATAAAAAAAAAAGACAAGGTTCTAATTTGCCGTGATCCTCCTCAGCTCAAACTCGTGATAATTTTTTGTATTTGAAGATTAAAAGGGGTGTTTTCTTTTTTAAAAAAAAAATTGTAAAGGATTTTTTTTTTGTATTTGCATTTAAAACAGATAAAGTAGTATCCCAATTGTCAATTAAACCCCAACCAACAACTTTTACAAGCTCCCAGCCGAAAATAAAAAACAAAAAATGCGAAACTAAAAACAAATAAGATGCCAAGGACAGGAACAGGAACAGGAACAGTCCCAGCTGCCAAAGCCTCCTTTTTCCACTTTCCAGTTTCCATGCATCAGGAGTTTGAAGGATGTTGTCTATCCTCGTCTGTCAGGAGATACGACCTGGGATCAATTTGATATTTTGTCCAAAACATATTTGCAGTCTGGCATGCTTTGCGGCTTCGCCTGGTAAATGAATGAAACTCAACCAACTAACGAAGCAAACCCCACGTGATGCTCACAGGAGAAAAACTTTTTTGACTCTATGCGAGTATCCTTCTAAAATACGATAAATTGTTAAATAATTAAATTTACGTAAAAAAAAAACAGATAACTTATTAAATAGTATTGGATGATTATTATTATTTAATTATAGTCAAATAATTTTATTTTTTTCAAAAACCCTATAGGTCCCATCATTTAAGAAAAGAATACCATTGCATGTACATATGGATTATGCAAGGGACTATGTTTTATAACAAAAAAATAAAAAATAAAAACTATACAAGTGACTAATTACGTGCTTTGCACACTCCAAAGCGCACAGGAGTTTCAGGGTCGTTGGATCGCTGTGTCATACTGTAAGGTCAAAACGATCGAATGGTAGAGAGACTAATGCTCACGTCCGAACCTGCAAGCAAAATCAGTTTCTTTTCTTTTTTATGTCTATTAGGATGTCGGTCAAGTTATGAGTTATATGATCAAATTAGTTCTCCTTTTCTATAAATCTCTCAATTCAAATTTTAATATTTGAATCTAAAACATCTAAAATATATATTTTTTTTTAGTTCTGTTGAAAATAACGATAGAAAACAAACGAATACAAAGGCAAACAATTTGATGTAGTGGGGTTGGGGGATGGCATTTTAGAATTTTATTCAATTTATTTACAAAATAATTTATTAATTCTCATTATTTACCAATTTCTCATTAATCGCATCTCGTTTAACAACACGAATTTAGTGTCGTCCTCCCCAGCCCTACCCCACCCCACCCCACCCCCAACTAAATGGTTCCCTTTGGCTTTGGGAGATAGCGGGATTTGTTTTCATTCATGCAAGACTATCTATATGTAAGCACTAAACTTAATTCAATTAGTTGGAAGTATGTAAGTTTAGCTATCAGATTTGAAGTTCGAACTTCAAATTTGACACTTTCCGTATTTTTTCCTTACTACTAGACTATCGACTCTATTATAGCACATAAGAGTTTCATCACTTCGTGGGGTGGGTTTTGGGTTGATTCAAAGAAAGAAAGAACGACTCTTTCCTTTATCCTGTTTTTGTGCTTTGGTTGATCCGGATGCAAGAGCAGCAGCAGCAGCAAAAGCTTCTTTAATCAATCATACAACGTAAATCGTAACAAGGGGAGAAACAGAGGGAGGAGTAACTGCCAAATGGACCACTTCCTTCACGATCATCGGCTTCGCCAACAACAACCATACAACAACCTACAGCAGCAGCCGAGTTCTGGTGGGTTGACGAGGTTCCAATCTGCTCCAAGCTCATACATCTCCAGCATCTTGGACAACAAGGACTTCTGTGAACACTCCCTCGTCAATAGGCCTTCCAGCCCCGAAACTGAACGGATTTTCGCCAGATTCCTGGCCAATTCTGGTGCCAACAACCCTTATAACATGTCTAAACATCAAGATGTTTACACGGTTAAGGTTAAGCAAGATTCTCCGGTGGAAGATGCAGCACCGATGCAAGTCAACCGGCAAGAGCATGTTATGGCCTCCATGAATAATAAGCATCGGAAGCAGCAGCAGCAGCTGCAACAACAACAGAGCGGCTATCAATCCACTACCGCTTCACAGGGCTTCTATCAGGATCATAACCAGTCAACATTACTCCCATTACCAGATCAGAATTCAAGTTCTGGCATGGATTACAGGGCAGTGACTTCGCTGGGAATTGAGCGGCCGCACCAGATGATCAACACCAGTGTTGGCAATAATTCGAATCTCGTTCGACACAGTAGCTCACCTGCAGGGCTTTTCTCCAACTTAAATATCAAGATTGAAAATGGTATGTTAATGTTCGTCCCCTTGTCATGTTTGCACAATTAAAAGGTGTCGGAGAGGGTAAAGAAGAAGGGAAATTTTTTGGTTATATATAAGCTCTTGTGCTTTGCTTTCTCTCATAGCTTTTGCAGCAGCCAATGCTGGATACTTCATTTTGATGTGCCATGTGAAAAGTGTGAAATGGAACAAAAAGAAACTAAAATAAAAAAAAAAATTAGGCGGAGATTTCTTTCCTGACGTCTTGGTGTTATGAATTGACACTTGAAACTTTTGAGAAGAGTTAGAATTTGATTATATTCCATCATCTTTTTCTGATAACCAAATGGTTGGAACAATCAAGTAGGGGGGGATTAAATAATATCTCTGCAGAAAGGAAACAAAAGTCATAAGATCTAGACCAAAAGACTAATTGTAGATATATAATATAGCAAGTTGTTTCCTTTATGGTCTTTTCTTTCCTTTTTTATTTAGTCTCATGCTTCTGAAGTTGATTCACTTAGCTAAGAAAATGGCACTGTCAGGACTGACTGTATTGAGGGGCAAGGGAGATCTTGGAGCAGAAAACAGGGAAGCAAGCTTTTCTGCAACAGCTATGCCACCTCCTTCCTCGGGGCCGATGAGTCCAATTGCTCCATTCGGACACAAAGCCATGGCAGAGAACAGCATGGACGACGATGATTTTGGCGATGCTCCAGGAAGTAATTATGTCACAGAATTCCCTTTTGGATCTTGGGATGATTCGGCCACCATTTCTGCCGTTGCAAAAGGTCTTACAGATGATAGCAGGACACTTTCTGGTCTAGACACATCCGAAGCTCAGGTTGCTCCCATTGCATCAACTACTGAGTTGTTGAAATTTTCCTTGAAGTCTGATTTGGGAATATTGTTGCTGGCAGAATTTGGAGACAGGAAACCGCCCTCCCATGTTGGCTCATCACTTGAGTTTGCCAAAATCCTCCGCAGAAATTTCTGCCGTAGAAAATTTTTTGCAGTTCCAAGATTCTGTGCCTTGCAAGATTCGAGCCAAGCGCGGTTGTGCCACTCATCCTAGAAGCATTGCTGAGAGGGTAAATAAACTCTCTTACTCTTTAATTGCATTGCATCTCTATTGGATCACAACATTAATTGCATTCCGTATGCATGTTTCTTATTCTGCCAAAAGCCAATTAAGGGATGTTGGATTCTTAATGTGCATGACTTGCTTATGTTGGAAATTGGAATCACATATATGAAGGCTAGAAGAACTCGAATTAGCGAACGCATGAGGAAGCTACAAGATCTTGTGCCTAGCATGGACAAGGTAGAATCTTTTTCTTGGTCTTTTTTTTTTTTTTCGGTCTTTTGGAATTGGTAGTCCAATAATAAAAAATGAGAGAATGGAGAAATTTGAAATTCAAACTCTAAATCTTTTAATTAGAAACTACTGTCTCTAATCACTTCAACTACTGCTGAATCCTCAATAGAATGTTTTTCTTGTCTCCCGACAATTCTAACTTTTCCACATATGCCAATCAGTCCGAAATTTGAGCTGAAAGAAGAACACACATTGTTTGCCATTTTTTTGCAGCAAACAAACACAGCAGACATGCTGGATTTGGCGGTTGACTACATTAAAGACCTTCAAAGACGGGTCAAGGTATGTTATTGATCAATTATCCAAATATACATTTAAGCTACCTTGTTGTAATTTATCTCGTGGATTCATCATCCTTCTATTTTCCGGTTGTCTCAGACGCTCTCAGAGAATCGTGCAAAGTGCTCCTGTACGTTTAAGCAGCCGGCACAGATTTGAGGAATAATTATGTGTATTAATTAATTTATACGAGGACAGGATAGCTTGAAATTACTAGTAAGAATTTGCAGGAGAAGTACGCTAATTACCAACTGTAAGGTAGATGCCATCGGTGTCATTTGTATTATCAAATAATGATTATGAATTCTAAAATTTATTAAAAATTTAAGTTAAAAATAAAAATAATTTAAAATTATTATAAATTATGTTATAAATTTATTTATTATTAACATGAGATATTTTATTTTTTAATATGTACTTAAAAATTAAAGCCGTACCGCGTATGATAAGATAGCATAGCTTGCATCATGTATGTTTGTCACTACTACCTAATTGTGAACCGTAATCCAATTACCAGCAGGTCTCTGTGTTTGTTCTTTAAGATCTAGACTGTCAACTGCACTTTACTGTCCGTGGCAGAGGGAAACATGAGGAGATAGCTACTGGCCAAAAAAAAAAGAAAAAAATCACTTAAACTGCATGCTTGAAACAATAAGTCGCTTATAATTATTAATACATATCACATTGGTAATTTTTTTTATTTGTTTAGTCAATATAAGTTTATTTTAAATATTCAGCATTCTATGTCTACATCTGATCCATTCAATTATCAGTACGATCAATAAAAATTTTTAAGTTGAGATATATAAATGTATTTTTAGATGGTCAGTAGTCGAATACTTGGGATTTTGGCCATTGATTCATTGAATAAATAGCTTAATGGTGAAGAAATTAACCCTTCACAGCTTACACTGTAGAACTGAGACATCTGTCTCATGTTCTGACCCTTGCAGGAACAGGCACCAACCACAACCCCCCCCCAACTATTTCCTTTGAGCATCTTTATAATACTAGAAAATTTTTTTAATTTAAAATTTTACTTGATGGTAATAAAATTTTGATTTTTTATAATTATTATAATTTTTTATAAAAAAATAAAATATATTTTTTTATTATAAAAATATCATAATAATTATAAAATTTTAGATAAAAAATTTCTATTGCCCTCCTCTTTTTCATTTCTTTTTGTCTTTTGATACAGTTCACTAATGTTCTTGGTTTCCCGATTAGGACCTGCCCTTTTTTAAAAACGAAAAAGGGCAATTCCACAGTTTTTATACCTTGGCAGATACCTGTCCTTTTCAAACAACAAAGCAATTCCATCCTCAAGGGGTTTCAGTTCCACTATTTCTTTTATTGTCAATTATCTTTCTTATCCAAAACTTTTTATATTCCAATTACCTGTTTGCTTAACTTACCCAAGCCTTTGATAGGCAAACAAGGATGGCTATATTAACCGCCTCAATTAAGGGGGCTCAAGTTAATTGAAAGCTCTATGTCTGTGGACACTACACTTTTCTTTTTTTATTTTTAGGTGAAAGAAATGGGTAAGGAGGGATGATGCCTTCGTAAACCTACTAAAAAAATTTGTGTAATTTAACTTACTTTAAATAGATCAGATCAGTATACACTGAACCTACAAAAGAACAAATTATATAGGCTCGATCTAAATTTAAATTTTTGATAACTCATAAGAGTGTCGCATACGTTTATTCCCACCATACATTCTAATAATGTTCGAACTTAAAATTTCAAAGTTGAGACATTAGACACTTATTACTAGGCTGACTTGCTAAAAAGATTGCCTTTTATTATTATTCTTGCCCTTACCATTTCGCCATGGCGGTCAACTTCATGTACATTTCAAGCAGCTTGTAAGGTGTCCAAAAGAAGTAGGTACGCACGTACTATCCTATTCATTCACCACCACAAAAACAACAACAATAACAAGAACAAACAGAATAATTTTGATCCAATCTCGGAGATTATTTACAGAAAAAATGATTTTGTGCATAGGCGTGCAAATGCAAACAAGCATGAAACTAAATCTGAATGATAGATCAAAATCTGTACCAAAATTAACAACTGGATCGAACAATACTTGTAAAGTCACGGATGCATAGGGAGTGCTTGGTTATTTATACCAAACCTGATTGCTGCTTCTTCATGCCGATACTGCGTGGTTCTGGTAGTAGGCATCAAAAGGAGAGGTGAGAGGCCTTGAGGGGGTTAGGAATATGGACCATCACTTTAATGAGGCATATAAATAGAAGTGGCCCATCCAAATCAGACAATCTCTTTTTTGACATAAGAAAGTAGTTATCCATTAATGATAATCCGAGATAACAGAAGGTGAAGGTCCTGCGGTGAGTTGCATGTTCAGTTTATAGGACACAAACCCCTGATAGAATGACGTGCAACACAATTTACTATAAAATTAACTGAACGTTGGACCACAAAAATAGTATAATTAGAAAGCAAATTCAAAAACCAAAATACATCACTGGGAATAGGGCTGATTTCCCAAGACCAATGACTTGGTTCATTGGAAAGCTCATGACCTCAACATGAACTCCTTGGCTCTTTTGATGAACTGTTCGAAATGGGCATATTCTATTTTGGGTGGTTAACTTTTTTCATCTTATGTATATCTAGTAGTTACTTAATTGCTTCTTTCAGAGTTTTGTTGAAATGGGAAGATCCAGCCCAAAAAGTGGAACTGTTACTATAAATAAATTAAATATATTTTTCTGACAAAAAAAAAGAGATATATATATTTTAATCGAAAATTGGTGTTTGAGTTGGGGGGGAGGGGAACTTGAATTCTAGAGGAGGACTTCTTTCTCCCAAGTCTGGTTTAATTAAAGGAATGGTGGGTTGGTGAACATATTAATATAGCTGGATCCAAACCAAAATGGTAATGGATGAGTCACTGTCCGATTGGCCAACCCCCCAGCCAAACCAAATGCATGGTGGGAAGGGAAGCCAATGCCATCCATGTCACAGATGATCCCTCTAAATACATCCCACTTTTTCCCCCACCACAACCAGAAAGAAAGAAAGAAAGAAGGGAAACTTTCGGTATCTACTTCTCTAGTTGTTTTGTGAGAACCTGAGATGGCAACATCTCATTTATTTCCCATTTACATGAGAGAGACAGAGAGAGAGAGAGACACACACACGAACATTTTGATCAGGTGAACAGCTCATGCTCTGGCACTCTAGCTGGCTACGTCCTTCCCTCTGCTGTGAGACCTTGACCGGGCCAGTCTTTTGAACTTTTTAAGTGAATTGTCAATGGGAAATTTTATATAGTTTATGGTGTGGTTTGTGCACCGGATACGACCTTTAAAGTGCAATTACTTGTACTTAAAATGTAACTGTTTTTAATTTTTTTGAATTTTTTTTAAAATTTATAAATTTAAAATTTAAAATTAAATAATATTATTTTAAAATTTAAAATGTAAATCTTCTATAATATACGCTAAAATAAAAAATTATTGTTTTACGAAAAAAAAAAGTTTTTCTTAAAAGTTTAGCATGGTTGCATTTTATAAATAGTAGAATCCGGACGGGACAGTACCTCCGAATGTAGTTGTTTCTGATGCACTATGTTTATCCTTTTATACATTGGGCACTTAATTAGCATGGAGGGAGGGAGGGAAATCCTTATTTATTCTTTATTTGTAATTCAATCGTACTTGTATGTTGTCTGAGTTCGTTGCATCTTAATCTCACCCTCTCTCCTTTATAATCCATACATTCATATGCTGAAAATTTGACTTTCATTTTTTGCAAGAAATATAAGAGATTATGATAGATTGCCCAAACCTGTATAATGAAATTCTTTGCCCAATCGAAAAAGTATTTACACAGAGAATTTCTACTTTAAACCGCTGCCAAATAATGTAAGGAGACTATGTTAATTTAAATGATAGATTATTAGCATAACGAATGTTGATTGTGCCTTGTACATTGAATCACCCAAGTGTCAAAGTGTCTAGTCAATTGAACAAAAAATTTGGACAGGAACAATTAATTACATTTTTACCGAAAGATCCTTACGTTTTATTCTATTTTATGTAATTAAAACATAAAACAGAGCCATCATTACTAACAAATCTTGTAAACAAATTATACAACTACTATAAACTAATCAACTGATTGCATATTAAATGAGTTATGTTTTGCATATATTTGTAACATTTATCAGTAAGCACAAAATTTTTAAGACATGCAGCAGGACAAGGTTGTGGTGGTAGTACTTTGTATTGGATCTGTCGAGAGTAACTCATTTGGGAACTAGCTAGTGCTAGTGCTACTACCTGCGTCTGCTTGTAATTTTATGGGGCAAACAACGACTGGGCCTTGGAGTAGGACTTTGTAAAGTTACTCAGAGGAAAGCAGATCATGGCTATATTGATTCACCGTTTGGCTTGTAAGGGAGCCTAAAAAAATATGGGCCAGTTTGCATTTACGAATGATGGATTCAACTCGGAGGACTGAGGTACCATACGTGTTTTTCTATTTGGATCAAAAAAAATAATAATAATAAAGACCAAAAAAAAAAAAAGCAATATCCAGGGCAATAATAAGTCAAGTATAACCAAGGATTTTTTGGTCTAAACAGGGCATATACAAAAGAAAAAAAGGTTTTTTTTTGGGTTTCGTACAAACTTGCGTACAATTGGTGATACTGCCCCGTTAATTTGGTCTAAACAGGTTTGAATGCTTTAAAGTGAGTATTTACCGAAACAAATATGATTGGTTCGATCAGACATTCCTTTCATTTTTTCTCTGTGGTTTTATGGAATCGTGTTAAAGGATTACAGTTGATGGTTCTTCTTCTACTTCATCTCAAATGGTATTACATAACAGAACATTGTATGAGGTCTAATCTAACGCCAGGCAGGAACTATGAGCAAATCCAATTTTTGGCCTTCGAAGAATGTGTAATAAAACTACTTAGCCCCAAATCAAGAACAACTGAGATTAATTAGAGAATAACATCAGGTGATTTTATTTAAATAGTTATAAAGTATCATTAATAGTATTTAACAATTTATCTGTTTTTATTTTTCTTTAATTTAACCATCCAACAGTCTATATTACTTTGTGAATACTTTAAAACTATTTAAGTAAAACTATTAAACTTTTTACTTAATTAAATGGTGAAAATAGCTATTTAATTAATGCAATAAGCAGTTTAGATCAAAAAAACGTTTCATGGTGAAAAGACCGAACAACAAATGTAATTGCTTCACACAACCCGCACAAGATGATTAGAATTTCATGCTCTAAAGAATTGTAGGTAACAAATTGAATGGTCAAATGATCTTAAACTAAGAAAGAATTGCTAAAAAAGAAAGGAATAGAAAGAAGATGAAGAGACTTTTAGGTATTGACAATGAACTAGAAGGGAGTGCTCGATGATTGAGCTAAGAAGAGATTAACCACTATAAAGTCCGGATTGAAAATCTCCATTCCAATTTCTGATCAATTTTCTTTGAGCTTGTCATTGTCAGAATGTGGCCAAAAAGGGTCCTGCAAGAATGGAGAATATTGTCATCCCTAACTTTGGTCCTAATCTAAACAGATTGAAATATCTTTTCAAAGTAAAAAAAAAAAAAATGTAAAGATTTAAGATCCAGAAATACAACGGCATATTTGGTAAGTAATTCAATAGGAAAGATGTGATGGATTCTTTAGGTCAATGTTTGGAGGAGCGGGGTATATTACATTCAAAAAAATACGAATAGGTGTACCCAACATTTCTCTAAATTCAAATTCAGAAAAACTAAACGACAATAGAGACAGAGTGGGAAGAAAATCTGAGTCTTCAGTAAGCCCATGCTCTCTATAGTCTATCTATAATTTTTTTTTTTAAATAAAAAAATATATCATAAACATGTTAGATATCGAATTTACGAACTGAAATATGAATAACCGCCTTTATAAATATCTTATTCAATTTCATCCACGTATAAACACTTTATCTAAGTATTGTTAACTCGAACAAACCTCTCCCAAACTTATCAATAACCTCAGACCATGCCATAACCAACCACGTACAATGTAAGACAAAGAGACAAACCCAAGGATGCGTAGGCGAAAAGAACAAAAGGAAAAACGAAAGGACGAGGACACGTGTCGACGAACCCACAGAGCGAAGCTAAAATACAAGGCAAACCAACGTTCTGTTTTCCCTCCCAAAATCAAAAAAACAAATTCGTATTTGTTTTTGTTAATAATAATTTGCATTTCTTTTTCTGGGGATTGGGAGAAGGGAAGGGGGTTTTTCGTTTCCGAACATTTTAGTATAAACAAAAAAAAGAGTCGCCTCTTCGCTGTCTCTGTTTCTAGCTTTCTTTCCCACTCCGCCGTAGCCCATATATTGATATATATGAATATATGAAAATGAATATTATGGAAGAAGAAGATGGCGGCGGCCACCACCACGGCCGCCGTCACATCGGCGGCTGCGGCGGCGGCTTCAGCTCTGCTCCGTCCCTCGTCTCCCTCTCTCCCATCCCATTTTCGCCGCAATCAACCTCCTCCCGCCTCCGCCGCCTATCCACCCACTTCAGTCCGACCCGGCCCGTCGCACTCGCTCGCCGCCTGGCCTGGGTGTCTCTGGAGGGCCGGCTCGTCAACGCGGAGGAAGCTAGCTCCTCCGCATCCATAGGGGGCGGCTTGACCAAGGACCAAGTGGTGGCATGGGAGCTGTTTACCCCGATACAAAGATTCCTGATAGTAGCAGTCATTGGCGTAGCCGCTGCCGAGTCCAAGAAGAACCTCCTCATTTCCCACCTCCAAAAATCTGTCCATCTTAGGGTCTGCCCCTCTCTCTCTCTATCTCTCTCTCTCTCTTTCTTTTAATTGCCTCCTCCCCCGCCTTAACTTTAATTAATAATTATGGACCCCTTAATCACATCAGTTTTTAATTTAATTGCAAGCTGGCTTCTTTGCATTTGGATTTCGGAGACAGCCGTTACTCATGGCTTTTTTTTTTTTTTGCTATGTAATGTCTGAACCGTTTTTTTACCAATAACCATTGTTTCGAATGGTAAGGAGTTCGGTTCTCTTTAAGTAAAGTTTCGGGTTCGAATTTTGTATATATAAAAAAAAAAAAAAGGGACTTATGGATACCAGGTCTCACACATAAAATGTCTGAAACGTTTTTGGAGCTTGAATGTGAATAGAAAAGGTTTGAATTTCTGTATCTACCTCCTCATATTGACTATGGGAACAGGAAACTGCCGTCTGGCCTGGCTATAGTAATGTCTGCAGGAGTGCATATCCGAGGAAAAGTGGGGTTGGGGCGGGGCGGGAACTTGCATTTCAGAGCTTTAACATCACCTGTCTACTGTAACTTCGTTTATCGAATTCTCTTTTCAGGATCAGGTGCTTTACAGCATGCAGCAGAAGCTTGACGATCTGTGCGAGCAAGCCAATAGCTTTAAGAACCAGGCAGGAACAGTTTCCAACAATTTAACCGACAAGAACAACGTAGAATTGGCAACTAATGAAACCTTTGGCTGTGATAATATCAAATTTCTTGACTGTGGCTGTTGGCATTGTGATCTACACCAACATTTCCTTGCTCCTTCCTTAGTAAGATTGGTCTTATTTAGACTGCAAAGTTGTGTTCCCCCTTTTTTTTTTCCTTTCCTTCTTCCTTTTTCTTCTTTCTCTTTCTATGTCCAGGGTTGGAGATGCCATCAACTGTAATATGCTAACATTTCGGTTCTTTTTTTTTTTTTCTTTTTGTAACCGTGAAAGAGCAACTCTGCTGCAAAATTGTCTAAAGGAGATGAGGTGGCACACTACAAAATGCCTTTGAACATTAATGAGGGGCAACAAGAAGAGCGGCGCATGTCGGATTTGTCGGATTGGGCTTCAAGTGTTACTTCTGCTGCAGATATCCAGGTGATGCAAGATTTTATGTGCAGAAATAATAGCTTTCATAGATACTTCTTTCCTGCGACATATTATATATTCGTAATGCTGTTTAAGGTCACTTCTTGTGTGAAATTGCATATGCCTATTTCTTGTATTCACCAGACTGCCAGCCATTTTCTTGTGTTGTTGTTACTGAGGCATGAGGTCAATGGTTCTGGCGATTGCTCGAGGCATTCATTTTCTTGTAATGTTGTTACAAGGCATAATGTGGATGATCCGAGCCATTCCTTGTAATATCAATTGCTAATGTGATGATCATAGATCTCATATTATCTATGAATTTGAGTTCTGTTGAGTGGAATGGGGGATACTTGAAGGTAACTTATTACTGTACTTTTTGCATGCATAAGTTTTGTATACCTATTTTGTCCAGGTACATTAATTACAGGTTTTAGGATAGGATAATGCATTCTGTCACTTGCCTCTCCACCAGTTCTTGCCTTGATTGCATATTCACTCTGTCAGTGGAGAAAACATGAAAAATGCTCAAGTTATTAAACATTTTAATGAAAATCTGCATTTCCATGAAGTCACTTGGTGCATCTGTTACAGATGAACACTTTTGCAATAGACCAGGACATCCTCAATCTACAGAGAGAAAGTGAAGAGAAGGATGCAACCATTAAGGAACTGAAAACAATCCTACAATCAAGCAATGTTGCAGGGTCAAAGGTATTTTTTCAATAATGCTAACTTTATTTTTGGTAATCGCAAAACATTCTATCTGATTCCATTTGTACATATTTTTCCTTTGTAAAAGAGAATTGCAGAGTTGGAAGACATTGTACGTCGGAAAAACATGATCATTACGAAGCTCAAGAAGGACATGGTGGTATTAGAACAGAAGGTAGGATAGAGTGTAAAAGGTTCTTCTGCTGGTATTGTGATTCAGGTTGTCATTTTTGAGAACAATGAGTGTTTGTCTGGGGATATTTGTATGCATTGTGAAATTGTCTCCCCCTTTCGTTCTCTTTCTTGCATTTCTTCATTTTGCGCATTTCTTGTGCAGT
Source organism: Carallia pectinifolia (assembly GCA_037832335.1). NCBI lineage: Eukaryota > Viridiplantae > Streptophyta > Magnoliopsida > Malpighiales > Rhizophoraceae > Carallia > Carallia pectinifolia. Next base: position 26,495,326 of record CM075452.1, read on the forward strand.
AATGTGCTAAATGTTTATGCTTTCGTATTAAAAAAATGTGTACCATTCGCATTCCTAAACTCATGTGATTAGCCTTCTTGTGCAGTTGGTGCACATCACAAGGGTTAGGAGACCATCCTCATCGCTCTCCAGTCCAGACAGTTGGCAATTTCCACTCATGGTGGATAATATAGTTTATGATATGGATAATTCCACTAGCCCTTCTTCTTCTGATTCTGATACCTCCCCTGTGAATCGACCACAACCTCCTGTTTGTGAAATTCAGGTGACTGCTGATATAAATGAATACATATTGCTTTTTTTTCTAGTGAGTTGTATTCCTTCTGAGGACTGACAAGTTCCTATTGTCAAAATTTAGGAGACCCCAGTTCAGAGTAATGGCCCTGTTTCCGCAACTATCCAGAAATCAGGAACAGCAAAGCTCTCAAGGGCTTTGGTGGGGTTAAATGAAAGTGATATAAGTTCTAGTCCTATGGAAGAAACATCAACGAGTAGTAGTTCCAATAAATTTTCTTCTTTGAGACCAAGAAAGGTTTCTGCTGGTGGAGATTTTAAGAAAATGAGAAAGCAAACTCCAATTACATCCAAGGATGCGGCTCCAAAGAAGAGATGGGTCTAGTAAGTAATTCACCTTCTTATGGTTAAATACGGTACAATGCCATTGAGAAGATATCAATTAGTCAAATACTGGCATCCAGTTTGCATACAGTACTTAACTGAAGATTCTGAGCCAAAACGTTTGTTATTGTCAGTAAATTTCCTTAGAAATTTACGCTAGCATGCAAAAGAAACAACCGGCAGCTTGGACCGTTCGATTAAGGCTTGAAGTCAAAGCTCAGATTTAAGCTGAGAATGCGATATAAGTTTGGTGTTAGTGGCTTGGGAATTTGACTTGTTCTGATTGCCACAGACTCAACTATTACTTATGGAAAAAAACTCAAATAAAGTAAATAGAAATTGTTTCTTTGAATTGCCCACTTTGTGACGGTTGGACTTGGGCACTAAAATTGGAATTACATGGACATTTGCTTGATGGTGGGGATTATATCAAGTTGGACGGACCCAACTACACGTACATCCCTATCAATGTTTGGAATATATTTAGATAAGAAAAATGTTGCTGGATATCATTTCCTTATGTTTGGATGGATTAGAGCTCTTCTTAGTTAAGAAAGCATGTCAATTTTCTATTCCTGCTGGCTCTGTCGCAGGTTCGTGTGGTCGAGTTATGACATGTTGAGCCCGTGCCTGGAAAATTGAAGAGTAATGTGCCTCTGAACCTCTCAAAACTGAAATGCAAGTGCTCGCTGAACATGTTAGTTCACAAGGGTGCTTGATAAGCTATCTTGCATTAAAATTTATGCTGTTGTTATAAATGTACACAAGTAACTTGCAGTATCCCTAGCTATCGTGCTTACCTTTCACTGAATGAATACAGTAACAGAGATTTTATGGAACTAGAAGAAAAAATTTGATGGCAAACGGTTCTCCAAAGTTGTTTTTGTTTTCCCCCCTCAATTGGCCTTTCAAGTCCCAACATTATGGAAAGCATGGTTTATACCGTGGTGTTGTAGAGTAATTGCTTCCTTCCTTGTGTTATTTTAATGTTGAAATGGATTTGTTTTCGTTCTGCTTGTTTGCCAAGCATTGACTTAGCAGATAGTCAATTCGAATATCAGAATTGATTATTGGGACACACAAGTCTTAAATTTATCCAAATAAGTAAAAAGTGGAGTAAAGTTTGAGGTTTTTTATATGGGAAAATGTTAGGTTATAATATTTAATTAATAATAAAATGATATAAGTTGTTGAATGAATTATATAATTATTTTATTATTATTTGTGTGGTGAAACTCTTTGATATGGCTCCAAAGTTGGTAGTTGATAAGTAATGTAATGGTTAGCTATTTGCGTGTCCAATTCTAGGAACACTGCATAGAAGATTTATTTAACAACTGGGTGACCTTGAATTTTCTTACTATGGCAAATGAGACCAGTGAAAAAGATGCACAAGCAATCCCCCTGCCCCCTTCGCCGGCCCACCGAAGTCTCAGTCCTTGCCTTCATGGGTCTTGATTTGTAATAAAACAAGAACAAAGGAAACATACACGCCCGACACAACAAGATTCATCTCATGTAAAGTGTTGACAACAGACAAATAAAATCACCCGGCTGCTTTTGCTCCAGAACCTCCTGTAGAGCACGTCCTGTAGAATGGAGGAGGCTTTGGAGTAGAGACCTGTTACCCTTCTACTAAATTATATTATACGTCAGCTTTTGTTTATTTAATTTATTTATTCTTATAACTTTCCGGACGATGCATGATCGATGGGTACCACCAAACAAAAGTGCTTTGTTATCAACGGGCCTGTTTAGCTAGGCGGTCGGCTTTTTGTTGTTAATTTTTGCTATCAGATGTTTTCTTTTTGTTGTTTATTGTTAAAATGCTTTGTTATTAACTTTCGTATCCTAGTTTCCTCTCTCTCTCTCTCTCTCTCTCTCTCTCGATCGAAACTAAAATCCAAAGTATAATGTAGACTATAGAAATAGAAATATTGTGGGTTTCCCAATTTCTTGTGCATTGCCATCTTACATGCCTAATTGTCCGTGCGGGAAGCATTTTGATCTTATCATCCTGAGGTGGACTACTGCTTGATCGATGTCGAATACTCCTCATATCATACTCTTCCAACAACAGTGCGGGCGGATATTGGAGCATTTGTGACCGATGATAAAGGAGAGGCACTTGATGGTTTTCGCCATTCAAATTTGATTAAGAAAGGAAAATCCTCCGTGAATGCTGAACTCATGAAAAAAATTAGATGCTTTTATGATGTATGTCAAATTATGTATATTACATCTACATATATATCATTGTATATAACATACAAAAAGACCACCTGACGTGGTAATTCAATAATAAATCGGCATCTTTCTATACTGGTAACTCGAGTTTGAGCTCTCGTACTTGCGCTCCCCCTGACTAATTCATGTTGGAGACAATTTCAAGTGTAAGTTGTGATGTATAGCGTAAGAAGTCTAACTCAGTAATCGTCGTGATCTCCAATAACAGAGTCACACTCGACTCTGTTGGTGCTCAAGTGATAGATCTGTCCATTAGGAGTAGTTAAACGAAACTCAAATAAAGGGAGGTCAATTCAGCTCGGCCCGCAAATTTGATTATCGACATACTTACAACGAATTTTTTTTCTTGATATACATATATATATAAGATACAAGAAATTTACATTAATTAGTAAATATTAATGTAAATCTCTTTTATATTGTATAAAATATCGAGGAGTGTAGTATAAAACATTTTTGTATTTAGCGAGTTAATGAAATTTTGTGTTTCACACAAGAAAGGAAAAAAAAAACAAAAAAGCAAAGAAAGACAATAATTAAGGCTAAGAGTTGATTATTTTAGCCACAGAAGTCTGAAGACAATAATTAAGGCTAAGAGTTGATTATTTTAGCCACAGAAGTCTGAAGGGCGTCCTCGAAGAGAGCAAGTAAAAGTAAATAACGAAAATCAAACATTTGCACAAGGCACGGATGCCTAAAAGTGTTGATAATAGAGCTGGACGGTAGAAGTTTCCTATTTCCAACTTCCTATTGGAATTCATGGTATATCTATCCTTCTTCCTTGTGTTACTTCTGATCTGATCCTAACAATTAATGTCCGAAAGCAATTTAAATAAAAAATATGGAATTCCCTTTTGTCAAGATGGAACAACAGAAACAGGACAAAACTAAAACACTAACCGAGAACAAAGAACCAAAACAAGTCATTGCCAGAAAGAATGCGCTTTGACCTTCTACTTCTACTTCTGCTTTGATTAACTAACAATTAAAGGCTGAACTTGAACCTTTCTTCACGATAAGAAGACAGCTGTAGCACCTATAATTTCTCCATCAGTCCAGAATTATACGGCACATATCTCTCCTATAAGCAAGGGATGTATGCATTAATTTCCAATGATCATTCCTGCTATTATCCCAAGAATATCTCTGTCATTGATTTTTCCATATGTAGATTTCATGGCTACCAATATATAAATTGGTCTAGTCTTCACCGTATTACACAGCCTTTGAATATCAATGAATATATCTTGAATTCTTCTGCAGTTCTTGTGTTCAATTTTAGCCTTCTTTCTTCAGAGTTTAGAGTCGCCGGGATTCTTGGGATGGGACCCCTTTTTCGTTCACTCGTAATCGTACCACGTAGACGGAGCGGTGGTGGGCTACAGAGTTGTGTCTGGAATGTAAAAACGGACATCTGTCTTACTCATAATTCAACAGAAAGAGACACGGGCTCGGGCTGCCATATATTCTGTATCTGAAATTGAAAGCGACTGTTTAATAATGTTCTCTTTACTTCACCGGAAACGTTAAATGGCCAAATGAAAATTTGGCTAAATAATATCTATATTATAATATTATTGTATTTTGTATAATTATAAAAATAAAATATATAATAAAAAAATAATACTATTTTTTTATTTATATTTTTTATTATTATTATATAAAATATACTATTAATTATAATACATATATTTTTTAACTACAAATTAATTTAACCATGTAATAGAGCCTTTACTATACACGCACTCAGAGCCCTTACTATACACACACACACACACACATATATATATATATATTGACTAAAGAGAAAATGCATTAGATTAAATATGATAAAACATATACAAAAAATCAATTCAAAACAGAGCCTACATCACTCTATAACATATCTCATTGACACATGAAACAAAACAGGCCACCAGAAGCCCAACCAATTGGTTCCCCCACAACCAAACCATAACTAGCCCAACACAACTCATGCAGACTAAGAAAAGCTCAAACCCAAGCTCATAGCTCCGGGAAGTGAGGTTTGTATAACGAAATAACTAGGCGAAAGCCGAAGACAATAGGCGGCCAGGAAACCAAAAGGTTTCGGCACTACCCTCACATTGGTGGGGAATCTTAGCACAGCAGGGTAGGTGACGATACGAACCACAAACAGGTCGACGGCCACGCAACTTTGACCAAAGGCTGACCGCTAGCCTGAGACGCCCTGAGACGCCAGGTGCAACGAGAGGCGTACAAACTCGAACGTTGGAAAGGACTGAGGTGCCTGAGGAGGGAAGCGACCAAAGCTGGGAGAGATCAACTAGGGACTAGGCGGGGCTGGGGATGATAGAGTTCCATAGCAGATCTGGCTATGCAAGGCCCCAACGGCCACCACAACGCAGCGGTCAACCAAAAATGTAAACGTCCCCCGCCTCTCCAACCAAAAATGTAAACGTCCCCCGCCTCTCCAACCAAACCAACCATGGCGGAGAAGTGGAGGACCCCACAGAAACACCAATGAAAACTCTTAGCAGAGCAGCACACTGATAGTGACACAAGGAGAGGAAACGACCGAAATAGTATTAGCAAGCCCATAAGGGGGCACCAAGCCCACGAAAGAGCACTCAAACGGTCACCAACGGCCGACAAAGCTGACTGAAAGACTTAGGAAAGCTCTAGAAACTGCCGATAGCACAAGAGCCCTTGGCATACGCTAGCACAGGCTGACGCAAGCTCATAGCTCCGGGAAGTGAGGTTTGTATAACCAATTAATGCTTAGTGTTCAAAAAAAATTACGGCATCATTGTATAGCTCACTCTTAATGGGATAATCGGAGATCAGAATGAGAATAGAGTAAGGCTGCACAAACATGTACACTTACAAGACAATGAAAGAACTTCATCAATTAACCGACGATGGGACATAGTTCAAGGATTTTTTCCCAATAAACAACGTTTGCCGAGAGGAATAGCAAAACTTGAATGCTGCAAAAAATCAATCAATATGTGAACATTAATTAATTTTGTCACTTGGGTGGGCCACGTTAATTTGAGAGCTGTTGATTAGTTTCTTGCAAACTTGTACATTTTGTGGAAACGATCTCTGGCACTAGAGGCACGGAAGAATTTTCTTTTCTTTCTTTCTTTCTTTCTTTCCTTCATCCTTCCTACTTTCTTTCTCATAAGGGATTAGTCATTTTCCACCTTTCTTTAAATAAGAAACTTTTTATTTTCTCACTCCCATTTTTCCTTTCTCTTATAGTGTACTTTCTTAAATATATAGAATTTTCTCGCTTCTAATTTTTTTTCACCCCACAACTTTTTTTTTTTTCGCCAAACTAACGGTTATCGGTGGTAGTGGCAGAGACAGAACAAATTCACCTAATGAGCCATGGCTCAGGTGTCAGCTATCTTGTCCGAGGGACGTGGGTTGTTGTACTCTTATCAATATGTGTGGACCATTAGGTACGGCAATTTCTGTGCCTAAAGCAAATTAAAAAGGGAGCTATTATATGGATAAACTTCAGGTGTGCAGATTATTTTTATACGCATTTGATTTATGTAATCGTAATTATATAATTAAAAACTATAAAATAAAAAAATAATAAAAATTTTTATATCACTTTTTATTATTATAATTATATAAAAAAATACTCACGATCACACAAATCAAGTGCATATAAATGCTGTCTGTCACTAACATCTGTCTACTAACTTTTTTTGAATTAAAAACTAAGAAAAATACTTGACGTGATTTTCTTAAGAAAGGTACAGGACTATTTTTGACCAAGCACTTACTTGTCCTACAAAGACGCTCATAAGAGCAGCGAGGTCCCTTTCTGAGATCTCTTGACTGCACCCACGAGCCAATTTCATCGGCCGGAACTCACCATTGATATCGCGCGGAAGCCTCCTCCAAGGGGCATTCTAAAAGTCAACAGTGATGCTTCATTTGATTTCGTGAATAACAGAGCGGGGATTGCGGTCTTATGCAAAAATAACTGAGGACAGCTAGTGGAAGGCAGAACCTTTGTCAAAACGGCAAGCTCAGCTCTGATTGCCGAGGCTATGGCCGTTCTAGCTGGCGTCCAATTGATTGCATTCATGGGAGCCCCAAGGTGTACGGTCGAAACTGACTCCAAAATTGTCCAATTGGCAATATCTTCGGCTGACAAATGCCCAACAGAGATTTTCCCTATCGTTTATGATATTTTTGAGAGATATCAATATTTTTAATTTTAAATTTTTAAATTTTTTTATATTTGAATTCTAAATTTTTTGATTTTTTACTATATTAATCTTTTAAATTATAAAAAATGGTCAATCGATTAATAAATGAGTTTAATTTAATAAAAATTATTTTAAAAATATTAAATACATTAATTAAATATTTTTTTAATAACAAAATATACACATTAAATATTTTTTTAATCAATAAATATACGAATTAAATAGATAACATACATATTTTTTATAGAAAAGATATTCAATTCATATATTTAATCTTTTTTTAAATAATTTTTTGTAAAGTTAAAATTATTTTTTAATAGATTGATCACTTTTAATAAATAGATGGACTGATTTGATAAAAAATTAAAATATTTAGAACTCAAATAAAATGTTAAAAATATTTAAAACTCAAATATAAAAAAATTTAAAAATTTAAAATTAAAAATATTAACATCTCATATTTTGTACGTAGCATCGTTGATACGGCAATCTTCTTTTCCTTATATTCCTAGGTGTGTAAATAGGTCTGCGGATCTAGTAGTAAGACAATTCAAAGAAGGTCGTTATTCTTTAAATTACTTTAAATTAAATTAGCAACCTGTCACCACGTTTATTAACATTGCTGTATTCAAATCTTACTTATAAATGAGATATCAGTAGTACTTTGCTGTAAAAAAAAAAAAAAATGTGCAGGACTATTTTTATTCTGATTAATTAATTAAGCAAAGTAAACGACCATTCACCCCTTTTAGCATGTGAAGGTTTGACGGCGAACCCAACCTTATCTTTTGGAAATGAAAGATGTAGACAGTTTGCATACGTTTAATTAAATAATATTTTTGTATTAAATTTTATATAATATTTATATTTTATGTTATAAGATAATATTTATTTAAATTTAAATTTAAATTTAAAAAATTATTGAAGTAATAATTTGAAATATTGTTTGGTGTACTATTTTAATACACTATTTCGCCTACTTAGCAGCACCCTTTTAAAATAAAGGAGTGGAGTGGTGGTGGGACTTTTGTGCACGCCCACACGCTCAACAAAATGCTCGTCAATAAACAAATCAAATCGTGCTCATTGTTCCAACCAATCAAAGGTAGTTAACCTTCCGACTTTGTCTTTGTCAAGCATGTCCGCAGACCTACATGGAATTCCATTTTTCAGTACCGAAATAAACAAGAACATCAAACAATAAGGAAAGAAACAAAGGGAACACATACTATATAATTTTGTTTAAATAATAGTAAAGTAAAAATACAATTTTACTTAATTGTATTTATAGGTGTCAAAACGGGTCATCAGGTTGGGTTCGGGTTGGGTCACTTCGGGTTCGGGTCATTTCGGGTCGGGTTACTTACGGGTCAAGTTATTTTCGGGTCATTTTGGGTTGGGTCATTTCGGGTTCGGGTCGGGTTCGAATCAACCCACGGGTTGGCCACGTCATCAAAAATGATGACGTGACATTTTTTATTAAAATTTTTAAAAATTTAAAATTTCAAAAATTTTACTAAAAATTCTTAAAAATCAAAGAAAATCATATGATTGAAAAATAATTGAAATTTTTTCTTTTAAAATATTTTAAAAAATTAAAATAAAATTTAAAGCTATATAAAAAATCTCAAAATATTCTAAAAAAATTTATAATTAAGATTTATATTGAAAATAATATAATCTATACTTTTTATAATATAAAATATGTTAAATTTTTTCATTTTATTTTTTTGTTCCCTTAAGAAAAAAAAAAGTTCGGGTCAACGGGTCGGTTTAGGGTTGGGTCGGGTTTGACCCAAAGATTTTCGGGTCATTCGGGTTCGGGTCATTTCGGGTTAGGCCATCCTTCGGGTCGGGGTCGGGTCGTATTTTTTCGGACGGGTTCGGGTCAACCCATCGGGTCGGGTCAGATTTTGACACCTCTAATTGTGTTTAATAATTTATATTGTTTAATTTCTTTACATTCAACCATATAATATTTGATATTATTTTAAACCCCTTTAAAACTCATAATTTTTTTTGGTTAAAAAAAGACGAGGGAAATAAAAGAAGTCTCCTCTTAACTTGAAACTTGATATATACTATCAGCTACCATGTCTTTTCTTATATAAAATTTCCAACACGCCTTCTGCTTCTTTGAAGTCCTCGAAGTATCACCCAAGATGGGAGATAGATGTAAGCCCCCATGTTATTAGAAGTCCGGCTGGTTTGAATTCCTGCGTTCTGTCAACTTCTTCTTCTTCTTCTTCTTCTTTTTTAAAAAAAAATGTTTAAAGTTACTGAAATTTAAATTTATTTTCACACATCTTTAATAAATTTTCCATATCTTTTGTGTCTTATGGTACGTTTTTTTTATGAAAAGAGAACTACAATGTCGATAATTGTATATGTCTCAATTCGCACTAGAGATGACTTAAATCCAATGATGTACTGTTTTACACTGATAAAAGAAGTAGCTCCTAAAACAAAAAGTTCACAGGCACACATGCTATATATCTAATATCTTGGAACTTACATGTACAGAGAGTGAGTGTGATGGGATTACTGATCAGATTGTGAATTTCAATCAATAAATGAGAGAGAGAGAGAGTGAGGGGGGGCTCCTCATTTTGGATTTTTGGTCCCAAGTGGAGCATTATATATGCTTCACATGAATCACTGTTCCAAGGAAAAAGAAAAAGGACAATGGAGTGCTTTGGAAGGTAATGAATAATTCTGTACCCCCTCCACTCTTTCAGCTGAGATTCTGCACCTTAAACAGCTCAGCATCCTCTCTACACCAACACCAAAATTAAAATTAAAATTTACCATCACTAAGTACTAACTCATCCATCCGACCCTTCATATACGAAAAGCAGAGGAGGAGGTGGGAGACGCCAGATTACATTGTTATAAAATTAGTGATATATAGTATAAATTTTTTTTTCACTATTTGTTAAGAATTGATTTTTTAGTAGGTGTGTTAAGGAGGTTTTTGTAATTTATTTTTATTTTTTAAAATTAAATTTTAAGTATATTAATATTATTTTAAAATTTAAGAACTTTTTTAAAATTTTATAAAACTTTTTTTTCTTATATTTATCTTTATTCTTATCATAATTATGTACTTTTAAATTACGGCTTAGCCTAGTCTTTGCTCTCATTTTCCCTTAGGTTGAGATGGAAAAACAAAAAATATATATACAACCGATATAGGTGGAGGAGCTATAAATAAATAGTAAGTACCATAAATATAAAAAATCATGCCAGCAATAATTATTTTCATATATGTTTCTGGTTAGGTACTTAATAATTTTATTCTCTTTTTTAGTAAATAAAATTAACTCATTATCTAATATTATTTAAATATTATTTTTAATTATTTTATTTAAATAATTTTTACTTATTATATAATATAAAATTATAAATAAGTTATATTTATTTAAAAAATTAAAATAAAAATAAAAATCTCCCTTCCGATTATCAGCCACAGCCAGCCGTCGCTCCAAATAGTAATCTTCCAAAACAACAGTCGAATGCCAGCTTTATGGTACAAAAGCAAACCACTCGCTGTAAGAGAGACAAATCACTATTAGAATGATTAATGAAGCAACGCGCCAACTTGTCAATAATAACAAAATTATGTATTAATTATTAGTTAGTATTATATATAGTACAAGAGTATGCAAGTGGCATTATATTGGTTAGTACTAAGTAATTATAATAATGTAAGTCATTGTTGGTATTCTTTTACTTCTTTAATTTATTTTTTGGTTTATTATAAAATTTATTAAATTATAAATTATATAATAAAAATAATTTTTTTAATAAGTCTCAATCTCTCTCTTTTCAAAATTTAAAGTTAAAAATTTTAAAATAAAAATTTTAATTTTAATTATTAGAGTAAATAATTGCTTCTTTAATTTATGAGGCTACTCACGGGTGGTGCGTACTTGCTGGGCCGTCCTTTAATTTCTTCAAAATACGGGACTGCTGGGGATCACTGATGCAGTATAAATATTAACTAGAATAGAATTACTATGATCTAAACCTGCAGTGCAATGACGGTGCTCCCATGCCAGTGAGCTTAATTTGATATGCAATATGGGGAATTTTGGTTTTTTTTTTTTTTTAATGGACAATAGAGTTTACAGGACATGCCAATGTTTTACTACATCTATTTCTAGGAAGAGAGTTGTTTTTTTTTAACATAAAAAAAAAATTGTGAGTATGCCAATCTTTTTATCTATGAACTAAATTCAGAGTAACTATATTTAAACATTTTTCTCAATTATATGTATATGGGTAGACACACTACTAAAGTACTGATAAATTCAAGAGAGTCTCTCTTATAACCGATCATAATATCGACGAGTTTAAAATTAAAAAAAACATTCTAAACATAAATCCCAAAAAAATTGAAACCGACATACCAAATCGTGGAGAGGAAAAAATTATAGGATTATCACCAATCCACCGACCTCAATGGCAGGAAGAGAGTTGTTGCTAAATATATTTTTAGCGATTGTATACGCTTTCCTTTGTTTTTTTTTTTTTTTTTTACTGCAGCGTGCGCTTTCCCTAGCATATTCTTTGGGTTTATATATCATAAAATATTCTTATGGGCAGGCAGGCAGGATTCTATACGATTGTATACGCTTTCCTTATCATATTATTTGTGTTTCTGTAACATTTGCACTCCACCTCTCTCTATCTCCCTCTTCCTCTCTCTCTCTGTTTCACTTTCATTTCATATGGCTGCAGCTGCTGCAACTCAAATCTATCAAAATCATAATAAAAACTATAGCGGCAGCGCCAAGAACGACGGCATCATCAACAATATCGGTGGTGCGGTCAGCCGAGAAGACATACAGGCTGCCATTGCCAAAGCTGTTGAGCTTAGAGCACTCCATGCTGCTTTGACCCACCAAGGAAACAGCCCTGCCAACAACATCGTATTATTCCCATCTACTACTGTTTCCTCCCCTGCAGCCTCCTCTCGCCCTCTTTCTCACTTCTCTGCTCATGATTACCCCGTCTTCACTCCAGTTGAGTTCCCTTTAATTGTTCCCCATAAACTGCTGCGTCTTTTTTTCTTTTTCTTTTTTGGGTTTTTCAATCTTCAAATTATATATGTATTCTGTTTCTTAAAGAAGGGAAAACAGAAGCTTTCGTTGTCTGTGTTACCTTCGCTTGTATTACAAGTTTTTATGGTGGGTCATAAGAGGATTAGCAAATTAACCTACTTGCTTTCCTGTTTTTATTGAGTTATTTTAGGCTTCATAACAGTTTGAGCGCTAGCTTTAACTAACTAAACTTCACTAACAGGAGGAGCTAGCGCAGTTCAAAATAATATAAAAAACACCGAACTCTGTCTGTGGCCTTTTTGGAGGATTATGGTTTCTTTGTTTCCATCCCCAACTGCTGCTTTGATATCTGAGAATTCTATTGATCAAAGTGCAAACCCAGATTCGTTTTTTTCCCTTGTCAAATCTGAGTATAATTAATCAAAAGATTATCTTTTTCATGAGTTTCCATTCTGTCTTTGCGTAACTACTGCTTAGTTTTGACCTACAGGGGGGTTGGGGTGGAGGTTCTTCCTGCTCTGTATTGTGTAGTTCGCCAATCCAACTCGCCGAAGCACTTTTTAGAACTCAGTTTTGGAGGCAGAGGATTTTGCAGCCAAAAGACATTCTGAATGTAACAGATGACCAACTTTAAATAACAATATTCATATTTTTAAGTATTAAATTATTGTTACAAAAGATATAAATATCGTTATTTAAAATTGATTGTTTGTTCTATTCAGAACGTCTTTTAACTCCAAAATGTTTTTGTCTCTAAACTTTTTTCCCAGTTTTTATTGGTTATTATGACTGAATCACTAATCTTTATTTAGAATATAATACGTAGTATTATTCCCTTCTGCCTAGCCCAAGAATTATTTGACCCTCTTAGCCTCGTAAAATTTTGAGCATGGATATATTGGTTGCCTTCACTCACTTACCATTGTTGTTGATAAATAATAAAGCAATCTGTTGGAACATGGAAATTAAAATCTTATCTGAATGTTTGTTTATGTAATTTGGCAGAGTTATGAGGATGATCCGTTGCGAGGGCGCAATCGGATCCTAACAAGATCAAGGACATTATCAGAAACTGGGGATGATTGTGGGCTGCTCGAAGGAGGAATTGGCCATGAATTAGCTGCTTTATCAGATTATAAGAAAGAGTACGGGTCTTCATCAATGAGAGGAATTCCTTCCAGCTTGGCCAACTTGGAATTTCATAATTGTTTGGCAGCTGAAGATCAAAGATCCGTCACTGGCTCTTGTGTTGACAATAATGCTGCTGTGCTTCACCTTTCTCCCGGAAAAGAATTCTTCAAGTCTAGTAGGAGAGACTTCACACCTGTAACTTCGTGCAATAGATGCAAACCGGCTACCATAATCTCATCCGAATCTGAAAATATGACCAGGAATAGCCAGAATAATCCTCACAGTGCGGTGCTGCCTTTGACAGATTCTCACTTATCTCTTCAATCACAACCCAACATTAATAAGGGAATTATATCATGGTTGTTCCCAAAGTTGAAGAAGAAGAAGCAGAAGAATGAGGTTTCACCCTGCAGAACAGAATCCGAGGAGGTTTCGCAGGTTCCCATCCAGGACTTGGGTATGCTGTCAATTGAAACATTGAAGAGAGAGTTAATAGAAGCAAATAAGAACAGAGATGCGGCCTTAGCGGAGGTGTCTGGGATGAAATCTTCGATGGGGGAGCTAAGACAAAAGCTTGAGTATTTGGAGAATTACTGTGAAGAGCTGAAGAAAGCTTTATGGCAAGCAACACAAGGAAGGGATTCACATGTCATTGAAAAGCTTGGAAGCTTCCCCAAGAGAGGCAAATCTCTTAATGGAAATGGAGGAGAAAACGTCATGCCGGTAAGCGAAGAGATAATGGTGGAGGGTTTCCTGCAGATAGTCTCAGAAGCTAGATTGTCAGTGAAACAATTCTGCAAGACCCTGTTAGGGCAGATTGAGGAAACGGATGGTGCTGATCTTGTGGACAAGTTGAATTTGCTTCTGCACCCACATAAACTTTTTCTAAACTCGAAGCACTCAAAGGCAGTATTGTACCATTTGGAAGCCATCGTAAATCAATCACTCTACCAAGATTTTGAGAACTGTGTGTTTCAAAAGAATGGTTCACCAAAGCATTTAGACCCTCAACAGGATCGCCAGGCGCAGTTTTCATCATTTGTAGCGTTGAGGAATCTGAGCTGGAACGAAGTTTTGAGGAAGGGGACTAAGTATTATAGCGAAGAGTTCAGCAAGTTTTGTGATCAGAAGATGAGCTGCATTGTTACAACAATGAATTGGACTAGACCATGGCCTGAGAAACTTCTTCAGGCTTTCTTCGTTGCTGCCAAATGCATGTGGTTGCTTCACTTGCTCGCCTTTTCGTTCAACCCAACCCTGGGAATTCTCAGGGTTGAAGAGAATAGGAACTTTGATCCACATTACATGGAGGATATGTTCACGGATAGGCAGAGGGCATGTGGTTCAAGCCAGGTTAAAGTCATGGTGATGCCTGGTTTTTACGTCCGTGACAGGGTTTTGAGGTGCAAGGTCCTTTGTAGGTATAAATCAGCAGCTTAAGCGGACGAGTTATATATCAATAGTCTGCACTCAGCTGTGCGGTGTTACTATATTTCGGCTATTCTTTGCAACTGAACAGGAATAGCCACTCATTTGAAGTTTGGATGGTTAGGTTTTGATCGAGGGTTGGGCTCGTTGCTCAGTGAATCATTCATTATTTATCACCAACAGCGTTAGCCGTTATATTATTGTGCACTGCATTGTATTTGGTTTGCGGGCTTGCTGTTCACAATCATTTACCAACCCGGAAATGTTAGCAAGTAAATTTACGACATAGGATCGCACATCTGGAGCTTGTGTTTCAGACACAGCTCAGGTGTTCAAGCCATGCCGGCCAAGTGTTGATAGAGTTCCATCCTGCAGCATTATTTTTTGCGGTTTCATTGTAACCTAAAGCATTAATCTTTCCAATGTACCAAAAGAAAAGGGTTGATTTTAAAAGTGTTGTCATTGCCTCTTAGAATTGGGCAATGACAAGCATTTGAATGATCTTGAAAATGTCCAGGACGTAGGCTAAAATTAAATAAATGTGTCATAAGAACGGGAAATAGATCACAGATCACGCACATTGCACAACTACTATGTGAACTTCCGTCATATCAGAAACACAGAGCAAGCTGCACAAAATGTATAACCAGGGTAAAATATTGATAAAAGATAATAATACTTCATCATCGATTGCCAGGCATTGTAAGGCCCGTATAAATACGCAACAGTTTGGTGTTTGTAAATGCTTGTTTCCGTCTGTATGCAAGAGCCGTGTTTATGACTTTTGTTCTATGCTGAGTTCAAGGATTGGTCAAAGGATTAACCCCATGCCTGTTCTTTCTAAATGCTTGTTTCCGTCTGTATGCAAGAGCCGTGTTTATGACTTTTGTTCTATGCTGAGTTCAAGGATTGGTCAAAGGATTAACCCCATGCCTGTTCTTTCTAAAACCGGGAAAAAAAGAAGAAGAAAGAATCAAGACGCAAAAACAGTGAAACATCAAAACGCATTTGAAATTCCAGTGTCACTCCACCAAAAGCTAACAGAAAAGCTTGTCGACAGGGACCGAACATAATGCCACCATCTTGGTGGGATGTAAAGCATTTCACCTTCCTCTAAAATGCAGTCCATAAACTCCAGGTCGTGCACCTTTGGAAATTCTCTCTCATCTATATTGTCCAGATCAACCTTCAAAGTTCAATCAGAATTCATCAAATTGAACAACAGAATTAGTGATGAAGACACAGATTTTATGTACAATGTGTGTATATATTTATGTAATATCAAAATTGGCTAACTGTTCTACACAACTATATCAGGAACAGAATAACTTGATGATCAGAATACTTATCACAGTGATTTTGAAAAGGAGCAAGCTGTTACCTGGCTGGAATTACAGAGCATGGTTTCATTGTAAGGGTATAGTTCCTCTGACAATGAAGCAGGGTAAAGCCTGAAATATTTTTTGCCAACAACCTAAAATTTTGCAGACACAATTAGCGTGCAGAATGATATGGTTGCACATTAATGACAATTTTAGCCACACACATAGAAACATGTATATGTAGCAAAAGCAAAATCATTGTGTGCAACAAATAATCAAGAACAGTAACTTGATCATACACATCAGCAGCTGCTAAAAGCAATACATGCCATCATCAGCAAACCGTTATAATCTTGAATCTGACTGTTAAAATTTATAAGACTTCCTTTAACCCCTTCATAATAATCTAAAATGATGTCAACTAAAAACCAACAATAAGTTCATTGAAATGCACATTAACAGCAGACTAGCAATAGACCCTCACCCCATTAGGATGGCACCAAAATGGGATTCCGTAAAGGATGTAGAGACTATCGTGAATTACACTTGCAGGATGATAAAAATCTCATCAAGAAATCTAAAGGATGACTTCTTGTCAAATAAATGGATGCCTCAAATTTGGTTTTTTACTCTCTTTCAAGGTAACACGTAACTGTCTGATATCACCAACTCATAAGGCACTGGCGCTCTAAATATGAATCTCTAGAGCATGCCGTATAAACAAGCAGACATCAGTGAAAAGTATAAGGGAAGCCAAAAAAAGCATGATGTTGGAGTGTCACAACAATGCCACAAAGCAAGGAGAGAAGAAAAACAACTCGAAGCATATCAAACACAGAATACCTGAGCTAGTATATTATGGTGTGGATCGTGATGTAATGGTGTAACTGTCCCAGCAGGACCAAACCAAGCATTTAGTGACCTAAGCTCGCCCCCACCAGCAAAACAGTAGTCCGGAATGCAAATGTCCTTCCGAAGCTCATTTATCTGCCCTTTAATAAAAATACATTATGACTAGGCAGCAGGTTTTAATAAGCTTCTAAAACAAAGAAAAGAAACCTACAGTAAAAATATAATGGCACCTGATCAAACAATGGATGCTGGGCAAGATATGTTGGGACAGCAGAGGAAAACTCAATCGACTGAATTCTCTCAAGAAAGCAGGAAAATGATATAAGCTCTTGCTTCCAATCTTGACACAAATAGTTTTTCCCAACCTGAGACAGCAAACTAAATAATTTGTTTCATTTTTTATTGGTAATTAGAAAGCAGGAGTGAAATCTCTTGGTAAAGCATGTATTCAAGGAAAAGGGAGAATCACCTCAACAGGGACTGTGCGGTCACCAGCAACCCTTTTAAGGTAATCCATATCATGCCACCTTGTCGTGGCAGGCCAATGAGCCATACTATCAGTAATTATAACAGGAGAAGCAGGAATCAAATGTTCACGCAGAAATGCCTCCAAAGATAAAGCAGACCTCTTGACCACAAGCTTACAAGACAAGGATTTAATGGGTAAAACACGAAGCACCTGGAAAATATTGATAAGAAATACCTTATTAATGACAAGTAGAAGTGGACCTCTAAAATTAAAGTAAACACCAGGCAACAGGCAATAGTCCATAGAAATCAAAATCTAACAAAGGTAGAAAAAAGGGAAAGCAGTTAGGCCAAAATGGTGAACTGCGAGGTGTGCACGCTTGCCCTAACTACATGGCAAGATAATGGAGCAAAAAAAACTTCATTTTTTGTTAAGTAATTATATATAGCATGAAAGTTTTTTTCGCTATTTTTTACGAATTAATTTTTTTTTACTGATGTGATAGGAAGTTTTTCGTAATTTTGCTATAGTTTTCCAAAATTAAATCCTAGATAGACTTGGAACTTTTGCAAAGTTTCATGAATGAACTTAAGCAGATAACCGATGACCATAGCATAGCACAGGCACATCAAACAATAATTATTCTACATTTTACTCGATTGATGATTACGTCAGCAACAATAGTAGTTGAACACACAAACACAATCAACAGAGCTATCTGTCATATTTTGTCTGAGGCTCCCAGCCGGGAGACTCATAAGTGGGGCAAACTCTTCCAGTGTTCATTTTCTAATACATAAGGCTCAAATGCGAAACCTTGCTCAAGCTACACTGTCATGTTATGTATAGACATTTAAAAAGAAGGGGGAAAAAAAAAAGGAAAAACACCAAAGAAAGAGATGGAGACAGAACGTCACCCAGAGACCTCCGCAAGCTCATCAGAGTGGTTGGCGGGCTGCGGAGGAAATTCAGAATCTTGAGATCGGAAGACACCACTACCGCTGCTGCTGCCGATGCTGCTACTGCTACGTCGGCCGCCACCGACGTCTCCTGTTTCGGAGGACTCTGAATTATTAGCGGAGGAAACGATTATATCGACGGCGGAGTGCAAATCGTCCCTAAGCAAGGGCCCACCCATGATCAAGCCCATATCCAATGCTCTCAGGGCGTCCTTGTAATCGCCGCCCTTTCCGTAAAGAGATTTGGCCACGTGGAGGCACGCCATTGAGTAGGCGTCTCGCCAGACCGGAAGCACCGAGTGCCAGGGACCCGAATGAAGCTGCTCCCACGCCACATCACAGGCGGCCTCCGCAGCTTTGATGTCCCCAGTGGCGGCGGCCAGCGTGGCCATGCCGACGAAGGCGTAGCCGCCGTGGGACGACACGGAATGGAGAATGTTGGAGGACTCGGCGTCCAGGGTTGGGGTGGAGAGGCCGTCTGCGGCGCTGTTGGTGACACTGGACATAGAGAATTATTCCCTTCCCCCGAGAAATTTGTTGTGGGTCTCTGACTCCATTAGAGCGGGTAACTGCGGATAAAGTCTGTTAGGGTAGTTAATAAAAGGAGATTAGGGCTGATGACAGATTAATTGCTAATCAGCCCTAATCTCCTTTTATTAACCACCCTAACAATCTTTATCCTTAGTTACCCGCTCTAATCAAGTCAGACCCATAACAACATTCACAGCAGCTCATTACTTAATTATTGATATCAAATCTAAAAAGAAATTATTATTATTATATTAGCAGCGGCAGTCTAGTACTCACCTCATTAATTATTAATATCAAATTAAAAAAGAAATTATTTAGTTTTACAAAATAGAGTAACCCTCCCGATACTAATTGATCCTCCAACTCCCGTCCAACAGTCCAACCAACACCAAGAATAGAAAGTACATTAATTTTCGGCGGCAGTAGCTTTTTAGTAAGTAGTACGAAGTTTGTACTTTAATTATTTCTTCCTATGCACCAAAAAAACAATGTTATTAAATCCGGCCCAACCCAGACGGTTAGACCAGTGACCCGGTGAACCGGTCATCAGGTTGGGTTGGGTCAATTTAAAACTCGTTGAGTAAACCCGACCGGGTTTATTAAACCCATTGACCCAGAGACCCATATAAAACCGGTTTGTGCACTATATTTTAAAACGTCATTTTCTCTTTGGACTTTAAACAAAAAAAAATTCTCAAAACAGAGATCGTCGACCAACCCTAACCACCCAATCTCCCTTGCCACTGAAAGGAAATTATTCACTGGATTCAGGTATGAGGCTTTTCTTTCTTTATTTTCGTCTTCTTCTCGTTTGGGTTTTGGATGCCGTAATTTGTATCTTTAAAACATTTAAACTCTTTTACAATTAAATTCTTCGTTGGGGTTGTTGTAATTTGTCTTTTTTGTCTTTTCTTTTTGTTTCTTTATCATTGTATTTGTCTGATTGTCTCTTAGTAAATGAATGCTACAAAAGATGGATGTTGTAATTTGTCTTCGTCTTCTTTGGGCCCCTGCTACCTCCCCAAAAGCAACAATAAAACAACCAATTGAGCCTCAAAAGATGGTGTGCGTGTGTTTATATATGGTGTGTGTGTGCGTGTCTATATATATATATATATATTATTAATTAATAAGTTTAATGTTTGTCACAACACGAAAACAATTATTTTTCTACACATTGTATTTCGTCGGTTTGAAGAAATTCTATCCTGATGCATCACCCATTGGCTAATTGATACAACATCGTTACGGGTAGTGCAAGCGAGGCAGTTGCTGTTGTGCCATCATTCCTGACTTTGAGCCTTTTGATTTTTAAGTGATATGGGTTGAACTAAGAAAATTTAGAGTTTATGAGACATGTCAGTGATTAGTGTTCTGATTTTTATTTTAAAAATTGAAGAGTTATTAGTTGATGGCTCAATAATCTTTCTAATTGATAAAATTTTCTTTTGATATATATATATACATACACCTCCCCAGAAGAGCCCTTTTGAGGTCCTGTTAATTTATTGTTCATTTGTTTTGCTTTTGAATGAACATTATTGTTGTAGGATGTCATCAATGGCAAATGATAACACCTTAGATACTGCAGAAACTATCACCCCATCAGCCGTAGGTTCTTCTGAAAGTGCATCTCCTACAAAATCTAGTAGAGGCAATATCAGACGGAGGAATGATTTAGCATGGGGCCATTGTAAGGAACTTGATGAAACAAGTGTAGGAAGAAAAAAATTGATGTGCTTGTATTGCTCAAAAATTGTTTCTGGGGGCGGAATCAATCGAATGAAGCAACATTTGGCAGGAGTGATAGGAGAAGTAGATCCCTGTCGAAAGGTTCCGCCTGATGTTCGACATCAAATGAAGAAAAAGAAAAAACAAGAAAAGTTGAAAGAGTTGAATCCTTTTAGCCTTGAATATAGACCAAAAAAAAATAAAGAAAAAGAAGTTAGCCATGCTGGAAGAATTGGGTCTTATTTCATGCCAAAAACAAACCCAGGTGCTCAACCAACTTTGAAAAGTGTACTACAAAGTAAAGAGGCAATAGAAAGGTGTGATCTTGTAATATCTAAATGGATGATTGATGCTTGCATACCTTTCAATGCTGCGAACTCAATTTATTATCAACCAGCTGTGGATGCTATAGCTAGCATGGGACCTGGTTATAAGGCACCATCATTTTATGATTATCGTGGCCGTTTGCTAACTAAGAATGTTGAAGAGATAGGAAAGTTTGTGGAAAGCTATCGTCCTATATGGAGTAGGACAGGTTGTACAATTATGGCAGATGGATGGTCAGATCAAAATCGAAGAACTCTGATAAATTTCTTGGTTTATTGCCCAAAAGGAACTGTTTTTTTGAAATCAGTTGATGCTTCAGAATCAGCAAAGACGGCCGAGACATTGTACAAATTGTTTAGGGAAATTGTGTTGTTTGTTGGTGCAGAACATATGGTCCACATGGTGACTGACAATGCTTCTAATTATGTGGCTGCTGGTAGATTGCTGGAGAGAGAATTCAACACCTTATCTTGGTCTCCTTGTGCAGCCCATTGTATTAATTTGATTCTCCAAGATATAGGTATTATGGATGAGATTAGGCGTGTTGTTTCCCATGCTGCGAAAATTACCAAGTATATATACAATCATTGTTATCCTTTGCACTTGATGAGAAAGTTTACCGATGGAAGAGAAATACTTCGTCCTGCACCAACTCGGTTTGCAACTAATTTCATTGCCTTGCAAAGCATATTGGCTCAAAAAGATGCACTAAGAGCGATGGTGACATCGAAAAAGTGGACCACAAGTGCATATGCTAAAAAAGTTGAAGGGAAGAGATTTGTTGATGAGGTGTTAGACTCTAGATTTTGGAAAGAATGTGCGTTTATTGTGCATATTATTGAGCCTTTGATTCGTGTTTTACGAATTGTTGATAGTGATGAGAGGCCTGCTATGGGTACTTGTATGAGGCTATTCATGTAGCTAGAGCGGAAATTGTGAAGAGATTTCGAAAGAAGAAGACAAGACTCCAAGCTTTTCTAAAAATAATTGATTCTCGTTGGGACAATCAACTTCATAAGAATGTTTATGCCGCTGGATTTTGGTTGAATCCTAGGTGTCAATATGATATTGCATTGATTGAGAGACATCACCTAGTTGTTTCATCATTTTTGGATGTTCTAGAAAGGTATTCTTATGGAAATGAACCTTTGATGCGCAAGATTACAAGTGAAATGAGAATTTTTACCAATGCAGAAGGGGACTTTGGACGTAATTCTGCGAAAATTGATCGTAACATCATGCCTCCTGGTATTTTTGTATTGTTTATAAGGTTTTATTTTTCTATTTCTTTTATTTTTATAACGTATGGGCTTCTGTATGTTTTAAGGCGGCTACATTTTTGGCACCATCCCAGTGCAAGGTTTCAATGAGATGCACGGTAGCCTGTAGTGCAGGGTAACATATTGTTATTTACGTGAGTGGTGTAACTGGTTTGATATCTTAAAACGTCTAAGCTGACTAATCTACCTAATGACCCAAGGTGAGCAGGCTTTGAAATCCAAATGTGGCAACTTTGGATCTCATGTACTACTAAATGTCCTTTTTTTTTTTTTACAAAGTGGGGGTAGGAGTTGGCAAGAACCACCCGTTTGTTAGTCCAGCCTTGTCTACTTTTATTTTTGATATTACTTTCCATTTGTCATATTGTGCCTAATTTAGTTTTAAATATGAGCATGTGTACTTTTTGTATGTAAATTGATTTCCCAAATTGAAATATAGGCATATGTATGTCAAAAAAAAAAAAGAAATATAGGCATGTGAATTGTATACACATTATGCATTTTCCTCTTTCTTGGGCTTAACTTTTGTTCGTTACCAAATCTTAAATTTTCAGATGAATGGTGGTCCACATATGGAAATAGTGCACCTAATTTGAAGAAGTTGGCTATTAGAATTCTAAGTCAAACTTGTAGTGCTTCGGGTTGTGAGCGCAATTGGAGTATTTTTTAGCATATTCATTCAAAGAAACGAAATAGACTGGAGCACCAAAGACTTAATGACCTTGTCTATGGTCATTATAATATGAGGTTGCAACAAAGGTACGGGCTTACAACTTTCAAAGATAAATAACTTATCTTTCTTATTGAGGGTGCAATCACTTTCATTTATTGTCAGTTTTATTTATTATATATACTTACTATTAGTTCATTGATTTTATTAACACATTCATTAATTATATTGTAGGAATCTTTTCAAGGGTCGAAATTATGATCCTATTGACTTTGAAGAATTTGAAGCAAATGAAGATTGGGTATCAGAGATGGAACCACCAACTTTGAATGTAGATGAATTAGAGATATTTCGTCAAGAAATAGCATCATGCAGTATCCAAAATTCTAGCAATGGTATCAATTAAATTATATTCATTCATTATTTTAATTTTATAATTTTCTAACTTTATTTGTAATTTTTCGCATTATAATTAATGTTTCTTTTCTTGTTAATGTGTAGTTGATTTGAACTTACAAGATATAGAGGCTGAGATAGAAAATACGGATGAGGATAACAATGATGGTGAATTTGACCCTATCAATCAAGCAACAAGAAATGAATTTGGGAGTGATGATGTTACTGTTTTTGGTGATGATAGTGCAACTCAAGAACCTTCTCCATGGATTTGAAATATAGTTGAGAGTTGGTGATTTTGGCTTAGGGGATCTGTTTACTGGAATTATTACCTTTTGGTTTTTACTTTTTTCGGCACTAACAAGGCTCTTTTTTGAGATTTCTAATCTAGTGGAGCTACTACATTTTGAATTTTGGCACAAACTCCTTATTAACTTGTAAAAGTGTAGCTATTATGTTAAATTGTACAAGACTCGCATATCTATTTGATATATTTCACTTCTTAAGATATTATTAATACTATATTTTTCTGTATATAATAATTTAACGTTGTTCATAACTTCATATATTAAGTAATATGTTACAATTTACATTGAAAAATAATTTTTTAAGAATTTTTATCAAAATTTTAATTGATATAAATTACTTTTTAACTTGTAAAAATACCGTTATTGTATTAAATTGTACAAAAAATTTATATATATTATTTGATATATTTTTTTTTTTAAATTAATGACCTACTGGTTGACCCAATGACCCACTGGTTAAACCAATGACCCATTAACCCAATCGCCAGACCGGGTCAACATCCGGGCCGGATTTAATAACACTGCAAAAAAACATATAAATGACTGGGGGAAGGATACTTAGATTTAGATTTTGTTTTCTTTTATTTTATATTTTTATATTTTATAATTCATTCAACTACTCCAAACTATCTTTGGAGTAAACTATCTTTAAAGAGTTTCGAATTTGGGGGAAATAAGTTACTCTTTACTCCTTTTCTTTTGAACATAAGTTACTCTCTACTCGCATCTTCTAAACGAAGGAATATGCATTCAAATGTCTCCCTTTTTCAATCTTTTGTTAATTAAGGACTAACTGCAAATTAGAGCGGTCTAAAAACCGATCAACTTATTAAAAATTGATCAATCTAACTTGCACAAATTCACATTCGCTAATCTGCAAGGATTTAGAGTAGTTGCGGTTTTAATTTTTTTTAAATCTGTTAAAGGCAAATTAGGCATTGATTGAAGGTTCCGAAATCCACCTTCATCTTATCCAATTCACCACCACATGCATATATATATATATATATAAATACACACTTCTTCTCGTTTACCATTGCCGTCTTATATAAATTAATATAAATTAATAGCATATCAATAAAGTTGAAATGCGAAAAATAATGACAGGTATACTCAAACTTGAAGTAGTGTTAATAAAATCGAATCGGATCGGCGGATTCAACCAGTTTTAAGTTCGGTTTGGTCCGAGCCTAAAAATTGGGGGGTGATTGTACTAGTCAAAATTAGTCAAAACCGGCCAAAAATCGGTCAAAATATGTGAAAATCGATAAAAAATCAGACTGATTAGACCGATTTAAGTCAAATTAAAAAATTTCAAATTATAATTTCACTCCAAATTTTATTTAAAATTACAATTGAAGCTCAAATGTTAACTAAAATTTCAATTTAGTCCTAATTTTGATTAAAATTTTCAATTTAATCCTTAAAACTAAAAAAATTAATATTTAATCATTATCTATAAATATTATTTTTTCAATTACTTTTCATAAATATATATATTATTTAATACCGGTTCAAATACCGGTTCAACCGGTTGAATCTTAACCTACTAATATTTTCAATTTAATGATCGATCAAGTTCTGACAACCTTAATTTGAAGCAACAAACCAAAGAAATAGAAATGGGGCATCCAAGATCAGGGTCTGACGTGAAACACTAGTAAGAAATAGCGGCAATTGCAATTATAAAACTGACCACCTTTGCATTTTGAGCAGTTAGTTTGTATAATATTCAATGAAGCATCTAGGCAGTTTATTTTTAGAGTCATATATTGATAACTAGTTTGTGTGCATAGCTCAAATTTTTTCTATGAAAAAATTTTCTTTTATTTTATATAATTTGCCAAAACTAATTCAATCTAATCTGCCAGTGGCGGATTGGATTGAATAAATTGAATAAGATGACAGATTGGATACAAATTAAAAATTATTCAATTTGCCATTGACATATTGAATGCGAATATACCAAAAAAAAACCAACTTGATCCAGAAATACCCCTACCGCTAACTACAATCCTAGGGCAAAAAAAAAAAAAAGAATCAATCTTTGTTTGTCATATGATCATTTTTGCCCTCCCTCTCTACTCTGCTACATCTGCATTGATGTTTTTTTCTTCTACTCGCGACCAATTGGCAATTGGTCAAGGCCTTGGCATGGTCACGTGCAAGTCAATTAACACAACAAGAAATATTTCCTATTTCCTTCTTTTCCCATCCATGCATCATTTGTTCTTTATTTATTTATTTATTTATTTAGGATAACTTGACATATAAATAACTTATATAATTTTTTCCACATAAGTCACTAACTTTAAATTTGTCCAACTTCAAGGACTCGTAAATGTTAAGCCACAAAGAGAGGACAAATTAAGTATGTTGAGTAGGGAGTGTCAAACCGCAGCGTTACAAACTTACAATGGCATTGGCATTTCCATATTCGGCTTCTACTCATACCTCATTCCCCAATTTATTTTGGGCTTTGATACCCTCCATTCATCTCATTGTCATCCTATAATTTTCTTTTTCCACTTAAGTCCAACAATGACCATAGCCTTAACTCCAGTAAACAAAAAGGCCCCAGCCCACAGAATCATCATTTATATACGGCAACTAAATGAGATAACCCTTGGAGGGAGGGGCACGATATGTTGTTCTCTTATTGCTTTTACCAACACATTGGCTCATTTTCAGAATTTCTCTAAAATATCCATTCATGTTGTGAAGGGAAAACAATCAATCAAGCATAAAAAAGGAAAACTAAAAATCCCTTTATTTTGATTGCTGCCCGATTGAGTTATGCAGACAAACAAAGTTCATCACTTACACCCTTGGAATGCATATCGCCTTGTGGGAACTGTTCTGCCAGTAGATCCAATTGCTGGCAAGAAAGTTCGTTCTTTGTCTAGGTTGGCAATGATATCTGAAGTTTCAGAGGCCCCTACATCATGTTAAGATAAAGGGAAAACTAAGATGACCGAATTTACACGTGAAACAAGGTACATCACAGATTGAAAGAACTGTCACTTACAGTAATCTATCTATGATCTGAAGCTGAACTGTCCAAGACTATGAGCCAAAGTATTGGATAATCTCTTCATCTAACATAGAGTCACTAATAACTGAATCTGGCCCGGTAATTTCAAGATCCAATGGACTGTTGAATCCTCCAAAATCCAATGACAAACTATTAAATGGAGATCCAAAGTTACTATCAACAATTACACCTTGCTCATTTGGAAACGAATCTTTAACAAAATGAGGCAGGCCTGTCCTTAATATCTCATTTGCATTCATACGCGTGTCAAAGGCATGGAGTCCAATAGCCTCATTCCTTAGCTCAGACATGCTTAATATCATCTGAGAATGCTGCTGATCATGCCTAGGCCTGTAACCAGCTCCCAAACTATACATATTATATCTAGCTCCATGATTCAACTCTGGATTTTGTGCCAGTGGATAAAGCAAATTCCTTTCATCTGCTTGCAAGCTCCCCGTAAAATCAACATTGGCAGAGGGCAAGGCAGTGAAATAGTTAAAATCATATGAGGGTAGGCTTGATTCACCCTCAAAACCATTCCCCAGGGGATTCAACGCAGTATTTGTATTATTTTCCTGTTCACTTCCCTGCACCTGGTACTTAACTGGATCTAAGTCAGTATGGTTTATATCAGGTAGAGAGTTCATATGCACAGGATGTGGATTCTCAATTAAAGTTTGTCCAGCTTGCTGATCAGCTTGGCTAGCAGTTACACGGGGCCTTTTTCTCCTGGGTTGTTTTTCCCATTGCTCTTTAACTTGCACAAGATGCAAAGTTTCATTGGGAACAGAACTTTGTGGCTCCTCCTCTGTTAGCTGACTTTTCCTGTTATCTTTGGAAGAGACGGAAACCACCCAGTCATCAAAACCATCAACATCATATTCGCTGCCACTGCTGATAGCCGGTTGCTTCTTTTCACCACGGCCACCTTGAGGTGGGTGTTTCAGTTATCCCAGAGGTGCCATTATCACAGCAAGGCTGCACAATGGGGGATTCTTCTCTACCCAGCACTCCCAGCCAAATTGCACTCTCCTTTACAGTCATCTTGTCCTGCAAACATTTTGATTGTCGGACATGCCTCCTGATTTTTGCAATATCAGGTGACATATGCTTTATTACAGCTGTCAATACTCCAACTTTCCACATTTTCTTCAGGTCGTGTGGTTTCTTATAAGGTTGAGTTTGACCTTGAGGTAGTCCTAGCTTCACCCACCGCTCCTCATTTCCAGTTCGCCACCATGGCGGTGGAACTCCCTTCTCCAAAGGATATTTCCTTTGAGGTGGATCACAATGTGGCATCAGAGAAGACGAGGGATCCCAAGATTGCATCTTGCAGGTCTTGAAGACCGCATTTCGAGCTTCCATTACATCTATAATCTGCCTCATCCATGACCAAACAGTCAGCATCATACTTTGCTATGGCTGCTGGGCCATTCTTATCAAACTCCACCTTTTCCTTCCGCCAAGCTCTTATGTTATCGGATGCCCCACTTACTGGCTTACCCTTGTCAGGAATGATCCCGTATATGAATCCACGCACTTTGCACACTTCCATTAGCTTTAACATATACTTAAGGATACCATCCTGGGCTCTAGACATTTTCTTCCTCCGAGCTTGATAGGAGGTTTGCTTGGACTTCTGCTTCTCTGAAGCTCGTTGGGCTGCAATTTTCTGTCTGTCCTTAATCCTTTTCAACCTGATGCGATCCTTCCACATGCGCCTTTCAAATTCTTCAGCTTCAATTTCTTCGTCACTGACATCTTTCTCCGAAATATTATCCCATCTTATGTCGTCAATCTCAATGTCCGAGCTGCTGCTCAATGAGTTAGCGAACCAAAGAAGGCGAGAAATCGGGAAACTCTATCTTCATCAAACAATCATGGAGCCAGGAAATATATATAAATTCCCTAAATAAATCTGCAATTTGTTTGTTTCCAATCAACCAATTGGGCGCAGAACCCTTTTTTTTTTTGTTTTTTGGGCGCAGAACTTTACATTTGTGATGAAACAAACAACTGTGAAGATAAAAATATTACAATCAACATTGTCAAACTCAAAAAAAAATTGCCTCTTTCACAATGTAGAAGACATTGTTGCTGACCGAATCCCATGTGAATAATTTGAAGAATCAGAGAACTTGTCAGAAGGATTGAAACTGAGGAAAGAAACAGAGATAAATTCAACAAAATCGAAACTTTACAAATTACAGTAAAGAACAAAAAAGTTTAAATATTTTTTGGTTATAGCAAAAAGCGAACAAAAACGTTGTTGATGGGGCGGGGTGTAGAGAGACGAAGCATTGAAAATCATACCAAACATCAGTTCCAATATCTGTCAGTTGGCCCATCTCAGTAGATTTTGACAGCTACATTAACAAAGAATCCTCGTTTCCTTTCCTCTTCTTGCTAGCTCAGAGGACAATACACATATACATACTCCTGCGCACGCACTCACGTATATATAAAGTGGTTGTATTCATAATTTATGTATGTATATGAGACGAGATAATAAAAATGAAATGAATTGCAAGGACCCGATTAGTGTTTTTGCCAGTTTTTCTTTTCTTGAGTGGAAGATTTTTGCCAAATTGAATGAACCACAAAATTCTGTGAAATTTTGGAGATTTAGTAGAGGAGAGAGAAAGTCGATAAACGGGAGAGAGAGGGGGCCGCCGTAAACAACACAAAAGCCAATGAGGCAAAGTGCGAAATGTCCGCCTCGACTCTTTTTGGAAAAAATTATGTTGTATATATATAAATACATATTAAGTTAATATACAAAATTTGAACTATAGAATTATAAGAAAGATATTAAATTTTAAAAATTAAATAAATATTTAAATTAATTATATATTTTTAGTGTATCACATTAAATATATCTGTTTAATTTTATTCGTGTTCTAAAAAAAAAAAAAAAAAGCACATTTTCTGTAAAAAAAAAAAAATCCATATAGTCTTCCTCAATCTTTGCCATTTTCCTATTCTAGACCAACGGTAATCATAACAGATTCGGTCAACACGGCCCCTTTCCCAGTTGCAGTGTGATGATTATCGTTAGATATAGTCCCCAATATACCACTATCAATAGTTGTGTCCTATGGTCGGCTGTTGCCGGACTACAAGTGTTGAGTTGGAATCTTTGTTAACATATTCAAAATGAGATTAAACATAGAATATTTTTTTTTTTGGACGAAATTCAATATTCTTGGATGAATTGTGAGATGTTATCTTTATCATTTTATTTTTTTTGTCAAAAAAAGCAATATTTGACATTAAAGTACCATTATATGGAGGATTTCAATTAGAAGCATTTCATAATTTGCACTAGCATCAATTTGATGTATATTTGTAATTTTTATACCTAAATTATGATTTTAAATTAGAAAATATATAATCCTAAATATGAAAGTATAAATTAACTCTACACGCTTATATATTTTTTGAATTATATCTAAATCATTTTTAAAATTTCTAAAATAGACCCTTTGTAATTATGCCGTCAATAGTTTTGACACCATTTCTTGTTAAATATACTATGTAACATGTCCTATCAGCTGCCTGGCATTGAATAGAATGCTGCATCATTTTTTTTTTAATGAATTGACTATTTTTTTTTTTTGCTCTTAGAGTTACTAGTGCAGCAAAGAGTGCGGTGAAAGTAATGTCAGGCCCCCAATCGTACAATTAAAAGCAAAGTTTTTAGCTGTTTGGACTAAATTGAACCCTCGGCGGATTGGCATTTTACAAAAAAAAAATTTCCAAAAATTTGCTCCTATTGACTCGCCCCTGCATCGCAAGATTTAGGTCTTATGGGTTCTGGATTAATTTTTGCTGTTGTGGCTACCAGCCCTCGTTCTCCTGACCCAAGAGGGGCATGATTAGACGATACCTGACGCTAGAGGGCGTGATCAGATGATTGTCATCCGAACAAGAGGAGAGTTGCTGCATCGCAAGATTTCTCTAATTGAAGTTTATTGCTATGGATCTTAGAGGGCGGCGCAGCCTGGAACTGAAAGATGGGCCTGCTCTGGATCTGGGTTCCTTAGCAGCTAAGGCCCGTAACATGCAACCCATTTCTCCCAAATCGCTTGTCAATCTTCAGGAACGGGAGAGAGAGATAAATTTGTATCAAACTACATACAGGCAGCCGGCCAGGCTTAGCCTGGTTGGCACCGGGCCCGGCCCTTTGTTAGTTTTGTTTTATCCCCTTCTCCTACTGTAATACTCCTAGTTGAGCTCCCCATGATCAAAAAGAAAAAAAAAAACTACATACAGGCAGAATAGTTACTCACATAGATGTGTCACTCCCTCACTCCCTAAAAGAGTAGTAGTAGTAGTAGTGATATATGATACAGAAATTTTTTCATTATTTTTTATGAATTAGTTTTTTTGGTTGACGTGGCATAAAGTTTTTTTTAATTTTATATTTATTTTTTAAAACTAAATTCTATGTGGACTTAATGTAAATTTAAAATTTAAGAATTTTTATGAATTTTTGTGAAGAAATTTTTGTAATATTTATCTTTATTCCTCCTTAAAATAACCATTACAATTCCAAAGTCTGCAATTATGACAGAAAAGATGAAATGTCTGCACAACATAACATAGAAGCAGTCGAGAGGTAACAGATACATGCAGACACTTTTCAAGTGGCACCTTACAACTACAAACAAGCTGCTATTTAGTGAACACCACCATTCCACCACCATTCCACACACACACAGACACACAGAAAGAGGAGAATTATAGGAGGACCATTCATCCGCTAGAGGGTAACAAGAGTTCTGCTTCTGCCTTGCTTCAATCGTCCGCACTCCACCATATGAGCCGGAAAAGGCATGACTAAAGAAATTGTGCTTATAACATGCAGTCGGATCTAGCAGGCAATCTCCTGAAGAAGTTGACCGGAACTGAGGGAAGTTTATGACGGAACCTTGGATGTCTTAGCACGTAAATGCCAATCAGAAGAGCCACAACTTGGAACGGAGTGACATAAAGGACTACTGCAGCAACTAAACAGAATATCACAAATAGGGTGGTGGCCCTTGGGTCTCTCCAACTCAGCAGGGACTGAAATCTTTCCCCTTGGGTTGCCAGGTCACCAGCCACTGTTTGAACCCTCCCAGCTATACTCCTGAGACGATCATATCGCATCCTAACAATGTCTGACGGCCGGGAAGTTGGGAATGTGTCAAATTCTTCATCAAGTTCGTCTGGATGGGCTGCATCAGCCTGGGACAGACGGGCGTCCATGTGAGGAGGGTGTCTTGGTCTCCAACGGAAGTTCCATATACCGATAAGGAAAAGGTAGAGAAAAATTGTGGGAAGTATCAGCTCCGGATAAAGGACTAATATGAAGAAGAGGATATGAATTAGAATTGTCGTGAGGGGATTCTTCCAATTGCAGATTTTGTCAAACCATTTTCCAACAGCAATCAACCCACTTAGAACACTCATAATTCTGAAAAAATTTGCTTTGCTCCTCCTCATGCTCCACACATGTGAATCCACATCTAGCATATGTTCCACAACCTCCTTCCTCAAGGGTGGCTCAGCTCGGCTTAGTCTCATTGACACTATCTGCATAGCCTGGAACCTCAGGCTACCAAGCTGAATCACAGACAATGGATGAATGTAATGCATTTTTGGCAGTAGTGGACGAGAATACATGTGCAACATATTAATCAATGATGAGCAAGTGAACCTCACTGCCAATTGGATTTCTCCCATCTTCTTCACACCAGAAGAGTGCAAGACTAAAAGAGGATATGAATGCGTGTAAACTCTCTCTGTTTCGAGTGTTGACAGCCGAATCCTCACTTTCCCAATTCTTGAGTCTTTCGCACCTCCACCACCCCCATGTATATGACCATTATCATAAACCCCTATTGTGATAACAGTACATGGGTCAAAAACCTCCCAAGCGTACTGTTCATTCCATTTTGGACAAAAGCTGTCAACAATTGTCCTCGTTCGATTCCATTTTTGTCCGTACTTTGCCACGCAATAGGCATCTGTTGTTCCTCGTCCATCTTTGTTCTTCATAGGCATCAGCCCCATAGCACTTAAAATCCCCACTTCAAAGATCCCAATGCTAGGCCTCCATAACTGTTTTGCTGTTGGCCTAAGATCACTGCTGTAGTGTGTAGATTCATCCAAAACATGATACCCGCCCTCCAAACAGACCCTCAAATGAATCCTACTGGCAAACTTAATCTCTTTTTTCTGTTCCATTTCTCCAATCACATGCTTTTCGAGATTATACCACCTAGTATTAACTGGCTTATGGTCTAGTCTCCTCTGGACAAGTTGTAAAGGAATTCTACACTTCCCCAAAATTTCATCTTTGTTTGGTCCTACTCTATCTTCCACCGTCAAAATCAAAGGCTCCTCAAAAGGTTCAGCGACAACAAAGATTAAATCCTCATTCCACATTGGATTAATAGTCTTGTTTTGCGATATCCTGGTTCTCAACGCCTGATTTCCCAAGTTGACCTTAACAAAAGCATCAGGAAACCTGCCTTTATCACTTGGTTGCAAGTCCTGAGCTTCAATCACATTGACTCTAACATACCAAAGCTTTGGTGAAATATATACTTTAGATCGGATGTTTGCAACACCATCAGGACCAACAGTTGCTGCATCGGAATGCCAAGCATCTGGAAATGCCTCATCTGCCTGAGTTCCCATCCAAACTGCCAGCATTAACTCCCCCTTAACCTTATCTCCCTTGCGATCTTCCAATCTGTACCACTGTGGTGCCAAAGGGCTGTCTGGTGGAATACGTTTTGGGATGTCATTGAGATCAAACGTGATCTTACCAATCAAATCATCCAAAACAACATCCTTGTCCTTGACAAAGACCTCCAAAATTGAAGCTTGAACTCTCTCTTTTGAGAAAGCAAATACCTGCTTCCATACAGGATTGGAACTCTTCTCAAAATACTTGGTGGTTCCCTTATAGTTACCGAGCTTTACTTCAACATAGGGATCACAACTCCCGGTGACATCTTTCCCAGGCAAATCCTTGGCTTTCTCCACTCGAACATAGAGATAATGCATTTGCTCGACAAGATCATAGGCGCAGGCAAGCTTATCGCCTGTGATAGCTCCAGCACCGATTTTCGGTGAGGTCTCCTTTAGAGCAAAGTCAATGGCTTGTGGTGGCTTCTGCATTTTTTCCTAATTTGAACTACGGAAATCGGGGATGAGTGGAGATAAATGATGGCTTTCAAAACTAGAAATCGTAAAATGGTTCACGAATTTAGAGCGCAACAGCAGGAATCAAAGGCTTGGAATACTAAAACCAACCTTTTTATCTACACTTTGGCTCTTTAGACAAATCGAGTCACTAACTTGATGGTAGAGATATAAAAAAAAGCTAAGAGCTGAGTCTACTGGAGGAGTACAAAGCAGCAAGGGGAATCAAAATGTAAGCCTGAAGTTGGACTGAAACAAGGGAAAAGGGATAAAAAAAAAAACTCATAAATCATCAAACAGAACAAAGCTACAGAACAAGAGCAAGCACTTCAGTGAAACCTCTGGATGAAAGAGCACAATCTTCTGCAAAAGCAAACCAATGAAGGTGCAGGGTAAATATCACAGCTGCTATCGGGTGAAAAAGAGAGTCAGTATCACAGTCAACATCCTTCTTTAAATACACAGAAAATGCATAAGGAACAATGAAAATGACATTATAAAACGAAACAAGTAAAGATGAAAAGCAAATAAGAAATTACCCAAGCCAACAACTCAGATTTATGGTCATGCATGTGAAACCCCACTCTCAGTGTATCTCAATCAGCAAAGATCCTTAGTTATGTTTCATTCCTCAAGATTATACACACAAAAAAAAAAAAAAAAAAAGAAAAGAAACTGGAAAAAAAAACTTGTCTTTCTTGTACATTTTCAGCAATGAAAAACGTGCCTTTGTTTAGCATTAACCCAACAGATCTGGTGCAATAAACACACACAAAAAAAAACAAAAACAAAAATAAATAAATAAATAATAAACGAAGTATAGTAGTGGCTAAGTTAAGGTATGCAAGTCTTTTTAAAGCTGCTGCTGCAACAGCTACCTGAATGCATTGTTTCCATTACTCACAGGAGTTAAAAAAACAAAAATAAATAAAATAAAATAATAAAAAAATTTAAGTTTCCACAACTACTCAAACTAACTCAAAGGGATCAAGAAGTGCACCGCACCCTTCATTCTGTGCACTTTCATGGGTAGCATTACGCACATTTGACACGAAAGAGGATTGACTAGAGTGTAAAATGTACCTTGATTAGTCAAACAACTAGCCACGAGTACCGTGTTGAACAACATGGGTGCTGCCCTTCGAGGTGCAGCTAGCTGGCAAGGGATGGATCGGTCAAAGAAAAATATTATTAACTTTTTTTCTTCTTTCAAAATTTTATGTAGATGTAGCAGTAGTGGTACCACTTACTACATAACTAATGGGCAACGGGGTGTTAGAAATATCTCTAGAAACTAGAATCTTTATACTGAGTATGCTTGGTTGGTTGGTCTGTTTTTACGGATTGATTTGGATAAGTTATATAAATTAGAATTATTTTAATTTTAATTTATAAATTTAATAATGATATATTTAAAATAATTTTTTTTTATTAAAAGAAAAGGCACAGAGAGACAAACCGAGAGAGAGAGAGAGAGAGAGAGAGAGATCACCAACCCTGCTGCTCGCTTGCTGTCAGTTGCACCTTTAGAGTGTGTTTAGTGCGAAGAGAAAAGGGGAAAGGAGGGGAGAAGAAAAGAAAAAGAAAGAAAGTAGAGAAAAAATAAAATTGTTCGGAATGATAGAGAAAATAATGATAGAGAAAATTGAGAGAAATAAAATAGGTAAAAGAAAAGGTAAATAGTAATTTGTGAGAGAAAAAATAGAGAGAAAATAAAATTATTTGGAGTAGTAGAAAAATGTGAAAGAAAGAAAATGTGATAAAAGAAAAGGTAAATAGTAATTTGTGAGAGAAAATAAAATTGTTTGGAGTGGTGTAAAAAGTGAGAAAAAAAAAAAGTGAGAAAGAAAAATAAATGATAATAATTATACTTTTCTTTCTTTTTAATTTTTCCTCGCACATCAAATACAACCTTAATTTATCTTTAGGCTCCAGGCCTCCCTCATTCATTATTCACTAATTACTACTTTTTTTTTTTTCAAAGAAAAAAAAACGTTTCGTGATCTGAATTTTTTTTTTTACTTTTTTTTTTTATTGTTTTTATGTGTCGATTGGGTGAGATGAATGAAATAATATTAACTCGGGGAACCCAAACGGACACGCACGTGAGATGACCGTGGTCGGTCTTCTGGGCACATGATCGGTGGGGTAAGGCTGGCTCGGGACTCCGGGACTCTCTCTCCCTCTTTGTCGCTCTCTCTCTTTGGGGATCCATGCTTTCCAACAGGTGTCCGTCCTAATCTCTTAAGTCTTAACACAAATCTGAAAAAAAAAAAAAAAACAGTGAATTTTCAATCAAACAAATATTGCATTACGTGCAATTATTTAATTAATAAAATACTTATTTTATTAATTATGTATAGTGAGTATAACAAAAGAAGATGTGATAACAATAATGAGTGTGTAAATATAACAGTGAAATTGTTATTATTATCATTTATTTTTTTAATTACAAAAAAATTTATTACAGACATAGTGTTTATCGAATTTGTGGATCAAAATCAGAGTATTATCATTTGTATTACTCGATTCAACTCAACTCATAAGAAGTGAACCTCCCACCCGAATACTGATGGATCCGACCGGATCTCCTCTGAAGCGACAACAATATTAATTAGTCTGAAATTAGGGGCGCGAGAGCCGCGATTGAAGCGAAACATAAGTAGAGGACATTGCCTCATAAGTATTGTTTATGAGACTCAAACCTACACCGTGAATAGGAAAAATATGTCGAATTACCACGAGACCATATTATTCTAATAACAATTTCAAAATATGTATTTATCAAAACAAGGGCAAGTTAGTTAGAATTTAATATAATTTCAAATACCGAAGTCAAGTATGAAAACAAGGGCTGCTAGTAGTTATAGAGTGAAGATTCTACTCCATAGGTGGTGTCGGACATCATCAAAAAATGCAGTCAATTACTCTTTTAATGTAACTTTATTGGAAAAAAAATTTTAAAAATAAAAATAAAATTTAAAATTTTGTGGATATTATTCTAAAATTTAAAACATAGATCTACATGACATATGTTAAAATAAAAAAAATTTAAAAAAAATTTTCCAAAAAAAATTAACCTGATTCTACTAAAAACGAAACCGGTTGCGTTTTGTATGAAACATTCGGATGTTTCTTTCTAGTGCACAACCTTTGATAATCATGAAAATAAGTATGATATATATATATATATATATATATATATATATATATATATAACCTAAAAAAATCAAGAGTAATGCATTGGTCATAAACGATCCTAATATATATGGTTCAAAAGACTCCCTTGCAAGTTAAAATGGCGTCTTCGTTTTCTAAACTTGATCCAGCTTCTAGTCGATCGGTATTTGCTGTGAATTTACATTTAACCAGGAAGAAGTGAAGCATGAAAACTAAAGTAAAAAGCAGAAGAAGAAATGAATTGTGAGGCCAGGAGACAATTAAATGCTGGAGGCCAAACCCATTTCGTTTCATAAATTAAAGTCTAGAGACACACAGAAATTGAAAAACAAATTGGAAAAAAAAAAAAACAAAAACAAAAAACCGACAGTCGTGAATTGCAATGCAACAGTAATCAGAGGCTGGTCAGATATATACTTGGGAGTGGTAGAGTACAGTACAATCTTAATAAATCAATCGATTAATTAAGGGTCCGTTTGGAAAAGCTGTCAGTTTTTTGTTTCTATTTTTCATTTTTTGTTTTTAACTTTTGTTGTTTGCTGAATTTTTGTATTTATTGCTGTCAAATTTTGTTTTTTTCTATAAGAATAAAAAACATAGATAGAAAAGGATAGTGAGAGAAATGGTAAAAAGAATATAAATATAGAGAGAAAAAAGGGGGGGAGAGAGAGAGAGAGAAAGAGGGTAGAGAGAGAATGAGTAGAGAGACAAAAAGTGAGAGAAAGAGAGAAGAAAGAGAATGAGTGGAGAGAATGACAGAAAGAGAAAAAGTTGAGAAAGAATGAGTAAGAAAAATGAGAGAGAGAGAGGGTAGAGAGAGAATAAGTAGAGAGAATGGTAAAATAAGAAAAAAGAGAGAGAGTCTGGGTAGAGAGAGCATGACTAGAGAGAGAAAAAGGAGAGAGAGAGGGTAGAGAGATAAGAGTAGAGCGAGAAAAATGAGAGAAAATATGGGTAAACAGAGAATGGTAAAGAGAAAAAAGAGAGAGAGAGAGAGAGAGAACGAGTAGAGAGAATGATAAAGTAAGAAAAAAGAAGAGCGAATGGTAGAGAGAGAAAAATGAGAGGGAGAGTGGGTATAGAGAGAATGAGTAGAGAGAATGGTTGAGGGAGAAAAAGGAGAGAGAGAGAGAGATAGTGGGTAGAGGGAGAATTAATAGAGATAATGGTATAAAGAGAAAAATGAGAAAGATGGTAGAGTAAGAATGAGTAGAGAGAGAAAAGAGAGAGAGGGTAGAGAGAGAATGGTAGAGATAGAAAAGGGGGAGAAAGGGTAGAGAGAGAATGATAGAGACAAAAAAAGGAGAGAGAGGGTAGAGAGAGAATGGTTGAGATAGAAAAAAAGAGAGAGAGAGTAGAGACAGAATCAGTAGAGAGAGAAAGAGTAGTGAGAGAAAAGATATAGAGGGATAGAGAGAGGACGAGTAAAGAGAGATATAGTAAAGAGGATAGATAGAGAAAGAAAATGTTGTAAGAGAAAGTATTAAAAAAAAAGTGAAAAATAAAATCGAAAAACTAGTTTTTATTATTTTCTCAATTTGTTTTTTTTCTTTGAAAAACAGTTTTAACTTTTCAACAAAAAATAGAAAACAAAATCAATACCAAACATGTTTTCTGTTTTTTTTGTGAAAAATAAACAGAAAACAGAAAACAAAATTCATTCCAAACGGACCCTAAAGTATTTCATTTTTATCC
This sequence comes from Carallia pectinifolia, assembly GCA_037832335.1. NCBI lineage: Eukaryota > Viridiplantae > Streptophyta > Magnoliopsida > Malpighiales > Rhizophoraceae > Carallia > Carallia pectinifolia. The sequence continues at coordinate 26,533,987 of CM075452.1, forward strand.
TTTTTAGATCTATTCTTGTTAGTTTTATCACCATCACTAATTGCTTGAAATCAATCATCAATTGAAATCTAATTAAATAGTTCGAGTATAGCATTACTTCCACTTCTAGAGCTAAAATATTTTTGGCTTTGAGTACTGGTGACCTGGTCTCAACCACACATTGAATGAACTAATCCCATAAGATTTGCGTCTATTTGGCTTACTTGTTATTTATTACTGCTACTGATTACTGATTGTTGATTATTGTTACTTGTTACTAATTACTAAAAAAATTAATGAAGTATTTGGTTAACTTTATATTTACTGTTACTGTTAAATAACTAAATAACTGATTTGGACATTTAATTTATGTTAATATATTATATTAAAAAAATTATCTTTATATTTTATAATTTTTATTTTTAGAATAAATATTTTATAAATAATATTAAGAATTTTCTCATTTAATTTTTATTTTTTAAAAAAATATTAATGTTTACTAGATAATAAAAAATATAATTTTTGAAATATTTTTGAAATATCAATATTAATGAAATTTTGAAGTAAAAAAATATTTACAAATTATTAAAAAATAAAAGTATTACGTTTATATAGATATTGATGAAATTTAATAACTACTAACAAATTATATTCAATTGATAAGTAAAAAATTATAAATTTATATAAATATTATTTGAGGATATTTTAATCTATATAAATTATTATTAATGTTAAAAACATAAAAATAAATTAAAAAGTAGTAAAAAATAATTTTAAATTACTTTTTAATCAGTTACTTTTATAATATCATATAAATAAATAAATAAAATTAAATAATAACTCAAAAAAATTAATTAAATATTCATCTCTCTATTTTTTAAAAATAAAATACATATACACTACCGTAAAAACTACTCTAAATACTCCCTTACTTTTTAATCATGAATCTTACCCCACTTTAGTAATTTTCCTTGGATTAGCCTCGTCCTGAAAAATAGTTGTCATGATAATTAAGACCGATCAAGGACGAGTTGGATGTCAGAAGACAGAAAGAGACCCATCAGTTAAGAGGGGAAAAAAAAAAGGGCAAAAACAAAAGAAAACTTGGAAGGCACATGTATGCATGTATAAAGATGTAGAATTTATTGTCGCAACGATGCATTCCCCACCCCCAAATTAATTTCAAAGCAACGACACAGTTATTAGTCTTGTGGTAATTTGTGTAATTTTTTTACTAATAATTTGAGTTTGAGTTTTAATAATTGTGCTTGAAAGTTTTAATTTCTGAATTTATTTGATTTAACCGTTGATTAGATACCGCTGATTTCAAATTAAGTAATCGTTGTAGTTGGCTGGGGGAAAATCTGTTTGAATCTAATAATACTCTTATACTTAATTTTTTCTTATAAATTGAATTGAATGAGACGTATAAAAAAAGTTGCTCTTATTTCGGCTTGTTAATCCGCAATGAATTTTTTAATTAACCTAAAAAAAAAAAAAAACACACAACGGCACAGCTTTTCTGTACTGGTAAATAGATCCCACCAGTCCACCTGCAGGCAGTACGATAAAATATAAGTTCGTTCCGTAGATCCGATCGACAAGGGCCAGAATAATCAAAGATGTGAGAGGTTTTGTGGCTAAGGATATAAAGGTGAAGGTAGCTGTCCTTCCCTTACCGTCTTAATCAAATTAAAACAGCTATTATACCTATCCAAAACAATGTCTAAGAATCTGATCAAATATTGAACCAAAAAGTTTAGTGGTTCAAAGTTTAACTGGTTTAATCGATTTAACCGAAAATTGAACCGGTAAAACTAGTATTTAATAATATATATATTATACATCAAAATTTATATGTAAAATATAATATTATAATACATATGTATATATTAGAATACTTACATTTATAAATTTAAAATATATGATTTAGAATTTATTATAAGATAGAATTAACAATTTAAAAAAATTAATAATTATCTTAACAAAAGAAAGAAAACAGTAAGTATTAATTTATAAGATATATAAGATAATATGTGTATTATATAAGACATTTAAGAAAATAATAAATAAATAAAAAAAAAATCACAACAAGTTATAAGTTGTTCTAGTGATATGAGATTTACCTTTCATGTTAGAGGTCAAGTATTCGAAAATTAAATTCTACAAAATTGTGTGAAATTTTTTCTTAATTATTAAAAGTAACCAACCCGGTCAACCCGGGACCGGTTCACCGGTCCGTTGACCGGGTTTTGACTGGTCCGGTCCGCAGCCAATTTAAACTACAACTCGGACCGGACCTCTGACCGATCACCAATCCGACCGGTTGAACTAACCGGTCCGGTCTGAGTTTGACAACAATGATCCAAAATCGAAACATGCGAAAAAGAATAAGGGCAATACAATGTAATGCGATATTTTATCATTTACCATTATTTCTCCTTATTCCTGTTGTTACTTCCATCTTCTCATGGGTTGTTACATCATGTCCGTAAGGTCAAGTCATTCTACATCGGTAGATAAATAGAATTTTTTTTGGCACATACATCGGTAGATAAATAGAATGCAAATAAAAAAAAAACAGAGAGCTAAAATCATGGTAGAAAATGTTTTTTTTTTTTTTTTAACGGGGGTGGAAGCAATTTTTTTGGGTCAGAAGCTGGTAATTTTATAGATCATACTCCATAACCCAAAATGTGAATTAGAGCAAGTAGTAGACTTCAGCTCCAGCTGGCATTCATGTGAACAATATGTCATGCGCACTGCAACTTGAAAACGACCCGTAACTCATTGTGTCCAAATATCATAAATGTTTTGCTCGATCTATGTTTGATGAATTACGCAGATGACAGGGTCCAACCAATCTTTCCTTTTCGCAAGCAGTTGAGAAAAATAAAGAGAGAGAATGGGAGTTAGGTGAGGTTCAGTTGGTTGGTTTTGATTCTTGGAGGAGCATATCCCCTTGCAGTCCTGTGTATCCTCTCCGGCGCTACCCCCATGTCACCGACACTATGCATTATTTTTTATATGGAATTTTCAAGAAGAAATTAAGAAGCTAATAAAAAAAATATGGTAAAGGAAGGAATAATATATGATTAATATCTAAAAAAAATCAGCACATTTACGTAAATCAACAAATATCGTATCACTTTAAAAAATTTACAATTTAAATTTCGTATGATTTTTTTCTAACAAATCTACTATACCGTGAAATTTAATGATTATTTTTTACATCTAACGTGAATTTTGGTTGTTATACTTTTATATTTTATGTCAGCATTTAGTTTACATTATTGAGACAGATTACTACTTTTAACAGATTCTACCCATTGTACTGGATAGAATAATAAATTTATTAGAAAAAAATTCTACAGAATATAAATTATGAATTTTTAAAAATGATATTATATTTATTAATTTATCCAAAATTCATAATTTTTTTAGATATTAACCCAATAATATATTAAGGTTACAAATATGGTACACAATTTTATTGAGTATAGATATGAATAGAAGTGTATGCATATAAGGAGAGAGATTAGACTTCTTTTTTTTTTAATAAATCAATCGTAGGTATATCGATCATTAGATATGTGGGTCGAAATTAGAATAAATTTCATTTGTCATTTAACCTCTCAAATGAAGCAAACTCACCACTTGAGCACCATGGGGCTGAGTGTGCCTCTATTACGGTGATTACCGAGTCTGAAACTTATTACCGTCCCATAATCTTTTTCCATCATAGCGAACACCCAATCATTTGACAATGGAGGGCGCATGTGTGGGCATTCAAATCCAAGCCACTAGTGTGGAACGCACGTTGACTTACTACTAAATTACTACTCGAATAGTAGAGATTAGACTTCACATACTATATATATCATTCTTTTAATTATATTTCTACACATTATATAGCATGAAAAGTGACATAAAGGAATAGTTTCGATCTTATCGTGCGCCGATTTTCTAATTGTGCGCCGAGAGTGTTCTTGTGCTGGTCGTTGGGTTTGGAGCTTCGTCTCCGGTCTAAGTAGCTAGGCTAGTGCTCCAACGTGAGCTTTCGTGCTCCGGCGTGATCTGAGTGCTCCTTTTGTGAGTTTGGTGGTCTGATTCGTGGTTTTCGATTGCATTTTTGGGGTTTTGGGTCTCGTTCGGTGGTTTTCCGCTTCGGTGTTCTACTGAGTGGTCAGGGGTAGCTTCGATGAGTCCCTTGCTCCTTGTCGCCTCTCTCTTAGTGCATGGGGGTGGGAAACATCCTCCTTTTCAGTTGTTGTTGGCTCAGATCCTGTTGCCATGGATGGTGCTGCGCCGTTTTGGGTTGCTGAGGGTCGAGGATTATGTCCTTGCTTGGTGGTTGCCCCTGGTTGTCGTCGTTTCTTGTTTTGGCATGTTGGGATTCCTTGGTTCTTCGGCTGTGTGGGTAGGGTTTCGCCTGTGGTGTGTTTGTTTCTCTAGTCTGCTTCTCTGACCGTGTTGGATCCCTTGTTTCACTGGCGATTCCATCGATGCCTAGCCGTCGCCAATTGTTCTCTGGTAGCGATTTCAATGTGGGTTTGTTCTAGGGCTTGGGCCTTTAGGCCTGATCGGGCTTGAGCTTTCCTTGGGCTTAATAGGGTGTCTTTTGTGGGCTATATAGTATACCTGGTTATAGCTGAGTCTGTTTTCTTAGTTTTATACTTAGTTCACTTTTAATAAAATTTTTGTTTTTGTTCAAAGAAAGGGAATAGTTTCAACCTTTCACAATTTATTTTTACATAATCACTTAGATTTTATAAGCTAAATCATTATATCATAGTTTACAACAACGACAAAAAGATCACTTACAAATGTAATTTGGATAGACTTAATGATTCTTTTTTTTTTATCATTCCGTGATATTATGAATTGAGTTTAATTTGAAATGTAATTATTCTAAATTATTCTTATTAAAAGTTCTTAAGTCAAATTAAATCATGTTCTCACTCTCTTCTTACCACTAGTGGATTTGATCACTCTTTTTAATTGGAATGCATATATACGTCAGACATGTTGAAACTAACAGAAATACTTCACTTGATCAACTGTTAAATGATAGACGTACATTTAAACGATAAACATACATTCTTACAATTTTAATTGAATGACATATTTATATTGCTAGAAATGTGTTGAAGGCCACGCAATGAGCGTGCGGGTGGCTGGTAAAATTGTGTTACACTACTTTTCATGTAAGTTGTGATCAAATTTCAGTACTCTTAGCATGATTTTTTTTTTTTTTTTTAGCATACCTCACACAAAACAGTGAATTATAAATTTAATCTTATTATTTGATCTTGATAGGATTTGAACCTTTGACCGCAAAACTGGCAATTGAATTTCTTACCAATTCAATCACACGAATGGTGGTAGTTTAGCGTTAATTCTTTTTTTTTCCTTGATTCTTAATATTATTCTATATCTTGATTCCGGAGTAGGTACTCACTCGGTCACCATTCTATACATACAAAGTTAGACGGCTAGAGCGCAGAAGGAACGACGGAAGTGATTTAGGCCTAAACTTGCGAGTATTTGAGCAGGACCAAGTAACGGACCACCGTTGTCTGTTGGTGTTGGGCCCTTTGAGTGGGAGCCGTAAAGAAAACCATATTAATGTAGCCTTGTAAGTAAATACATGCACCCAACACAACAGGCTCAGCGTTTGTATCAATCAAGCCCAATTAATTAATAAATTGTAACATTGAGACAGACCCATAGTGGAGTGGGCCACCCGTTCAAACGAAAGTCCCAAAGTTTTTTTTTTTTTTTTTTACATTTTTTTTAAATAAATAAAAAGTTACATATATAACGTCCCAAAGTCTTGCATGTCCCACTGGAAAAAGGAAATGTTACACTCTGTAGGGACCTGTCGACCGGTCGGAGGTAAAACAAGAGTTGCAAGATACGAGTTTATTTTATAGAAGCAGTCGTCCAGAGACGCAAGACGCCCCGAAGAAGTTGCAATCAAATTTGTCGAAACTATTTTGGACAATTGGGCTAACTAATTGGGCCTAATGAGAGTCTGGCAGATCCTCATACCTTACTAATAATTAAATATTTTTATCTTTTGTAATAAAAAAAAAATATTTTTATCTTTCAACAATTGGAACTCTTAACTTTTTTAATTATTTTATTTTTCTTAATCAGTTAGTCTATATTTAAAATGTTTTTAAAAAAATTAACTTCGGAAAAATATCACCACCTAAACGAAGAGGTGAATTACTAAGTCATCACTGATTCAAGCAGTAGATAAATAATTGGTCTAATCTGACCAAGTCAATGCCTGGATTTTTTTTAGGTATATCTATCGAAGTTACAATTCGCCTCTATGTAGTAGGAAGGGAAGGGGTTCGTTGGCAAGCCGAAGATCGATGCTGTACTGTTATTTATGGTCTCCATTCCAGGATTATGTTTGTGGGAAGTGGCCTATAGTCTGTTGTCTGTAAAGTCAGACATGACCTCTAGGCTCTGCTAAATGTAAATCCCTTGTAAAAGAGAAGTAGTAAATTGGTAGTTGGAGATGTGCTTTGGATGTGTATCCCAATTTTCTAACGCATCGGAAAAAAGAATAAAAAACAAAAAAGAAAAAGGGTCACATTAGTAGATTGGGTTTATCTTTACCTCTGTGCTATTTTTGGATAAGTTAAGTTTGCTCTGTCCTTTTATCTTATAACCAATGGATATAATCTTATTTATTAGTTGTGTGGGAAAAAGAAAATTGTGTCAATTTTCATCTTATATAATAGTTATAAGAGATAAAAATGAACTTATTTTCATGTATTATAAGAGATGAAAATTGAGCTTATTTTCATGTTATTGTAGAATATAAGAGAGACATGGAAGCAGCAGATATAACCGTTGGTTCAACTCTGACACTCTGTTTGGAGTGGAGAGAATTGAGGAGAAAGAAAGGGAGAAGAAAGAAAATTCAAATTTTCTTCCGTTTGGACTGCAAATACATTTAGGAAAGAAAGAATGGCAGGCCAAAGTGGGGGGAAAAGTTACTGGGACCGTACTGTACGAACAATCACTCCGAAATGGGAAGAAATGGAAAAAAAGTGTGGTTGCCAGCTAAATGAACACAGTGAAATGACTGAAAAACCCACTACATCTTTTTGAAGTACTGAAAAAAGAGAATTTGTTGTCAACTCCATTATCAGAAAATAAGTGCAAATCTCTATAATTTGTCTTTGATATTGCAGCTTGCATGGCATGGACTTAGGAAATGTTTTATATATTGCAACTTGCATGGTATGGACTCTACAGCCACGCTCGCTTCCAGACCATAAAAAAAATATCAGCTAATTCGATACTTTAAACAAGCAAAAATATATTAAAATATTTTGTGACCTCAAAGTTTTAACAAGAATTCCTTATGGCGGTTACATCAAATTTTCATATAATTTTACCATTTCAACGGTGATACCAGCATATTCATCAATTATATTTTTTAAAACAATATCTATTCCACTTGAAATTGACAGTTAAATATGAGTTGGGTGATTATATATATATATATATATATCAAATATATGTAGATTTTTTCAAAAAAAAAAAAATTTAATTACCATTAGTTATAAAAACGTGAACCAATTATTTTTAAATTGGGGATATAGTTACTAATTATAATTATAAAATTTTCTTTCTCTTAACTTTCTCCTCATTTTCAAACAAATTATTATTTTCTCTCTACTTTCTTTACTCACATTTCTCTTATCATTCTAAATAATATAAAAAAAATTACATTCTATCCCTTCATTTTTTTTCTCATCACTTTCTTTTCTCATCCATTTTACATAGAGTGTGAATGAATGCAAAGGGGGGTTGGTTTCGGCTATGAATGATGACCTGGCCAGGCCATTCGGCAATTAATTGGTCCCACCACGCAATGTAACAATTTAATTAGTCTATCTGTACCAAAATAAAAATTTAATTTGTCTATGTACTTACCATTCTCGCCTTCTTTTTTTTTGTTTAGTTACCTCTTTTATATATATATATATAAAAGAAGAGATATTTGAATAAGATGAGATTTAAATTTTTTATTTTTTATTTATGAGTAATTTGTAATGCAAATTACTTTTTTTAAGGTAAAATGTGTAATTTTATATTATATAAATTGATTATATTATTTTATATTTTAATTAAATACACTTAAATTTTTATTTTCACTAATTTTATTAAAAAAATTTTATAAATCAAATTAAAAATTTCAAATCCTTTCTTTGATGTCTCCGTCTACTTAAATTTGTACTGTGAACACAATCGCTCCTCACCCAGATTAAGCGCTACTACAGTAGTACCGACCACCACCACCGCTCCGTCAAGAGAGAAGAACCTTCAACTGAAGTGCACGCGCCACTTAATGCGCTTGGACACCACTAATGGTAACTGGGAAAGGACAACTGGAAAGGTATATGCTTACGTGTGTTTGTAAATATATATATATATAATAGTTATAAATAATAAAACAAATTTTGCAAATTTTTTTAAAAAAATTAAAGTTTAAAATAATATAAATATAATAAAAAGCAACACTAAATTTAATTTTAAAAAAATAAAATTAATTCTTATTTAATTACACTGACATACAGTTTATGCTGTTATAGATAATTTTTTTTCAACTATTTTAAATCTAATTAACTCTTTTAGGTTTGTTTGATTTACTCACAGACGGATTTATAGTTTCAAATTTTGTACCCAGAATATTTATGGTCAGTTTGATCTATTGTCATGTAAGGCAATAGAGTCGATTTCTCATCCTGTTTTAAGCAGGCATCACTGACACTATTGCGTTAATTTTATGGATGATTGTTCTGAGTAGTAATATAATATTTTCATTTCAATCAAAAAAATAAAAAAATAAAATTTTTATTATTTTTTGAGACTAAAATTATTATTATTATTATTATTATTATTTATTATGGCTTACACAAATCCTTTTTTTTAAACTCTTATTATATTTAGTAAAATAATATGTTCATAAAAAAATTATTTAAAATTTTTTTATTATATAATTAATTAAATTTTTTTATAATTATATAAATTTATTGTATAATATAAAAAAATAAAATTTTATTATATTTATAATTAATATAATTATACAATGAGTTCACGTAGTTATGTTACGGAAATGCATAAAGTCGTGGACTGACGCATGCGTCGAGAATATCAAAATGAAAATAACTTCGGTTGAAAAACCAAAAGCGCACAGATACTGTCAGACAGACAGGGATATAGAGAGAGAGAGTGTGTCGAGACGACAAAAAGCGAGTGAAGACGACCAGCCCCTCGAGACAGACACAGAAGCAAATATTCAAAGTTGTATCTAAGGGCTCCTTGTTTACTTAGTTGTGTTTTTTTTGTTTTGGGATAGGCTGTTTACTGGGTTGTTGATTATGCTAAGTTGTTGATTATTTCTGTCGTTCTTTTAGGAAGGTGGGGAAGTGTTGTTTGGTTAAATTTTGTATCGCCGTCTGGCTGGTCCAACAAGTTTCCGATCATCAATCTCAATCTCAATATTCGTCAGGGAAGCTTTTGGCTTTGGTCGGTACGTTCAATCTTTCTTATATTCTTCTACTTCGACGTTCCCGAGGAAGGCCAATTAGTTGATTTCATTTCAATATGTATACTTAGTACTGTGTTAAAGGTTGAAACTTTGCCCAAATTCCGGTATAGGGTTACGCTCAATCCCTAATAAATTGATTGTTTGTGTACCGAAGTAGTCAATAATCTCATTTTTTCCACTCTTATGTGTTTGTGGTATTTTCCTGTCATTGACTTTCTTTCTCATTTCATTGGCCAAACGACTAAACCCACCCACCCCCCCTTGAGACCGGTGTTAGATTCTATTTAATAGACTCGAATCGAATTAGTCGGATTTAATATAGTTGTTGGATATTGGGGTCTAGGAAAAAAAAAAAGGAAAAAAAAAAGGTATAGAATTGAGTCTGGCCTTCCTTTTCTTTCTTTCTTTCTGCTGTTTCTGTTTTGTTTTATTTTATTTTATTTTATTATTATTTTTTCTTTCCTTTTGATTCAGCTTTTATTGTGACTCCAGCAGCCATGGCCCAAACATGCCCCTTCAGGGTTTCTTTAGATTCGGCTAATCTTAGCGAAAATACACATGTTCCACGTGCGTTGGAGCCGGACCAAGACTTTGGCCTTGGTACAAACATTGGACAGGTTTAGGAATTAATTGTTTGTTCTTCTTCATGCAGAATTATGACTAGTGGTGCTGCTTCCATTATTAATATTAAAGATCATGGCACCGCCCTTGACAAGAAAAAGATTAGAGTTCAATGCAACTATTGTAATAAAGTTATGAGTGGATTCTTCCGTCTCAAGTGTCACTTAGGAGGTATAAGGAAAGATGTAGTGCCTTGTGAAAAGGTTCCTGAAAGTGTCAAGGAGGAATTCCGAGACTGCTTACTGGAAGCTGGAAATCAAAGTATTTCTAAGGAAGTTGGGAAGATGAGTATTCACCCAAATCTTCCTTGGAAGAGAAATCAATCTCCCGACTCGAATGGTGTCAAGCATATCAAGCGCGAAGCCAATCAAAGTGCTGGTGGTCATGGGATTGACAATAATGTAGAAAAGGATTCCTCTGTAGTTGATGACTGTGTGACGACCGAATATCTCCCTAGGTGTGATAGAAAAAAAATAGATTCGAAAACAGCCCTGAATGGCAAACCAAAAGATCTGTCAACAATGCAAGTCCAAAGATGCATTGGCAGATTTTTCTATGAAACGGGCATTGACTTCAGTGCCACCAATTCTCCTAGCTTCCACAGGATGCTAAATGCCACTCTTGGTAATGATCAGGGGAAGGTTAAGGTCCCAACTATTCAGGAGCTGAAAGGTTGGATCCTCGAAGATGAACTTAAAGAGTTGCAAGAACGCGTGAAAAAGATTAGAGATTCATGGACAAGCACTGGGTGTACTGTTTTGCTGGACGGATGGGTTGATGAGAAGGGTAGAGACCTGGTTAGTTTTCTTGTGCAATCCCCCGAGAATGCAATCTATCTTCACTCGGCTGATGTTTCAGGCATTGTCAATGATGTAGATGCCTTACAAATGTTACTGGAGGGAGTTATCAAGGAGGTTGGAGTTGAGAATGTAGTTCAAATTATTTCATTTTCTTCTACAGGCTGGGCAGGTGCTGTTGGCAAGCAATTTATGCAGAGATGTAGGACAGTGTTCTGGAGCGTGAGTGCATCTCATTGTATTGAACTGATGCTTGAAAGGATTGGGACAATGAAGTCAGTCAGAGATACACTGGAGAAGGCCAAAATTATCACCAAGTTCATTTACAGAGATGCAGGAGTCGTGGAGCTTATGAGGAATTATACTCATGGCTATGATCTAATCAAGCCTTCCAAGTTCAAGATGGCCGCACCATTCTTGACCTTAGAGAACATCATGTCTGAAAAGAAGCACCTGAAGAACATGTTTGCATCATGTGAGTGGAGGAACACAGTCTGGGCTTCCACTCCGGAGGGAAAAGAAGTGGCTAATTTGGTGAGCGACCACTCTTTCTGGACCGGAGCTGAGACAGCTTTGAAGGCAACTGTGCCGCTGCTGCGCGTTCTGTGCCTGGTCAATGAAGTTGATGCACCTCAACTTGGTTATATCTATGAAACCATGGATCAAGCAAAGGAGACAATCAGAGATGAATATAGAAACAAGAAATCCCAGTATACTCCTGTCTGGGCAGTGATCGATGAGATTTGGAACAAATATCTCCATATCCCTCTACACGCTGCGGGTTATTATTTAAACCCAAGTCTCTTTTATTCAATTGATTTCTTTCTTGATCCTGAGGTTGCTTTCGGCCTGTTATGCTGCATTGTTCGTATGGTGCAAGATCAACACACTCAAGATCTAGTTTCTTTGCAACTCGATGAGTACAGACATGCTAAAGGTGCTTTTGAAGAGGGGAGTGCCATCGACAAAAGAACCAATGTTTCTCCAAGTGAGACTATTCTAGCCTTTTAAGCTTTCTTTCCTTGATTACCACCAACTAACAGTTGTTGAGTTTCATTTTCAATGCGATCGTGAATTGAAAATATAAAACTTTGAACTCTATAAAACTGAAATGCAGCACAGTGGTGGTCTATTTACGGGAGAGAGTGTCCGGAGTTGCAGAGATTTGCTATAAGAATTTTGAGCCAGACATGCGACGGTGCTTCAAGATATGGGCTGAAGAGGTGCTTAGCTGAGAAGCTGCTCTCGAACGAAAGAAATAGGATCGAGCAACAACGATTGAGTGACTTGGCATACCTTCATTATAACTTACAGCTGCAGAACAACATAAAGCTTGGTGGAGGAGACGATGGAGGATCAGTTGTTGTGGCTGGAGAGATTGATCCAATGGACATTTGGGTTACTGGCAAATAAAAGGCGGTCAGAGGATGGCGAACCTAAAAATGAAAATGGAAACGGATCAACTCGGATTGCATCAAAGTTTTGCTGTTGAAGTAGATGGATCCCTATAGATGTGATCAGGACAGTATGCAGGGAGAGTTAGAACAATGACAATGAGAAGGTCATGCATCCTTTGAGGATAAAAAGTTTTTAATGTTTTTTTGACTTTATATACAGTTCTTTTTTTTTCCCGCTTCTCCGCTGGGAGGGTTTTTGCCTTGCGAACAGCTGTTTAGCTTAATCTGCCAAGTGGAGAAGAAATTATATATTTAAGCAATAGCAAAGCTTTGCATTCAAAACAACTTATGAAACAGGAAACATACGAGGCAGTATCTAATATCTAATGTAGTGCAAGGCAATGTAAAACGTAATAGAACAAGAGAGTGTAGTGTCGTACGTGTTTATTCAATTTCGATTCCACTATTGGAATGCAATTGTGGTGGCCAGATTTGGCAACACCGTAGATACTAAGCGGCGAAAAAAAAAAAAATCATCAAGATGAAAATTAATAATGGCATTTTCTTTCAATTCTTCCCTTCCTTTGATCATTATAAAAAAACTCAAAATTTAGAGGAGCCCGGATGGCTAATAGTAATATAAGGTTCTAGTCACAATCTCATAAAAATGGAAAGAATTTCTCCTGTTCGTCCGTTAGTTTTCTGAACTATTATTAATCGTTTTAACAGCAAGTGCAAATCGGGTTGATCTCCTTCCAGTTTATTTGCAACAACAGTTTCCTATGCCATAAGGGGTCCAACAAATGATCGAGCTGGATTAGTCAGCCCCAATGTAGCTTCCAGATACCGGAGACTCGCACCAAAAGAAACAGTTTCCTATCCTATCCTATCCTGTCTTTGTACATAGACAGAACTGATCCTTCCTGATGTGTTTTGCCTAGGCGAAAATGAGGAACTGGTTGTCTGATTCTAACATGCCAGGTTGTGATTGCTGGTTTGGATTTCCATAGTTACTACTGCTGGTACTCTTCTGCTGGTCTGCGGTCTAGGTATAATAAGTGATGATCTTTTGTGCTGGTTTTATAAATGCAAGTATCGAGTATTCTGAGATTTTAGCTATATGGGGACATTTTGTCGTGTAATGTTTGTTGGAAAAGCATGTTGCAGTGTAATTCATGAATCGGTTGAATTTGGGTTTTCATAGCACTTGCTAGGACTTGATAGCGGGCCGTGCTAACGTACAATTGTTATTTGATCACAATTTTGGCTTGGAGTCATCTACGGAAGAAAAAAGTTTTCCCCAAACACGACAAAGATATGGGAGAATAGAATACGATGAAGTGTTTTATATCTTTTATAATTTTTTTATATCTTTTATAATTGAATTATAAATTATTTAATTTTTTTAATTAAATTCTATATTTTTTATATCATTTACAATCAAATCATTTATGTTAATGGTAATCAGTCAAATTGTTTAAAATATATTTTAATCAAATAGAGTGAATTAAAAAAATTATAAGAATGATATTTTAATTATTTTCTTAAAATACTAAAATAGAGAAATTACAGGAGAAGTAATATTTATAATTTTTTATTTATATCCGTTTGGTCAAAAAATGATTCAAACCGTTTGACCGATAACTACTTATAGAAATGACTCAAACATAAAAGATAAGAAAATTATAAAACTCAATTGAAAAATTTTAAAAATTTAATATGTAATTATAAAAATATATAAAAATTTAAAACTAAAAATAATATTATCCCACATATATATGATTTTTTAGGGTATCTTTAGTGTTGCTTTTTCATGGTTTGAGAAAGCAACCTTTTGTTTTCCATCGGCTAGCTCGAGCGTGAGTGTGAGTCTTACATTTCGAAGGGGTCCCCTGCCCCTCGCCCTCTCTTCTCTAACGTCACCCCTTCTTCTTTATTCTTTCTTTATGTTTTCTTTTCAAGCTAGGTAAAGTAGAGTGTATAGTATGTACTACGGAAATGGAATGGAAAAGGCTTGTCTTTGTCCCACATCTCAAACCTTAACGAACTTTCCCAGCTGTATCTTTTGGATCGGATTTGGAGGCAATCATTTCTCGACAAGTTCAGGAATTTCAGTATTTCTTTTTTTTTTTTGGGTTGGGCTCCAATTTAGCCTTTTATCTTGTATAAAAAAAGTTTAATAATTTTATTTAAATAATTTTAAAGTAGTAATAAAGTGATATTAAGAATTGATTGATTGCACTTATGAATGAAAGTAAGTAAAAAAAAATTGATAACTTCACTAAGCTATCATCAAATGTAATTAGATTAGATTTTGTAACGATTTTAAAATTATTTAAATAAAATTATATAAAGTGTTATTTAAAATAATAAAATATTAAATATTATTAAATAAAATTAAAAATTAATTATTATTATTTATTTGAAACTGTTTAATCTTACTCCCTCTCTATGGCGTTATGACTCTCTCGCATGTACAGTGTATAGTGTGGCGTTGAATAATCTGCAGGGAGAGTCCCATTATATGAGAGGAGGAATTTGTTTGATAAATTGTTTGTAATATAATAATTAAGGAATTTTTTTTAATAATATTTATAAAATGTACAATAAAAATAAAAAAAATTATCATTTTTTGTTATACAATTTATTATTATTATTAAATAAAATATAACAGTTATTGTATTACGAATAATAATCGAGATAAAAGGTACGAAGCCACAATCATTTATCCTTTTCTTGGAGGCTCGTTTGATGATATAGAACCTCATCCTGCTGTTCAAATTCACATCGAATCGTTGGTTGGTAGTATACTTCAGCGCTGCGGCTGCGCTCGAAAATAAAGCAAAAATTTGGTTGGATTCACTTAATTAATTTTTAAATAATAATAAAATGATATGAATTATTAAATAATTAAATTTATAAAAAAATAAAAATAAAAATAAAAATATATTATTATTTATTATTTTGTATTTAAAATTACTTAATTTTACTGAAAATAAAAATAAAAGAAGGCAAGCGCGCCAAATTGTATTCGTGCGGCTGCCCTGCCTTGGGGCTGAGAACGACCGATGCCATTCCTTCGCGTGGGCTGTGCCGTGCTGTGGCATTTTAAATGAGTTTGTCCTTATTGCACATGTTCACAGGTGGCACAGTTGCCTGTCTCCCTCGCTCTATTTAATTTTATTTATTTTTTTTAAGTAATTATATTTGAACTTTTGATTCCCACAATTATCTTTTCTTAATAATAATAATAATAATAATAATATATTAATTTATGAATGAATTTTTTTTAACGGTATAATTTATTATAAATATATGAATTATCATATTTATAAATTCAAATCACAATAATTTGACTATATCTCATCAAAATTTCTTATTTATTTTAAAAAAAAATTAATATAAAAATAACTACTTAAATTATTATCAAATTACCGCTTCTTATTAATAATACTAGTCTGCGAATGAACGGTGCCTTTTTTTCATACTCATTATTATTACATTGAGTATACATGAAGTACCGACAGATACAACTGCTGCATACATTGTCCTGTCTTTGTTCGTTGTCATATCATTTAATAATTATTATTATTGTCGAAAAGTTCCGTCTTTCTCTGGTGGGTTTCCCTTCCCAAGTTGCTATTCAAATCCTCCATCTCGGTCAAGTTGCTATTCAAATCACAGTTGTTTTGATTAGGTTCGGTTATTTATTTATTTATTTATTTATGACGTTTGTCTGTATTATGGGCAAAACTCCGTTTTGAGTGCCTATGCCAAGCTTCTTGCGGGATTTCGGTTCGGACGCTCTTCTTCTTCTTCTTCTTCTTGATTTTTTTTTTTCGGGTTGAAGTGAGGAAGAAGACGATGTGCGACTCTCCGGCTGCGCAATCTGCGTTGATCCAGTGCGTTGAGATCTCTTTTCCCCCACCTTCTCCCCCTTTCTCTTCGTGTTATCTTAAAATTTAGAAACTTTCGTGAAGTTTCGTGAAGAAATTTTCGTGTTATTTATCTTTATTCTATTATATTATTCCGTGCCTGCGTGTGGCAGGAGTGACTGTACATCTGAACTTGTGAGTTTTTTTTTTTTGTTTTCTTCTAGTGCGGCTGCTGGTGGTGGTGGAGGAAGTGGTGGTCAATTTCATCATCATCATCATCATTATCATCTGGATGAACAGGAAGTTGAAATGCGGAGGGATGAGTCTTTTTTGGAGGTGAGTACTGTGTACTGATTCTCGTTTTTCATTTCTCCCTGATGGAATATGGCATAAACGAATCGCCTTCATTCCTTCCTTCCTTCATTCATTCACTCATTCTTTGGCACATACACTGCAAACAAAGGACGCAAAGATCAAAATGTCCAACAACAACTTAGCAACCATTCATATACCGACTTTGGTGTTTCAAATCCTTTCTGCCTATTCAGTTTTTTTAATCTTCCACAATTTCAAAGACTTCCACAAGTTTTTTTTCATTGTGTGGAAAAAAAGCTGACGTCAATTATTTAATCCTCTATATTTGCTCTAATTTATTGTCAGAATACTATCGGCTCTCTAGTTATTTTTCCTCAGTTTTGGTAATTCCGTCACATTTTTGTCATTGGACCAGTGATAGGTAGTATAACACTCTTTTACATATCCTCCTGTTCTTCAAACTGCAACTGACATTCAAATGATAACTTTCAGGTGAGCAATATTGAGAGTAATAGTTCTTATCCCCGCAAAATCCAACTCGAACAAGATGTAAGTTCTTTCCTCATAAAACAAAGACTGCCAATAGGTTGTTTCGGTTGAGGTCGAGTCACTGGTTTTATTTTGCAATAATTCTGCTTATGTTGATCTATAAAATTGAATTTGTGTTTCTGCCTTATTATGCACGCTGCAGCAGCGACGATATGTTCACAAGTTATTTTTTGCTAAAATTGTTTCGGATCATTCATTCACACCTGGCTGTTGTGTATCAGATTGTCGTGTAGAAAGCTTTTGCTTACATGAACTAGTGAGACCAAACGAATGTGATGAAATTTCACTTACTGTAAAAGTTTGGGCAGTTGTTCATCTTAGTGACGAGTTAATTTTGGAAGTGGAGTCCTTCTATGCAGTTGTGACATATTTGAATCAGTAATCTTTTGATTTCTTTCCTTTACAATGGGACTCTGCTATTTTGTGTGTCACACAGTCACTGCCATGGCAGCGAGCAGGCGTTGTGTTGTGATATTCTGTTCCACTGTGATTTCCATGTTGCGTGAGGAGATTCACTTAATTGCCATTGTGTAATGATTTCCATTTTACTTACAGGTACAAAGGTTACAACAGCAATTGCAAGAAGAGATGGAAGTGCATGCTACTTTGGAAAATGCTATTGAAAAGAAAATGTCAAAATTGTCTTGTCCATCATGCCTCCCACAACATGTATGTTACTCTTTTAAAATTCTTTTACTTAAGTGCTATAACATGCTCAATGGAATTAGGCAAACAAACTGTGGAACTCCTTCTTAGAGTTCACTTCAAAATCAATCAGTTCCACCTTATCAGAGTCATTCTGAGTTCAACGGACAATTATTATGTCATATATGCACAATTTTTTCTTTTAGTCTGTATATTCCACACATCTATTGCTTTGATAAGACTTCATTCAGTTGTACAGCACCAAGTTCTTAGCACTGTCAAAGGTTCGGTACTGAAATCGACTGAATTTGTTTCAATGGACATTCTGTTGTGTCATCATTGTCAACTTATTAGACTTGAACTTCATTATTACAGACACAGATCTTTACAAGTGGCTTAGTCTTGCTACTAATGTAATATCGGTCACCTTCTCTTAACTAACCCACATCAGGGGATTTTCTGGTCTACAAATTTGGCCAAGTGGTAGTTTAGTTGTCTATGACTGATTCCTAGCTTTCGTATTTCTCCGTACAATCTTTTCACTTACAATATTCAGGATATTCGAAGTGGCTCAGAGCAATGTCCAAAAGCATGTACTGAGACTCATTTACTGTAGGGTTTGGAGAGCTTATAATGGAGCAAAGGTCTAGGATTTATGGCTTTATCATTTATTAGACAGTTTTCTCCCCAATGAAATGGTCGCAGCTTTATTGATCCTTGATTAGTAGAGATTCATAAAACATAAACCAAGGCAAATAACAATCGTTTTCACTGGTACAGTTGTCCGTTCTGGCTTACATTTTACACATGGGGAGTCTGAGTTATGACAAAGGCTCTTTCATATGTTTTTACAGGCTCAGAAGCTTCTTTCTACTATTGCAGTCTTGGAGACCACAGTTTCAAAGTTGGAACAAGAAATTGTCTCTTTACATTTCCTACTCAGTCAAGAGAGGAATGAGCGGAGGCTTGTTGAATATCGCCTGAGGCATACAGCCTCTCAGTCGATTTCTGAGACAATGAGAACAGTGGTACTTATTTGGGATCTATAAGTGGAGGAATTAGAATTTGACATTTTTTTGCCTTCCCTCGATCTAAAAAAATTTGAAAGAGCGTATTTTCCTTTATGAATGAAGTTTGAAAGCCAAAGAACATTATCATGAACTGAACTTAACAAGGAAAAATATAATCCAAAAGTGAAGCAACTTTATCATAAACTTGATAATATCATTGGCATATGCAGTTAACATATGATTGCTTGTGTCAGGATGCAGTAAAATCAACTGCACTTTTCTATGAGAAGAAAGAGTCCATGAAGACGGATGCCAATAATGTTCAAGATGCAGAGGCCAAGAAGTCTCCAAAAGGAATGCCAGCTAAGGGCCTTTGGGAAAGCCCTAATCAGCTTTCAGAAGAGATGGTAAGATGCATGAAGAATATATACGTCTCCCTGACAGATTCTGCAGTGCCATCGAGGTCATATGCATTGGAGAGCCCATCCCCACCTGTGTCACCACGAGGACACCTTTCTAATTCATCGTGGTGGTCGTCATCTGAGCACCCGACGATGTCATCATGGATGCAGAGCCCACTTGTTGACATAGAGACTAACTCAGATGTGTTGGCCTCAAATAAGAATGTTTTTGATCCCTATAGAGTGCGTGGAAAGTTGAGTTGGGCAGACATAGGAAGGTATAGTTTAGCAACTGAAGTTTCTTGGATGTCGGTTGGGAAGAAGCAATTAGAATATGCCTCAGGAATGTTAAGGAGGTTCAGGTACTTTATTGTTTAACTTTTTAATTGAGATATTTTATTTTTTCTTCTCCTGATTTAGATTACAAGTGGAGAATTACTTGCATTATATATTTATAGTCAATTTAATTTGACTGGTCTTTTTATGATGTTGACAACGTATAGAGAGGATTTGTGCACATTGCTTGCTTTGTCACTTTTAAGTTTTTGCAGCCCATCCTTTGCTAATGGGCCAAATAGTATTCTGATGGCAGAGAGGCCGCAAGCATGTTGCGGGATGTCCTCTTCCATATCAAATCTCTCAAACCTATAGATGTTATAATCCCTCTTTTGAATCTAATTTTTAATAGGTAATGATCGATTAGGTTACATTTCAAACTGACACTCATTACTGTTTCCATTTCCAACGGGAGAAAAGAAAAAAGGATAACAAGAAAGGTGTGACGTCTATTTGCGGTTAAAATGCCTATAATTTTTGGACATGTTTTGCTGCTTATTATTTACTAAATCAAGAGCCTAACCTAATGCTAATCAGTTATGTCACTTATGCAGAATTTTACTATGCATGCCTCTCCCGCCTAGTCTTGTTTTGCTATTTCATTCGTGTTTTTAATATTTATAGTATTAAAAATCCTGGTATACTTTGATCAATTTATGCTTTTGTTACTTCAACAAGTTCATAGATTAGTCAATCTGTTTCTGGGACTAGATCTGACAACTTTCATTGTTCTTATTGGCTGGAATTGGAGAATAGAACTCTTGTTGAGCAACTGGCCAAAGTGAACCCAATCCACTTGAGCTGTGATGAAAAGCTTTCTTTCTGGATCAACCTGTACAATGCTCTGGTCATGCATGTAGGCTTCTTTGCTTGTATCCCATGTGATTTGCTATATCACATGAATGTTTATTTAATGCAACAGACATAAACTTCGCATCATCTGACTTCAACATGTAAGTAAATTTTCAACAGGCGTACTTGGCGTATGGAGTCCCAAGAAGTGAGTTGAAACTCTTCTCATTGATGCAAAAGGTCAATTCTTGACTCATACATCATCTAATGGTCCCCTTCTTCTCTACTCAGCTTTTGATATTTTATCCCATACACATATTATATTCTGTAGACAGAAAGCTGAAAGAAAGAGAAACTGGAACTTGATTCAAGATTATTGTAATATAGATAAATAGAAAATGTTGCTCTATAGCAAATTGTCGAAAATGTTGTTTGCAGAGAATCGTTCTCATGAATCTATTTTTTTCTCAAATCGTCATGACTACTAGGTGAGGGATTCAAGCCCAAGTCATTACATTGAAATATCTTATGTCCTTGAGTTTCTTTTGTCATTTAAGGTACATAAAGGTCCTAGTTGTGCTGCCAAATAAACCTAGATTTGGTGGGCTTTGCTGTTCAATTCACTTAGAATTTCAGGACCAAGTCTTTGCAAATGTGGTGCTTTCCTGGTTTTTGTACTTGATATGTATTAACTGATGGGCTTGGGAATATATTTTATCAGGCTGCATACACAGTTGGGGGGCATTCTTTTAGTGCAGCTGCCATCGAGTATGTTATTTTGAAGATGAAACCACCTCTCCATAGGCCGCAACTTGTATGGACCTATTTCTGTGATTTCAATGTTTTGATCTCTTATTGTGTGCCCTTCTTTTGTAAACATTTGTAATGAATGTTATTGTTAGGCTTTGCTTCTTGCCCTTCACAAGCTGAAGGTATCAGGGGATCAAAGGAAGTGTGCAATTGATGCATGTGAGCCACTTGTAGCTTTTGCTCTCAGTTGTGGAATGTACTCATCCCCTGCGGTAATAGTGCTTTATATCCATCTGAGAAGCATGTTATGGATGATAGCTTGTGTTGTGTTTTTTTAGCTGTATCACAATAACATTGGAATTAATGGAAAATCAGGTAAGGATCTACACAGCTAAGAATGTGCGAGAAGAGCTTCAGGATGCTCAGCATGATTTCATCCGGGCATCGGTTGGAGTTAGCAGCAAAGGGAAGCTATTGCTGCCAAAAATGCTTCACTGCTTTGCTAAGGGCATAGTGGATGATTCAGGTTTGGGTGTATGGATGTCACATTATCTTCCGCCCAATCAGGCTGGCTTTGTTCAGCAGTGCATTTCACAAAGACGGCAGAGTCTTCTTGGTTCTCGAAATTGTGGCATTCTTCCATTTGATTCTCGTTTTCGTTATCTCTTCCTGCCAGACACAGTTTCACTTCAATGATGCATGTTTATACGAGCTTCATCCACTTGATGACTGCAGCTGCATTGACCTGAGGAGATTACTCAAAACTTACGCCAAATAATGTGAGAACCAGCCAACACTTTGTGATATACCATCAAATGTGAATGCTAATTTTGTCTCAAATTTCTCTCTCTCTCCATTATGTCATCGGCTCCTTCTAGGTTGTTAACCAGGGTTGAAAGAGTCTGTAATGTTGCTATCCGTGTTCGCTTTTTCATTCAGATGTAGATTACCACAATAAAATTATTTTGGAGGAAGGCCAACTATTTTAAGCTGCTTGCTGATGAATGAATGAAAAGAATTTTGGCTTGATGAATTGTGGGTGTGAAATCAACCGGGTATAATTTGGTTGGTCAATAAAGCAAGTCGCTTGGAAGACAGATTGAGGATTTGACCTCTTATTTTCTTAAAATTTTTAGAAAGGTGAATTATTTTTGTAGACAAATCTCATAAGATTATATGGATATAATAATAATTTATATTGTGTATAAAATATTTTATGCTATACGGGTAATATTTTATACCATATAAAAGAGATTACGGTGATAACATTTTGCATGGCATAAAGATATTAATGTAAAATCTTTTCATATTTTATATTTATAATTATCTATAATATTTTATACGTAATATATTAAACTTTTATGTTTAAACAAGAGAAATTTTTAATTTAATTTATATTTTTTTTATAAGGATAACGCCACACAATAAAAAAGATTCACTTGAAAAAAAAAAAAATTGATCCTATAAGTATATGAAATTATGTGGCGTGCAATAAAATTCTCCTACAAAATGTAACCTTCGATTCCAATATGGCGATTCATATCATGAGCATTTGATGCTTCATTAAAAAAAAAATATCCCAAGCTGGGTAATTCGCAGGCGGTAGCGTTGGGTGTTGATTGCCTACCACTTTATGCCTCCACCTGGGATGGGGATATGTGAAAATACCAAACAACAATATTAATCAAAAACTTTCCATAAATTGCACTGTTTACATTGTGACCATACTAAACAAACCACTAGTGATCAATTGTTTGTAAGATCTTCCTTGCATACCATCTTGCCCCTGCCCCAAGTGCGTAGAACCATAAACTCTAAGCATTATACATATAATTTCGTTTTCAAGATACGTGTGTGCAATAATATTATCAAGTTTCGATGCTTCAAGGTCCATCTTCTCCATCCCCAATAAGATTACAGATATCTGAACATTCCACCAAGCTGCAAGAAATTTTTAAAAAGGGAAAAAAAATGAATCATCACCAATATTGAGTTATTCACTTCAGCTAATGAATGAAGCAAAGGTCGTTAGATATTTAGATGACGGTCGCTTTACAGCCAATGAGTCTATAACATTAAACAATTTAGAAAATTTAAGTAAATACGTATGAGTGGAGGTGCGGTTGAAATAGTGATCAGAACTGTTAAATTGTAAAAAATATATTGTATTTAAAAAATAAAAAATAAATAAATTATTAAATATTATTAAATTAACTGCGTGCATTTCACATATTCACCCATATATATCTAAATATACATATCTTTGCCATAATCCAACAACAATTTGATACCAATGAAAGTGCGTCCCAAAGTCTTTAAAATAATGTCTCTCTCTCTCTCTCTCTCTCCCCACCTAACGTAGCTAAATCGGAATCAATTAAACGACATAATCACATATTGAAAAGACCACAGGACGCGCTTTATCTGTAGTTTATGCTTTTGTTAAACTAAAATTAAATTCTAACGCTTTTTTATCATTAGTACATCTCTAATCACTATGTTAGAAAATTTATGAAAACGGACACATGTGAGTTTGAGCTTAACAGTAGAGAGTGATCACTGAAGAATAAAAATGAAAACAACTAACAATTAAACAGACTACTTACTCTACTCCTGCCAAAACTAATTGGCTTGACTATTCTTCATTTCCATGTGAGACATTTGCCTCTCCTTAGGGACTCTATACTTGTTCTCAACATACTGTCTCACGCAGTCACCAAGTAAGCTTGGGACAATGAAAAATTCCAAATGATATTTTCTGTTTTAATGCGGCAGGTGGAATTTTTTATCAACATACACAATTCAGAAGCAGCATTCAACCAAAAGAAGCAGCATAATGCATATGTATATCAATTCTGATTGACCCAAAAAACAAAAAAAAATTGATGCAGGTATACAATGCAGTTGTATGCACTGTACAAACTGAAACCCACAAGCCAATCACCAGTGCACGATGAAACTATTTAATGGCATTAACTAGCCAGTTCTGTCTTAATCAAAATGGAGAAATGCAACTCGTTCATATTTCTCGCTGTGAAATGCCAGACCAAAAGGGGTGAAAGACTTGATTACCAGTACTGACGGCTCCGAAATCCTTGCTTGAAAACAACGAGAGGTCTGCACAAAGATGATGGAACAGGTTGTTGTAAAGATTCAACATATGCATCCGCATAATAAAGTAGACTCACATGTTGACAACGATCTCTGACTAGCCTGCTGATATTACAATTACGAGTTTCTCTCTGTGAAAGGAATCATCATAACATTCAATAAGCGAAATTGTGGTGATTTGATAATATCAATCAATAGGAGGAATCGATAAATCCCTTGTCCTCCCATACAATGAACACCAATTTAAGACCTACCTCTCATTTAAGAATTCAAGTTTTTAAGAACTAAATGTGATTACTAGTGACAAGCTTTTTTGATGAAGCAAAATTTAACCAACAAGAAAGATTGAACGTTGAAGTGCCTAGCTACCTTCTGATATTAAGAGGACCTTCACCAGGGGAACCTTCACCACCCTGAATGCAAGTCGTGACACATTTGATGGTGCACGACTCGGCTTTCCTCGACTTGGGATGCTGGATTCTAGCTTTCTTGCAATCTTTAGTTGAAGTGCACTCACCAGATAGGATCTGGGGTATGTTGGATAGCGTTTCCGCCTGTGGGGTTACTGCCTCTATTGCGCCTGCCGCTGAGGCTAAAACTGCGCAGGCTGCAAACAAGCTTGTAACGGTCAAGGTGCTGCAGGATTTTGTGGGATACTTGGTGGTGCCCTTGCTGCTGCTGCTTTTAGTTCTGTGGCTATTGACAGCTGTGAGATACAACACCGAGCTTTTACTGAAAAGAGCTGAGTTTTGGGCATGAACAATATTCAGCATCATGGTAATGGTACGCACTCTCTCTCTCTCTGTCTCTGACACACTCAACTCCGGCTTCCCCTCCTCCTCATATTCGCTTTCAGGCGCCGGGCCAGGCCGAATTAAAGGGAGTGGCAGCCAACACAACAGGTCATTTAGTTCAAGCCTTGTATAAAATTTGCCTTATCCGATGGATGGTTCAAGGGAAGTCGCTCTGCGGTGGTCCCACTCACAGAGAAATTAAAGTGTCGCTATTGTGTCCACGTGTCAAACTTTGGTGGCCTGGAAAGTTTGGGACAGAGAGGTACGGGCCAGTAGAAAGACGAGCGATCCTGCTTGCTTTCTCTTTGCACCCAGTTTTGGAACGTGCAATTGCTTTCCCGGCAGGCATAGCCATTAACAGGTATCAAACCATCCACAAAAAAATGTTTGTATTTTAAGTGTTAATTGAATTAAAATTAATATTTTTAAAATAAAATTGATAATTTTTAAAATACCTGTTATTTTTATATTTTAAAAATTATTAATATTATTTTAAAAATATTAATTTTAATTTTAATTACAACACTATCAAAGACAATAATATCCAAAATATGTATGAGAATTCAATTATTCATGTCCAAAATCCCAATAAATCTGTCTTTTATTATTATTATTATTATTATTGTCATCGTCATCTTCATCCTATAAATCGGCTACAAGTCTACAACTTATGGAGCCTTGAGTATCGGTACTCGTCTTTAGGACCTGATGGACTATGGACAAAAGAGTGAAGGAAAATTTACAAGGCAAACCGATTAAACCTTTTTCCTGTATAATCCAGGGCTCGTCAAGTCATGGTCTTTCATAAAATCCTTGGTGAGTCTGTCAAAAAAAAAAGTAAGGAGTTCGGAATAGAAATTGATAGATTTGTGACGACCAGGCGACAGCTTGACAGTTGGATGCAAGATTATTGTGATTGGTTACTTTCTGATACGTGTGAGAGCCTTCGTCATTGGTACACCCACGGCACCACCTTTATGCCTTCTTGTAAGCGGTCACTACACTTTCAAAGATAGTTTTTGTTTGATAATTTATCTGATTGTAACGAATATTTTATTTTTTTTATAAACATAATAAAATTTTTTATAATAAAAAATAAAATATTTTTTATTATAAAAAAATATTCAAGCAAAATATTTTTTTATTGTAAAAAATATCACTACTTTTGTCAAAAATTAAGGTCTCATTATAATCGAATAAAAATTCAAGCAAAAATGTTCTGAAAGTCTAATTTTTTCATAAAGCTTGAAACTTCTTATACCTACAAAATGTCAGGTCTTCGTCCTTTGGCATAGCAGGGAACTTGAAATATCCCTAAAATTAAAGAAACACGGACACAAACTATTTTACCCTTTAAGAATTGCTCAGATGATAGCATAAACACACACATATAAATAAGACGCAAATTGTGTCGAAACGAAAAAAAGACGCAATCATGAAAATCAACCACGGCGTACTGAGTTACGCCACAGTGAGTATTTTATTAATTTTTTTTGAAATTAAGACCTAAATTTGAATAAACAGTATCCTATATTCTATACCTTAAACACTGAACTCTATACCTCCAAAATTTCTTAAAAAGAATAAAATATTTGTATGCATGCCAATACCGATACTTTTGCGTATACCTTACCTTTTTTTTTTTTTTTTTGGGTCTCAATACCTTAACTTTTTTCCATACATATATTCACGGAAATGTTGCTCAACAGGAATTTTCTTGCTCAGCTTGTCAATGGAAGCGTAACCATTGAATTGGACCACCCAGCCCCATAAAATTCACACATGAAAAAATAAGGTCATTTCAGTTCGATATGCCCCACTAAAGAATACTACTTGTTGCTTCAATTTCATTCTTCAAAAAGTAGGACAATATACAAAAACAAGAGACTCAACTATTTTATAGAAAGGAAAACCGGTGAGAAGGAGAAATGAAAGAGAACTAACCTCTATTCCCCCATTCCTTTTCTATTTTAGAACGATTAGAACAACTATAGTACACTCGCCACTAAGCATGGCACTTATAAAGTACAGAGAAATGAGGCTAAAATCAAAGAATCGCCAAATCAGGCCACAGACTGGCACACATTAGTACTCCTATACTTCGAAGGAAATTGTTAGCTGCTGCTGATGAATTGGGCGGCCTTGTTCAATAGATTTCACCTGTTTCCTTCCTTCTTGAGGATTGCAGGCCGTAGGGGACATGAATTAAAGAATTCTAAGAATTTTCCTCAAACAGCACGATTGTAAACCAAAATGCTACGCTACCGTGATGCTATATCCCCTCCGACCCACTTATAATTGCTGTCTTTCCTGTTACTGCCTCGTTTCAAGCAGTACCCATCAGAGCAGCACAAACTCTTGTCTACATGCCTCCCTATCTGATAGCCTTTCCATAAAAACAGCGATGTTCTATTTACAATGTAGACCCAGAATTGCCAGCAACCTCTGCAGCTCTCTGTCTCATCATCTCCATCACGGCAGCCCTACGCCGTGAATCAGACTGCTGCTGCAGTCTCCTCAAATGTTCTTTTAGATCTCTGGATAGACCAATGTAAATTGTGTAAGTAATTCAAACTGGACTTCCACAGAAAAGTGGGAGATAAAAGAAGAAGTTAGACCAACAAAGTATCCAATTAAAATAATTAATGCATAAACCTGCAACGCGGTACATCACATTTGGACTCTTTGCAAGCCCGTGCATGAAGTTGCAGAAGATACCACATTTTCTTACACAGGACGCAACCTCCAGATGCACGTATTTTGCATTGTATCCCATGCCGGAAAAGCCCTTTCACCTTACGACAATTCGGATATTGACATTGTGATGAACGACACTGGGACGCATGCACCAGAAGATCAAGCATTTTCCGAAGCTGCAATGTCAAACAACCAACCATACTGAGGCCCATGTTATGCGAAAGCAAACATACGATGCTGAAAACTCCAATAGCTGTTACAAGAACCACTTTTGCATCCATTATTTGACTCTGGCTTACAGAAACTAAAATAAACAATGGAATTGGCTCACATAATCCATATCTGCATAATCACACAAAACTGATGTACTCATGCTTTAAATTATGTATTAATCTGTCCTTGGGATGACATTCCAATGGCATGCTTGAACTTCCAAATTGGAGGTCTCAAGCTCAAACCACTGGAGGGGCTTATGAGGTGGCAAGAGCTGCTAAGCTACACCCTATAGGGTTCCTATGGCCCCCAACCCCACAAGGCCTGCCCAAACCCCTTGGCGCCCCCCCCCCCCCCCAAAAAAAAAAAGCCAAAAAAAGCATTCGAGAGATCAGTTAAATAAAGTATGACACAAGAACAAAGAAAAGCAGCTAATCTTCTACACAGGTGGAATGACTAATAAACAAGCACAACTCAACAACCCACCCCCTCCTTTTTTTCCCCTATTTCTGATTGCTTTAAAATTTCTCCAAAAATTAGTATCTTCAAATGCAGATCACATCTCCCAATATTTGCCTCCTAAAATCATGAAAGCAACTGGATCAAAGGGCCACAAATCTAAGTAAAATACCCCAAAATTGCGAAGCATCATGCCATGTCCAAACAAATCAGATATGGAAGATACTGACATAATGCAAGAGCAATGCATGTGATCGATAAATATGATGTTTTCAACTTTTTTTTCTTGTTTTTCTTAAAAACTGAATATTACTGCCTATTTGCATACATATCACAAAAGATAATCAAATGTCAACTAATATACATTAAAGCACATTTCAAGACAGCAAAATGAATTTTGGCATGATATCATATTGCTTTCAAATGATTAACAAGAATAAAAACACAGCTACATGGAGAAATACCACTAATTTATTTATTTATTTTTTTTTTGTATTTTCATGAAAAAATAGACCTTTATTATATCTAGTAGTTACAATGAAATAAAAGATTAATATATGAAAAGACGTCTTAGATTTTATATACTTAAATTTTGAGCACAAATATGAGTAAAGCTTTCTTTGGAATATCATAATAAAATAATTTGACCTAATGTTTAAGAATGGTCTTTTACTAAGACTGGGACCTTCAAATGTAGTAGAGATATTTTTGTCCCCTTTCTAAATAAGCTTTTTGATAGACTAAGAGCCTTAATATGGAAGTACAATTATAACCAGAAAAGGAGATCAAATTCATACAAGAGGGGAGAAATTTATAAAAGGGAACTTAAAAAACTAAATTAAAAACATATGGTTTAAAGGAAATTAAAAAAATTTTCCCTCATGCCACTAACCATAAAATAGCATTGAAGCACATGCATTGCATTGTGCAGTGCATATGAGCACACACACACACACACACACACACACACACATATATATATATGCAAAATGAAGAAGATATATTGTCTATTAATAATGATGCAGGAGCATCCACATGCCCCCAAAAACCAATTAATCACATCTTCTTTAAAAAAATAATCATAATAAAATGAAGACGGCACCATAGCAAATTAAAATGGTCCGTATATGAAAAGAATAAGGAGCAAATTGAAAAAGGAGTCATTTCAATTTATTGTCTTTAAACATTGTACATTGTATTAGTTGAATAATGATAATTTTTTATATTATTAATTATTTACTATAAGTAATATTAAGATACAATAATCAAGTAAAAAAGTAAGTATTGTTAATTGAAAATTATTAATAAGCAAAACATATATTTACTAAAAATTAGTATGCAGTAATTATATTTTGAAATTAAAACTTAAAAGAGTTAGTAAATCCATAAAGGAAAAAAAAACTCAGTCCCAATACAACCCTACAAAATTTATTAAATTATCTTTAAATATTTTAAGGTATTAGTTAATGATTTGTTTTATTATCTACTTATTAACTATCTGGCTCAAAACTATTTGTCCTCCAAGACTCTAACAGTTCAAGCTGTTATTTTACTTCCCCATTAAGACTATATTACCTTTTATTGCTTGGCAATAAGTAAAAGATATATACACTTTCTTGACAAAGGCAAAAATAATAGAAAAATTAACTCAATAAAACACAAGTTGTCTGAACCAGTTTGCACCAAAAAGCCCATCATAGAGAGAATTCCACTCATGTTTTTCCCTCCTCTTGATAAAATCTCCCAAGTGAAGGAAACACAGAAGAGAAAAAGAAAAAACACTCAAAATGCCTAAATATTTTTGATTCCTTTTTTATTTCTATCAAGGTACAACTAACAGAAAATTTAACCCAATAAAAGATATGAGCATAATGGTAAACATTTGCCATTAAAAAATTTTAGATAATTATTTTAATCAATAAACCATAAAAGATAAAGAGTATAATAGTAGAAGAAAATTGTGATCCATCACACTTTTGTATGTAGTATAGACGTAGATTATAGATCAAGCAATCACATAGAAACAAATGGGATACCTGCAAGACCCTCAATTGTCTTGCTTCTTTATTTTGTGCATCACGATCACCCGATGGGTGATTAGTTAGCTTGTGAGGATGATCATTGCCACCATCCCTTTGATAACATGAATTGCATACATCATAATCAGGGCAAACTTCACAACGCCAACCTTGACCCGTTTCAATGTCATTAAAGCATAAATTGCATGTTGTCACAAATGCAGGAGCAGTTGGATTATGTAGATGATAAAGGACCATCATTGAAGAATGTTTAGCACGACGTAATGTGTCATACTGGTAATGATTTCCTTGACAAAGACTTAGAAAAGCTTGTCTTGTGTCAAAAAATTCACTCTCAAGAATTTCATCTTTATCCTTTGTATCAGCAGACACATCTGTGATTTCAACCTGCAGAGTCGTAGAATGGGGAAAAAGGTGAATTTAGGAAGTGCACATTTTAAAAAGCAGAATTCACATGGCAAGCTTTTGATACAAGGACAAATTATTAGATTTGAGGGCTGAGCAACTTACTGGATATAGGACATGTTTCTCCCTTTGGTTCACAGGATGTCGCTCTCT
This sequence comes from Carallia pectinifolia, assembly GCA_037832335.1. Taxonomy (NCBI): domain Eukaryota; kingdom Viridiplantae; phylum Streptophyta; class Magnoliopsida; order Malpighiales; family Rhizophoraceae; genus Carallia; species Carallia pectinifolia. The sequence goes on from CM075452.1 coordinate 26,564,908, forward strand.
TTCTTCACGATTCTGCTCTGCTTCATAGCACCTTTGTTAACACAATCACAGACATTAGGAGCTCCAGAAGCCATAAAAGTGAATAGACTCCACTATAGAAAAAGGCCTTGTTTAGGAGTCATCAAGTGCTAAACAACCAGAATGCCCAGTGAAGAAGACAACAACAACAACAAAACTTCAGTCCCATATTTATTTGGGGTTGGATGCTGTAATTGCTCTAAATCCTTCCCAACCAATGATTCCCAAGTTAGCCTAAGTTGTCCTCTCCATTTCCTTTTTCCGTCCACCTGAACTTGGTCACGTTTCTTAATTGGAGAATTTGTAGGTCGACAATTGAGAAGTCCAAACCTAGGCAAACACCATTCTCTCATCTTCAATCGGTACATTCCACCCTATGGCCTAAACAACAAAATTTGTCACATTGAGGGACATTTGCACCATCTAGTCTAACAGTGTCCCATCGCTCTCCTAACATTGCTAAAATTACAGATCGTTTTTATGTGACTCAACCTAAATCCCTTAGATTCTACGGTATACTTTCATAATTCTACTCCTATAATTCTAATTTGCAGTCTAATCCCTTTTCAGTCTTATCTATCTGGAAATATCATCTTCAAATAACATACATCATGACACATCGACTTGAATATGTTTCGTCAATTTATCTATATCTAGGACAAACAGAAAATACTTTAGAGCAGTCCGCTAGCGAAGATGAGCATGCTCTATCTCACTGTGAGATGCTTGGGCCAGATCCAACTAAACCTTTGGTTTATTGTTGCCAATCCCAAGCCAGAACAAAGTGATGCTCATTGCTGTAGGTTGGTAGTCAGTGTAAAAATAGCCAAATCCTTTATGAAATGAATCTTTCCGGCGAAAAAACAACTAAAAAAGAAAACGTATGAAGACCCAGAGAGGAAGGAAATAGTAAAGAAGAAAAATTTACATCATTTGATTCCCAAAATTAAAATATATGACAGGAGTTTGATAAGGTGCTCAATTTTCAGATCGAGGCACTAGCATCAGTTGGAGGATTTTGCATATTGCTAAAAAAGAAAAAAAATAAGAGAAAAGAAAACATCAGAAGATTTATCCAATGAACAAGGCATAACATCGAATATTATGGCCAGCCACAAAAAAGTTGAAGAAAAATAATCTCAAAAACATAGCACTGTCTATATTCTACAAACACAATGGCAGAGTAAAAACCCCAAAAGAAACCATATATTGAGATGCTTCTCATTGTTAAAGGCCAAACTTGTTGATAAATTAGTTGGCACAGCAACACCACTAAATTTGGTACGCTTACCTACTGAATGCTCTCTCTCTCTCTCTCTCTCTCTCTCTCTCTCTCTCTTTCTCCCCGCACGGTTATCACATTCTGTACAAAAATTTTGCCTGCTGTAACTTTCCACATCAAATTACATTACCAGCCTTCTTATTTGTTCCCTCGTCAAAACCTGTAAAATCAGATCTCTAATTCCATTGGCAGTAATGACACTTCATCCTTAGAATCCACAAAATGCAATTCCAATTCAACCCACAGAACCCAAAGAATTTCTCATTTTCTGAGTTGCAACCAATAAAAACACATAGGCAGGTTACACAGGTAACAGTTAGAGACAATAAAGCAATTGCTGCATTCGTATTCTTCTACACTTTATTCCTATTGACTGCATCAGAAATCGATGTGATGATATACTAATATGAATAATATCTTGAACCCAAAAAAGAAAAAAAATAGAGGCAAGGAATACAGGATTCTTACTTATCACAAATTTGGAAACTTTTGCATTGGTCGCAAACCCAACGATTTCCGGATACCATTAAGATACAGCAATGCGTGCAGCAATGTTGTAAATGAACCATGATAAAATCTTCCTTCATTGGGCAAATTGTCTCACCAAGCTGCACAAGAAGCTAACTTTATGAGAAAAATGTTAAATTTTTAGAAATCTCAGTATTATTACAGTTGAAGCCCGATGATCTGATAACATGCTGCTGGCTATGTTTCGTAATGAAAGGTGAAGAAATGCAGACTCCACAATTTAAAGGACATGACTTAACAATAAAATCTCGGACAGGAAGACCGGTTGGCAACCTTTCCAATAACATTCCACGCAAATTGCTATCCTCTATAATTTCATTTGACATAGCTGCGTTGCAGATAAACTGCCCATCATTTCAATGCAATAAATACAATTATATATCTTTTTGTTCCTAAATCATTTGTTTTGTTTTTTCCTTTTTCAATTATACTTTTGTGTTCCTTACTTCCAAACCTTTTCAAACATTCTCTTCCAAACTCCTCCATCCTCTGCATGTCCCCCTCTTCTCCTGCAAAGCCACCTACTTTTTCCATTTTCTCATTCCCATTGGCTTCTTTATTTACTTTCTTTTTCCTCTCTCGACATCTAATCTATCTGTCTATGTCATTCTTCCCCCTGTCCATCTTAGGCTAGGAACTGGCCTACAGGATTTATGAATTAAATAGCAAGGTGGAAATTTTTTTAGCATTTTGGTAAACTTGCTGGTGATGGCCTTTTTTCCCCTCTTTCCTGAAATGTGCTGCTAAAAGAGGGGGAAAAAAAAAGTATGGTAGCTGTAAAGACAGAGAAAATAAATCTGGAAAGTTCTCTGTACAGGGGCATGACATACACACTTGCAAACAGCAGAGGACACATTTTGGAACTTTTTGTCAAGGAAAATTGGAACCTTTTCTGCTCTAGTACTGCAAATTCCTAGGTGTTCAAATTACAAGGAACAAAATTGTTGATAAAGACACCTAAAAACCAGCACCCTCAAATGAATTGGGATCGGGTCAGTAAAAAACACTCACCATTGTTACGTCTTCAAACTATTTAGTTTCATATAGAGAAATATGAGCACGAAGATCCACAATAAGATTAGTTGAGCACATAAAAATGGAAATAATAATGAGGAAGATGGAAAATAGAGCTCAGAATTTAATAGCAAACTTCAAACTGGAAAGAGATTGATGTAGGAGATCATGGGGCATACACGAAGAAGTGGTTATGATAAAGTAGCTCATGAGGGATGCATGAACAAGTGGTAATGATATCCCAGCACCACATCATCAATCATTAAGAATTTAAACACAGTCTGAATAAAGAACAAAAGATTGAATTGTACAAGGTTGTCAAGAAAAAACGGCACCCTAGTGCACAAGGCTCCCACATTTTTTGGGGTTTGGAGAAGCGTTAGATCTAAGCAACCTTACATTTATTTTTGCAAAGAGTTTGTTTTTGTGACTTGAACTTGTGACCGCTAGGTCATAATGGATTAACCTTTCCGTTATACCAAGACTCGCTCATATAAAGTTGTCAATCAAAGATTTTTCTTTGTTTTTTGGGCAGGGATTGTCTTTTCGATGGCCCCCTAATTTTTTATTTTCCTTTTTATTGAAGAGGCCACCAAAAAGAAATTAATCTTTAAAAAAACATAAAGTTGCCAGATATGGGTAATAAGAATTACTTTATGCATTAGTAGCAGATCCTTGGATGCATTCCCTGAAAGATCTGACTGACCAGATGCTTTTAAGGCCCTTTTCGTTATGGTCTTTTTGGTAGTTCCCTTCTTATTTTGTTTTTTGCCATCTTCTTCCTGATTAAGCTGATAAATTAAATCCTCAGCAGCACCAGGCCAATAGTCACCATCAAAGTATGGCAGCCTAGCTGCTGTCACTTTTGCCTTGCATTCCCCAATAGATACAAAGAAATGATCATACAAATTGGTGAGCTCAACCACAATATTTTCCTTGGTAGCTTTTCTTAACATTGATAAGTACCTGAAATAAAAAGATAACCAAGCAAACTAACATCAGACTTAGAGAAAAGACTAAACAACCGCACAATGTGAAACAACACAGAGAATATCTACTTGGGGTTATTACACTCACCATTCCCGGAGCTTGTCTGATTTTGGCGTCTTCTGGATTTCTGGATGACAATACAATATATAATCTTCACCCTTTAGTGGAGGGCAAGCCCATATATAGCAACTGGTAAAACCCCTATTCTTGCAGTATTCAAGATATCCAATCTACAGAGATAGAGATGTAAAGCTAATAACTCCAAAGATAATTCCTGACGAAATATTTTGCTGATACCCTCATATAATATACAAAATAAAAATAATAAGTATCCACAACTGACCAATATTTCATGATAAACAAATGTGCGGAGAGCCTCTCCAGTCACTGCTTTAATCTCAGGTCTAAAATACTTCACAGAATCAAGATAAGACAGATATACACGACGCTGATTCGGAAATTGGCATTCAGACCCAAATTCTTGAACATACATGCCAAACAGGCATACCTCCACTCCTTCAATCTTCTGAAATAACAAAATTACCTGGAAGAATGTTTTCAGAGTCAGATACTCTAAATTCACAGTCCATTGAGCACTAGGTGAAAAAATATGGCGTCCCAAAGCACAAGGCTCTCATGCTGTGGGGCTTGGGGAAAGGAGAGACGTAGCCAGCCTTATTCTTGGTTCTCAAAGAGGTTGTTTCTGCGACTTGAACATGAGACCTCTAGGTCACACCAAGCTCGCTTTCAAAGTACACTAACTATTTAAGAAATTCTAAAATACTAGCACCTAGCATGACTACTCTTTTATTACTTTTATTTTGATGTTAAATGAGGTAACACTTTGATGCAGCCCTCAAGCATTAGGACTAAAAAAATGTCTAGCTAACAACAATAAACACATCAAGCTGATTGCTTCTCCTGTATACCTTAGACTTGTAAGGGAATTCAGTAGGATAATTCTCTTCTCGAAAAATTTCAAGGAACCGTTGCTTCACTTCCAACTTTTTGTCCACTGATGAAACAACTCGAATTACAAGTGCTTCTGCTCCAGGAACCTGAAATATAGATAGTCCCAGAAATCAAACCCTCACAATTACCATGTTACACTTGTTTGCATGCTTTTGATATGATTAACTATCCATGACAACAATACCAGTTCACTAGAACAGTACAGAATCACAGAATACTGTACACAATGTCTGAAAATATGTTATTATAGAGAACAACTATTTGTAAGTTCTAGATATAAAAACAGAGAAAATTACACTAGCTCCAGACACAGAACTACCAGATGGGGTTTATACAAACAATTCTACTTCAGTAATGTAAAAATCAACAACACAAGAATGTGTCATAGTTTTACAGATTACATAGAGAATCAACTGAAATCCCAATTATTTGCTGATACTACATGATCTTTGTAGTCCTCGCAGAGAGAGAATTTGGCCATTGATAACACTCTTATGTGTTTCATATATGACAATGTAGTTCTTTGTAGCATCGTTTTCACAAGCAGATCTATATTCAACAATTCCAATATTACCCATGGACAGCAAATTCACCAAATCATCCAATGTTATAATTGCAGGTATGTGCAAGAAATACATGCACAGAAGGAGGTTACTTAACAGAAAACTGGTCAGTATGTGAATAGTGTAGAATAGACAGGAAATATGTAATCCACCTCATCATGACTTTTTCCTTGAAGCCTGGCCCTATCCTGTCTTTCCTGCTTCAGTCTCTTGAATAACCGTTGCTCTATGTGGTCACTAAGGATGGTTCTTGGCAAATCTTTGGCCCCAAGAACAGCACTCTGTGGCAAGGGCTTACGTTCTCCTCTTTCAATCTCTTCAATATAGCAATTAGGGCAAGTATATTCAGCTTGTCCACCATCATTCCTGCGACCATTAAATAAAGCACAAATTTGGTGCTGCCAGGCTTCACATTTGTCACATTGGACCCACTGTACATCAAATCACACGACATAAATGCTGTTATTTAACATTGCTGCAAAACAATAACAAATATGTAATAAAAAAAACGCTTTTGAAGAAGAAAAAACACAGTGAAATTGAAAAAATCAACGCACCCATTCTTCAGTCTCCTCATCATTCTTCTTCTTCTCAAGCCTTGCCTTCGGAATTGCAGTCCCATCAACAACAATAGTGTCTCCACGGGCATCATTATAACATGGGATACACAAATAGTGCCGGGTATCGCCAGCTCCCATAGTGTAATACATTGCATTTCGCTTTATACGGGCACCACATGGTGTGCAATATATTGGTGGTGGCTCAAAAGTAAGCTTTTCAACTGCACACAACTGACAAGAGTTCTCACTCATTGAATGCTCCATTGCTTGGTTTTTTTCAGCCTTGGCCTTACTCTGCACAAACCAAAACACAGCAAAAAGAAAAAAAAAAAACATTAAGGACATTTCAATCTAAATAGTCTTCCAACTCTAGCTGGAAAAGAAACAGGAAATCAGCAGCATTATAGCAAATGTAAAGTTAACAGCCTTGACATAAGGGTTTGGATCACCAAGCCAACAGTAACTACCTAAAAAACTGGAGATAGCCTTGTCACAGCAAAGTTCAAACAAAGTTCGAAATACCCTTGTCACGGCAAAGCTAAAATACTTACCGGACTTGCTTTATCATGATTCTACATTGTAATTTGACTAGCTATAACAAGAAGTTGAAGCAAAATAGAAACCATTCTGTGATTCTCAGAGAAGAAAGTAGCCAAACACATCAAAAGAAGACGAAGAAAGTGAGATGCATGTCTAGCTAAATAAAGCCCCATATATTTCACAGGTTAACTTGACAATTAATTAGAAAAATTTGCAATGTGAACTATCTTTGTAGTGCAGAAACAGCAACATGTTTCAGTACTTCTTGACACAACATATAAAAATGAAAGTGGTGAACCAAATAAAAGCACAAAACAAAAGGAATCCACTTTCTTAGAAGGACAAACTGATAAGGGTTAAAAATCTTACTTGGCCAACCCACCGTCTGAGGCCTATAATATGCTCCCTAACTTGTTCTGGAGTAAACAGCTCAGTTAATGACACCCCTTTTATCTTTGGCTTCCCAGACTTAGTTCCAGTGGCATTTTCAGTAGTTAGTGTGCAATTTTCTTGATTCGCTGGTTCAGTTTCTTTCTCAATTTTAATATTCTCGTGCTTTGTTCGACTGACAGACTCATTGTGTACGATAGACTTGCCATCAGGCCTTTGGAAGATGATATCATCATTGTTGTCCTGCTTCCTCTCACTATTGACAGAATTTCTTTGTTTAGAGATCACAGGAGCTTCCAACTTCACTTCCATGCGCTCAGACTTAACAGGCACACCAGTATCATCATGTTTGTAATCTTGAGACCACATATCCTGCGATATTTGGGAATCACCAATTGCAGAAGCTGATACAGCTGAACCTTCACTCTCAGGTTTAATGGATTGAGGTGATTGCTCAATCTTCATGCGTTTAATAGCAGGTTGTAGATCTTCTGAAAACTCAATTGGTGGAGTTTTTGACATCAACCTTGCTGAATTTTCTGCAGTCTCACTTGATTTTCTCAGCATGCTAGCATCCAAGACGGGACAAAAGCATGACCTTGAGTGTGATTCAAGATAGTTTTTGACAGGAACACAAACTAGGCAACCCACATCTCTGCACTGCTTGAAGTGTTGAATCAATTTCCTGGTCTGGTGACAACGAGGATATGCACATGGAGATAAATTGCATCTTTCCATATGTCTCAACAATATCTGGGCATTTATGCAGTTGAACTCAAGACATTTCCCTTTGGGAGCCGTGCATCGACGAGCATGCCACAAGAACAAAAGCCACCTCTGTTGATTTTTAAACTGCCGGTCACGATTTGCATTTCCCAATTTATACGTGGTACTGCTGGAATTCTGGGGTTCAGATGCACATCTAGGAGGAACTGTTTGACCAATAATAGATCCTTCTGAAGCTAAATTATTAGGCTGAGCTTCATCTTGCCCGGATATTCTTTGATGAAAATCTTCTTGGGCACGATGCTCCTGCAACATGTTTTCTGGCGTGCAAGCCTTTTCTTGTGATTGAGGATGCCATTGACCCTGTAGCATTGAATCTGATTGTATTCCAACGGAAAGGCCGTTAAAATCACTTTGAGCCTCTGAAACAAACTGATGTGATTGCAGTATCTGTTGCATTTGCCGTGAATTTTGAGTCAGTGAAGAACACAAATCATGCTGTCCACATGGTAGAGGGGTATTTTGTGCATGCCTGGCATTGTCTTCAACAACATTCTGCTGAAATTGATTTTGCAAGTCAGATATCAGTAACTGCTCAGAGGTTTGTGAGAGCAAAGGTCCATTATCCTGCTCCACTCCTAGCTCATGCTTCACTTGAATACTATGATCAGATGCCAATTGAGAGCGACCAAATGCATCATTGGTCATCAGATGCTGGTGCTGCTGACCTTGCTGCTTCTGTACATGCTGCTGTTGAAGGAATTGCTGCTGTTGAAACTGCGGAAGATGCTGCTGAAATTGTTGCTGTTGATGAGATTGTAAAAAACCTTCTCTTGATGATAAAGGGGGGTGAAAATTCATTTTTTGTGACTGATGAAGTGACTGAGTTTTCATGTGCACGGCCGGTTGAGTCCCATGTAAATTTGACTGATTATTTATTATACTAGCATTTGTCTTTGACAAAGAGTGCATGCCCACAGAACTCAAATTCTGAGGATTCATGATTGATCCAACTGGCGTTACAGCACCACAGATATTTCCAGAACCAAAAGAATCAGCATTACTCACTCCATGCCCATCACCTGAAACATAAATTATTTGCAATTAGATTTTCTTTGCATTAAGAATCCATGCTCAGGTTAGATATGTTATCAAATATCCAAGAAAGCAAAGCAGGCCAGGTGGTGGAAAGATTACTCTGTATCAATTGTTGCTGATGTTGATCAAAGTGCTGCTGCGGTGGTTTAGGTGAACTAGTATAGGGTGTGGCAGAAACATAACCCTCAGAGGTGGCAGGTTCATTTACAAGCTGTAAATTGTTCGCAATAATGCCCATCCCACCATTTAAAGCCCCACTAGAGAAACCATAAGACTTTTGCTGCATGGCCGGCCTTACGTTGCCGCCTATTTGGCTGCCAAGGTTCTGCAATATACGACTGTTCTGACCGCCAGCATACTGCTTTTGCAGCTGTGGCTGTGGAACCATCGTAGATTCAACTGTGGGATAACCGTCATTGTTGTTAGAAGATTCCGCATTTATGTAACACTGGTTACTATTGTTATTAGCACTAAATCCAGGTGTTGGAATCATTTGGCTTGCCATTCTCTGCACACCCATAGATGACATGTTCCCACTGGAGCCAATGGTATAACTGGCTGGTGATTGTTGATACCCAGTTGTTAAAGATCCTGTACCCATTAAGTTATCACACACCTGAAGATGCAAGAAAATGAATAGTGATTGCAACAAGTGCCGTAGTAATTAAGCATACCATCAGAGCCACTAAAGGTTCCGTTGGTTGGCAGCAGGCTCCCAGTATTGACAGTTGTAGATGCTACACCATCAAAGGCTCTGGATGCAATCATCATGGTATTTCCTGAAGAAACCATCAAGTTGGAACTTCCACCATGTGACATACCAGGGGTCGGTATCATTGTTCCGATGGAAGAGGAATAATTCACAAACTGTGCTTGTTGTTGGTTGCGCTTAAGCAGAGCATTCAAACGACTCTCTAAGGTGCTCAGGTTCATATAATCCTCCTGCAAAAATAGTTTCGTTGCTGTGTCAAGCTATAAAGGAAATTATAAATAACAATAAACAAACAAGAAAAGGAATCTGCGGTAAGCCTCCAAAAAATATGGAGATGTTACTGCTCAATTGCAGCAATCAAACAAAATTTGATAATCCATTAATGAAAAAGATAAAGAATGTGAGGTTACTCTTCTAATTATTTTTGAGCACTTAGTAAACACAAAGATAAGAGTGAAGATTGTTGGGGGGAACCTGTGTCTGAGCAGCTTTGTACAAACCCTCTTCTAGGCGTTTGGCAATATCCTTATACTTCTGCTTCTGTGGTTCACTAACCGCGTGAGACTGCTTCTGCAATATGGTTGCAAAGCTAGAAAGGACAAACAAAGAGGTCAATGATATACCATTGCATTCAAGTCACATGACACACTTCCAATTGTAGTAGAAAAAAGTACAATTGCGCCCTAATTCAATTTAGGCTCAAACAACAATAATAATAAGCAAGAACAAGTTTTCCACTAAAACTAGAAACGAAGGCAACAACTTGTTGCTAGGAATTGCCATATCCCCAATGCAACAAACAAATTTAGCTACAGGAGAATCTTAATTCTCAAAACCCAAATCAATGAGATTGAATGGAAACCTTACATTTTATCCTGCATAAAAATGCGCTTCCTACCAAGCTCAGCATCCATGCCAAACATAGACGGAAGAGGAGCACTTCCTGCTCCACCACCAGCCCCGGCAGCTAAATCCTGCATCTGGTTTGGAGGAAGAGTACTCCCATTTTGCTGGGACAACTGATTAGGAACTTGTCCGGAGATCTGCCCAGACACATGTGCCTGCACATTCATTTTCCTTCACACCCAAACTATAAACAAGTCATGCTGGTCCAACTCCACCAACTGCAAGAACTAAAACACAGCTTTCAAACCAAGTCCACCTTTCGACTGCATGTGTGTATGGCAAGCAATATCGGTTTGAAACCAATGTGAGAATGTTTAAGTTAATTAAAAATAAATAAAACATACGCGATGGCAAAGAGGGAATGAATTAATATGAATCGGCACGTTCAAAGATTTGAAGACAGACAAAGTCACTTCGACTATTGAAGATAGGATTTGACAAAGCAGCAGCAGCAGCAGCAGAGTAGTATAAATTGCAATGATCGCTTGGGTCGCAACGAATACAGACTTTGCAAACTAACTGGCTCTTAATCGGAGTATCTATTTTGCCTAATCAAGCGAAACAATTGGCAGCTGAGTTGGAGTGAGGCGGGCGAAATTGGGATATTGTATCATCTGGTTAATATAAATTAAGATGTAAGTAGAAAAAAATTGAAGAGTTCATTGAATGATACAACAGAAAATAGAAAAATAGTAAGTAACCCTAGATTGCATTAGCTTAAATGATTCAAATTTTAAACAAAAGTAAAAAATTGCCAAATGGAAAACGCCAGCAAACCTGAAAAGATGCTACAGGAAAAGCAGCAGCGATCAAAATCTTTGGATTGTGAGAAAATTCGCGACGGTTTGCAGGTCGATTATGATCGTCGACGCGGAAGAGACGGGACAGAAGGACAAGGCACAAAACGGTGACCGTCCGATCGCACGTGCCAACTGACACGCAGTTTATCCGATGGCTTATGCACAATTACTACTCTTATCTTAAACCGAAGATGATTAACAACGAGGAACAAGAAAAAGACGGAAAGAAGACGAAGATGAGCAAAGCGGATTTTTGGAATTGGATGAGAAATAATAATAATAATAATATGATTATAATAATAATAATAATAATTTTAGCAGTCAATATATCTGAATATATGGATAAATATACGAAGAGCGGGGTGGGAACTATTGTTGCGTAATATATTTGCCTTGTGTTTTTTTTTATTTTATTTGATCTTTTTTCGAATTTCTTTTCTCGAAAATGCAGGCTGGCAAGACAGGAAAAAGAAAATCAAGGAAAAAAGAAAAAGGAAAGAAACGGAAAAAACCCACCGTAAAAGTAAACGAAGAGAGTATCCCAATTCCCAAATTTTAAGTTCGGGATTTTCTCGGATAAGAAAAAGGTGCATAGCCCAACAAATACATAATTAAATAATATTTAAATTTATGTTTTAAATAATAATAAATATATTTTTATATAATTATAATAATAATAAATAATATAAATAAATATTATTTTTTTATTTATATTTTTTAATTATAATTATATAAAATATATTTATTATTGTATAAATTACGTAAGATCTAAATGTTTTTTAAATCGAATAATCTGGGCACGTAATCGCCCCCCTTTATCGGACATACGACAGCTGTTGAGTATTTGACATTGTATGTATGAATCGCTCCGTGGTCGTTAATCTTTTTTGATTGCAATTTTGTTATTGAAGTGTCAAAAAAACAAAAAATCTTATGTCTGGGTTGGATGGCATACGCCAAGTGACTTAAATGCCCTTCAGTTTGTCCAAGATCTTCTCCTCGTCGTCAGCGGTGACGATCGGGGGCAGGTTCGAGCTTTTGCTTTTTTTCTTTCTTTTTTTTTCGCCATTGTTTCGGGGCGAGGGTAGAAATGTGGGGTGATAATCAGATCAGCTCGAATTGAAATTGATCTGATATAATGGAAATCGGATCGGCTCAAACTGACCTGGGACAATTCGGTCTCTATACTGTTTTTTTAATTAACAACATAATACAATTCAGAATTATAATCTTGATCGTTGCTATTGAGTAGAATATGAGATCACATCTTTGATAAAACATACTTAAGTTATATCACCAAAATTATTAGACACATACGTATCTTGAAGATTGATTGAAACTAACACTAAGATACAAGAAAATGATCGTTACTATTGTTATTAGCACTAAATCCAGGTGTTGGAATCATTTGGCTTGCCATTCTCTGCACACCCACTGGCTGGTGATTGTTGATACCCAGTTGTTAAAGATCCTGTACCCATTAAGTTATCACACATCTGAAGATGCAAGAAAATGAATAGTGATTGCAACAAGTGCCATAGTAATTAAGTATACCATCAGAGCCACTAAAGGTTCCGTTGGTTGGCAGCAGGCTCCCAGTATTGACAGTTGTAGATGCTACAACATCAAAGGCTCTGGAAGCAATCATCATGGTATTTCCTGAAGAAACCATCAAGTTGGAACTTCCACTATGTGACATACCAGGGGTCGGTATCATTGTTCCGATGGAAGAGGAAGAATTCACAAACTGTGCTTGTTGTTGGTTGCGCTTAAGCAAAGCACTCAAACGACTATCTAAGGTGCTCAGGTTCATATAATCCTCCTCCAAAAATAGTTTCGTTGCTGTGTCAAGCTATAAAGGAAATTATAAATAACAATAAACAAACAAGAAAAGGAATCTGCGTTAAGCCTCCAAAAAATATGGAGATGTTACTGCTCAATTGCAGCAATCAAACAAAATTTGATAATCCATTAATGAAAAAGATAAAGAATGTGAGGTTACTCTTCTAATTATTTTTGAGCACTTAGTAAACACAAAGATAAGAGTGAAGATTGTTGGGGGGAACCTGTGTCTGAGCAGCTTTGAACAAACCCTCTTCTAGGCGTTTGGTAAAATCCTTATACTTCTGCTTCTGTGGTTCACTAACCGGGCGAGCCTGCCGCTGCAATATGATTGCAAAGCTAGAAAGGACGAACAAAGAGGTCAATGATATACCATTGCATTCAAGTCACATGACACACTTCCAATTGTAGTAGAAAAAAGTACAATTGCGCCGTAATTCAATTTAGGCTCAAACAACAATAATAATAAGCAAGAACAAGTTTTCCACTAAAACTAGAAACGAAGGTAACAACTTGTTGCTAGGAATTGCCATATCCCCAATGCAACAAACAAATTTAGCTACAGGAGAATCTTAATTCTCAAAACCCAAATCAATGAGATTGAATGGAAACCTTACATGTTATCCTGCATAAAAATGCGCTTCCTATCAAGCTCAGCGTCCATGCCAAACATAGACGGAAGAGGAGCACTTCCTGCTCCACCACCAGCCCCGGCAGCTATATCCTGCATCTGGTTTGGAGGAAGAGTACTCCCATTTTGCTGGGACAACTGATTAAGCAAAGCACTCAAACGACTCTCTAAGGTGCTCAGGTTCATATAATCCTCCTCCAAAAATAGTTTCGTTGCTGTGTCAAGCTATAAAGGAAATTATAAATAACAATAAACAAACAAGAAAAGGAATCTGCGTTAAGCCTCCAAAAAATATGGAGATGTTACTGCTCAATTGCAGCAATCAAACAAAATTTGATAATCCATTAATGAAAAAGATAAAGAATGTGAGGTTACTCTTCTAATTATTTTTGAGCACTTAGTAAACACAAAGATAAGAGTGAAGATTGTTGGGGGGAACCTGTGTCTGAGCAGCTTTGAACAAACCCTCTTCTAGGCGTTTGGCAAAATCCTTATCCTTCTGCTTCTGTGGTTCACTAACCGGGCGAGCCTGCCGCTGCAATATGATTGCAAAGCTAGAAAGGACGAACAAAGAGGTCAATGATATACCATTGCATTCAAGTCACATGACACACTTCCAATTGTAGTAGAAAAAAGTACAATTGCGCCGTAATTCAATTTAGGCTCAAACAACAATAATAATAAGCAAGAACAAGTTTTCCACTAAAACTAGAAACGAAGGTAACAACTTGTTGCTAGGAATTGCCATATCCCCAATGCAACAAACAAATTTAGCTACAGGAGAATCTTAATTCTCAAAACCCAAATCAATGAGATTGAATGGAAACCTTACATGTTATCCTGCATAAAAATGCGCTTCCTATCAAGCTCAGCGTCCATGCCAAACATAGACGGAAGAGGAGCACTTCCTGCTCCACCACCAGCCCCGGCAGCTATATCCTGCATCTGGTTTGGAGGAAGAGTACTCCCATTTTGCTGGGACAACTGATTAAGCAAAGCACTCAAACGACTCTCTAAGGTGCTCAGGTTCATATAATCCTCCTCCAAAAATAGTTTCGTTGCTGTGTCAAGCTATAAAGGAAATTATAAATAACAATAAACAAACAAGAAAAGGAATCTGCGTTAAGCCTCCAAAAAATATGGAGATGTTACTGCTCAATTGCAGCAATCAAACAAAATTTGATAATCCATTAATGAAAAAGATAAAGAATGTGAGGTTACTCTTCTAATTATTTTTGAGCACTTAGTAAACACAAAGATAAGAGTGAAGATTGTTGGGGGGAACCTGTGTCTGAGCAGCTTTGAACAAACCCTCTTCTAGGCGTTTGGCAAAATCCTTATCCTTCTGCTTCTGTGGTTCACTAACCGGGCGAGCCTGCCGCTGCAATATGATTGCAAAGCTAGAAAGGACGAACAAAGAGGTCAATGATATACCATTGCATTCAAGTCACATGACACACTTCCAATTGTAGTAGAAAAAAGTACAATTGCGCCGTAATTCAATTTAGGCTCAAACAACAATAATAATAAGCAAGAACAAGTTTTCCACTAAAACTAGAAACGAAGGTAACAACTTGTTGCTAGGAATTGCCATATCCCCAATGCAACAAACAAATTTAGCTACAGGAGAATCTTAATTCTCAAAACCCAAATCAATGAGATTGAATGGAAACCTTACATGTTATCCTGCATAAAAATGCGCTTCCTATCAAGCTCAGCGTCCATGCCAAACATAGACGGAAGAGGAGCACTTCCTGCTCCACCACCAGCCCCGGCAGCTATATCCTGCATCTGGTTTGGAGGAAGAGTACTCCCATTTTGCTGGGACAACTGATTAAGCAAAGCACTCAAACGACTCTCTAAGGTGCTCAGGTTCATATAATCCTCCTCCAAAAATAGTTTCGTTGCTGTGTCAAGCTAGAAAGGAAATTATAAATAACAATAAACAAACAAGAAAAGGAATCTGCGTTAAGCCTCCAAAAAATATGGAGATGTTACTGCTCAATTGCAGCAATCAAACAAAATTTGATAATCCATTAATGAAAAAGATAAAGAATGTGAGGTTACTCTTCTAATTATTTTTGAGCACTTAGTAAACACAAAGATAAGAGTGAAGATTGTTGGGGGGAACCTGTGTCTGAGCAGCTTTGAACAAACCCTCTTCTAGGCGTTTGGCAAAATCCTTATACTTCTGCTTCTGTGGTTCACTAACCGGGCGAGCCTGCCGCTGCAATATGATTGCAAAGCTAGAAAGGACGAACAAAGAGGTCAATGATATACCATTGCATTCAAGTCACATGACACACTTCCAATTGTAGTAGAAAAAAGTACAATTGCGCCCTAATTCAATTTAGGCTCAAACAACAATAATAATAAGCAAGAACAAGTTTTCCACTAAAACTAGAAACGAAGGTAACAACTTGTTGCTAGGAATTGCCATATCCCCAATGCAACAAACAAATTTAGCTACAGGAGAATCTTAATTCTCAAAACCCAAATCAATGAGATTGAATGGAAACCTTACATTTTATCCTGCATAAAAATGCGCTTCCTACCAAGCTCAGCGTCCATGCCAAACATAGACGGAAGAGGAGCACTTCCTGCTCCACCACCAGCCCCGGCAGCTAAATCCTGCATCTGGTTTGGAGGAAGAGTACTCCCATTTTGCTGGGACAACTGATTAGGAACTTGTCCGGAGATCTGCCCAGACACATGTGCCTGCACATTCATTTTCCTTCACACCCAAACTATAAACAAGTCATGCTGGTCCAACTCCACCAACTGCAAGAACTAAAACACAGCTTTCAAACCAAGTCCACCTTTCGACTGCATGTGTGTATGGCAAGCAATATCGGTTTGAAACCAATGTGAGAATGTTTAAGTTAATTAAAAATAAATAAAACATACGCGATGGCAAAGAGGGAATGAATTAATATGAATCGGCACGTTCAAAGATTTGAAGACAGACAAAGTCACTTCGACTATTGAAGATAGGATTTGACAAAGCAGCAGCAGCAGCAGCAGAGTAGTATAAATTGCAATGATCGCTTGGGTCGCAACGAATACAGACTTTGCAAACTAACTGGCTCTTAATCGGAGTATCTATTTTGCCTAATCAAGCGAAACAATTGGCAGCTGAGTTGGAGTGAGGCGGGCGAAATTGGGATATTGTATCATCTGGTTAATATAAATTAAGATGTAAGTAGAAAAAAATTGAAGAGTTCATTGAATGATACAACAGAAAATAGAAAAATAGTAAGTAACCCTAGATTGCATTAGCTTAAATGATTCAAATTTTAAACAAAAGTAAAAAATTGCCAAATGGAAAACGCCAGCAAACCTGAAAAGATGCTACAGGAAAAGCAGCAGCGATCAAAATCTTTGGATTGTGAGAAAATTCGCGACGGTTTGCAGGTCGATTATGATCGTCGACGCGGAAGAGACGGGACAGAAGGACAAGGCACAAAACGGTGACCGTCCGATCGCACGTGCCAACTGACACGCAGTTTATCCGATGGCTTATGCACAATTACTACTCTTATCTTAAACCGAAGATGATTAACAACGAGGAACAAGAAAAAGACGGAAAGAAGACGAAGATGAGCAAAGCGGATTTTTGGAATTGGATGAGAAATAATAATAATAATAATATGATTATAATAATAATAATAATAATTTTAGCAGTCAATATATCTGAATATATGGATAAATATACGAAGAGCGGGGTGGGAACTATTGTTGCGTAATATATTTGCCTTGTGTTTTTTTTTATTTTATTTGATCTTTTTTCGAATTTCTTTTCTCGAAAATGCAGGCTGGCAAGACAGGAAAAAGAAAATCAAGGAAAAAAGAAAAAGGAAAGAAACGGAAAAAACCCACCGTAAAAGTAAACGAAGAGAGTATCCCAATTCCCAAATTTTAAGTTCGGGATTTTCTCGGATAAGAAAAAGGTGCATAGCCCAACAAATACATAATTAAATAATATTTAAATTTATGTTTTAAATAATAATAAATATATTTTTATATAATTATAATAATAATAAATAATATAAATAAATATTATTTTTTTATTTATATTTTTTAATTATAATTATATAAAATATATTTATTATTGTATAAATTACGTAAGATCTGGATGCTTTTTAAATGTAATAATCTGGGCACGTAATCGCCCCCCTTTATCGGACATACGACAGCTGTTGAGTATTTGACATTGTATGTATGAATCGCTCCGTGGTCGTTAATCTTTTTTGATTGCAATTTTGTTATTGAAGTGTCAGAAAAACAAAAAATCTTAAGTCTGGGTTGGATGGCATACACCAAATGACTTAAATGCCCTTCAGTTTGTCCAAGATCTTCTCCTCGTCGTCAGCGGTGACGATCTGGGGCAGGTTCGAGCTTTTGCTTTTTTTCTTTCTTTTTGTTTTCGCCATTGTTTCGGGGCGAGGGTAGAAATGTGGGGTGATAATCAGATCAGCTCGAATTGAAATTGATCTGATATAATGGAAATCGGATCGGCTCAAACTGACCTGGGACAATTCGGTCTCTATACTGTTTTTTTAATTAACAGTAGAGTCCAACATTCATAATTATAATTTTAATCGTTGCTGTTGAGTAGAATATGACATCATATCTTTGATGAAACATATTCAAGTTATATTATTAAAATTATTGTAGATACAAACGTGTTTCGAAGACTGATTGAAGCTAGTGCTAAGATATAAGAAAATGATCGTAAACTTTTAAATGAATATTTATAAGATTTTACCACAGGTGATTCACCACTGCCACAACGTGCCAACAAGTCAAAATTGACTAATCCAAGCCCTTTACCTATTTTAATTTTCTCTCTTTAATTTCAACTATTATTTTAAAGGCTTTAAATTTTAATAGTATAAAAAAATATATGTGAAGTTTATGATAATGAATAAAATTATCTCATTATATAGTTTATCGTCAAATAAATTTTTTAATAGACTAAAAAAATTAAAACTAAATCAAATTAATCTAAATTGAACTCGATATGGAAGTTAATTGAAAATGGAACCAAAACCATATTAGAATCAGAATCCGAATTGCTGGTTTAAGACAACTGATTGAACGGTTTGGTTAATGTTCGAGATGTTTTAGCCTTTTCCACTTTTTTTTTTTTTTTTTTGGGGTCAGGAGGGGGCACGTAGGCCCTGATTGAGGTATTACAGCTCTGGGGATATAAACACCCTGCATATCCTCCATCAAGATCTGGGAGAGGCTTGGTGGAGAGTGATTCAATAATTTGACCCCATTCCCAGTGCCCAATGTGAAATTAGCAAGGAACCTTTTCCACGTTTCTAATTATAAATATGTTTTCCCCTTTTTTTAATTTGTTTTCCTTAATTCTATGAATTTTTTAATGTGGTCCAATAGTACTTTTAACTGTCAAAGCCAAACTCACTATTGTTAGAGTTATGACTTAATTAAAATAGAAATATTTATATTTAAAAATTAATATTTAAAACTCAATCAAAATTTTTACAAATTTATAAAATTAACTATTTTTTTTATCCCCACTCATCACCCATCTTTGGACAGCATGCCCTTCCGATCCCATGTGTTTTTTTCTCTAATGCTATGCCACGTCATCCGAGGAACATTTTCAACAGTCAATCGTGGGCACGTCTACCGTTCTTCTCAAAGAGAATTTAAGAACCGGAGGGGCTCCCACTGACTCGGTTTGTTTGAAATTCAAAGAAAATGAAAACCTGACTAACCGCCGTCCCGCCCCAATCCCTTTGATTTGATTGGCCTCTCTCTCTCTCTCTCTCTCTCTCTCTCTCTCTCTCTCTGTTCTCAGCCGTGCTCGCACGGATAGCAGCACAGCTTCAAATATTTACTACTGCAATTTGCTGCTCCGGCCGCCGCCGCCGCTTCTTCTCCTTCTCGCCGGTGAAAAGAAATTTGAAAAAGATCGACGGAAAAAAACATAAGGTAAATATATTATTATTACGTAGCAACAATTCCCACCCCGCTATTCGTATTGTTATCCATATATTCAGATATATTGACTGCTAAAATTATTATTATTATTATTATTATTATTTCTCATCCAATTCCAAAAATCCGCTTTGCTCATCTTCGTCTTCTTTCTGTCTTTTTCTTGTTCCTCGTTTATCATTTTTGGTATAAGATAAGAGTAGTAATTGTGCATAAGCCATCGGATAAACTGCGTGTCAATTGGCACGTGCGATCGGACGGTCCCCGTTTTGTGCCCTCTCCTTCTGTCTCGTCTCTTCCGCGTCGACGATCACAATCGACCTGCAAACCGTTGCGAATTTTCCCACAATCCAAAGATTTTGATCGCTGCTGCTTTCCCTTTAGCATCCTTTCAGGTTTGCTGGCGTTTTCCATTTGGCAATTTTTTACTTTTTTTTTTTTAATTCGAATCATTTAAGCTAATGCAATCTAGGGTTACTTACTATTTTTCTATTTTCTGTTGTATTATTCAATGAACTATTCAATTTTTTCTACTTACATCTTAATTTATTTTAACCATATGATACAATATATTCCAGTTTCGCCCGGCTCACCCCACTCAGCTGCCAATTATTTCACTTGATTAGGCAAAATAGATAATCCGATTAAGAGCCAGTTGGTTTGCAAAATCTGTATTCATTGCAACCCGAGCGATCATAGCAATTTATACTACTCTGCTGGTGCTGCTGCTGCTGTGTTGTCTGTCTTCAAATCTTTGAACGTCCCGATTCATATTAATTCATTCCCTCTTTGCCATCGCGTATGTTTTACTTTTTTTTAATTAACTTAAATATTCTCACATTGGTTTCAAACCGATATCGCTTGCCACACACACATGCAGTTGAAAGGTGGACTTGGTTTGAAATCCGTGTTTTAGTTCTTGCAGTTGGTGGAGTTGAACCAGCATGACTTGTTTATAGTTTGGGTGTGAAGGAAGATGAATGTGCAGGCACATGTGTCTAGTGAGCTTGATGTTAATGGGAGACTGAGCAATGTCATATTGATTCTAAAGAGTGAGACAGAGATTGACAAAGAGAGAGAGGGAGAAAATGAAGGTCCTTTAGTTTTGGGATGGTGTGTTGCGATGATGATCGGAGGTTGAATTTAGTCTTGCATTAAATAAGGTGGGGGACTTTTGGAGGCAGAGAGGGACCGAAAAACCCACCATTTCTGGTTTGTTTTCTTTTTGGCTTAGAAAGGGTGCAGTACCAGTACCGGTTACTAATTAGACTTACTTGGGGCCAACAGTTAAGAAAGTCACTTTATGGATCAAAAGTTGTAAGGAAAAGAACATTAACCTTAGTTTGAACGAAAAATTGAAAAATGAAGAAAGACTCGAAAGAATATGATAAATAACAGTAATCTTTTGCTTTTTGTTATGTTAGATATGTAACTTTATGTTGGAAATGAAGTCTGGATGGTAGGAAATTTGTAGTTCAGCTAACTGTAACATTAACTTCTTCAACGCTAAAAGATATTTTTTTTTTTTTTGACAGTGAGACAGACATTGAAGTGGAGGAAGGAGAGAGAGAGGGAGGGACGTGGGAGGGAGGGAAAGAAAGAGAGAGAGGGAGGGAGGGAGGGAGGGAGGGAGGGAGAGAAAGAAGAGAGGGAGGGAGGGGGAAAATAGAGAGTGAGAGAGGGAGAGAGAGGGAGGGAAAGAGAGAGATAGGAGAGAGAGAGAGAGAAGAGAGAGAGAATAGCTAGAATAGAGAGAGGAAGGATGGAGGGAAGGAGAGAGAATAGAGAGAGAGATAGAGAATAGAAAGAGGAAGAGAGAGAACATTATTGTTAGTTTTACAAAAAAAAAAAAAAACTTTTTAATAATTGATAATTTTCCTATACATGCTCCAAACACAGGAAAATGAAATTCCATAATTTTATGTTAGAAACAAACGTTGGAAAAGAATTTTTTTTTTTGGAAAGATAATTTTTGGAAAACATTTTCTATAGAATGTTGTTTTCAATGAAACAAACGGACCCAAAGATAATAACAGAAACAATAATGTTATGTTGTGTTGTTGCAGGTGAAAAGAATAATATAGAAAATGGAAAGAAGGAATTCAAATGGAGTAATAACAGGAAGAGGAGGAGGAGGCAGGCAAAGCGATCTCCTTAAATCTTTCAAGCTCGCTATTCGTCCTCTTCTCACTTGTTGCTCCTATGAGGTTAATTATTCCCTTGCCCTCCCCTCCCCCTTTTACTCTTCTGCAATTATCTTTATTCTTTTGTTCTTTTATTTATTTATCAATTATTATTATTATTATTATTATTACCATACACCACATGTTGATTGATTGAAATTCCACTGATTTTTTTTTTTAATTCGTTAGGAAGAAATTTAGGTTTTGGTTGTCCAATTGTTGAGAGAGTATCCGGTTCCTGTTTTCCTTGCTCATTGTTTTAATCATTCTTTTTCCGTTTTTTTTTTTCCCTGATTCCCTCCCCTTTTGGTTGTTGGGATGGGGGGTGTTGAGTTTGTATATGCAATTACACGGACACTAGCATTATGTACTAACCGAGACCTGAACAATGAGCTATTCTATTCAAGATTTATATCGTTTGAGATTTTAATGTATAATTATACATATCTAATAAACGCTTTTTGCATCCGGTTCTTTTCAATTGGTTCTGTTCCTTCCTTTTGTTCCCTTTAGAGGTTGAAAAATAGGTGGGCCCGTTAGGCTTTCTAATTCTGCGTTTATGTTTCCCTTTTCTATTTCCTTCCCCTTTATTTCTTGTATGTTCTTTCTACAATTTTGATTGAAAACAATTCATTAATGTATAAACGTGAAGGACTTTACTAAAGCATTTTCAAGGTTCAGTGATTCCGAGCAGCAAAGCCTCCGCCATCTGTTTATTCAGGTATTTGCCCACTTTTCCTATCCTTCATCAACACGTATTTTAATTGAGCATAATTTAGTTGCCAACAGTCATTATGTTCTATTGCAATTTTTGATGAACCAATTTGTTTCTCAAACATTCAAGAATAGCACGAGGGAAAGGTTCTTATTGAAGTTGTTCCTATTTTTAAACATTCTATTTTTCCCTACCTCAATGCATGTCGGGAAACCTTAGCCTATGCAAACAAGATCTATGTTTTGTCACCATTACCCATTATGTAGATGTTAAGGCAATTAAGTACTTAAAAGTGTAAACCAGTTGGTCTAGGTTTAGGAAATCTCAAAAAAAAGTACTTAAAAGTGTAAAACCTCGATTAGAACTTGTACAACATATATAAATTAATTGTTAAATAATGTGTCATTTTGTTGTGCCTCATGAATTTGTTGTCTATGCAATCCTTGGTCTGTTTTGCTTCTGCAAGCTATTCACATTTGAATTTCTAACTTCATCTGCAATAATATGTTTTTCAACCTTTCCATTCCTTTTAAGTTCCAGAAAATTCACGCTGATGCTTAGAGCGGTGATTTAAACTTTTCAGGTCATTACTTCTTTGCATAAAATGATAGAGGTATGCACTTTCGAGTACCATTTACTTTCATTTTGTTTTTCCTAGCACTTGTTTCCACCTAGATTGCTGCTTCCATTCATTCATTCATTTTTTCCTTGTGGAAACAAGGTTGAATGATTGAGCAAGTCTGGGTATTATGTGGAATTCATTAAAGTTTTTATAGTACTTAAATTGCATTGCATAAATAGCATGTCATGCCTTTCCTCAAGTAGGTAATTGCTTTGTTTAACTTTGAAACTAACTGAAATGAAATTGACAACCATTTGATTTGTTTCACACACCACCTAGACCTAGTACTACAGGACATCCTGATAATTGGATAAATATAGGTGTATGGTCAGAAAAATAGTCTGACAATAATGGTTAATTTAAGAATTAAATGACTTGATTTGAGGAATTCTAGACCTTTTGAAAACTAGCATTTCTGTCATAAGCTTGGAAAAGTTTGGTAATTCGAAGAATGTGAGAGTATGAAAAATAAAAAACATCAAGGAATCAGTACCAGCAAAAGACAAAACAAGGTTTTCATGGCCACTAGAAAATTTTGAAATTGGAATTTGGTTTTAATATTCATGAGCATCAAGAGTGAAGTTTATCAGAAAAACTATTATATTATAAATAGCATGTAGCAAGTCATATGGTTTCAGCAATAGAAATTTACTTCTTTTTGCATAATTTAGGAATAACCAATGAAAATAAAATACTTACATTTGTCACAAGTGCCATCATAATGGCAATGCGGATTACATTTTGTTGAGGCCAACAGATCCTTCCCAATTGGTTTTGTTGTATTCCAAGTTTGAACTCTCATAATGCCCTTTTTGAATGTTCCAGGAAGAGTTTGAGTCATTATGCACTGAAACACAGGTACATCTCATTTTCATAGGTAATTTTATCATTATGCCATTTATTACATTTTTTTTAGTTTTGTCTCAAAGTTGCAGCCAGGGGATTCCATTATAACATTCTTGATATGAGCAAAACTTTATATTTTGAAAAGGGATCCCTTAGTTAAGTTGAGGTCACTTAAATCACTTTAACGTGCATGATCAAACGAACCAAGAGGGTATTCCTATTATCTCCTAATGAAGATGTGAAAATGCAATAAACTACTTTGTTCATTTTACTGAGATGTCAAATCCGAATCTAGAAAGGGTGGTAAAGCAATTGTTACAGGTTTGTGAAAAGTGATTGGTTGTGTTAATTGATATAAATGCTGCCTGGTAGCTCATCTAGCAAGTGGCTTCTAGACTTTTTGCAACTGCTTCTTAGTGCTAGTAAATGAGCTTAGGCATATTTTTTGTAGTGTATACGTTGCAGATAATTTTCTGTGCTGTTTGGAAATTGCAACCTCTATTTGATAGGTGGGAACCACTCTTGATACAATGGAGCAACTTGTGGAAGAACAAAGTCTGGACCCCCTGTTTTCGGATAAGTAGGCATCATCTTCTACTTTAGTTAGTGGCATCCTGATATACAGTTTACTGATGAAGTTGTTGTACATGGTTCTTGTTGTATTTTGCTTGGTATTTACAATTTTTGTTTATCAAACTCATTCTGGATAGAAGATGAATTTATGCTTGTTAGTGGGTCAAAACCATTTCACGGGCTTGGCTTTGCATTCAAATCATTTGACAAATTCCATAATACTTTCACCCTTATAATCGGCCATTCTTAACGAGGAAAACAAGTATAGCTATGTGGCATACGAATCCAGTTATGGTTTAAGGAAAATTTGGTCCAAGCAATTTCCCAACCATGCTGAAGGCAAAGCCATTGCTGTTCTTGAATTATTTGTAGTTACAGTTGTCTGGCACTTTACTCTAGCACTAAGGTCTTGAATCAACGTATCTCTTACGATAAAAAGCCACTAAAGAGGAAGAAGATGCCACTCATTAAGTAATGTAGGCCTTTCTGATTACGTCTGTCAGAAAAGAAGAAACCAAGGTGCTATCTTTCGAAAAAATTGTTCAGAGTTTGCAATATGATCATATTCAAGTGTTTTGGTTGTTCTATGCTTCGTCAGGGTTACCACTTTCTACGGAGTCAGCTTCTTGGGGTTCCTTTTTTGCAGGCCTACTGTATTGGATGTTGCACGCAATTTGTCAATGGCAAAGGAAAAGGAGATCCACCACTTGATGGATATCTTGGAAACAGTAAGTGTTGAATTGTACTCTCTTTAGAAAAAAAGAGATGGGTATTGGTACCAGCTAAATGTCACCACCAGACACTTTGGAAGCAATTATTTGCTGGTAGTAGATGGAGCACCATTTAGTGTGACGAAATTCTATACCTTGACGCTTCTGGTTCAAACTCCACGATGTTCTACTTGTGGAGAGATGTGTATGGTGCAGAAGTCCAATCTTAACAATGTTCTAGGTAGACCTCACTTTGGTAGTGCTAAGCAGATAATTGCTCTCATTTAGAAACTGGAACGTTGGATTGTCACAGAGCGGTTTTATGTTTCCCTAGTATTTGCTTCTCATTCATTGAATCCAGTCATTACGTTACCATATTCCAGTGCTTTTTGTTTTCAGTTTCGTTACTGGTTGCTTGTGCCAAAGTTAAATTGTTACATTGTCATTGCTCAGCTCTGTTTGTCCACCTTGTATCCTGAATGCTGACTGTGCTGTTAAAACCCCATCACAATTATTAGGCTGAAGAACGTAATCGCCTCATTGAAGCTCGTATTGAACTACTTAAGAAAGGAAGACAAGATGTCTCGGGCACAGCAGATACTATTGAGAAGGTGTGACATTTCTGTGACTTTTAAACTTTTATTCTTTTCTATTAACAAAAACAAAGTGATAAGGTTATGTTGCTCAAATTTAGTGAATCCTTATTGGGTTTAAGTGGCTAGATTAACTGAAACTTTTTATGTGGTGTAAATGTTGCAGCTGAGAAGAGTGATTGTAGATTATGGGACACAGTAATGTGCTTTAAGGTATGCACGCATTGGCTCTATATGTTTCCGAGTGTATTTGTGAAAATTTGCAAGCAAAATTATTCTTGGCAAAGAAACAGAAACCATTTGGGAGCTAGTTGTGCATTTATAAGGGGGGGATGTTTATGTCGTCTTAAGTAATCGACAAGACTCTCATGGCTGAATGGGATATTATTTGTGGCTGTGTAAACTCTCTTATGTGGTTAGAAAATAGTTGGGACGTGAATTTGATGACCTGCTTGAGTAAACAATAAGTATCTGAACGTGACATTCTGAATGAAGGCCATCTATGGCCTAAATTGGCGCCCATGGAAGGAGGCTGCAACTGATAGGCTGTGTGTGTTGCACTTTGAATAACTGAAAATTGTCGCCACTGTTAATTAATGCATTATACGAATGTCCGTTGCCTTTTGTCCTGCCCAACTATTTGCACGCGACACTTAAGATAAACGACGATAATTTGGAGACACGAAATCAATTGCTTGGAAATCATTATCTTATAAATTAGCATTTTGGTTGTTTTTCTTAGTCTTCAATGGCATTGTTGATCTTGATACCTTTTTGACGTAGGCCGAACAACGAAAAAGTAAAACTTAGTCGGAAATCCATCTGAAAACAAGTTAAAACTCAACAATCAGTTTCAATTATCATAACCTGTCTTAATAACTAAAAAGGTCTTAAGACACTATTTATAGAGCTGGCTAAAGATAATGATAAGGGAAAACAATGGTAAATACGGAATAATTGAAAGAGATAAACATCTTAATTAAGAGATAGTCTAAAGAGTATAATATTTATCATCATAAATACAATACATTAATAAATTTTTATAAATAATAATAAGGGACGCGTTGAGGAGGAGAAACGCTTCTGGGCCCAGTGGTTGACCGTATCTCCTGTGGCCTTGTCCATGTCTTTTTTTTTTTTTTTGTTTTTTGTTTTATTGTCCATGTCTTTTTATTACATTATTAGGCATAAAAGCAATATATCGCATTTAAAAAAAAAAAAAGATTTTTTCAAGAGACGTTTTAGTGGTTTGAGTTTAAGATTTCTATTATAGAGATTTTAAATTCAAATCCTAGAAAAGGGGGAGGGATTTATCGGAGGAAAGACTTACTGTTATTGTGTAACTCACGGTTCAATAAATCTCTTAATGGACTAAAAAAAGAGAGATGTTGACTTGTTGGTCCACTACTTGATCGGGAATGGTAGATTAATCTCAACATCGACATATATCCACGAAATGCTAGGATTCTTAATGGCACTTAGAAAACATTCACGGGAGAGCTCTCCCACTCGCATCAACTCTTGTTTACCAACCAAGTGGAGAGTTCGAGGAGTTGGAGTTCTTGCGAAGGATCGGCCGACATGAGTTCACACGCGGGTTGTTGTGGAGAATGAGTGAATAGATGCAAGTACAAAGTGGTCAGTTCAAATCTACGCAGTCGATCTTGGTGGCCCGCTTTGGCGTGCCACAAAGACTAGACTTCATTGGACGTTATAAGATTGGGACACGTTGATGATCAGAGAAATTTTTGGCCTCGGTCGCCTAGTACACTGAAATGACCATTTGGACATCATTAGGGGCAGCAAATAATAAGGCGGCTCAGAGTTGATGTAAGGGGCCCTCTACTGGGCCCAGATAGCCCCAACAATGGGCTCGCCAAACGGGCTCTCGGGCTCATTGCAACACTTTACCGTCCCAAATCGGTAACCTATAGGAGGCTGAGAGCCTAAATCCGGTTTAGGAGATTCCAAGCCCCCAACTAGTCACATTTTATTTAAGACTCCTCTGCCACAGATGCCCGAAGGACGTGTAAATAGGCTGAACCCATGCCAAGACAAGCTAAAGTATCCTTAACCCAAGGCACGCTTATTAGCATCTTATGTTCTAACACTAACTTGATCGACAGAGTGCTAAAGTTAGAGTCCACCTCCGATTCTTTGTTGTGTTTCTTTTGCAAGTATTCACCCTCGATCACTCGTCTGGTGGATTCTTGTTGCTCCAAGATAGCAGGTTGTATGTATTAAAGTCAAAGGGTAACTTTATTTCAAGTTCGATATTTTCCTCCCACACGTTTTGTTGCTTTTGTACTCATTTAAGTTTTTGGCGAGTGGTACAAAAGTCGCATCTTTTATCCCGTTGTGAAAAGTATTTATTTTGACAATCGGAAAGGGACTAAAATTTCATTGGCTTGTGGAACATTCTTCCAAGAGTGTGGTTTGAAATACAAAACCACATTCATATGGCTATTCCTTGAAGCATTCCCAAACCTATTCAATTTACAAACAATGATGGTGCTGAAGCTTCCTTTTGATGGCTCCTGCACTTCTTATTCACTTGGTGTAGGCTATAAATGATATAGCAAATTCTCAAGATGTAAAACTTGCTCGATTTCATGTGCACAAAATGTTTTGTATTGTATTGTATTTCTATCCAACCTGTGTATGTACTTTGCGGTCCTGTTCAATTTGCTTCTTTTTGATGGTCAAGACGCTGGAGCTTAGAGTGGCAGCTGTAGTAACCAAGACCAGAACCCCTGAAGCAGAGTATACCCCATTTTTTACCACATAGCACTCATGATCTAGCCATCCTTTTCCGTAGTTTTGGCTTCTGCTCATACTGGTGGCTGTGCTCAATAGAGTTAGTGCCAAACCAAAGCTGATCCTGCCACAAACATCAATTAACCTTTTAATTTGTCATCCTTTTAGTATCTTACTTCAGGAACACCACGTTCTGTTATGAATTTTAACGTCTAATTATTCCTCTTAAGCGTTGAATCTGAGTTTACTCTAGATTTAAAAAGCTTTGGCATCTCCAGCTGTCCACATGTTCCTCTATTCATAGATCCACGTGTTCCTCTATTCATAGATCATTCTAGGGGCCAATCTGTGTCCAACCCAACTTTGACTGTGTGATTGAAATGCCAAATTTAATTTCAAATTTAGGCCCTCTTGTCCTTCTTCTAATTTAAAAAGTGATAAGTTAAAAAAAATAAAACTAAAAAAGGGCATTGCCTGGCCATTTACGTGTTACTACTGCCTCAAATTCAGCGATGTGCCATAAATGATTTGGATCCCGGCGATGGTTAATTAATGGGCACGCACATGTTCAATTGTTATTGCTGCTGCTGTAGCCTAGTTAGGAGCCTAGGATGGATGTGTGTTTTTCAACGATTGAAAGCAAACGGAGCAACATCAACAATTAATATTTATCTAAAATACTGGAGGAGAATTTGAAAGACCACCTACCAGGATAAGACCCCAACAGTAGTAGCAATCCTAGGCCTTTTAGCCCTGCAGCAACCATTTCTGCCATCTCTGAAGCAAAAACTTGTACAGATAAGCAAGCTGCCAATGGTTTGAGCGATGACTAGGCATATCAGTGCTGCGATCCCAAAGCCAAACGCACCACTTTCCGGCACATAACACAGTGTGCCGTTCAACCTGACGTCTTCCTTCTACAAAAATTGCATTCAATTCAACAACCCCCCAAAAAGACCGCCCTTCAGAACGTCTTGCAATAAACAAAAGAGAAAGAAAAGGAAAGAAAATTAAGAGGATGACATATGTATTTGTTTCAACATATCTATATATATATATATATACACACATACCTTGGCTTTCCTGGTCTCGGCGATAATACAGGAAACAAAGGAGACGAGGCTGAGGGAAAGGATGACGCAGAAGATTAGCAGGAACCCATATTGATGCTTCTCCATGGTAAAGAAAAATTCTTCTTCTTTTGGATAAAGGCTTTGCTTGGGATTACAAGAAAAGGAAAAAAGAGAATAATAGACGGACAAAAAGACTTGGAGATTACTACTCCTCAAGGAATACAAAGATAAGGTGAGGCTTCTTGCTTGAGTTTGGTCCTGCCGGCTGTCATCCTTAGTTTGCTTCTTCTGGGGTATCGGTTGAATTTCTCTTTCAAACAAATACTTCATTGCTTTGGGGTACAGATACCATTCCTAATCCTAACTGGGTACACGCGGTTTTGGAATGTATACATAGAACTTTTGCGCTTACCTCCAATCCTTCCTCCTTGTCATGGAGCTGGTCAACCCCTTCAATTTGTTTTTCTTTATATATATATATATATATATATAGAGAGAGAGAGAGAGAGAGAGAGGATAATACTACAAGATATTCAACTTAGAGCTGTATAATTTCCCATTTTTGTAATGTTGTAATGATAATATAAAATTTGGAGGCTTTATTTGGGATGGTGGATTTGGGGATTGATGCTATGTGAGAAATATTTTTGATTGAGACAGAGAGCATAATACAAGTGCTTGCCTTACTGGATTTTGAGGTGGAAACTGAACTGAACTAATTCACCAAAGATATTACATAATTATTGTTTATCTTATTCACATACAGTAAGGCAAGTTACATGTGCTTTTTGTCATACAAAAGAAGATAATGTTTCTTACAAGCGCTGAAAACACAAGGGGGGAAAAGGAAAAAAAAGAGAGAAGGTAACAGCCCAATAAAAGAGACTTTTAATAATTGTAATAAAGAATTTTTTTCAGTTTCTAAATTATCGAAAACCACATTCCAATTCAATGCAGCAAGGGGGACTTTTTGTGTATACAAAAAAAAAAGGGGAATTCTATAGAATTATAGAAATACGCAAGGCTCGGTAACACAGACAATTTTACTAATAATACAGGCATTGACTTTGATGACAAAAGTCTTGTATCCAACCTTTTCAAATGCAATGCTTTACTTTGATCCAAACTCCGTCATTTGGTGTTTGACTCCGAAAGGTCTGGGCCATTGGTGGAATAATATTCAGTGGAGGACAGCATCAGCAGCACCGATGGGAATAACAATTCTAGATTTTATTTTTTACGCAAAAAAAAAAAAAAAAAAAGAGTGGTCGAATAGATAACCATACCGAAACAAAAAATTCTAAATTTTATTATTTACTCATGCTGGTCGCTTCCAATCGTGTTTATACGATTATGGTAGACCGGCAGGGCAACTATAGCGCAAAGCGGTGAAGTTTCAAAGTCAATAGGTCAGATGCGCAAAACAGCTGCACTTGAAAGTTGAAAAACTTGAACCTAAACACTAGTGAGTTGAATATTAAACGGGCATGCTAGGGGCTACATTTGTGGTTGTCACCTACAACGACTCAGAAAAAGCCAAATTCCTTGAAATGATACAAAACTAAACTGCCTGACCGGAGATAAACGGTAAATAAACGCTTAAATCCTCAACTTGAATTAAAAACAAAAACTAAAAAATTTGCCTGACGAGTAGGAATGGTGATTCACCTACTTGTTCAATCTTTCGCGCACATCAAATTTATTCAGCTTTCTGGTTTATCAGCGTAAAAGGCGGTTGATGCCATCCAGGCACCATACCAGGTACACGGATCCGAAACCTCAATGGTGAATTCTAACTTGCTGGCTTGACTGATGTTTTGCAAAGAACCATGAAAAAAATGATTTTCACAGTTAGTCACGAGATCATTGTGCGAAGCTTGAAAGCAATTTACTTACTTTAAGTTCGTCTGCAATCACAAAACAGTGGATCTCCCAACCCATGCTAAACTCCAGAGCACGAGAAACAATTGTCAAAGGAACGAAAATGCAGCTGCTGTATAAAACAAGTATCAACGGTCATCATCATTCATCACTATCATAATTCTGACATAGTGATTGAAGTGTACTGGCACTTGCATCATTTGTTTTGCTTGCGTCCACTTGTCCGTACTCTTCTGTTACAGCCGTCTTGCTACTATTTGCAGATGGAGCTTGTTTTTTAATGACAGAAATCTTGACATATGGAGCTCTGAAATTGGACTTGACATCATTGAGACCATCTTTGCCACTTGAATTTTCTGTTAACAATCAAACAGTATGTGATTTCTTAGTATTTTCACATCAGCTCTAAGAATTCCACAGTACAGATATTATTTTGCCAAACAATAAACATGCTTGTGGACACATCAGAGCAGGTCTGCATCTGGCAACTTGGCACCAAGCAAAGATAGACACGGTTAACCTTGTAGTGAAGTTCTGTGCACAATTCAGACAATATATAATATTCTCGCTCTTATACGCATCATGCATGCATTATAAAGATTTTGATATGATTGAAGTAGGCACCACCTCTGAATTATAAATAAAAAAAAAAAAAAAAACACATCCACATTCTATCATTTATGATGCATTATCTTTTGAAAAAAAGGATTCATGCATAGCTACTTGAGGTAAGCAACAGATTTAGCAATGTAGCTAGGATAACATCAAGAATAACATACATGTGTAGGTCAGGACAGACACCAGCAGGTTGTAAAATGTGTGTGGCGTGGGAGGCATTATCCTTGATGCCAAACAAAGACTTTAGGTAAACTAAAGCTATGGAAACGCGTCGCTTAGAAGTTATGAATTGCAATTCTCATGTAGATTTGAATGGTTACAGCAGGCTGGCCATTGACATGAACCTAGACAGCTCCCCGAGAATGATCTCGAAAGGAAATATCATTGGGGCATCCCTATTGGCAGCATGCACCTACTCAGAACCTAACACAGAAACTAAGTGGTAGGCTAGGAGTTAGGTTATGTGGATGCCTAGATGGTAGTTACGAGTAGACATGTTCACATTGTACTAAATAGGTTGAGTTGAAGCCGCTAGTCTAGCAGGGTTGGATGTGTTGGGCCACTTGGAACATACAACAAGCTAACATTTTACAGAAAACATGACCACCATAGCTTTACAAGACCTTAAATGGTAGGAAGAATTTCTATAGACTGATCAGAAATAATAATAGAAAAGTAGGATTGAAATCGTCATTAAAGTCCAAGAAACAAGGTTTCAGATTCTAAAAGTCCAGGTGAGAATAATGGCAAAGTGTGGGCTATAGAAGGAATTGGTGGATTCTATAGTAGTTATGGAAGACAAGTATGCTTAAGCCCAGACACATAGACATGTTTTAGGCAGTACATCAAATGAGCTCAAACAGGGGTATCTAGCACATAAGGATTTGTCTTCTTTCTCCCACACACACCCTACCTCCCCGGCAGCGGCCCCAGCCCTGGGCCTGCGAGGGGGAAGGGGGTTTCCAAAACGCCTATGCTGAAAATAACATTGGGAATACGGCTCCTGCACATCTATCAAGAAGGCAGCGCATAATCAGCTACGTCCTCTGACTTGGTCTTGGGAAATAAATGAAAGACAAATATATCAACACAAACACAGCAAAATATTTATTGGGCCTCGGTAATCATATCTAGCTATGCTCCTATTTTGTGTTCTATCATGCTCCTATTTAAGCAAAGAAAGATGGCAGTGGCATCCTTTTCTGGGCTTACTATGGGGGTGGGGGAGAGAGGAAAACAAATTAAAACATACCTTTGTTGTTTAAAGTACTTGGATCGTTGGCTTTTGTCAATGAATCTGTGGGCTTGGTTAGAAGTTCATCAGAAACCTTTTTCTTCTGCGTTTAGGCAAGTAAAAGCAAAACTTAGTGAATAAAAATTTCTATCTTACATGCCTTCTCATAGAACATAACCCTCACATAGAAACTTATGACACTAGCATATCAAATAAGGTCTGCAGAAAGTGAAAGAACTGAAGTGGGTGCTATTATTGCAAAATAAAAATTTTAAAAAAAAATTCATTATGAGGAGAAGAACATGAGCCATGCACAAAAGAACAGAACAGATAAACTTTTTATGATGACATAAAAATCAATTGGACCACTCATGCTTACTCGTGCTCTTTTCTTTCTTCACATTAGACTTTGGCTTTCAAATAGTAAAGATTAGAACATATTGCTAATAATTTAAATATGCAATGGAAAATTACAAAGCATGGAGGTTAGTAAGGTAAGGTGTTGTGGATAAAACCAAAGAATACCCGTGGTGCACTGGATATAAGAACTGAAAAGAATCGGAAAAAATAGTCCTAAAAGCAGTCAACGGCACATCTCCCATAATTCAAATTTGACAAAATGACACTGCAAAAGATAATTCTTAAAGGGTATAAGAAGTTAATGAAGAGCACTCAGATTTCAAACAAATGACATGATTACAGCACTACGTCAGGTTCATTTCCACATAGGAGTGCTACACCATGCCGATAAGGGCACTTTTCATCTCCAGAAAACACTTAACTCAAATTTTTTAAAAATGCAAATGCTTTTTATCATAGAAAAAAAGCAGTAGTGGTACTGTCAATTTAGATAATGAAATATATTTTTCCCAAAAGCAGTTCATGTATCCAAAAAGAAATTGATAAGCAATTTGGAAAAAGGCTACCACTTGGTTCACAATGGTGTAAATGTAAATTTATATTCACCAAACAATTAAAAAAGACAATACAGTCACATCAATTCATACCTTTGACTTCTCACTTGACAATAAACCACTGCTACTGGATACATTCAAATCTTCTTCATCATCAGACTCTTCATCGGAAATCCTTCGAATGATTTCTTTTGGCCTCTGCTTTAACAATAATATGCAGAGCAAATAACGATAAGCACAATAATTTGCTATGAAAAAGGTAAAGAAAGAAGAGATGCAAGGGTTAAAACATAGAAGGAAACTAGCAAGAAGAAAAAGACAACACTAGCCTGGAAAATAGACTTGATAAGAGCTTCATCTTCTTCTTCCAACCGCTTCTCCTGTTGGCATATGGAATTAGCACGCTCAAGTAGTATTTCCAAATCTAATAGTAACAAGTGTATAAATGAACAAGTAAAAATTGACACAACACAAGAAAATTACCTTTTCTGCTGCCGTTTGCTGCAAGGCCTCGAGCATTGCATCTACACTCACAGTTGCATGTCTAGACTGCACAACACAAATTAGCACAATCAGATATAAATCTGACATTAAGGATAAAGCAAATGAAAAAAATGTTTGAGGAGACTGCCTACTTAATCTTCTTACCTCTCGGTTTTGCAGTATTAACATAACATCAGATATCAAATAGATAAATGATGAAAACAAAAGTATACGGTACCTTCATAGACTTCATTTCATCAAGGGCAGCAAGAATATCCATCTCTCTTTTTGAGTCCAGGGTTCTATTCTCCAAAGCTTTCATTGCATCACCCATCTCTTCTGCTTCTCTTTTACGTTTCGTCTTCTCCACTTCCTGCGAATAAGGAAAATTAAGTAATCCTACGGTAGCTAAAAAAACCAAGAGACAAAAAAGCAAAGGTTGAACCTGACCTCATCCTCAGCACGCCAAGGCTCAAAATTTCGGGAAGCACCGCTTTCAACAATATAGTCAGAGTTCTGTGGATCTGTCTTAAATGTAATCTCGGCAGCGCACCTGGTGCATTTGAAGTAGAATCGGAATATTTGAATTCCCAAGTACGTCTGTAGTTAAATTAAACAGAACAAAACAAAACACACAACAATTGTTAGTCCATTTTGCCGCTTATAATGAAGAAGGATTCTCCTCCTCATTCTTTATTGTTTACAATAAATCCAATAACATCTGATGAAATATGTATACCAACGACAGGTACATCCCACACAAAAGTATTAAGAACGTTCCATCTCTTCCAATATCTCAATTTCCTATAATTGGCCAAACCAAAAAGAAACCAAAATAAAAAAAAAAAGAAACATTTGCACAACACAAATTGGGCTCCACTACGCAGGCAAAGTGTGCGCCACATAGAAGACACGCAGATCTTTATTTATTTTCTATTTTTTCAAATTCAATATAATTTTTACTATTCAACGGTCTAAATTTTCGTATGTCAAACTTTATATCTACTATTACGTGCCTACCTACCTTTTCCTAAACAAATTACCCTCTCTCTAGCTTCCGCAAGAACGATGAAAACGGATCAATAAAAATTATTTCTAGGGTTTACTGCACCAAACAGTTAAAAAAAAGAAAAAAGAAAAAGAAAAAATACCTCGCCAAGAACATCTTCTTTGCGGGAATTGAATTTGGTGCCTTTGTAAATGTAATTGCCACAAGTGCTGCAACGGATGCTCATGGGGAGCATCATGCGGACCTTAATCTGTTGGTGCTTGTCCCTATGGATCCTAGGCAGCTTCGACGGGTCGAAGTCCGGTGGATAATACTTGTTTAATACCTTCCTTTCTCCCATCTTTTCTTAGCAATCAATCGACCAACGAAAAATCAATAATCAGATTATGATTATCAGGAGATCGTTCGATCGATCGATCGATCGCTCCAAGTTACAACGCTATTCAGAGTCGGCGGGTGGCAGAATTGTTTGTGGCGGCTCCGCGGTTGCAACGGAGCGATTTATCGAAGAAGTGGAGGCGGAGAGGCGGTCGCCTGCCGCAAAACTAAAATACCATTCAGGATCGGGCTTGTATTGGGCTAATTGTCAATATCGTTTTCGATTGTCATTTGTGTGGGCTAAGTGTTTTATTTATTCCTTTCTATTTTATCATTGGAGGACGACTACACAGCTAACTCTTGTGGAGGACACAAATCCGGGAGAGCTGAGATGAACTTAGACACGCGAAGTTAATTAATTGAATAATTTTGAAATAGAGTTTGATATATAAAGAAGGATAAAAAAAGAATTGAGTATTAAAAAAAAAAACACAAAGTCTCAGTCTAAATTTATGTTTAGAATGTTATGTGACATCGTATAGGTAGTAATAACATGAATTTAAAGTGATATAAATCGTTAAATAATTAATCAATATTAATAAAATTTATTTGATGGGACAAAAGTAGAATTAACAGATAAACTATTAAAGTTGTTGAATGAAACTATTTACTATTTGTTACAATTTATTTAATGTCACCTACCATCACTCAATTGTTTAATTGAGTTTCTAAGTATAATTTTTACTCTATATAATATGAGACTTTTCTAAGAAAATAGAATTGATTAATCTTTATAAAATTTAAATATTAAGTTCATAAAACTTCTAAATTAATGTTAAATACTATTAAATTAAATTCACTAATTTAAAATAACAAAAATATAATGTCAAATTATTTTAAATCTATTTTATTATACAAAATTTTTGATAACGATTGATTTGGTTAGATAGAAGTTTACTTGACTAAAATTTTGGTGTTGAACTGGAAAATTATTAGAGTTTCAAAGAAAGCATGCTTGAGTTGGAGTGATTGCACGAAATTGAAAATGAATAGTAGACAAAATTTGGATGTTCAACTAATGTTATTACTTAATTTAATATGAAAATGTGCTAATATTTCTAAAATAAAGGAAGAGATGATCTTATAAATATGGAGTCTTCTAATATATCTAAAACAAGCAGCATTGCTATGTAAATTAATTGCTGAGAATCACTGAATTATCCTTCAGCTTTTTTTTTTTTTTTTTTTTTTTTTTTCTGTCTTCCCCGGACGTCTGCAAGTCCATTTGATCCCTACTAATTCTGTTAGGAAACTGTCAGGCTTATTATGGAGGCGACTCTATCAATGCTGTCATTTCTATTCATAATACTCGAATTCGAGATATTATTTAAAGGGTACCGAATCTTTTACTACTTGAACCAACAGACGTTAATCTTTTGGTTTTAGTTATACACAAACCCATACACATATATACACACAAAACCTGCCTGAGACACGAGTTCATTATATTTGTTTAGAAGTTATGAAGTACGGACACAAAAACAACGATATGGATACGGTACGACACAGACACAACGACACACTAATTTTAAAAATATTAGGACACAAATACGGTTTGGACACTATTATATATGTATATAAACATATATAGAAAAAAATTAAATGTATAAAATTTTTGTATATCATATATATATTTTAAAACAATTTTATAAATTTTATTCACCCAAAAATATATTTATATAATTATTATAAGTTTTATAAATTTTTTATTCAAATAATATATTGTAAAATTCTTTATTTTTTATTATGAAGTACTAAAATAGAGATATAAAATTTTGTAATCAATTTAATTTTTCTGTTAAAATTAAAAACAAGTTGAAATTTAAGTGTTTCAAAAGTTATGGACAATTGACAGTATTAAATTATAATTTTTAAGAATTTTTCTTTTTTTTATTTGTTAAAAATAATTATAAAAATATTTAGACGTGTTCGTGGCGTGTCGGATACTTTTACTTCCTGTGTCTGAATTAAAAAAAAAAAATTTTCGGCGAACAATTTTAACTGTGTCCGTCGCGTGTCCGACACGTAGTACGTTCATTTTTTGAAGTGGCCGTGCTTCATACTTTAGAAGTATAGCTTTGCTTGTGTTTTATTTAACAGGAAAAAACAAAAAAAAATATTTAAATTTTAAGTATTATTTTTTTTAAGAAAAACAAAAAATTGAAAAATAGTTTTTTTTTTGTCCTCTCTATGAAAACAAAAACAGGAATTTAGGAATACTTTTTTTCCTTCTTTGAAATTTTGTTTCTTTTTTTATTTTTTTTAGTTAAGTGTATTTAGGCTGTACATGTTTTAAATAAATATGAATAATTGTTAACATGTATTGAGTAAATTACAAAACATGTTATATCATTAGTGAGTAAATTGAGTATTTAACTATAATCGTCAATAGTAATATGGGAATCTTTTAAGAAAACCCAATTTATTACTTTTAAAAAAATTTATACCGATTATGTAAATTAACATTTTTGTATGGTCAAAACTGATACTTCTATATATATTTTTAATTAGTCATATTACTCGTAAATTTTAATATTTTTATATATACATATAATATATAAAATGTTACTTTTGTATAAAATATATGTATAAAATATATGGTTAAAATACAAACTCTGTCCAAGTGTCCCTTTATTATTTGTTTAATTACATTTAGCGCTGGCATTGAAAATGCCTCGAGAACCCGTATTTGCTACAATCACTAATTTTTTTTTTTTTTATCTATAAAGAGCTCTATCGGGCATTTGAGAAGCAGAAAATGAGGTTAAGTGGTATTTGAGAGACATTCTCCTAAATCAGTTGAACAAATGCTCAACTTTTTTTTTTTTTTACACCAAAGAAAAATAACATTAGATTAAAACTGAAAGGATCAATACAAAGCTAGCCCATGACAAAGCCCACCCACAAGACAGCTCATATGTACAACAAAGTAACAACAAGCCACCACCACAAACATATTAGAGCCCCACCCCCAATAGGCCTCACTAGCAGCCCAACACAGCCCCATGCAAATCGAAGGAAGAGTCCAAGCCCGAGCCGATAGGCTAGGAAAAGAGAGCC
The DNA here is from genome assembly GCA_037832335.1 of Carallia pectinifolia. Taxonomy (NCBI): domain Eukaryota; kingdom Viridiplantae; phylum Streptophyta; class Magnoliopsida; order Malpighiales; family Rhizophoraceae; genus Carallia; species Carallia pectinifolia. The sequence continues at coordinate 26,604,102 of CM075452.1, forward strand.
CACAGGGAAAGGAAAATGGGCCGAACCCCAACCAGCCAGAGGTCTGGGAAACACGAAGCTTCCAGACGCTCCCCGCTCGAAAGCAGCAACACCGGAAAATCCGACAAGAGGACAGCGAATCGCACCCCAATGGGCCGATGTCGGGGCAACCGACAACACAGCCTAAGAAGCGCCATGATCGCCAAAGGGCTACAATTACCATCCTAACCTCATATAAACTGCTTGAAGAGAATGTACCGTATTGTTGCCACCGGTGTGCCCCGAAGTTTGTGTGCCCCTAAAGTGTCAGCTCCTCTGTAAAGGAAAATGCTTTTGTGTACGAAGGAATTCGCAACTCACGAAACCGTCCAACAAATATAACTAGTTGGCCAATTTTCATTTATTTTTCTTTTTCAATTTTTTTCTCCCATTAATTTGAGAAAATCAAATATCTGCTTTAGGAAAAAATAAAATTTTTGATTTTTTTTAAAAATTAAGGTTTAGAATACTACTACATATATTTAAGGTAATACTAACCATTATTTAGGGTTCAATTTTTTTTAAAAAGAAAAAGAATATAATTAAATAAAAAAAAAAGACAACTACCTGATTCACCTTAATCATGCAGTTTTGTGAAGTCAAATCTTTTGCTGAATAGCATGGTCCTTGTTCAAATTAAGAATAGCGATATATAGAACAAAAATTTTTTCACGATTCTTCATGAATTAGTTCTTTTACTGATTTAACAAGGAGTTCTTTGTAATTTTATTTTTATATTTATTTTTTAAAATTAAATTTTATGTGAACTTAATGTTATCTTAAACAATAAAAAATTTCCTGAAATTTCGTGATAAAAATTTCGTCTTATATATCAGTGCTCTTAAATTAATAAGCATGATGACAATGACTAATGGTCTTTGGTTAAACTAGGTGGCCAATTCCCATACTGACTGACTTCAAATCTTGGGAGAAAGACTCCAGCAACATCCTTCGTAAGTATCTGAAGAAGTCCGTGAAGGGGTGCCGGAAGAGGGTTAACCACGAAGACCGACGATCTTTGATCCATACGATGTCATTATCAAAAGACCAAAAAAAAAAAAAAAAAAAAACAATGTCATTATCGTGTAGGTCTATCTCAATCGGTAAACATATGTTTCTTGCACCAAAAAAAAAAAAATAATAATAATAAACATTTGCTTCCGTTTCTATTAGATTGTACTCGTCTATTTGGCTAGTTGTTTATCTCCATTATAATGACTTCAATATAACTTTCAAATCTATATCTATATTATCTATATAAGAAATAGTGCAAAATATGACGCCATAATTTATTTGAGGTCTTTTTTTTTTCTTCCGTAAGGAGTAAGCCAATCGCATGTGATGAAGTAGCCTTTTCTTTTGACCGAAAGAGACTGTTGCGTTAATATTCATCAAAGTAATACACAGAATCAACACAAATGTATCTAAAATACCTGCATAAAACAGGAGAACGAAATGACTCAAGTGACCTACCTTTTATATGGTTAAAATGATCATTCACAAACTGAATTTGAAGTCTATTTATATACAATTCTCTAATAAAAATATAAACCGAACTACAACTAAACTTATTTAGTTCGAAAGTATTAACTAGACTTAATTCAGCTGAACAAAATTATCGATGACAGCAAATAGCACATCTTAGCAGACTTATGACAGAAATCGATCAAATATATTTTACACCGATTTCCAAAACAACTAAACTACAAATTACAGAAAAGCAACAACACAACACTCATCTCAATTGAAACCAGAAAAATCCTTCCCAAATTGCTTTAAAAGAGACAAAAGTAATACAGGGAAAAGGCGACGGCAAAAAACACTTCAACGGCGACCAAGAAGGCTTCAAGGGCTTTAGCAGCTGAGGAGATGGCAATTGAGCCGCCACAAACGGCAGAGACGTTAGCAGAGTTGACGGCTGAATAGGCAGCTAAAAAGGCAAAAAAAAGCCTAGTCGAAGAGGAACACGAAATTGGTGTTGGGAAGGTTAAGGGTGGACTCTATATAACTAGATCTAAAGAAAAAGAGAGAGAAATATTGAAAGCGGAGGTACTACAAATAGAGAGAGGGAAGGGAAAAGAAAGAGAGGAACGAACAAAGAGAGAAAAAGAGGAGAAACAGAGGAGGAAAGGGAGAAGAGGTTGGTCGGGGTGGTAGCTGGAGAGCCACCACTGCTAGCCAGTAGGGGTTAAGTGTTTTGTGAGAGGGGGCAGAGAGTTTAGAAATATGCTTAAATATTTTAATTTATGTGACAAAGTACCTTGGAAAGCTGCAAGGAGTCGTGTGCATAAAAAGAAAACACCAACATCATCAAAGTACATGTATGTATATATATAGGTCGTTAAAGGCAAACAATCATATGTAAAATCAGAATTTTGACAACCTTTGTCTTATTTATATGGGATAACAATTAACAAATGGGGCAAAGAAAATCCTTGATAGGTAGAATTGGAGTACATTTGTACAGTGTGATGAGTCTAGTGGGTCTGCCCTTACATTAATCCGAATTAGAGTTTTACTGTCGTCGTTTTTCTCACAAAATAGATTAATTTGTATAACGTGATATTTGGTTTAAAATTTATTAATATCAAGGCCGAGCGTGGAGATATAAACAGTACTTGTGTGGTGAATTCTTTTTATAAAGGAGATTAAATGAAAATGTAATGGGTAAGCTCCAGTTTCGACTTACATACACGACGATTTATACACCAATAATACATAATTTTTTTTTCATTAAAAAAACAAGAACTGGAGTAGATTAAGGTTTAAAATAATAGAAAGTGGGAGACAAAGGGAACAGTACAAAATCCGATGCTATATTTTTTTTGAGGTTTTTGTTTTTTTTTTTTTTTTTGGTTGGAGGACTAAGCCAATCACATTTGTTGAAGTACCTCGGAAAGCTGGAAGGAGTCGTGCGCATGAAAAGAAACCTCCGATATTATCAAAGTGTGTATATATAAATAGAGAGCAATCGTTCAAAAATATACACACAGGGAGAGTACGGGTATGGAACCCAATTTTTGAGTGTTTGAATTTTTATCGGAATAAAAGAAAAAGATATTTTTTAAAATTTATATTTATATTTCTTACAATAAAAATAAAATAATAATATCACAATTATTTAAAAACATTGTTCTTTCATTTTATTCCAAGAATACTTTGGACTAAGCAAAAAGGATTCGTACCTTTTTCTATAATATAGACAATCATTGTTGATGGATCATTCGTTTACGTCTTCAAGGCCATACTAGGTTATGTGCGCAACCTCGTTTCCACTTATGTCAGTCCACCGGCCGCAGTTACTGACCAGCATTTCCTTTGTCTACCTTTGTTGGCCTATAAAGAATTAGTTTATAAATGTGACTTTTATTTGTTCTTCGACGTGTACTACACTGCAAGAGCCAGAAACATTCGCTCATTTGCCACGTAGTAGTCGCATATACCAAGTTATGAATATTGAACAATTTTTTTTTTTTTTTTGCTTTTTATTTTTTTAAACTGTCTAGTATCTAATTAAATGGACTGATTAATCTAAATTAATCGGAACATGACCTCAAAGAGTTGTAAAGGTCTCCCAGTAAATATTTAATGCGACTGCATTTTTAAGAATTCGAATTCGAAACTTCTGATTAAACGGTGATGTACGCTATTATCTACACCAGCGCTTGTCAGTGCTTTTTGTTTTTCTACTCGTGGGGACTAGGTTTTGCACTCTATAATAGGAACAAAGGGTTTAAGTAACGCTATTATTCAACTTTGTGGCCAGTGACATAAACATTGAAGCCTGCTGTTGAATTAATGTAAATGAGCTCACAAGTAGGAAGGATTTATTAATTCTCCTTCTATGTTAATGGAAATATTCAATTGCTCCTCTTACATATATATGTTATTTGACATTTTTATACATATAATTATAATTTTTGTTCCCCTCCCTCCATCATTTTAAAAAAAAAAAAAATTGAAGTTTTTCTCTCTCTCACTTCTCTCTCTCAAACATAACAGTTGATCGAACATTTTTCTTTTCTCAATTTTTCTTCTCCCCTACATTATTATTTAAACACAATGTTAGTGAAAGAGCATCGGTGGTCCCCTTCCTAGCCGATCCTATATGCTAATCTAGGGTCAAAGAATTTATAGAAAATTGCTAAGTGTAGCGAAGTTATTGCAAATTTCTTAAGCCAGTTGCATATAAAACTTAAATATAACTTAAAAACTCTTTATTCTTATATTTATTACACATTAATCTTAACTTTTTCATACATAAAACATTTTTTTCAAAAATAAATTAAAAAAATAAATGGATCCCACTTCTCTTTCCTCTCTCTCTTTCTCTCTCCTCCCATCTAGCCCCCATCCAGCCAACATTTTCGTGAGCTATAGACTTCAGTCAAGGATAATCATCAATCAATATGTCATAATTTTATTCGTATGATAAATTGTAAACTTGATACAATATAATTTTACTTTTCATTTCAATTTTTTAGCAGCAATAAGATATATTCATATATGTATGTATGTTTCAATCTTACCGAATATTTTACTATTTTATACTCATCATCAGGAATAACAACCACTGATAAGTAATCAATAATAAACAATGATAATCAATAATAGCAAAACTATAACAAAGCTATAGACAAGATAAACTAAAAAAAATAAAAAAAATAAAAAAGAAAAAACTCTGAGTTGACATAACAAAGATCCTTACTTGTGTCTCAAACCAAACCGTGGGTAAATAAAGTGGTAAAGTCAGTTTCTCAGGTGATACGATACTCCCATTTTAGAGGGTATCAGAGTCTCGTTTTGATTTTAGTGGAAGAAGCATTTTCTTGGCATGCCCCATGTTGCAGATTTTGATCTTCCACCCTTAAACAAAACAGAAATTTGAAATCTCTAAGTGGGTGTTGTCATGTCAAGATTTATAGCTTTTTCCTTTTATGTTTAATTTATATTTGAACGAATATGGCAGTGATTAAGATCATCGAAATGGAAACCATCAAGACATGGAAAACTTGCCGGTTGTGGAAATTATTCGCATGCTTGCTTAACATAATTTTAGGAGTAAATTAATGTCCTTCAATTCAATCCCATGTGCGAACACTTATTTTATGGTGACATTAAACTTTCGTAGGCCTCACGTTGGACCACACATTTTTTTCCTTAAATAGCATTCTCAAGAACCAGCAGAATTCCAATAGGCAACAGCCAAATGCAAGAAACTTGCGAAAATAATTAATTGGGCTAGAAATTGTAGCCATTTCTAGCTAGTTTCCAAGATTATAAGCAATTTTCCGTCACTTCATGGCGGAAAAGAAATCCTTCATGTCACTTTTGTTTGTTCTCCTCCTTCTCCTGCAACGACAGGTTGACTTGACAGAGGCATCGAGGCCACTAGATAGTCAGCAGCCACCAACTCCTAGATGCTCTTCCTTGAAGAAGCCCAAACCTCCATCTATCGATTGGCAGACTGTCCATCATTACCGGCTGACCGAGACCGAAGCTTTTAGACCAACAAGTCCAGGCCATAGCCCTGGTGTTGGTCATAAAGATCCCCCAAGTTCTCTTTAAGTGCAAAGCATCCCATGGCGAGCTTTCCCACCATAAATTTTTAAAAGAACGATATGAGAGGAAGTTAATATCTGCGGTGTTAGAGGAGAATAATAAGGTTTTCCATTGTCTGCCCAGTTGCTGCTTCCATTCTTAAGCTTAATTTGTCTCTTGGGAAAGCTAGGGCTTCGTATTGCGCTATGCTTCCATTATTGAAAAATTAATATCATGCATGCATGGTGCAACTTTCATTACCTCATTGTGTAATGTTTTGTATTGGTATGAAATTTTGTAACATAGCATTAGAGCCTGTTAGGTCGACATGTTTTATGAATGTGTAATTTACATTTTTCTTCAATGTGAATTGGAATTGCCTTGATGGCCAAAAAAAAATGTTGGAATTGTCTTTACTTTTCACTATTAGTAAATCCATCGTTTCGGGTAAATCAAGGATTAAACGTAGTTCCTTCATCCCTGGGATTATTTTAGATCCATTCATCTCTTGCCTTTCTAAGATTTGCTTTGGCCGTCACTAACTAAGTAATTTGATGATAAAATTGTTTGGTGACTCTTACGTTGTATTTGCAAAAGGGAAACTGGATGAGAGGAAGAGGAAAGTGGAAGGAAAAGAATAAATACTTGTGTTTGGAAAAATTTTTTGAGAATGAGAAGGTAGGGAAGAGGAAAGATAATTTTCTCTCTGACCCACCAAAATCATTCTTTCCAAAATTGGGTGATTTGGGAAAAAGTTATTAATTTTTTTATATTTTTATTACGAGACTATATTATCCCTATTATATATTAATAATTACAATTTTACTTAAAACAAAAAAAATCTTTACATTCTTTAAAATTTATTAAAATTTTTAATAAAAAATTATATTAGTATTATAAATTTATTAAACTAAATTTATACAAGCGTTTCATATATAATCAACTAATCAAATATTTTTCATATAATCTATAACATATTTTTTTAAATGGTAAAATTAGAATTCTTATTTATATTAGTTTTCTCTCCTCTACTTTCTTCTTTCCTAAGATTTTATCTAAATACAATATTAGTCCCAACAACTAAATATAGTATTCAATGACAGATACCAAGATCAATCGATCGATCGATCGATAGAGAGAGAGAGAGAGAGAGAGAGAGAGAGAGAAGGCCACAACTTTCGCATTCGCAAAAGATAGCTAAATATGCTTTGTCGACATATCATCTTAGTTATCGTACATCTAATGAGTTAAGTCCATTAATTAAGTAAGTAGTTCTTTGATGATGAACAAAAGCTGCCTATATTCTTCGAATTAAGCATGATATCTATGGGATAAACATAAAAATAGTTCTGTTGGTTTGAAAAAATTACAACTGAGTCCTAAATGTTAAGGTGATTTCATTTAAATCTTAAACGTTAATAATTTCATTTCAATTAAGTCTTATTTTTAACGGAGTTGAATTTGACCGTTAAAAGAGACTTTGATCACAATAAAAAAATATTTAAAAAATAAAAAATTAAAAAAATGTATAAAAAATAAAAAATTGAAAAAATGTAAACAAAATGTAAAAAAATTAATTTCTCTCTATTCTTTCCTCCTTTCTCTCGCCATTGCCGTTAGCTAGTACAATATGTTGAAAAAGATGCAGTGACTCTTCTAGTCGCAGAGAGTACGACATGTTGTAGACGATATGTAAGGTGTACCATGTATTTTAAAGTATTTTGATATTTTAAGTTATTCTTAAAGTGAAAAAAAAATAAAAATATGTCATTTTGACTAAATATAGTAAATACAATTGTAAACAAAAAATTAAAATTTCAATAAACTTAAAAACAAAAAAGAAAAAAAATATGTCATTTTAACTTATTAAAGTGAATAAAAAAATAAAAATATGTCATTTTGATTAAATATAAATAAATGCAATTGTAAAAAAAAAATTAAAATAGAAAAGAAAATTATAAATTTTGGCTTATAAAAAATATTAATTGTTAAAAATGCTTTTCAAATTATCAACAATTAAAAAAAATAAAAAATTCAAAAAAATTCATTATCTCTTCTCCATTCCTTTCTCTTTCCTCCCTCCTCTCTTTCTCTCTCCTCACCTCTCTCTCCTTCCCTTCTCTCTCTTCCCTCTCTCTCCTCTTTCCTCTCTTTCTCTCTCCTTGCCTCTCTCCCCTTCGTCTTTCTCTCCTTCCTCCTCTCCCTCTCTTTTCCTTCATCCCTTTCTCTTTCCTGGTCATCTTCCTCTTCCTACCTTTCTTTCAAATTTTGTAAAAAAGAAAAAAAATTGTTGGATTATATGAACATAGAATTGGATCTTATATGACAAGAGGAGAGAGAAAGGGAGGAAGGAAAACAGATGGAGGAGGGAGAAGAAAGAGATGGAGGAGAGAGAGGTGAGGAGAGAGAAAGAGAGGAGGGAGGAGAGAGAAAGGAAAAAAGAATAGAGAGAAATTAAAATTTTAACATTTTGTTTACATTTTTTTAATTTTTATACATTTTTTTAATTTTTTAAAAAAATTTTTATTGTGGTCAAAGTCTCTTTTAACAGTCAATTTCATTTAGGACTTAAATGAAATTAACTTAACGTTTAGGATTTAATTATAATTTTGTCAAATCTACATGACTATTTTTATGTTTATCCCATGATCACTACACAAGATGTATTGTAAGCATATGCTTTGTCCACATACTTTCCCGTTCAATCAAATTGCACAAGAGAAAGTTATTTTAGGTAAAAATATACCCTGCAACTTTACTTGTCATTGGATAGCTAAATCTTTTTCGATTGAATAAGAATAGCCATGTGTTTTGAAAGCTGCCTTCACACTTATTAGATTCGAATCCTATCATAAGTTCTATTCTCATAGAATTGATTATATAAGTAACAGCTTTTGGTCCAACCTTACATCGTCTGTTACGGCTCATGTTAAAATTAAAATTTTGAGATCTGCGGAGTGATGTTTTTATATCTAAGTTATTTAGTTATATTAAATTTAAAATTTTAATTCAAGCAATAAGTATATTGACAATCCCGTAGAACATCTTGCACTATGGACAGTGATTATTATACGGAGCAAAATGTTTTGCTGCTTTACGTAATAATAATATGAAAAAGTGTGGGAAAAACAATATATTGAAGAATAAAGAAAATCCTTTTGTTTTTTTTATCATGTAACTTATTCCACTTTTTTGTTATGAATTTAGTCTAGTTCAAATAATTAATGTTTTTTTGTTAATCAACTGTGACTAGGTGAATTCGAAATTTTTAATCTTAGAAATGATTTTAATATCAATTAAATTATAATTTATTAGTAATTAATTAATGTTTATTTGATGCAAATATCATATTGTGAAAAAAAAATAAGGACCATTAGTAACTATATAATAGTGGTAGCTTTCTAAGCTTTTTTAATTTTAAAACCTTATTTCTCTCTTTTTAAGATTAGAATTTAAAAATTTTAAAATATAAAATTCAAATCTTAATCATTAATTTGTTCCTTAAAGTTAAAAAAAAAAAAAAAAAAAAAGAAGAAGTAAAGGCCAAAGTCATCTAATTTTCGGAAAACAAAAACAAAAAGTGGGGTCAACTCCTCTGAAAGCAAAGGGGGCATTGGCCCACTATGGCCTTGTAAGGGAACCCATATTATTTAATAAGGGAAACTATTCGTTGGATGCTTATGTAAATATGACTGCAAAGTGTACATTAGTCAAGCCAATATAGGAGCTGAGCGACTCTAGACAAAAATCCGATCCACACGCAGAGCTTTATCTTGTGCGTAAAATTTCGTCCTTCGGTACGATCAGTTAAAAATACGTACTAATGGATTAACAAGAATGCAACTTGTCTGCATTCTTTATTAGTAAGAGCTCTAATCATTCAAGTAATACCGTTTAAAAAGTGTTTGATTTTACGTTTGAAAGTTATTGTTGTTATTACTATTCTCAAAAGTAAAAAATTGGACGTTAGGTTAAGTTTTGTAATAATTGTTGATTGTTAATAGAAGTCTTTAAAAATAATTTATAAAAAAAATATAATTAGAGTACTTTTTAAAAAAAAACAGCAGCTTATTGTTTTTTAACAAAATTGTCCTTTGTTCTTTTGTAGTATGTTTGGATTGAGAAAAAAAGTGTGGAAAACAAAAGAATGAGAAAGAAAATTATGAGAAAATAAAATTATTTAGATAAGTAAAAAAAATTATGAGAAAAAAGTAATGAGAAAGAAAAATGAATAGTAATTTATAAGAAAAAAAATTGTGAGAAAAATAAGTTATTTAGATAAATAGAGAAAATTAAGAGAAAAAAATATTGAAAAAAATAAATAATAATTTTTGAAAAAAAATAATGAAAAAAAATAAATTATTTAAATACATAAAATAATAATAAAATAATAATTATATTTGGTTTTTCCCCTTTTCTCTAGTTAACCAAACAGGCCATTCATGTTCTCGCATCGTGCAAAGGGAGCAAAATTGTCTGCTTGGGAAATTGTACTCTCTTGTAGGGAGAGGCCGAAGCAAATAGACGGCGCACAGCAATAAATAAATAATATTTTTATTAAAAAATTATAATTTTTATTTTTATAAAAAAATAAAAATAAAAAAATATATGACCTCCTCTAGGATACGTTGACCCTCCGCTTTTTCCATAAGGCTTTGTCTTTTGTTTTTTTATAATTTAAGCAATAATTTATATAATAAAAATTTATATAAATTATAGTTCATCTTTAAATCACATATTTAATGAAGTTTTATTTATAAATATATAAGTTATATTTTTTTAATACTAGTTTAGATTAATTAAAAGAAAAAAAATAGTATAATAAAATAAAAAATAAAATATCTAAAATAATCATTTTATTATTTAATTATCAATAGTTAATGTTAATTTAACAAAATATCATAGTTTTATTTTACTCATCAACAACAACAATAAGTAAAACAAATTAGCAATTAGCAATAGTAACAATAATCAATAATAGTAAAATCGAACATTTCGTTAAAATTTATTGTTAATTGAGATCTAATTTAATTAAAGTGATGGAATATGGGTGTCTTTTATTGAAAAAGTTGAAATTCAAATTTTAATTCCTTCTTTCACATGCCTTTTTTCTCAACAATGAGTTACCATCTCATTACAAATATATAAAAAAAAAAAAAAAACGTCATGTTGCTAACTTAGCCATCCTTTAGACCAATTCACCATTTTTTTAATTTTTTTTTTTGCATTTTTAAGACAACAAATACCCTAGCACTCTATTGTTCTTTTTTTTTTTTTTTTTTTTGAGTTTTGTACGCGTTGAAAGGTTTATTTTAATCTTTTTACACTATTCTTAGTTATCGTTATTAGGCTTCTTCCCCCTGGTCAGTGTTGGCCATTGATTGTCAAATAAGAACAAAAAGAAATTGTTTTGATTTCAGTCAATAAAAAATTGATGCTAAATTTGAGGAGTAATATGTTACTCAATCAGTAAATTCATTGCCTTTGCTAAAAAAAAAAAATCAATAAATTCATTGCCTTTGCTAAAAAAAATAATAATAATAAACTCATTGCCTTAACATAAAAAAGCAAAGCAAAAAAAAATAACCAAAACAAAAAACAAAAAGCGAAAATCATCATCTCCCCACACATGAAGTGAGCGCATCAATGCATCATCACTTACCGTAGTCTCAAAGAGTGCTTTTAATATTTACAAATTTATTTTTCTGAAAAAGAAAAAAATTCTCATAATTTAAAGTTTTTATTTTTTATTTAAATAAAATAAAAATAAAAAAATATTTTTATAAATATATAAATTTGTATCGTGTGAGATTAACTAAAAGATAAATATAAATATTTATGTAAAATTTATAAATATTATTTTTTAACATTTTAAAAAGTAAATATGGATTTAACCAATTGAACATTGGGATCCACTCAGTTGTTTATCCGCTTCAATAATCTTTCGGCAAAAGTTGTTAGTCAGACTTGGCAGTCATATTAAGAAGTCATATTATAATAACATATAAATTTTTTATAGTTATATGTATATTTTTTATAATAAAAATTTATAATTTATTTTTTTATTATAAAAAATATATATATTATTACAAAATTTATATATTATTATAATATAACTCTATCGTATGACAAAAAATATATAACTAACTAATCAAACCCATCATCTTTAACCTTTCTTTCTTCTTGGTTTTGTTTTTTTTTCTGCCAATGCCAAGTGGTCGATTAGCAAGAACCAGTGGTCCCTATTGGATTGGAAGAGGCAGAATTCAATGTACCGGGGAAAACCAAATGGCTCTAAGCGGGACCCACTTGAGAAAGCCCTGTCGACCCTGCCCTTCGCCGGCGATGAAATTTACAAACCCAACAAAATATTGTTACCAGTTCTTTTTACATTATATATAAAAATATAATTAATATTAATTTTCTTACAATTACATATATATATTTTTAATAATCAAAAAAATAAAGTGATATAATATATTTTATTTTTATTTTTTTTATTATTATATTTATAAAAAAATTAATAATTAATTATTTTTCAAATATATGCGTGAAAAAAATTTCTGAATAAAATATCCGGCTCTTAATTCATTTCGGCCGGCCATTCGCCGTCCTTTGCAGTTAACTACAAGTTCAGCAGCAGCTCACCTTCAAAGAGCAAACTATCCCATCCCTGCCGAGTGCCAACGCCAAGTTCAATTTGCACTCAAACCAAAGGAACCAACGAACCAAGGAACCATGTTTCAATCTCGATCCCTGACCACCAGAGGAAGAGGACCCATTGCCATTAGAACGACGCCATTCTTAATGAAGACATGCAACACAAGAAGCCCCTATTTCTTCAAACATCATCACCATCTTATTGGCCTACTGCCGGCTAGAGGTGCCACTGCCACTGCCACTGCCACCACACTTCTTCCTCTTACTAACCCAATATCATGTCATCGTCTTGCAGCAGAAGCAGAAGCAGAAGCAGAAGCTGCCGCGCAATCACTTCCTTCCTCTACATCACCTATGATTTCCCCAAACAATCAGAAGAAGAAGATGAACATTGAATTTTTGGAGGAAAATATCGAGAAGGTCTGCCTGCGTATATACGAATAAAATCTTCTGTCTCTTTTCCAAAAGAATTTCTGTAAAATGTTTTTGATGGTATCTACGATTTGTGCAGGTCATTTATAGATGTCGCTTCTTGGCGATTCTTGGGGTTTTCGGTTCTTTGGTTGGTTCATTTCTGTGTTTCATCAAGGTACGTACACTCTCCGGTCTCTCTCTCTCTCTATGTATCTATCTCTAACGTTGCATATATAATTATTGTTCTTATTCTACTTGTTATTTACTGGGATCCAAGTAAGCGAATTTCCATAGTTTCCCCTTATACGAGCCCATGTATTTGTTCGCGCACAACATTAATCCTTGTTGTACAATTCTTATTTTAATTTGCAGGGCTGCACTTTTGTTGTGTCATCTTTCATGGAATACTTTCTGAATCGTGGTAAAGTGATTCTATTGCTGGTAGAGGCCATAGGTGAGCAATTATGTTATGAAGTAGCTCTGGTAATGTTGTGGTGTCTTGGGTGGCTGTAACTTTTGTATTCCCTTTTTGATTGCTAATATTTAGAAGACCATCATTATCACATTAGAAGAATTTGCCTCCGAAATTTTGTCTGAATGCAATTAAGTTTCAACTTTTTGCAATCACCGCAATACTTTGTGCAACAAAGAAATAATAAGATGTACTTCTTTTTTTTGTTGTAAAAAGTATAACGATGATTGCAAAAATTGGAGGCATTGTTGCATTTAGGTCAAATTTCGGGCATAAAATCTCTGATGCCCTACTTTTTCCTTAGAATTCATGTGGAATTCACAACCACATAGGTTTGGATGTTTTCCACCAAAATATAACATGGATATATAAATGGCCCTTCGCTCTGTACATTGCTTTGTACATAAATTCATGCTCTGTGCTGCACCCTTCTCATCTGCAAAATTTATGTTTTAATCATGGGTTAAGCTAATGCTACATAAGGTGACTCTGGTGTAATCCGGCCCTGAATTCCTTCATGTCTATTTTGTTCATTTTTTTTAGTTATCTTATTCCTTGTTCTTATTAAACTTGTAATTTTGGCTTCTTTTCATCATCAATATTATTGTTCTTGTCTTCATCATCATCATCATCATTAAGGGTCCAAAATTCCTAAAATGTTTTAGAGTTTTAAGATAGCCATGTATTTTAGAGCCAGTGAATGAACCTTAATGGTGAAAGAGAAATTCATGATACTATCAGTTCCACGCGCTTATATCAGTCTTCTTTTGCTCTGACCGTGATCTTTGGAGATGATTCTGTACTACAATTCAGTGGAGGAACTTTAGGACACCCTTGGGGAAATGCACCAGGTGCCGTAGCTAAACGTTTAGCTTTAGAAGCATGTGTACAAGCTCGTAAATCTGATATCTGCAAGTAGTAAATCTATATAGTGTGAGCCTTCTTTCTACATTCCCACCACCTTGATTGTTATGGTTCCTCTGTTTTATTTTTTTGGGGGGGGGGGGGGGGGATGGGGATGGGGGGAGGGTGGAACAAAAGGTTTCGGGGTTTGCAATGCAGACGCTACAAAACCTGTTGAACCATGGACATAGCCAATACAATACTCTGTTCAAACTTGTGTGCCTTCCAACTGTTGTTCACCTTTCTGATCGTACTTTAGTATCCGACCAGGCCAGCAGGCACCGCCGCATGACGGATAAGCACTGATATAAATGAGGATTTCTAAGTAGTCAATTTCTTCTTCTATCCTTATAGATCCTCTTCCTATGAACTTAATTTGTCCCTTCTATCAGATTTGTGACCTTTTCTGCAACAGGACATTAACAACTTGTACTAGACTTGTGATTCTGATGTATAATTAGCTGTTAGCCATTGAGAAATTTGGCATTATGTATGAACTGCAATTACTTACCACAGCATCAACAATAAGAACTAATTATTGGCAACTTACGATGGTCAATTTTCTTAAGCCATCTGGATTTAGTTTCTTTGCGTAAGCTAATGTTCTTCTTTCTGTGTTCTTTTGAATGGGGTCTTGCATCCTAACCAAAGAGTTGGAGAGTGTTTATTTCTCGTCGACTTGTTATGAACATACCTTCCCATAATTTATTTGCAGTATTTGATGGGATAACATTATGTTCAGTCCTTCAGCTTTTCTGTAGTTTGTCATCAAGTTCCCCAAGTTTTATCTTCATGTTTATGGATGTCCTTACATCTAATTATAAATAGCCGAAACATTTTTCATGCTAAATGTGTCGCTGTTGTTGTAATATATAGTATGTGGATTTGTAGCCAAATAATAATAATCAAGGCAATAACATTGTCAATTTAGATCTGTTTTCTGTTGCAATTTAGGTCCAACAAAGTTTTATGTTAGTTAGCATACTTATTTTCTGCTCCTTCCCATCACATTCTACCCCTCTCTTCCATACGTTGCTTAATATTTTTGGCAATGTATGTTTCCCTTTCAGTGCAATCTGCAAAGGACAGTCTTGTAGAATATATCAAATTTCAAACATAGGAGTAGTTATGAACGTTTAGCCAACGATCAACTTGATTAGTAAGCTTTTATACGGGAATTTCTGGATATTTTCGGTGGGAAAGAATCAAGTATCCTTGGTTTCTTTACTGCATCTGGTTTTGCATGTGAATTGAGTACATAACATTAGCTGCTTTTTAAGTCACAATTAAGTGTCTCATATCATTTTATTGCATGTTAGATGTCTATCTTTTAGGAACAGTAATGTTGGTCTTTGGAATGGGGCTCTATGAGCTCTTCATTAGTAATCTTGATGCCGCAAAGACAAGATCCGGAGAAAAGGCACCACATAGGTCAAACTTGTTTGGGCTGTTCCCTCTAAAGGTATGTGCATCCTAGAACTTAGTTGTTCCTTCAATCCGATGTATTTCAGATTTTGTTGAACTTTTCGGTTTTTTGGGTGGGCAGAAACCCTGCAATTACTTTGGAAAATATTTTTGGATATGCAATATCTTCAGTTTGGAATGTCAAACTTGTTCATTGCCTGGAACAGGCTGGGCTGAGGCAGGCCACAGGCCATGACTTGCAGAAGATAGGTCCTTTACTTGAAAATTTAAGCTCAGTCGACCACGGCATCTGGGCTATCCTAACCAGCTGCTTGCTCATTAACTGGCCAGCTCTGCCTGTCATGGCAACATATAGGAATGTGCAGTATAACATTACAAAGAAAGATTGCTATGATTTTCCTTAACCTTTTCCATTGTTAGATTATCTCAATGACATACGATGTTCATGGACATGGTTAACAGACAAGATCATTGACATATGACTACGATCTTTTACTTCTGTTTTCGCTTGCAATTGCTGACAAAGAAAGATTCTGCATGCATCCATTTACCGTAATAAAATTATGCATATACCCACCATGAAAAAGCAATGTTCATTCTAAAGAAATCGTTTTCTTTTAATGCAGGAACGACCCAGATGGTTGGAAATAAAAACTGTGAATGAACTGAAAACCAAGCTTGGGCATGTGATAGTGATGCTGCTTCTCATTGGTTTCTTTGAAAAGAGTAAGACTGCAGTTATTCACTCTTCTGCGGATTTACTTTGCTTCTCGGCTTGTGTTCTCCTTTGCTCTGGTTGCCTCTACTTGTTATCTAAGCTCAGTGACTGACTCCAAATGAATGTTCCTCTCTGTTTGGCCTATGAGTAACATTAATCGAAATATATCATTTAGAGAAAATTGCATCCAAGCAAATAGACAGTATATAGATTTGTCTGTTAATTTATACATATAATGAAGCGTTATTGGAAGTATTTATCTGCAACTCCAAAGGGTTTGCCCATTGAAAATGGGGGGCGAACCCAGGCTGTTCTATTCTGGAAGTCAACAATTCATATTCTTTTTTGAGACAGAAGAACATTTTTTTATTTTTATTTTTATTTTTTGGTTTACGAGGAAGGCAAAGCCCCAATCTAAATAACTACGGATCTAAGAAAATAAACTCCTGTCAAGTCTGCTTGAAGCAAATAAGCCAACCCGGATGGGGGTTTTCAAATGAGCGATAAACTAGGATTTCTCATGAGAGAGAAGGAAGCCAGGAAAGCCAACTAATTAGCAACTCTGTTTCCTTTTCAGTATACATGAATAATACGAACAAACCAATCTCTGTGCAATACATCCATATCCATGAGGGAAAAAAACTTGGGCAATGTTATTTCTATCTCGTCTAGACCTTGCCAACATTCGCCAAGCTATGTTGTGCAAAGTTGTGGCCAACTTCATTATATTGCCTCTTGACATGCAAAGAGGAAAACTAGCAACACCAGAAGGTAGGCTATAATATCTTACGCGATGTGTCCAAGTAGTTGAGTTCTCCGCGTGCGCTATGACTGTTCGGCTTTAACAGCTGTCAGGCTGTCTGCTTCCACACAAATACAGGACAGCGCCTTCTTAGTGGCATTTTCTAATGCCACCCAGGTCATAAGCAGATCAAAATATCTTCACGTTAGACTGAAGAAAATATTTTTCAATCAAATTAAATTCGACTCATTAAATCGAGTTAGAAGTGGACATCTCTAACTTTTTGTTCCACAAAACTTTAGAAAAACATTAGTGACCGCTGCCTTAGACACGGGAAGCCACGGTCGTAAATGCTCCCCTGCCGGTGGGCTAGTGACACTGGTTGGTCTGAGGAGAACTAATAAATTTTATAATTTGAGAAATTATTTTTATTAAGTTGTCTATGTATTGAAAAGTTAATTATTTATTAATTTTTGTAATTATATGTATATTTTACGTAATAAAATAATAATAATAAATAATATTTTATTTTTTATTAATATAATTATAAAAAATTGATAATTAATTATTTTTTAACGAGTAAAAAAATCAGGGGACAAAATCCGGGCTCCTCCCGATCCATGCCCAAGAAGAGGTGACTAGTGTCCGTGTTTATATTCCAGGTGTCAGCCATGCCTATGCTCTCTTAGTGCCACCTCATTTACTCTCTCTCTCTCTCTCTCTCTCCCCCGGCCATTGTTCTTAGACTTGAGAGAGAGTCGCTGATGTTCTTTGCTGATTTCCTCTTCCACAGTCAACACTGGCTCTCCCTGGCCTTTGTAAGTCCCTCTTTTTCTTTGCCCAATTAAAATCTCCTCCTCTTTTTGAATTCCCCTCTCTCTGTCTCTCCATGCGGCATTGTCACATGTCTGCATATTCGTTATCATTTCTGGGTTTCCCTGGAGGTTTTTTTTCTCTAAGTACCATCTTTTTAATTTCCAAATATTTTAGTTTATCCAATGGGTATTAATTTGTATTATATACAATACAAGCATAAGTTAATCACTGATTAATTGTTGACGAATTTATCAATTACTGATTGATTATAGCCTCCATTTCTTCCTTACAACATTAAGCTTTTTTTTTCTTTTTTTTAAAAAAAAAAAAAAAAATTCTAGTATACTGTCACTTTTCAGCGTCATGGGATAGAATGCATGTTAGAAATAAGTCTACTATTACAACACCAGAAACTTTTTTTTTTTTTTTTCTTTAACTACTGTGATACTTTTTTCAATAAAAAAAATAATCTTTTTTTTTAATTTATAAAAAATATTACGGTGGTTGCAAAAAATCTAAGCCGTCACTGGATTTGGACACAATTTTGGGCACAAAAATTCTGGTGCTCTACTTTTTCCCTAGAAAAAAAAGGGATTCCGGCCGCTATACTATCAACTTTCGTTCAACTATCGTCTCAATGAATTCAATTCACTGTAGGAGTTTCTGTTTAAAGAACACCTTCTATGTATGGTCAGTTACTTACGAACTTCCAGCTAGAAAATGAAATAATGTGCTTCTCAAAGTAGCTTTTTCTGCGTACAATTCAAATAGTCCTTAGCTACGCTAGGCTAGGCTATCAACTTTGTTTTGTTTCAGAGCCAAATGCAATCACAAGAATGCTTCTTTCTTCCTTGATTTTGCTCCAAATGTTATTGTTTCATTAGTTTTGCAGACTCACTACTAAACCTATTTGGCTAATTTTGCACACACACACACACACACACACATTTCAGTTGCGTAATAATGTATGGTTTATGAAGTGCTGAAACCTTAACTAATGTGTGTCTTCAAAATTTTGTGCAGCTTCTGGACACGTAAATTGATGAGGGACGAAAACTTCATCAGCTATTAATGGTAAATCTGATTGTGCTGTTTTTTGAGGAGATGGCGAGCATAATTAGTTTGGTTACAATGCCGTTCCTGCTTTGCAAGTCAATTTTCGTATTTGGTTTTAGAGCCATGTCAATTGTCATCCAAACATGTTTAGAGCTTGTCAAAACCACGATCAGTATCCATCTGAATATATTGCGCAAGATAATCATAGTGATAATTGTTCTTATTTCCCTTCCTGGACGAGTTGTGATGGCTCTGCAGAGGGAGAGACTGGTTAGTTTTCTTTTTTTTTTTTTTCCGAGCATTTTCTGTGTCTTTTTTGAAAAGCTTAAGCTTAAGCTTTCTTTGTAGGTCCATCCATTTCTATTTCTGTTTTTGTGTATAATCTGTATGCTAAAGTGGCTCAAGTATAGTTTGTACCATAAAAAGTCTACTGTTCAGAACATATGCCTTACGAGATGAAAGAAAATAACCAAATCACAGCTACTTGATTTTGCATGGCTTGTCCTGTGAAATCTACAAGTTTTCTAGGTTTCCACGTCAGTATGTGGGAGGATTGGAATCGAACGAGATTTGTGATGCTTTTCAATTCAATCAGACCACTACTTCATTCAACCTCAAAAATGAAAAAATCGTGTATATTATGATGCCCTCTGCAGTCTAAATTGAGGATATTAGCTGAACTTTGCAGCGTTTGTTCGTTGTCACTGACCTCAATTGGCTTGGGATGAAGGCACAGCACCCTTGACTTACTTCAATGAGTCTCTAATATGACTCCATTTAGAGTTTTAATATAATTGCTAAAAGTTCTCAGTTGGATTTTCTCTTGCCAAATCGCATAATGGTTGAATCCACTCTGATAAGCACTCGGAGATTGTGACTGTTTACAGAAGTAATTTGAATCAGGATGTCTATGAGGAAGAATTTTTTAGTTAGCAGAATAGAGATGCTAAGGTGAACGTTACTGGTTTTCCTTGAAATAAACTCTCTTAAGCTGAATTCCTGCTATAATTTCAGCTTGAGCGCCAGCTTGCCGAGTTGCTGAATGAATTGGATAATCTTGTGCATGGTAGGAGCAAACTCGAACACCTGCTTCATGCAGCAGCTAAAGAACGTAGAAATTTGGAATCAATGTTAGCTGAAGTTGAAGAGGAATATGACAAGGCCATTGCCAAAATTGAACTGCTAGAATGTGAGGTAAATGCTTTAGCTTCATGGTGTGAACTTTTTTTTCGCATGTCCTAGTATTTACTTTTTAACTAGCCATTTTGGATGGTAATGTGTTTGATGGAACTATAGAACCTGATAAATTGATGATCTTCTGTATATGATGGGTAGCACTAAAGCATTTCTGCATAATGAAACATAAACCAAAGAAAAACAAATGGTAAACTTCAAGGTAAAGTGACTTTGTTTTTGATATTCAGAAATACAAATGTACCTGGATTATGCTTAACAAATTAAATGTCGTGTGGCTTGTAACAGTTGCAGAATCTGAAAGTTGAAAATTTAAAGCTAAAGGGATCCCTGGGTACAGAGCAATCGAGCTTTAGAGGTCATCACGCAGTAGGGGACAATGAACAGAACGTCGGCATGACAGGTAACTATGGTATTTTGCATTGGCTTCAGTCATGGAAATCCCGGTATGAAGGAAGTGGAGCTGTCTTCCAAGACGTGATGACTGATAAAGATACATGGGAAAACAAGGACACGAGTAACGCAGAATTGCTTAAAGTTTTTAAAAGTGGATTTACAGGTAGTGGTTTGATCCACTCATTTGAACCTGGTATTTTCTCTTGGAGGAATATAGTCATCAATGACAATTTAGAGCAAATAAGGGATATTGCACTTTCCCAGTCTATTTTCAGTGTGATTTTATCGCTTTTGGTTGGAATAATTGTCTGGGAAGCTGATGGCCTTTGCATGCCCCTTGTGCTCGGTCTCTTTGCTGTTGTTGCCATGTCATTGAAAAGTGTGGTTCAGTTCTTCTGTTCAATAAAAAACAAGCCTGCTTCTGATGCAGTTGCACTCTTAAGCCTCAACTGTTTCATACTCGGCACAATCAGTTACCCAGCACTGCCGAGGGTGGGCCACGCGTTTGACACTTTGGCCTTGGCTATTTTTTAGCCGGACAATGAACTGGCTTGTTGGCATCTCTTGCCACTGGCTTGCAACTCTACCTTGTAAGATAGCCGTAGGCGATGAGGTTATGTGGTTGTAGTGTATGCTTGTTAAGGTTTCGTTGCTGTCTTGTAAGGTCGTGTTGTAAATATGGGTTTAACGAGGGAGGTGCAGGACCGTGTTTGCCGCTTTCATAATACACATATTAATTAATGTGTGCCTTGGTTTTCTCATGATGTTTATGTGTCCATTATCTTATCATGTACTCCAGTTTGACTGGCTAGATGTTACGTGGACTGTAAAGCTAATGCTCCCGTCACGGTTAAAATAGATCAGTTCTCATCAGCAATGAGCTAGCATATTCTATTGATCATTTTACCTTCGGCTACTAGAATATATGATAAGTGAGCACTACATGACTTTTTGTTAGGTGATTATTTTATGGCTGTTACTGTACAATATGCTAAACGAAATATATGATGTGGTAGAATAATTATAAAGAAATTATAACATATGTCAAAAAAATTATACGACATATAACTAATCAATAAAAATTATTTTTTTTTTAACGGTTGGTTACATGGATTATATAATTTTCTTGATACATCATAATTTTTTTGTAATTTTTCTATCATATCGTATAATTTTTATTGTCATGTTGTATATTAACAGTTATGAAACAACTA
This sequence comes from Carallia pectinifolia, assembly GCA_037832335.1. Taxonomy (NCBI): domain Eukaryota; kingdom Viridiplantae; phylum Streptophyta; class Magnoliopsida; order Malpighiales; family Rhizophoraceae; genus Carallia; species Carallia pectinifolia. Next base: position 26,625,671 of record CM075452.1, read on the forward strand.
TCTAATAACAGCTAAAAAGTTTTTCCTATAGGATAAAGGCCGGTTGAAAAACTTCCTTTTTAACATTCTCTCTCGCCGAGCGCCCTCCCTTGCGAGAGCACTGTACTCTTTTTCCTATAGAAGATTGTCTCATTTTATTAACAATGTTTGTGCTCTAGCCCCATCGAGCTTTTCTGTTTTTGCTTTTCCTCCTTTCTTATTCTCTCTTTGATCATGGAATACCGACATGCCTCTCCGCCGCCTTTTGAGGAAGTTATTGGTATCGGGGAAGGAGATGAAGGTGGAAACTCTAACCAATCCACTAGATATTGGCTGCTGGGCAGACTCTGGACGGAGAAAATTTTCAATGTTAGAGCTCAGTTCAACTTGCTGTTCCCTTTTGATTACTATACTTTAATAATTCATTAAACAACTAAATTAGAGTTTTATATTAAACTAATCACTCTTATGATTAATTAACCATGTTCTAAGTATAATTAGACTCGTTTCCTTATGTTTCTCGTCTTAAATGCGATCTTATAAGCTAAATGCACATAACACTAAATGCACATAACAAATATATACACATGATTGGGTTAATGCATTGGTCCTAATAGAAGTGAACCTATTACACATCCGGTTCAATTTTTACAATTATGAGATTTAAAATTAGAAGTAGGAAGCACAAAGTTACTAAAAAAATTACCATATGCGTTATATGTGCAAATATAACTCGATTGAATACAACAAGTAAACTGACATGCTTGACGACGTGCCTCAAGAGGGGCCTCTCCTCCCTTTTTTTTTTTTTTTTCAGTCAGAGGGGACTTTCCTTGTTGAGAGCGAAAAAAGAGAGAGACAATGAGAGTGAAGATTATTTTTTTTGTTTATAAAAATAAAAAAAAAATTCGAATTTAAGAAAATATGAAAAATCAAAAATTTTGGAAAAAATCATAAATTTAAAATATGAAAAAAGAAAAATTTGCTACCTCAGGGACTATAGTTGACGTGACCACTGATGTGGCAACTAACGTGTTAAAATAGATTTTACACGGCAGTTGAGCTAATGACACGTGAACAAGTTAACGACAATTTAACAGGGAGAAAGATATACTTCAACTATAAAATTAACGTGCATGATGAAATTCAACTAAAAAAAATCAAAGTAGATAAAAAATAAAAAAAAATGGAGAAACATAAGAAAGAGAATTTTTATTTTTTTGCCAAATATTTTTATCCTTTAAAAATTTTGTCTATTCAAAATGCAAGAGTTATGGCACGGAATGTGTTGGCCAAAAGCATGAAAATGCAGGTTGAAGCAACTTCTAATTTTTGGCACCACATAGTTTTGATAATTAAAATATTAACCAAGCAGCTTTTAATTATCAAAACGCAATGCCGAACATGTCTATAGATGCATAAGTGCGATTGAGCTGTAAATTAAGTAATTTCTCTTGTTACTAGTAGTTGTATATTGTTTGATAGCGGGTCTTTTTTATAAAGAAGAAATAGAACCTCAACATCTGATTCCAACCAGGATCCGCAGGAATGTTGCTTAAAAATAATAAAATTATAAATATTTATTATTATCTCACTAAATAAGAATTCATTCATTATCAAAAGTGATAATATAGTAATGATTTGACATATCATCTTTAATATTAACTTGAGTTTGAATTTTTACGTTATTACTCTTCTCATAGTTAAGAATATTTAATGTGAGTATAATGTATAAGTTTAAAACTCGTTAATAATGTAATTTGACTTATGAGAAATTTATTTCAAAGTTAATAGTATTTCGATCGTAAATCTTCCTTATAAAAAAATTCGAATAAAAATATTAACAATTTAAAAATTAACATCAATCTACAAATCTAATAATCGTTACATTTACAATAATATTTTAATATTTAAAATAAAAAAAGGAATTCATTCGTAGGTCGTCGGTTAGACAACTACTTACCGACTTAATCGGGTCTGGTTTAAAGACTATGGTAGGAACAATGACCACTTTTTTATGTTGCTTAAAAAAAAGATAATAATAATAAAAACGAAAAAACCATCATGTACACCCAACCGCCTCGAAATCGAACTACGATATATCTGGATCATCGCTCCATTTCTGTATCTATATTATCTGCTAGGCAGAGAGAGAGGCCCCGGGGGGGGGGGGGGGGTGTGGATTTTGTAAGAAGTTACCGGAGTCTCTAATTCGCTTGGTGCAGGTCGGGAACGGATTGGCTTCTTTCCTTTGTATTTGTTTATTATTCTTCTCTTCTCCTCTCTTATCAGAAAAAGAAGTGGGAGATGTCGGCGAGGTGTGTGTTTGGGCGGAAGCAAATTAGATCCCGCCTTGCATCAACTGAATCGGAGACTCAGGTGAATGGGTTTTTTGCATTGGATCTCCCTGCTGCTCTTTCTCCGCTTACCTACTTCATATCTCCCAGGTTGGCTTCCCTTTTTGTTTCTTCTTTTCTTTTCTATATGCACTTTTTGGATAATTAGTTGGTGATTCGATCATATTTGGTGATTAGGTTTAACAAAAAGAGAAAAAGTAGAGCAGCAGAAGTTTTTTCTCGAAATTGTGCCTGAATCCAATGATGCGTAATTTTTTTGCAGCTATCGTGATGCTTTTCGTAATAAAAACGAAGTGTATCTAATTATTTTTTTATTACAAAAAAATATACGGCAGTTGTAAAAAATTTAAGTGTCATTACATTTGGGCCAATTTCGGATACAAAAGTTTCGGGTGTTTTAGTGGTGCTCTAATAAAAAATAGTTCTGGATGATGAAAGTAAAGTATTCGTCTGGAATCTTTAGTTATTAGATCTCATTATTAATACCATACTATTATTTGACCACCGTAGCTTTTTTTTTTTTTCTTTTTTTAACAAAAAAATGTTAAATTTTAATATAATCCACTGTAATTATCTTGGCTTGTGCTTCTTAAAAAAAAAACTGCGGAGTGTAGGGAGACGATACTTTTATATGTGTTTGACTGTTTGTCAATTGCTAATATGCAGACGTCCCTAAGTTTTACTTGCTACTGTTATTCTGCAAGTTTCTGTCTTCTTGCAGACATCATTGCCACTCTCTTTCGCAATCCTGTAATCGGAAGTAGGTTCCTCCTTGAGCAAGGAAATTGGTTTCTTATTTCTTTTTTGTCCATCCTTTTCTGGAATTTCTAATAGTTTGTTGGACAGAGAAATTTTAAGCATGATGTCTAGTCTCCATTGACAAAACAAATCTTAAGGCCAACTTGTTTCTTGTAAATGTGTTAGGCCAATAAAATTCGCGTGCATCGGATCCGACTGTTTCTTGGATTTGCCGTACTGGTAGAATCGTATATCGTACAACATTAGTCATTAGTTCTGGATATGCATTTTTATTGTGTAACAAAGACAAGAGCATAGACACGACAAAGGAAAAAATGGTGGAACTTAAGAATCATAGCAAGTTAGTGTTCCAACTTCCAAAAATTAGGATGTTCAAAGGAGAGATTTCAAATTTTTCATACAGACAGCCAGTAGGTTGTGGTTGAAAATGGCAAACTGCATTCATACGATAGGGGCAGAGACCTTAGATAGGGGCGGAGACGTTAAAGCGCCAATGGAACTGGTCTCAATTTTATACAATTTACTCAGTTCAATATCACTACCTTTCTCCTGAAAAGGGTGATGGACAAATATCGAGTAAAGAAGCATGATCTACGCACATTTAGCTCATAATAAATGAAATGATGAGAAAAATTAATGTGGTTAACTGCAATAAAATTTGGGATTAAGAATTTATTGTCGTTCTTGTCAATGTGTCAGGCCAATGCTATGGTGCCCATAAAGACTAGCTATCTAATGCAATACCACTGTCTTGTGAAGTCTACTGTCAAAAGGTGCTTGGCAAGTTCTTTTACTTGTTGCAGGATGGATAACTTCTGTGTCATTTTTTTTTCCCCTTTCCTTTTTGACAGCTGGACTGGAACTTAATCTCTCCTCTTTTTCATTTTCGTCATGTAGTTGGGACTTTAACCAGTTTAGGTCATTGAGTTACTATACATGGAATTTATATTTTTTGTATTTAATTCATGCTTACTGTTTTTCCATGTATATGCTTTCTTCAGAATATTCTGTGGATGGTTTCTATCTGGAGTTAAAGGCGCTAAGTTTGGTAATTCTATCGTCCACAGTAATGCTTCTTCTCAGAATGTAACTTTTAGCACCAAAGTTCCAGGGAATTAAACGTCCGTCCATCATTGATAATACCCGTAGTGTGTAGCAGAGAAACTTAGCTTAATCATTAATTTCTATAAAAGTTGGTTTTTGACTTGGTTCAATCATCAGCATTCTTGTATCATCTGTTACTGGTTGTTTCATCCTTTTGTTCTAGTATTTGTATGCTTGTATACATCATGTGGTGGAAAGCTGGTTGAAAGTGATGATCCAGCCATAATCTTCGTTCTACCTTTTTTTTTTTTTTTTTTCCCTTTTTCTTCTTTTTGGTTCTTTGTCAAGTTTGTGGAATAATTATTCAATTCAATGTTGAATTTGTGGTTCCATCTTGGAACATGTGACAGTAGGAATTGACTCTAATATCTGACGTTTTGTTCCCAACTAGTAAAAGTGTTGCAGAAATGAGCTTATTTGGGCGAGCGGTTTGTTTTTGGGACAATACCAAACTGGGTGGGATTTTGTCATTGTTGATTAACAGTAGCATTTAAAAATGTAGTATTAATCAATCATATAGGCTAAAGTTCATGTGTAAATCCTTTTGCTAAGCAATTAAGGATTGTTTATAGTGGAAAACTGAACAATATTTTTACCATGGATGCATTTTTCTGTCGATTAGATATGGGTAAATGAAAACTGGTTTTCCTATTTTTGGAAAATTTTGAAACATATTAGAAGGCAGTTCCTAAAAGAAAGAGTTTTGTTTTTCAATGCGGCACCTTTTCCTTTTTCTTTATTTTTGCTAGATTGTCCATGTACATTTTCACAAGTAATCACATGTTAAGCATTTGTTGGCATATGATGCTTATTTTCCAGTTTGCATTTATGCGCAATTTTTCATTTTCTGAAACATTTTGGTGCCAAGTTATTACTCCTGTGGTTGTTAAATTGTGAAAGCATAATTTCTCGTAGTTGGTAAGTTATTGATTCGCTTGAAAATCGCTTATCAGATGCTTTTTAATGATGAAAGGTTCCATATTGTTTACCTTTAATGATTAGATATGATTCATGAAAGCTTTATGGTGGATGAATGGAGGTATTTTTCACTTTTTTTTTCCCTTATTTTTCAGGTTCCATATTGTTTTTTTGTTTTTTAATTTTTGTTCCTTTTGCTTTCATTTATTGATCAAGTTTCTATAAGTCGCTGGTGGTATTTGTTTGTTGGTGATCTTATGAATTATGGATGGAGTAAAATAACTCCATGACCATTATGATAATGATGATTTTTGCGCCCCACCGGAGGCCTGACCTTGCCTCAACATCGAAATGCATGGTGGCAAGTCCCTCTTTTGGGATTTGTGGAGTGGGGGATAAGTGGATAGGACATCGGTTGATGATGATAATGGGTGCTTCGTAGCAGCTGAGATGTCTCATTTTCAATTTCGCACTTGACTTGCCTTTGTTGGTGCCTAAGTCAATCTAGGACGCTCCTTTCCCATCCCAGGCCAACTATTACTTGGAGTTTCCGCTAATATTTTTGGATGTGATTGTACACAATTAAACAATAGTTTAGGGAATCAACTTACCCCATAAGCTAGTGTGATTGTACATATATTCTGCAAACTAGAGATCTTGTGTTTGTCGGTGCAGTTAATGCATGAAGAAGGTACTAGCTTCTGCAAATGCCCATCAAAATGAGAACATTTCCTTTTGACTTTGTTGCTCATTCATATCGATATTATCTGTTGTATGTGGCGTTGCTGGTGATAGTATCATTTCTGATGTGTTTGGGATGGTCGGGTGGGCTCTCCTGCCTATATTGACTATGGTGAGGGATAAGGCTCAAGAGGGAGATATCGAAGAAGTTTCGACACGGCTAATTGGGAGAATGTTACGAGATAGAGAGGAATTATATGAGATTGCTCTCCTTAGGTGCGTTGAGTTAGACTGGACCGAATAAGATTGGGAAGAATTGATTAGAGGCTTCTCCAGCTAGGAATTGAACTCATGAGGACCAGTTTTGGTTTGGAGAAGAAGGGTTATCCTGCCTTTAAAGTGGTTTGGGGCGAATTAACTAGAGAGGACTGATTTGAGAGTGGGTTGTCTTGGAAATGATTTAAAGTGTGTTTGGAGTGAGGGTAAGGGTAAGGAAAGGAAGGGAGAGAGAAAGAAAATAGAGAGAAAATAAAGTTATTTAGAGAGGTAGAGAAAGTTAAGAGAGAGAAAATATGTTGAAAGAAAAAATGAATAGTAATTTGTGAGAGAAAAAGTGGTGAAAAAAATAAAATTGTTTGAAATGATATAAAAAGTTATGTGAAAGGAAGTATGATGAAAGAAAAAGTGAATAGTAATTTGTGAAAGAAAAAGTAGTGAAAAAAATAAAATTATTTTGAGTGGTGTACAAAATTAAGAAAAAGAAATATATAAAAAAAATATTCGATATAATTATATTTTTCTTTCTTTCTGCCTTTTTTTTTTTCGCAAAACAACCAAGCTCTTAGGGCTCTTGAGTCTATTAGAGACTTGAAACTAAATTGATCGGGGAGGATTTATTTATGGCTCTCATGTCCCTAAAATGATTTGAACTGATTGGATAATTAGTGATGATGGGTCGAGAGCTCTCCTGCCCTGTATGGTTTTGCTTGGATTCGAGGAAGGGTGCTAGAAAAAAGTTATAAAAAAAAATTATGAAAAAGTTTATTGAGAGAAGAAATAATTTTATTATTAGTTATTTGGGTATGTTAAAAATGACTAAGAAAATGAATATAAAGTATAATTCTTTGTTTGGGTGTAGCGGAAAAGTAAAGAGAAAAAAGAAAGATATTTATAAAATGATATTTATATCCATTATGTACTAATTAATATGTAATTTATTTTTAACATTAAAAGAGGATGGTAAGGATATAGTTCTATTTATGAAGGACAGAGTCATGCTAAACAAAATTCTCAAATAAAGAAAAGAGAATTTCACTCAAGACTGCGAATGAGAGGCAAAAAAAAAAAAAAAAAAAAGAGGACGAAGCCAACGTGTTCGGGTCAAGAATGACAGATTAATTACGTCCATTCTCTGTTAAAAGTGACGGTACTGTTAAAAGAAAAGCCACGTGTCATAAAGATGTATTTTCTCTTTACAAAAAATAATAAAGAAGTATCACCTCAGATAATATCTTGTTAGTAATTTAGTTTTTTTTTCGTAATAATATGAGTTTAATTTTTTTGTATTCTTTCTCATCTCTTAAATAAGTTATTATAAATTTTTAATTTATTAATATTATGATCAGATTTAAAAAATTTTATTATATTTAATAACTTTCGAGTTGTGAATTTACTATTTAAACAATGGAGCGAGAAATAACAGGCGAGATTATCTTCGGCCTCCCTCGTGCTTACGAATTTTATTTCTTAAGAAAACAACAACAGAACGGTAATAACAATTGGTTTCGCTCTCTAAAATTTTCTTCGATTCCCAGCTATAAAGTTGCTGCAAACACGATACGGTGCCTCCGTCGCTGCTGCGAGTTCCACCGTTGATGCCGATTGCGCCAGCCACTTACTTACATTCCATAGGTTCGCCAGTCGATTTCGCCGTTGTTGTCCATTGCCTCCGGTCGACCCTACCTTCCGTCTCTCCTTTTGGTAGGGCTGGGTGGGTTTGGCTATTGTTTTTTGCTGGGGTTGAATGGATTGGGGTTTTGCACACAGAGCCTGGGAGAAGTGGGCTTCCATCAATATTGGCTCTTTTGGTCAGCACCTTAACACCACCTTCACCCTTTTCAACTTACACACACACACACACGCATACTGATGCTGTAATATTAACTAACTTGGTTTTTTCTGCTATAAAATTGTAGGTGAGCCGTTGAAGGGTGCTCTGCTTATTAACTATGATCCACTTGCACCTTCTCGGTTGCTGTCTACCATGTAAGCAAACTTAATTTACGCTTTTCTTGATTGTGTCTTTTTTTTTTTTTTTTTAATTTTTCATTTCAATTTCAACACAAGTACATGATGCTCATGTATTGTTGTTCTTGTTTGTCAGCTTTCTTTTCTTTTCTTTTCTGACCTATTTCTTCATGGTATCCGGATTGTTGCACTTTCTATTCTTGCAAAATTGTGTTTGTCATCACTGTTTTCTTCTATTCTTGTTCATTTTCAAAGAGAGTACTTATTTAACTTTCTGGAAATAATATTAAACCTTGGTTAGAAAATCGTTGGATGTCGTATGTCAATGCATTAAGGATTGTCTTATGTGCTTTTTGAACATTAATCTTAAGGAAACAAGTCCTGCAAAAATTTCGTGTTAAAGATTTTCTTTTGTTTCGAAATACTGGGTTCAGAGACTGATTTTGGTTTTTCAGTGCAGAGCAACAGGGAATAAAAGCCAATCCTATTGATCTAAGTCAATTCATTGATTTCGTTAGACGCAACAAGCTCCAGAATGAGACCTTCATTATTGGGGCAAATGAATGTGAGTAGTGGTTTTGTTGTATATAAGTTCCTTATATATGAAGAGAGTGTAAGTAAACAGAATTTCTGTACTTCTTTTCACTCTGTTTGGCATCCCTGTGATATTACAGAGGGATTGAAAAGAGAGGGAAGAAATAGTGTGTAAATTCTTGTCGAAATTGTTCATTGTTAAAAATGCTGAAACATTATGGAGGGCTTGAAATTGGAAGCAGTTGTGTTTGTTTCTTATACCATCCGCTTTGTGCGTGCACTCTTGAACTCATTGTGATGAAAATTTTCTGGCCCAGCCTAAAGCCTGATTTGTTCAGCTTGATAAATTTGGGTGGTCGTATTTAGAGTTTAGGCTGCACTGAATTGGTTGCGAAAATAAATTCCAATCAGTGTTTGGGCTGAGTTCAGCCTTACCTTTTCAATGTCCAGTTTAAGAAAAAGTATGTGCTAATGCATTTACAAACGGAATGAACCTTATATCTCTTTAATGACATTGAAAGTCTGGTTCTTTAGTGTTATATTCCCAAATCTCTATGGATGCTCTGGAATTGGCAAATTTGAAGACAATAAATGGAACTGCTTGGCGAACATCTTAACATTAATCCTTGCAATATATGTGCCCAAGACCATTGGCTCGGTAATGTTTCGTAATCTTACATCCTAGATTGTAAACTTTGTGGACAGATGTGGTTACGTCAATTCATGAAAACTGGTTCTGTGCAAGGTGTATGAATACATCAAAACCTGCTGGTGAAGGTGCTATTGTCATGCAGACAGCAGCATTCCTCGTGGTTGCATTGTAAGCTTGTGTCATTACTTCTCATCTTCTCATTTAGGTTTCAGAAGGCATGGCTTACTGTTTCAAAATAAGTATAGTTTCAGGAGAGTCGGGATCTATTTTGCTGAAAAGATCCGATCCTTTTTCATTTTTCATATGTGCACTGGCAGGTATGATGGCTCGATTAGTGCTGCATCTCGTGCTATGATGGCTGTTGATCAGTTTGCATGGCAGCTTGGGCGAAGAAATCTTTAGCTGACTTCCTTGAATGGTTTAATTATTAGGATCTGCAATTCTGCTGATTCCTTAGATGTACTTTGCTTTGCCATCCTGGAAAACAAAATGCTTTTGGCGTTTATTTATCTGCATCGCTATTTAATTGGGTCTAGATCGTTTTAATGCTAGTTAAGTATCAATTTAACAATGCAAAACAAATCTTTACCGGACCTGGTTATTACCATGTTCGTTCAAATTTTCGAGTTCTGACAAGGTATGCTTGCCATTGCCGAAGTTCAGGTCGTTTGGGTTGACTGCATTTTCTGGGTTAGAGTTTTGGAGGTCTGATAATTTTGAAGTAAAGGTGTGTTTTTATCAACTTGCGGGTCGAATAGCCTTGTCAAATGTGCGATTTTTAAGCAGTGTCTTGGTGCTTCAGAATTAGACAATGACGTGTGGGGCTTTGGCTTCCCCGTTTTGGGTTTATTTGGCTTTTATGAGACGTATTTCCAATTAAAACGATGTTACCGTGCGAGAATCGTCTGATGCAGATTCCATATGCATTAGTTGATACAGAGTTTATAATTTTGGTTTGAATAATGATATTCCACGAGAAAGAAACTGCACCAAAACCGCACGAGACGTCCAAGATGGGGTTTTATTTTATTTTTTTTCAATTTCAAACCCAAAACGTTGTTTTTCTTTTTTTTTTTTTTGGAATTTTTTTTGAAAAGCATGATGTGGAGTAATATTAAGTATATTTATGATAACATTAAGTGTTATTTATAATTTATTTTTTTATTATAAAAGTTATGTTTAGGATAATATTAAATATTATTTAAGGTAATACTAAATATTATTTAAATTTTTTTATTGTAAGAATTGAGATTTTATAAAAAAAAATTAGGATCCAACTAAAACATAACAAATTTTGTGCTCTTCTGCGATGCTGGTTGGTCGTGCTATATAGCATTATTCTTTTGGTTTTATTGAAATTTTGCTGATTATTTGGATTGATTCTAACTGCAAAGAAACGGAGCGGAACTAAGCTTTACCATATTCAGTTAGGCCTACTTGTTAACGAGTGTTACAATCATTTAAGTCAACTGCAAATTGTCGTTACTTTCTAAAGAACATTCTTGCATTCACACCCTTTTCTCGGCAAAGAAGAGCATTGCTATGCTAGATTCCGCATTCACGAACTCAAAACCCTTTTTTTTTTTGGTTTTTTTTTTTGACATAAATAGCAAGAGTTAGCAATGGTAGACGATGGTTAAGCACACAATACTTAAGGAACTGTCAAAATTTCTTTCTTTTTACCTTCAAAATTTGCCAATCGAATTGAATGAAAAAAGTGATAGCAATTTTAGTAACGATATAGGCTCTGATAGCCGTGTCCAACGTCTTCAAATGAACTTGAATGGCATGTTTGGTGTACAGCCAATGAATATTAGTACCCCTTCAATGGAAGTTGAGGTCACCGTCAATTTATGTGGAAGACTGAGAACACATTAGCTTGGGTATACAAATATCTAAATAAGTTACAACATTCATATGTTTATCTCAATCATATTGCCATTACTAACCATCCTAAATGTAAAAAATAAATAAGATTGCGCAATGTACTGGTTTATACAAATCTCTCTCGCAGTATAGATCACTGCAATTACAGAAACATAATAATACACCATCTAACATAATACAACTTTATTGGTACGGTTTTATCACATTTTTAATTTGGAAAAAGGTAGTGTGTGGGATGCTGCATTCAGAGAAATCAATAAAGTGCAATTACTTGTAATTGTATTGATTTTTTTTAAATTTAATAAAAATAATTTTTTTAACGTATATTATATAAAATTTACACATTTTATTTTAAAGAGACACTCATCAATTTTATATTTTAATTTTATAATTTTTTATTTTATATTTTGTTAACGTAATTATATTAAATTATTAAAAAATTGCATTTTTATGGTACCTGCACTTTAATCCGACGGTACCATCTGTACTAAAACCATGACCTTCTACTTTACTCTATTACATTACATCACATCCAATTAATAATTACCTCAATGTATTCTCAGTTTTTTTTAATGAATTTAGAACCATACCAACAATCTTTCTTGGAATTGGCACCAAAAATTGCAAAAGCAAAATTTTGTATGATTAAATATAGGGATGAATTTTGCAAAATGTGGGACCTTTCCGTTGTTTCATCTGATTGATAATTGTAAGATGATATACTTTGCTTGTAATCCAACCATGTTGACGTAAGCCATAAACAACTTTTCGTTTGGAAATTATTTCTTTCTTTTACCCAAGAATGTGCTTCTCTTTTATGTAACTACCGAAAAAATAACAATAATAACAAGACAAGTAATTTCCTATCGAGATATTTGAAATATGAACCTTTCTTTTGCTAAGATACTGCCACTTGCCACTGTCGTGCCAAGTCCTTAAAATGAGAAAGTTGCGGACTTGAAGACCATGAGATGAGCGGTCTCAGCACCTAAGATATGTGGTGTTGAATTCTCAGTCAGGTCAGGTCAGCCGAGAAGCACATGATCATAATTCGTCCATGTCTCCTCCAGTTTTGCCGTCTCCAGGAATATGATTCTAATCTTTTCTCTGGGAAACTGATTATTTTCTATGCCCACAACAGTGCTTTTAGCAGCCAACAACAAAATAGGCCCCACTTTATCAAACTCATCTTCTTCACCCATCCGGCCGACCCATTTTGCCTTCCATTCTGCCAAAACAAAAAGCAGCAGCAGCTATTAATTTCAGTTTTCAGCTTTATTTATATTATATCGTTTTTGGTCTTTTTCTCTGTCTAAGTCCTTTTCCATTTTTAGCTTCAAAGCACATATATATTAGTTGTTTTTATTGCAGCTTTTGTTTCTGTAGGTATTAGCACATGTACTGGTAGGTTGGAGAAGTGTCTTATTAATGTCAGTAATTCGGCTTTGATCCTTTAGAAGCTCCCTTTCTGTTGTTTTTCAAAAGGGAAAATTTTAGGACAGAGAAAATTTTGTTTTAGGTGAGCTGCTTTAATTTGCAGTTAGCTATTGGAGAACAGCATATATGGTTTACAGTTAGCTGGAAGTCAAACGAATTCAACAAAAGGTTTGCCCTGCATAGCAAGTATTTATGTTGGTGGCTTTTGATTCAGTGAACTAAAAGAATGTTCTACTAATATTACAGATAAATGTTCTGCTAATATTACAGATAATTGGACTTCGTTTGCTAGTAAGAATTGAATACATTAACAAAGATGGGGAACGCCAAGCACACAAGTTCAGTGTGATGACGGCCCTTCATTTATTCAGAAACCTTAATGAATCACTAAATTTACCTCTTTATTTAATCTTAAGCTTTTTATAAATTCCTATAATTTGGCTAGTGAAGAATAGAACTATGTATTTTTTAAGCAGTAAATCTATACTTTTGGTTTATGTTGACGATCCGAAACGCCATTGTGGCAGGTTGGGTTGCAAGGATAAGCGCAGTCTATTTGTTGAAATGGAGTCCTGTCATAAAACCAATCGCCAACTGCCTTTGCAATTTTCTGCATAACATATGTTTTGAAAACAAAAATTTGCATTTTGTGAATTCAGATGCATTATAATGAAAAACACAGAAAAAAAGGAAAATCACAGCAGGTTATAATATGAAAAGCAACTTGCCGTTTTTCTAATCATTGGAGAGTCGGCCATGAACCATGTCTCCTGTGTTTCAGTCTGGCAGTGGGCATAGCAAGAGTCTATATACAATCCCCTAGATGTAGAGTTTGCTGATCCAGGCAATGCACTCAAGAAGCGCAATCTAAAATCTGCAAGAAAATGATAACTTGTTCCTATTAGATTGTAGAAAGAATATCGTCACCATCATACTCCAATGCATATCTGCCATTGCATAACAGTTCAATCGCTGCTCGATTCAGTACTCAACGACTCCTTTATTGGGATATTTTGCATGAAGTTGAACGGAATTATACTTGGAGTATTGGATAAGTGAGTAAATTAGGTTGCTTTTACTCACCTTGCATTGCTTGGAGTTGAACAGGTGAGCAGTTGCTTATGTCAAGCTTACAGCTGTTCCAGGAGCCATGGGGATCAGCATCGGCAGGTGCCAAAGTGTTCTTTATCTAGACGAAAAAAGGGCCATTCGGGGCAAACAGGGTAGATATAAGTACCTCAGATAAATTACTTTTTCTTGAACGCTATCAGAATAAATAGTATAAAAAGGTTGATCGATGGCATACACTTTGCATCAACTGTAAATCAGTGGGACGCATTTCAGTTAAAGTATTAAGTTATTAAACTTTCGATCATCAATAATGAGATTTTATTGGGATCCATATTTCTATCCTTTGCTTAGACACTTCCTCACAAAGCTATAAATATTTTCTCCTTATAGCAACAGTTGGCAAGATGAAACATGATTTTCTTGTCATCTAACAGAGGAAGAAATATGTGCAAATCTACATTTTTGAAGTGAACTAGCAATGTTCTAACCTGCCATGAGTCATACGCTGAATTTAGCACAAAAAGCGGTGTTCGTATTTGTGGCACCACATATTGCGGGAAGAAACACTGTAAATCATTAAGACATGTCAGCAAATCTCTGGAGGAAATGGTAAGAAAATAACAATCAAAAAAAAAAAACTTACTAAACCAGGTTTCCTTCTTGATGTACAGGACAGTGGCAAATTCTTGGTAGATCCCTGTAGAAAAGATCAAATATTCTGATCAGGAGTCTGTTAGTGAATCTAGTAGAATTTATACATGACTGTTTGGAGAATCTTCATTGTATACCAATTTAATTTGTGAGCTCCTAAGTGGCAAAATATACAGAACTGTAAAACATGCATAATGATGCCCCAAAAAAAAAAGTGAAAATAAGAATTCCGCAAGAGAGAATACATGCAAAGTAACCACTTCATTAAAGTAGGATTGTATGTGTGGTATTCCAAAAACATCCTTCCTGTTGTAAAAGGAAAAAAAAAAGAAGTGTCAGGCTGAAGCCGGCAGGAAAAATAAATTAATGCTAAGATCATTTTGAGTTAAATCACCGGGTCCTATACATGAGCTTACGTATTGATAAAATAGCCAGCATCTGACAGACATTTTACTCTGGTACCCATAGGCAACAAAGCTCGGAAGCTATCACAATGCAAAATGGAAGCCAATCCGCCAGCCGAACAACCAGAAAGAAGAGCCTATAGTATATCCGGACAAGTTGTTTAGAGAGTGTTATTAGAGGAGAGAACAGAAGCACAGAGTGTTTTATGTGCATCTTACATTTTCTGCATTTCTCATCCCTTTGGCCATTAAGTCTTCAATAACAGCAAGCCAAACCCTTGCCCCTCTGAAGTGAAGGTTAGTAGCCTGGTCAAACATTATCTTATTAAAAATAAAAGCCATGATATTCAAGTTCTTTCCTGTTAAATCAAAAAAACTTACAGGATTGACTTTCTGCACATCCCCAGTAAATGATGACCCATCACAGTATCTGATCTTAACTCTATTCCAGTTATAGAAATCTACAAATTCAAACAAGGTACCAGGGAAAGGTGGAAATCAAAGCTGAAGAGCAATGTCTGTTATTGTGCACCTTTTCTTTTAGCGTTTTTTTTTTTTTTTTTTCTTTAGTGAGGTAATAATAGTCTAGAAGTTACTTGGTCATACCTGGATTAAACTGTTGCCTATTGCTCATAATTCCAGAGAAAGCTAATAGTTTGGCCATTTGCTTAGATGAACCTAAATGATTATTCTTACGAGCAAGGCAGGTTGTTAGGTTGTTGCACCATCCTCCACCCTGGTAACAATAAGCAGAATATTTGATTTGGTATCATGTAATAGACAAGGTGAACTAAAGGAACATAGTTGATGTAAACCTGAGTTCATGTTTCTGTCAAAGAATTCTATATATTACTCCTTTTATTTCCAATCAAAAGCAGATACCCATTAGCCATCAAGGACTTTGATGCAAGAATTTCCTATTCCTAAATATTTTTCTCCAGATTTCTGCCTTCCAGATACCAATTACAACATTTATGCCTTGTTTTCTTTCTTCGGTGAGATAAATCATTAAACAGACCACCAGATGAGTACTGACCTCAAATTGAATCAACCAACTATTAATGCCTGTAGAAAACCCCTTATCTAAGTGGTACGCCGGGGCGCTTCCATCCAAACACACTGCAAAACAGATCAAATTCCAGAAAGATGTCAAATTTGCAATGAACAATATGCCTTCACTTCAACTTAATCAGACTAACGCGAAACTCAAACCTCTCACCGGCTCCTTTAGCAACTGCTTTCGTAACATAAGTAATTGGGACAAAAAGGCCTTCTGTTTTCAGACATAGCAGCAAATAAGCTAAAAGGCTTAACCATCGGCCTGATCTTGAATCTACCATTCTGCATATTACAAGGAAAAAAAATCACAAGGAAAATACTTATCATTAAAAAAAAACACAATAAATAACAATATAAGGGTGGCACTAAGAAGCACCAGAAATATATGTCAAAAAAAAGGGGCCTAGCACATCATTATGCAGTGCCAACTTCAGTGATAGAACACGAAAAACCTGACTCCCCCATAGTCAGGGAATCTATGATGCAAATTATGGCCACCGTCAAGCTACATCTAAAAGAGTCAAAATTTATATACCGATAATAAAATAATTAGCCAAATGAAATAGTGGGCGTCACTATGGCAATCTAAAAATCCACATTAGTAATTGTGCATTGAACTCAACAACAAATACACCACAAAATCTATCAAAGTTGCATGTTTTTTTTATGCTCACTGCTTACAAATCAGACTACCAGTTCTTTTTTTTTTTTTTTCCTCAAAAAAAAAAAATTCAACTAGAAAACAAAAGGGAAGCGAATAAGCATGTGGAGACAACAAAGACTCATCAATTAGAAAAGAGCCAAACAGAGCAATGTAATTCATATGTTTTCCAGTAAAGTAACAATCAAAACAAGCAGTGTGGGATCACTGATTTCCTTATAAAGCGCTTAGTCGGTTGACATTCCAAACATTACAAATATCCATTCCATTCTAACAAGATATATATAGATATAAGAAAAGAAATGGCTCAGAACAAAAACAAGGGATCGACAGGTACCTGAGGGTGAGAGACAAAAATCTGAAGATGGGGAGACTTGGAAGAGAATGTGGCTCCAACCCACTTCAGTTCAACACTAAAACAGCAATTTCCAAGAGATTTATCATTACGGGAAACAGCAGGTAGTTGGGAAGCAATGGGAGAAATGAGTAACAAGAGCGGTAGGCTGGTTTTATTTCTTTATGCACTGATGAGTTTGCTTTTTCTAAGAAAGAAAAAAGTGCGCTTTGTTTTGATCTTTTGTGCAGACGCAACAATTTTATAGCAAGTGAAGTGAAATGAGATGCGCACAGAACAGAACCCAAAGACCCGACAAAAAATAGTAACCAAAAAAAAAAACAAAACACACACACACACACACACACCTCCCCGCACGGAAATGGATTGCTGATGTGATGTTGAAGAAAAAACATGGCTGCACTATATACCAAGAGAAATAGTCTATGGCCCGAGAAAGGGGCCATAGACTTGCCTGAGTGTTTTAAGGGTTCATACTTCATAGCCTAGTTTTTTTTTTTTTTTTTCTTTTTCTCACTATAATGAGTTTAACAGTTAAAAATTTTGTTCTTAACGTGCTTCATTTTAAGTTTGAATTTCACTCATAATTATTAAAATTTTTTTGTAAATAGATGACAATTTTACTATAAATTATATTTAAAAATTAAGATTAGAATAATAATAATATATTTAAATTTTAATTTTTGTTAAAAAAAAAGGGAGTCCCGCAAGTCTGTGTCCCTTTTCTCGGGCTTTAGACTTAAGGTCATTTATTATTTGTATTATAATCAACAATAATAACAATAATTATAATAATAATGGAGGGCCATTTTTTCTCGGATCTCGGATACGCCCAACTGGACCCGAGCATGTAGCGGCTGGCTAAGAGAATTCCAGTTTCTAGTACTAGCAACGAATCTTATCGACTGACGCGCTCCAAAAAATGAAATGAAAGTTGAAAAGGAAAAATAACGTTTCAGTATCAAAAATAGATTATAAATAATACTTATAAGATAAGATGATGTGGTGGCTTAAATAATATCAAAAGTACAGATAACAGTTGAAAAGGAAAAATAACGTTTTTTTAAGAGACACTCAACTCTCTTAAAAATCTCAAATTCTCATAAATTTTATTATCTTTTTTTTAGTTTAAAAAAAAATATAATAAACGAGCTAACACTTGATCATGAAAAAATTCGACTCAATTTAACTCGATTTAACTTAACTCATTTGTAACAACCTTCCCTAATTATTCGGAAATTTCGAGTACAAGTTCTAATTTTGTTTCTTTCGTTTTTCTTTACTCTCACATTCTCCTTCTTCTAAACAAAATGTGTAGCATTAGATTTACGTCTTGAACACTTCCATAGTTCAATGATAAGGCCCTTCTTTAGTCAAGCAGATGAGGATCAAATCATGAGTCATTGACGAATCAAATTGCCTCACATTCTTAATAAATGGAAATGTTTCTTTCATGTTGGGATTATTTATTTGTGAACAAAACTTTCTTGCCGTCACTGGCACTTCTCGTGGTCGGTTTGGCTTTATGCCAAGATCCACAGGTCAAGGGGTTGAAGGGCTAGTGAGAGAAAGGGGATTAGTGAAGAAAAGAAGCATAGAAAACTTTCTTGCCTTCATGAAGTAACATCACTACTCGGTACCAAAATTTTCCTTTGCTTTATTTTTTTCAAAAAAAAAAAAAAAAAAGGGAAAACCCAACCACCAGTAAGCCTAGTTAGTTAACAACGTTGGCTTACGCAAATTAATTAAAATGTTTATTGTTGGTAAATCCCTAATTATAGAATTTAACTGACCCATCCTTGGTTGGAAAATACCAAAAATATTTTCTAATAGTAATACATAATCAATCATTTTCTCAAAATTAATCAAACATGGTATTTTGCCGGCTAAGCCGGGCAAAAGGTCCTTGAAAGTTTTATTTAATCACTAACCAATATGACCGTTCTTTAAAAGGGAACAATTTGGATGGGCTGCGTGATGATGTGATAAAATTTGGTGAAAGAATTATTAAATTTTAAAAAAATAAAATACAAAGGTATATTAGCTGTTACATAGACGAATTTCACTACATAATTTTAGATAATATTAAAATTGTTACATAATTTATCTAAACGATATTTAGCAAATTTTTTTTTTTTACATTTCAACAATCACTTTAGTGCTAATTTAATACTACTTAAAGATGCGACGTAGTACTTCCCTAGATGAATTGAGTTTTTTTTTTTTTTTGTCTTTCATTGTATTGCTACGTAATCAACATCTCCATAAAATAATAATATTGAAAATTTATATTTAAGCTCCTTTATATAATAGTACTTTAAATAGTACCAATATAATTACTTAGTCTGTCTAATGCATCTAATAGTTTATATATATATTTTTTAAATTTAATTATTCAAATATATATATCATTTTAATCCGATTTTGTTTCCATCTAAAGAATCTCTAACAATATTCTCTTTTTTCTTTTTCAAGATGTTTTCGACATAGGGAACGATTTCAATCAAATTCAAAAAATTTTCGATCGACTCTAATTGATATTTCAAGTAGTCATGAACTTTAGATAAATTATCAGCAATGACTTACCTATTATGCGATGCACCTTTTTTTTATGTATAAAAAAGAACTCTGGAAAATTAAAAAATAAATTGGATTTATGACTGAGTTAGCAGGTCCGACAGTTTCGTTTGGCTGCTGCTGTACTGAAAAAACGTATAAGGAGGTCTTTGGTAAACCGATATTATTTGTTGTTTTTTTTTTTTGACTCGGAGATTGTTTGTTGTTGAAAATCAAAATAAATAAAATAAATTGTATTTGGTTATTTTTTTAAAATAATGCTGTTCCTGATACACTCTCCAACTATTGATTGCAAAAGTATTTTCAAGTTATTTTTTAAAATATCAGCAACTTATTAATAATCTAATTACCAAATTGCCCTTTGCTCCAACGTGCGGCACTCTGAATGGAAAAAGGGTACATTTGTACCGCCCTATTCAGAATTTGGGACCGACAGTGTCCTCACCTTTCTTTTAATCCAATCCTATTAGTATTTCCCATATTAAATATTTTATTTCTCCAACTTTGAATTACTCGTGTATATACAGAAATTATGTCAACACTATATCAGGTATTAAAAAATTATTTTTAACGAATTTTTTTAATACAAATAAGATAATAAATAGTAAAATAATATTATTTTATTTATAATGGATAACTTAACAGATGAAATAATATTACTTTAATAGAGTGATCTCGTGTCTTTTTTTCCAATGAATAGGATTTTTTATTTTTTATAATGTGTAAACAGTAACATAAACAGTGAAAATAATATTATTTTTTCAATATAGTAATCTGTACAGTAAAAATAACATTTTTTTACTGTGTAAATATCAACCAGTATAGGAATTTTCTTATAAATTTTAGTTGATCTTTAAATCATATATTTAATAAATTTTTATTTAAAAATACGTAAGATACATTTTTTTTCGTTACTGTAAAATATATTTTTATAAGACTAATTTAGATTAATTAAGAATAAAAAATTATTTATTATAATAAAAAAAATATACTGATTTTATTGTCAGTGCCAAACACTAAAAATTTATTTATTTATTAACAAAAATAATTAATAATTAATAATTAGAAATCTGCAACGGCTTGCACGTGTTTTTTCTGCATAACACGGTTAACATGTGCCCGGCATAAAATAGAGTCTATATTGATTACGATGAGATCAACTGTACGTTTGATGTTTTACAAAAAAAAAAAAAAAAAAAAGAAGTTTTCTGCCTAACTTAAATACAAGAAGATAAGGTAGATGGATCTACTCTAATTGCCTCGGGAGCGAGCAAGTCTTTGTTGTTTAAATTATGAATTGGCGATCTATTGCTAATTGCTGAGTATGACGGAGTCCCTCAAAAAAATTTACATATATGCAGATAAGCAGGGCATCTTAAGGATTATTGTAATGTTAATATCAATTTGTCTAATACTAGAGTTCCGAGTGAAGTTGGAATCAAATTGTGCAAAAGTGTGGGAATTCTGCTGCTTTTATTTGGATACCTTCACTGTCAGATTCAAATTCAAATTTGAATAAATCTTTAACTAACACAAGACTTACGGGTCAAATCTCAATTGAGACGAGAATTGGAAAGAATACAACTATGTTCTCATAATTAAAAAAATATATATTATTATAAAATTATATAATTTTTAATACATAAAATATATATAATTAATTTATAATTTATTATTTTTTAATATTTAATAATTTAAATTTTTATATATTAATTATATATATATTATTACGTATTTACATATTTATTTCCTACAAAAAAAAATACAAGTTAAAGACAAGTCCGGCGCTTCGAGTTGGTTGCGTTACAACCTCTCAAAGAAACAAGGGAATGTCCAAGAGAGTTTGGCCCCACTTCTTAAACGTGTTACATTCTCGGTCGTTGAAGACATAAAAGAAGGAGGTTGGGTGTTTTTTGCCAACTTCGCACGTGATTGACGGTGATTAGCTTGAGGTGGGCCTCCGTAAACATGCTTGGCTGGTGGCTTTTTATAAAGCGCCCGCCCCCTGCAAAGCTGTCACATTTGAGATTGGTTGGTCCATAATTGGGCACTGAAAAGAAGATCCTAATATTTCGGCAGCCTTAGTCAAAAAAAAAAAAAATTCGGCAGCCAACGTCTTCAAAACAGTATCGGTCATTGAATTTAAAAAGTAATTAAAAAATTTTAAATTTTAAGAATCGGTAGTTAAATTGGGTAAATGAATTTTATTTCAAAATATTTAAAATATTCAATAGTTAAGAGCATCCTTTAAAAAAAAAAAAACTAAAACTAAATCCCACGAATTAAAACGATTGGAATCGATCGATGATGAGTCTGGGTTTGTAATTCGTGAGTAGGCATCCCAACTTTTAGAAATTTTTTCTTATAATGATCACGTGTTATAATTTAGTGGTAATGCGTCGAACATATTACCTTTTAGGGTTCTCAATTCGAGTGCGGTCAAAGTATACGATGAAACTAAATATACGCCTTTCATTTCCAACATAATAGTCTGGGTCTGATTGAATTTTGTGTGGTATGTTCCTTCAAAGGCCTTCAAAGGCTCAGCATTCCCATAAATCTAGGTAAACTAAGAAATGGAGCAAGCGCAATTTTTTTAACAGATCTATATTGGACACCACTCATTCAAACTCATTTTTTTATTAAAAAAAAAGAAAATTTTGCTTACTACACAAGAGTAGAAAATTTTCTTCTGTTAATTACCGGAAAAAATGCATGAACTTTGCAATTTGTTGCAAAGCCAGTATGAACTTTTTTTTTCCTCAATCACATCATGAGCTGTGTCTTTAATTTTGAATCAAACATGTCATTAGTAAAAAAGCTTCATTACGCAAACAACAAACGAAAGCTGTTAAATCGCTTACATGGCACTCTAGGATAGACTCTAATGCCAAGTGGCACACCACCTAAACAAACTAAAAAATTAAATATCGAGAAATAGAAAATAAAAAAAGAATTAAAAATTAAAAATTTATCTTCTCTTTCCTCCTGCTTTCTCCGCCTTGCAATTGTAAATCGTAATAAATGGCAAAGTACATGAATGTTTTGTTAATTAACGTTTTTACGCGTGTTATATTTAGATTTATAAAATAAAAAATTACAACACTAAATAAATTATGTCCGAAAATTTTGTCTAAATATAATAATTTTCTTTTTATTATAATTATGCATTTATTTTTATAATAAAATAAAAATTATCTTATCATAATTTGATTTTAAAAAGTAAAGCCTAATTATAGAAAAAGAGGAGTCAATTACATTGGATAAATTTTTTAAATATTAATATTTTGGCGCCGTAACGTTGACCGAAAAAATGAAGCTTTTGTCGCTTAAATGCGTAGTTTCTTGAATTGCGGGCTCAACAGCAGGAATTTCTACACTTTCAATTGGTGAAGCCATTGACTGACCGCTGGAAATTTCCTAATTCGCATGCAAAGGAAAATACTTTATAGACAGTGTATGGTGGACTCGGTGGACTATTGACAAAATATTACGTTATACAAATAATATTTTATATCGCATGAAGGAGTTTTTGTTATTAAGGGTCCGTTTGTTTGTTATAAAATAACTTATATTTGTAAAATATTTACAAGAAAAAATATTTACAGTGAAAATAATAATTTTTCTTTATCACTTATTTATAGTACAATTTATGTTTTCTTTGAAAATAACTTCAGTTCTGTAAAATGAGAAGTTATTTTACCTGAAAATCTGAAAATTTTCCTCAAATTTTACCTATGTAAAATATTTTCTGTAAAACAAACGCCAGAAAACCTGTAAAATTTTTTCCTGTAAAATATTTTACAGGAAACAAACATACCCTAATATGGTAGATATTTTGTAAAATCTGTTTACATTGTACAAAATGTTGTATGTATTATATAAAATATTTTATTTGTAATATAAAATCTTTCCGTGTCTACATGAGTTTACCAAATAGTGTTTATGTAATCAGATTCATGTGCAAATAAATTTATCAGTCCTGTTACATGGACAAAACTTAGAAGAGCCCAACAGATTTTTTTTAAAAAAATAATAAAAATTATTTTTATAAAATTAAATTTTAAACATATTTAATGTTATTGTAAAAATACTTTTTACTACTCTAAATTTTAATTTAAAAATATTAAATTTTTTTAAAAAATAAAACATATATTTTTTTACTGAGAACAATAACATCATCTACTCGGCAGGATTTTCCGTCCACAAAGATTTTTCCTAAATATAATTAAGCGCATTCAATGTAGGGGTGATTGGGCTTTTTGGCTGCCCACTTGTGTTACGATTCTCCACAATCAATGTGCACACCCCATTTTCTTGTTGAAATCTCTCTAATGTTTAGGTTGATGTCGTGTCTCTAAAATGCGATAGGTTGCCTGCAGATCAAGTGATGGAATCCAAAAATCCATTCCAGTTCGATAATTTGTGGTCGAATGAGCCAATTTTCGGTTTTTTAGAGCAGTTCCTTTACTTCCCAAATTTTGAGCATAATTGGACCGGAATAAGAAAATTGGTTCCCTTCACTGGTTTTCTGTCGAATTGGCTGTTTTTTTTTTTTTTTTGGTTTTTAGAGTGGGGCTATATATTCCTAATTTTTGAGCATACCGGGTCATGAACTGAGTCCTTGTTTTTCTACTTCAACGAACCAGTCCCGTCCAATTTTCAAAACATTGGAATTGAGTTAGGCTTGGGTGGTTGTGGACTTAAGACTCAAATTCTAAAGTTCCTGCTGTATTGGATTGTAACTAACCTTTGAAAAAAAAAAAAGGTCAATCGTATCATTTTTCTATTCTACATAAATTGTTGCTCATTGTCATTTTATCGCTTATACTTATTATAATTTTTTTATGATTAATGATAAAAAAATGTTGACTATTACAGCTTCTTTCAAAATCTAACACAAGTCTAAAATTGTAGCTAAAATTATTATGTTTAATTTTAAAATAATGTTGTACTAACATTCAAAATAATGTTAGGCAAATGAATTGGTATTTAATACTAAATCCAAAATTCTCATGCTAAAAGTTTGAATGAAACCTTAGTTAGATGAACAACGTTTGCAATGCTTATGTGACTAGATATTTTGTTGAAATTACATTAAAAAATTTAAACATGGAAAATACATGGTTTTTCTTTAAAAAAAAACTACATTTTGAAATAGTTACATGACCCTTGGTCATTTTACATTGGACTTTGGAAGTGATAACATATAAGTCACGTGACAGGCTTCTTTTGAGTCCGTTACTCTCACGACTCTCTTCAATAAAAACCTAATTACTGATTGACAATGGTGATCCATCACCTCTGCCAGCCAGCTACCCGTCGCTTGCCCATATTCCTCCTTAATTTTTTTCCATGTCCCTTCTTCTTCTTCTTCTGATATCAACCTCTATTTCCTTCTATCCTGTTGGCTTCTTCATATCAGACACCCAAGACCAGCGAATGAGACTTTTTGGCTCGATTTGTGTGAAATCGGGCTCCAATAATGTTACTTATGGCCTTTTAGGCTCTAGATTTGCATTCCCCGCCGTGTTACCGCCATTTTCAATGTCTCCAGTGACAGCGCCACTGTCTCCGCCTCAACTTCCATCACAGGTAAGTGCGTTTCTGACCAAGCTTTCATCGCCGACGCCATTGTACTAGCCGCTAGGGAGCTCGTCGACACTATAGCCCTAGCTAATGATGGCAGAGCTGCCACCAATGCTGCTACTGCCGTTGGCACTACTGTCACCGCCGTTGAAGACTCCTCTGCTACCGACCACTATCTCGCCGTCACAGATCACTTCCTCGTTGCCACCGTTGGCACTTACCGCCAGAACTATTTGGAAGTATTATTACTTACATTTGCGTTGGTTGATTTCTGTTTGTGTTTATTTTTGTGTCTATGGTTGTGCTGTGTCGGAAATTGTTGTCAGGTGTACATAGACAATTTGTGACATAGATCTGCTGAGGTGCAGTTTATACTGTAAACACAAAAAAAAAATCACAAAAAAAATAAAATTCAATGCATGCCCTACATGAAAGTAACAAGTGCATGCATATGAAAATGATGATTTTCATATGGTTGGTAACCATGTAAAATGTCAAAATCCAACCACCAAAGAGGACCCTTGTTATGTAAGATCCTACTCATGATGAATCATATAGAAATTTTAATTTCTATTTGATTGCAAAATGTCAAAATCCAATCACCAAAGAGGACCATTGCCATGTAAGATCCACATCATTCAAAGTTGGCAAAGTTGATAGTCATGCAAGATATCAACATCAACCACCTAAAAGGGCTCTTGTCATGTATGATTCAAGTCATACAATTTTGGCTCTGTCCTCCCCCAAAACCATATAAATATGCACCCCTCAAAGCCTTTCAATCCATCCCATGCAAAGCAAAATCCTCTCTTCTAAAGTTTTGCGTTGTTTCTTTCTCTCTCTAAATATTTTGGGTGTATACTCTCTAACTACCACTGAGTTGGATCCGTTAGATCAAAAATCTAAGATATTAAAATCTTAAATATCCGAGTGGGATCAAGTCTCCTACGGCCCTCACCGGAGTCCATCCAGTTCGAGTGGGATCAATCCTCTTACGGCCCTCACCGGAGTCCAATCAATTCGAGTGGGATTAAGCCTCTTATTGCCCTCACCGAAGTCCATCCAGAGTGGGATCAAGTCTCCTACGGCCCTCACCGGAGTTCAACTAATCCACTTGAGATCAAACCTCGGCCCTCAGTGGGATCCATTTCCTACAGTTCAATTTCACGCTGTAGAAATTCAACATCTCTCGGTCAAGATTAAGCCTTCACGGCCCTTGACTAAATTACACATGAGCATTAATCAGATGATCTACTCAGAGATCGAACCCGCATAAATTTTAAATTTTTTTTTGTAATTTATTTTTATATTTTTGAGTCTAACTGTTACAGGCTCAAAATTTACCCGTTACATATACTGTTGTATACAATTTTATCTGGACGAATTAGATCTGTTTGACACTTTAATGTTAGGTAGGTTTAAGTTTATTCCGATTTTCTTTTTTAATAGAGGGATTTGTCTAATTGAACTGTAAACTTAATTAATTTGCAACCCTTGTGATCTAGTTAATTGTAGACTATTTTAATTGATTATTTCTCTTACTTTATGTAAATTTCTTTGACATACTCACGTAAGTTCTATATATAAAATCATATTATATTAATATTACGTTTTCTTTTTGCATTAAAAAAAAAAATCCACTGGTCGGCACCCTCGGGTTGCTGAGAATCCACTTCGAATTGTATTGATCAGCTTTTTTAATTTTTTTTTGAGTTCTTGACTTTAATATTTAAAAATTATATTATATTATAAGTAATTTTATTTAAATTTTTGTCAAATTTTATATGAGAGAGCTCTTTTAATAACATTTTTTTATTTATAAAATTTAAATTTAAAATTTTATTTAAGAAAAAGTAAACTCATTCTACTCAAACCGACCACCTTTAGAAACCAACTTTCTTAATGTGGTGTGGAAAATTATTCCGGACACAACAACAACAATAACAACCACCAAAAAAATTACTAATAATGAAAAGGAAAAATAAAAGAAAAGAAAAGGGTAAAACACGTACATTAAGATGAACAGGTCAACCATTAAATTATTCTTTTTGTTGGCATCTATTCTCTCAGACATTAACGCAGTTATGATTGGCACCCTGTTCATCAAAGAGTCGAACGCCAATCACGGTTAGTATCGACAATGTCTTTGCCCTTAATTATGCCAAACATGGCTGTTTTCTTTTGCCCCTCTGTTGTTTTTTAGTGACTAGCCCTGGCTTTTTCAGTTAAATTATTAATATTTATTGTTATTGATTGTTATTATTGATTATTGTTGTTAATTTTTAATTATTATTATTATTAATTATTATTGTTAATTATTAATTATTATTGTTAATAAATTTAAAAATATTGTAGTGTTTAGTTAAAATGTTATTAAAATAAAAACTGACAGGGAGACAGGGGGGCATCCAGGGGAGAGAGAGAAAGAGATAGGGGAGAGAGACAGTTGCGGATTTCACTTGTGGTTTTTAAAATTTTTTCTTAAAAAATTGGTTTTATGTATATATAATAAGGTTAGTGTGCAATAGGTATAAAAATATAAAATCTTTAATGTGTAATAAAATTAAAAATAATGTACAATATATATTATGTATATAAAAATTAAAGTAGATGTGTAACAAGTTTAAATTTGATCTATAATAGACTGAAACTAAAAAAAAAGAAAAAAAGAAAAATGATCCCAATTCTCCCTCGTTCATCAATTACCTATCCAGATAACTGAACCATATTGAAATTGCTGTGAAATAATTAAATGATTATTTATGACCTTCCTTGCTTAAAAAACAAAAGTTTGAAAGTACCATTTCTTACTACGAAAGAAGATCCAATGAATTTTGTAAATTGTGATAATAAAATAATTTAGAAGAATTATATTTTGCTAACTAATCAAAATTACAGTTCTTATTCCAAATTACATTTATTTTCTATTCTTAGAATGGGCATGGGCCTCAGTTAAGTACGGCTCCTCAAAAGGGTTTTGGCATCATTTTTTTTTTTTTTGGAGCTACGCATCATTAGGTCTTTAAAGGAACAAAAAGCAAAAAGAGGGAACCAAGAAAAATTCCTTTTGTTTTTATGAGATGAATCATTCTATCATCACTCTTCTAAAATTTGAGGGCCAAGCCAAAAATTCAAGTAGTAGTGACCACATGGGCACGTCAGAACATAACTAAAGAAAGAATAACGGAAGAAAAAAGAGGGTGCATGAAGCAAGAATAGGGCAGGAAGGGAGTACATAGAGCTGACGAAGTAGAGCAAGCTCCAGATCTACAAAGCTCCAAGGACGGCACGAGAGAAGAAGAGAAAGGAAAATAAAGATGTCATGACTTCCTTTGTTGGTTTCAAAGGAAGAAAAAGCACTTTTTGTAAGAAAAGGGATAAGGATGTATTTATAATTACCAATCAATAAGCAATCAGTAGTAAAACAGAGTAGCTTGTAGGCATTTTTCTATTCAATTGTTATTGGCTTCCCTCTCAGCAATCAGCAAACATAAAAAATGAAACTTGAAGGTAAAATACACACAAGTAATTGATTTATGTGTGCCAAATACACACACAAAAAAAAAAAAAAAATCTAAATCATTCAAGTAACAACAACGTTGCAATTATGGTTGTAAGATTTAGAAGTGAAGTTCTAGAAAAACATGTGGATATTTTCATTTTGATTCAGTGAATTTCTTTTTCAAATTTCAACCCAATGCCACATAATATGAGATGTGCATTTTTTATTCTTAAAACTTTTATATTTTTTTTATATTTGAGTCTTATACTTTTTTTAAATTTTATTTCAATTATAAATATTTTGAATTTATACCAAATTTGTCCATACGTTAACGTAAAATGTCAATTCGTTAATGAATGAGTTTGACCTAATAGAGGAGTGATCATTTTCTATCAACGAATGGCTGATTTGGCACAAAATCGAAATATTTATGATTTAAATAAAATTTTAAAAAGACATAAAATTTAAATATAAAAAAATATAAAAGTGCATAAAAAAAAGTGCACATCCCCACCACATGACTCTAGGTGATTTTTGTCTCAAAATCTCTGGCCCATATATTGAGGCCTTGTTCTGAAAAGAAAATGCTGTGATTAGTTTAGCCCAAAAGAGGTGAGTCTTTTTTTTTGGGCTCCTGTTATTGAAAAAGCGATATCTTGGGCTGGCGGCGATTACTCTGACCCAAAACTAGGATACAGTATAAGCCCATTTGCAATGAAAATTTAAAGGATAAATATATATGTTCCAATGAGTGTTATCTTGACGAATGTTTACACTATAATGATTATTATTATTTATACAATAATAATAAAAAATTATGATACGAGAAAAATAATTATTTTTTTGTTGTATATTATATAAATGTAATTACAAAAATTTTTTTATTATTATAAATATTTTTTCCGGTAGTTTTTTCGGAGCATGTAACAAAACTCAAATTTAAAACACAGAAATTTTATTGACTGAAATTTAAAACACACGAAAACACACCCTCAAGCCAGTGGACTCTTGCTGTGACCTACTCACTCGGTATCGGCAGGTACGGCTCGTCCACGTATACGGTGAAGGCAACGGGATTGCTGATTGGCTAGCCTTGTATCCCTTACTAAAACTCCTGGCTTGACATTATTGTCTCAAACCTCCTAAATAATTGTTTCCTCCCTTGGATCGAAAAAAAAAAAAGAAAGAAGAATACTCCACACTATAAGACCAAGGTTTAGTATTGAAATAGGAACAGCAAAAGGAAATAATTTCTTGCAAATTAATGTGAAAACTACAAAGTTCTCAAACTTGAATGATATTAAAATGTGATTTCTTCTAAAGATGAAAAAGAAAAATACATCAATGCATTGAGTATGCACAATTCGGATCTTTGCATTTGTGCTAATTTTCTATATTTCTCACACATAATGCAATGCATCTAAACTCTTAAAAAAAAATTAATTACTCGCAAAAACCCATCATAATAATTCATTATTACAAAAACCATCATTTAAAAGAATGGGAATTAAAAAATAGCGACACCGACTTGACCCAAAAAAAAAAAAAAAAACAAGGAAACATGCTAGTCAGAAGCTCTAGTTTTTTTTATCTAGTCCAGTTATATAAACGCGTAAAAAATAAATATGAAAGTTGATACATTGTAAAAGATAGTTTTGTTTTTGCGATAAGCTGCTTAAACTTTGCAAAGAAAAAAAAAAGATAAAAGATACTTTTATATTTTATTACAAAATTTAAGCCGCTTGTTAAAAAAAAAAATGGTAAATTGTAATATTTTAACTCTCACATTTATTTTTTGGCGTTGTATCTGTTCCCTCTGATTAGTATAAAACTCTCTGTCCTGAGACAAGATGCTGTGATGCTTACATATTGCTTGAGGTCAGAAGTCACGATTTACAGTGACATCCACTTCCAACGGAGCAAATGGTACGTGCTGTCTCCCAGGCAATGGGAAAATGATGATCTTGATACCAAGTTTGATACGTCGTCAACAAGGATTCAGCGCATGCCTTTGAAATTTTTAAGCCGCACCAACACGGTGGTGAAGTTGTTCACAGTTTAACTCTGGTCATTGACTTTAGTGGTTAAGTTGTGATGAATTGAGTTTAGCGATAGACCCACACACACACACATATATATACATATTTTACGCTGTAATTAACGGGTTCCTTGTCTAAAGTGAAATAAAGGCGACAGCTTTGGATCCGAAATGTGACATTAGTGGTGTAAAATTTCAGTCCGACGTCATAAACACTTAAGTGGGTATCTCAAGGAGCTTTCCACCCTCTAAATAAGTGGACATCTCAAAGCATGGATCTTTGTTGGCTGTATGTGGCAAGAAAAATAAGATAATATTATATTATAAGTATATTCATGATACAAAATGCCGAGTTAGTGACACAAAAAATTAATATGAGATTAGGAACTTTCACAGCTGGTGTCTTGAAAGTCTACTCACGTATGAAGAGCATGATTTTGTGTTGCCACACAACACACACACACACAGACACACACACAGACACACACAGATATATATAAAGTTCCGAATTAGTGATATAAAATTCGGTGTGCTTTCTTTCTCATTGGTTTTAATTGGAGTCACTGTCGTTGGATTTGAAATTACTAGAAGTGCTATGCATTGTAATCAGTGAGTTTCAAATTTGTTAATATTACAGTCAAGTGTTAGAGTCCCTGTCGCTGGATTTGAAATTACTAGCAATGCTATGCATTGGAATTAGTGAGTTTCAAATTCGTTAACATTACAGTCAAGTACGAGAGAGATTCACTGACTCCAATAATACTTGAATGATAGATTTTCTTTGTAAGAGAGATTAAATGAGGATATCAATAAGTGATTTCCGACTTTAACTTACATGTACAATGATCTTCATACTGATGATATACCTTTTTTTCTAGATTAAAAAAAAATAACGGTATAAAATTAAAATATGTTTCAAGTCAAGAACACTTTAAGTGGTAATATTATGACAATGGGACTAGATGTCCCCACCACACAGGCATAAAGGTCTTACTAGACATGCATGATGAGGACAAATACATTGCAAAGGAGGCGATATAATTGAGGGTCTTCCACCGTGGTGGGAGAGACCGTTTCCTATTCCCACTACGCAAATACAAGTATTGTTGGACAAAATTAAGTGGTAAGAAAGGTAGTGGTACATTATAGATATCTTGACGTCATGCCTCCAAAATAACTAATGTTGACTTGTCAATATAGTTGTAAGTTTTTGAAAATGTTTTCTTATAAATATTTATAATGAATAAAGATATTGCGTTCAAAGATTTCATTACTATCCTTCTTTGATATGTCAATTTCAAAATATAATATATCGAGTCTTTCCCTTGTTAGTAACAACATTATGTGTAACAGATATCATAAAATTTTAATGGTAAACAAACGTGCTATCTTAGAATGTTTACTTTGAACGTAGTAAACCGACGTTAGTTTTTTTTTTTTTTTTTCTATTATTATAGGTACTAGAAATAATTTTTGTGAGAGATATACTTGACAATTATAACACATAGTCGATATGTCAATCGTTTATTCTATGCGTTCTAGAAAAAAGAAAATATTATCTCGAAAGGTTTTACCACCTGTTTGGCATATTATAACACTCTTAATTTGTATATATAAATATTAAAAAAATAACAAAAGTGAAAGAACATTATGGTCTCATTTCCTAAAAATTTCAAATTTCAAACATGTTTTTGCCGCATTATAGACAAAAAATTCTTTCCCATTATATTTAAGTTTGAGAAACGAAGTATCAAATAATAATTTAAGTGCAAGTTTTCTTTGTTTTTTTTTTTTTTAGGTAAATTAAGTACAAGTTATCAATATATATTAGAGAATGATGCCCTTGATGTAGACGAGGATCGCTGCGAGTCCAAATAGAAGAGAAACGATCTTGAGTTTTTTAATTTTGATATAAATTTATTATTTTTTAAGACATAGATTTTTTTTCAAAAATTATTATAATTTTGTTTATTATTTTAACAAATAATTATAAAATTTAAAAAAATGTCATTGCTAACGTGACATGTAAGGTATTGTTGGTCTTTTAACATGATATCTGAGATGACACCACGTGTCATTGACTAACCACAAAGAGATCAAAACATGTGACGCACAAAAACGAATGGTCTATAATTAACAAGGAAAGGGCCAAAATGCGAGAGATCAAAAAAATGATTTAAGCCTTTTACTAAACAAACGGGCGCGTTATGGTTATGGTTATGGTATTGGAAGATTTTATTTGAAAGTAATGATGTCTTTATTTTTTTAACGATATTTTTAAATTTTTGCAACCTAAAAATGCTTTTATAAATTTTTGTTTTTTATTATAAAATATATAGTAGTAGTTATAAAAATTTAAGATAGTATTGCATTCAAGTAAATTTTTCGAACAAATTTTTTTCAGGGTTAGTAATATTTTCCTAAACGAAAAAAATAGGTACCCTAGAGTTTTACTGAGGTGAGGCAATATATCTCCACTATATAATATGCTGCGCGCAAAAGTCATGGCATATTCTCCCGAAGTGCCATAAAGAGGGCACAAATCTCACTAACATATTCTCTCCTCTACTTGAGTTCACTCAAATTTCTAATTAATGGCCAACGAGGATTCAATGCATGAAATTTTTGAGGTAAACTTGACTGAAAAGAGTGTTATTAGAGCTGTTGATCATGATAACCTCGTCAAACCTCATACACTCACCCTTTCAAATCTTGACCTGCTTTCAGGCCGTTTCCCTGTAACATACATCTATTTCTACTCTAATCGTGACAACGTTGCCTTTTCCTCCATCATTGAGTCCCTGAAGAGATCCCTTGCAGAGACTCTCAGTTATTACTACCCTTTTGCAGGTACAATCGTTCAGAATCCAACAACTAACGAGCCTGAGATCATTTGCAACAATAATGGTGCTCTGCTTGTCCAGGGGCATGCCAATATTTCTTTGAAGGAGCTAGACTTCTATAACCTCAATAAATGGTTGCAAAGTAAGCTAGTCTATATCAACCCTGACTTTCCCTTCCAAGTCCAAGTTATTCGATTCATATGCGGTGGCATTTCAGCAGCATTCTCCTTCGATCATGCTCTTGGAGATGCAAGTTCCTTTGGTAAGTTCCTCACATCATGGTCTGAGATTGCTCAAAGCAAGCCAATATCTTGCATCCCGGATCACCGGCGAAACCTTCGTGCCCGTGACCCTCCTAGATATCACCCTTCCTTGGATCAAACTTTCTCCAAGTGCACGCTAAATGACATCATAAGTATGCCAACAAACAACACCTTGCTTAAGCGACTTTACCATGTAGATGCCTCCAACATCGACAGGCTGCAAAAACTTGCTAGTATCAATGGTACTACTAAGAGAACGAAAATTGAAGCATTCTCGGCTTACATATGGAAGATAATGGTTACAGCCATTGATGAAAAGCACAAAGAGTGCAAGATGGGATGGTTAGTTGATGGACGCGGCAGACTGCACGGACATCAGAATTCCATGTCAAGGTACATAGGAAATTTATTGTCTGTTGCCATTGCAGAGACAACCATTACAGAGCTGAAACAATGTTCAATTCCAGAGGTTGCCGGCAAAGTTCATGATGCGATAGTGAAGGTTACTCGCGAGGCACATTTCTTGGACTTGATAGACTGGATAGAGTGTCACAGGCCTGGTTTGATGCTTTCAAACATTGTGCTCGGTCTCGGTGGGGTTCCGGGCCTCGTTTTGTCATCAGGGAGAAGGTTTCCAGTTGCAGAGTTGGACTTTGGATTTGGGGGTCCTGCGATAGGGACATTCTGTTCAACCATAGAAAAGATTGGAGTTGCCTACATGAACCAGAGGCCAAGTGCTAGGAATGATGGATCATGGACAGTGTCTGCTATAATATGGCCAGAACTAGCTGCTGCCCTGGAATCTGACTCAGTTTTCCAACCTATGTCAGCTATGTATCTTCATCTCTGATTTTATGCAGAAGGATAATAATCTCCTCAGACACGGGGCACTGCAGCCTTAGCTCCGTGTCAATTGTGTTGACCCGTCTGCAAGCAAGAGCTGAATTATCTGTTACAATTGTTCAAAACTTTGGAGGAACCCTGTAATCTGCAAGCCATTCAATTACTTTGCAAGTAATCTCCTGTACATATCTAGAAGATCCTGTATTCATTACTAGGATATTTTTTTCTTTGTATAGATATAATCCCTTATCAATGAGAAGCTCATCTCCCTAAAATCCTAATTTATTCCCGCAATCCTAATTTCTTAGTTAACACTTTGTTTGGAGAAAAAAAAAAGGAAGAGGAATGTTAGGGAAATGAAAATGTTATGGATGAATGTTAAATGTTAGAAGAAAACAATGTATCCCATCCTTTCTATATTTAGAAAAGTGTAATATAAAAAAAACAAAAAAAAGTAAAAATATTTTATTTGCGAATTAGGAGAAAATTAAGAAGAAAGAAAATAATATATATTTAATATTAATTTTACGTTCCAAAAGTAATAATAAGAAAAAGAGATTATGGGAAAAATTGTTTTCACACAAAAATAAATGGCGTGCAGCCCAGAAAATAACTTTGAAAGAAAATCAGCGAAACTAGGGGTGTCTGGGTAAAGCTAATATATGGGTAAATACCTTTGAAAAAACAGCTGAAGAGAAAAAAAAAAATGAAAACAAAAGCTGGAGAGGAAGGAGGATGTAGCAAAATACAAGAAATACAGAGCCGTAACTAAGGGTGTGCATGATGCGGTTTGTTTTGGTGGGATTTGAAAATCTTACAACTGGTTTACAATAGTTTAGTTACTACATCTATCTGGAAAATAACGTCAATGAAATTTAAATTTTAAAAATTGCTTTTGCGACACAAATCATTCTTGCGTAGTAAAAATTCATAAGCTCAAAATCTGATCATAGGTGTTTAATATACAAAGAACTCCAGTGATCACAAGGTGATTTGCACAGACAAGTCGTATCTTCCAATTGTCATAAATTTTGCACAAAGAATGAACGAATCAAGCGAAGATACAAAACTGCCACAAGTTCTGAGCAAGTCAACTGCCAGGGCGTCACTTCTCTCGGACTCACAAGAAGCCATAATCTTGGATGTGAAGTCAGATGGGACTCCATTTTCATCATGTAGCTTTCAATCGGAGTTGGAATCATAAAAATCACTTGGGCATGGTGTCATGACAACAGATTCAAGTAATTGAACTACCCTGTGCATGGTGGGTCGGTCCTCTGGAGTTGAGGAAACACATTGCCCAGCAACTGAGAGCAGAGCATCAAGGCTTTCTACCCTAACCCCCTCACAGTTTGGATCGGCGATTTCTCGTTGCCTATTCTCTGTGACCAAGAAATTTAGCTGCATCAAGCAAAGATAGATGTGAGAACCAATAATTATATTAGTGGTCGATGCAAAATCTTTCCTAAAATGTTTATTTGGTGAAATTAAATACGTGCAAAATCCACCCAACTCTAAACACAGACTAAGTGGAAAACCTGTTCATTCATCAAAAGGAATACTTATTCAGAAGTGACTGAGTTGAGTCTATTTTTCGACACCAACATCTGTTTCCTACCTCAGACAATAGCACCATCAAACGGGTCATATTATGTATAGTTTTATTGCAAGATAGGCTAATCTCAAATTTTCTGCTAAAATATTCAAAAATTGAGAGTCAACTAGAATATGATCGCGTCTGACAGAGATGTACCCAGCCGACAATGTTCAGGCCCTTCTCAATGAATGAAGCATCTGTAGGTCGCTTTCCACTTAATACTTCGAGCACCAAGACCCCAAAACTATAGACATCAGTCTTTTCAGTTGCTCTACCACTTTGCATATACTCTGCCAACATAGTGAAAAGACTCAGGGTACAAAAACAGAAAAGTTTGTGTGACATCAAAGCTTAACAAAAGGAATAAAAAAAAAATTCCTATAAGGCTACCTAGGCTAAAGAGAATAGCAGCTAGATAGGACCCTATCAAATTTTAAAGAGAAATATCAGTATTTCTTATGATCTTTCTCATCATTGCTGAAAGTCAATTGAGATCCATTCAACATTATCCTAATATAAATGCTGGGCCAGCAGACTGATCCAGCAAAGGACAGAAGAATTAAGGAGTTATTCTTTGTTCTAATTTTGGTAAATATGATTTTTTGCATGAATTTTGCCATTTAGGACCCTTATCAGGATTCTTCAGGAAAAGTTTCACGTCTAAGAACCCTACTGGAAGATCTACTAGGAATTCAGTGGTCTGTTTTTTTTTCTTTCTTGGCAGCACGTCATAACAGATAACAAGCCAGGTTAGCATCACTGTTACTAGTGCTGTCTGCATCAGACAAGAGAAAAACATATGCTTAAAAAGTTCAAGCCCATATCAAATCACTTACCAGGAGCTAGGTAACCAAAAGTTCCAGCAACAATGGTTGTAATGTGGGATTCCTCGTCCTCCAACAGTTTGGCAAGTCCAAAGTCAGAAACTCGAGCCTCCAAATTACCATCAAGCAAAATGTTGCTTGACTTTATGTCACGGTGTATGATCCTAGGAGAACAATCATGATGCAAGTAGGCCAATCCTTTTGCTGCTCCCACAATGATATTCAAGCGTGTCTCCCAGTCCAATTGCTCGGATCTTTCTGTGCAAAGCATCACAATAAATAAAGAAAAGATCATTACTTCTCGTTTCATATTACCTTTTCCTTTTTGTTTTGTTACACGAAGCTAATAAGAAAGTATAATCCTAGAGCAAAAGTTCAGAAGGAAAAGAATGTCCATGAACAGAAACAGAATGTACTAAAAGTTAAAGTATGACACATCTCCGGCATCTACCCCATTGTGTAGCTCCTGGCCCAATAAGCCTCCTAATCAACCAAAAAAAATGATACATCTCCAACATAATCCCCATCCATCAGCTCTTCAGCTAATGCCCAAGGGCAAGAATGGGCATAAGGATTTCAATCAGTTCGTTGGCCTCCTTACCCAGAATTAAAATATATTGAACTGAATCAAATATTTAGCAAAACATAAATGGCTCAGGGCATCAAAAATCAGCCATGCTCTTTTTAGAGACAACATAATGTCTTTAGGGGCTAATAAATCAAATGAAAAAATTCCTAAGAATGAAAAACAAAAAGTAAATGTCTTCTTACTCACATATGCTTGCACATAACTTCCCTTTCATAAAATGCCATTACTAGGATATCTCTGCAACATAGACGCATGTTCAAACGGAAACCAGTACCAAAAAATTCACGTTATCTTTACAAAGCCATCAAATGGGGTACGTTCCTCAAATTACAAGGTAGCAAGAGTAAGCTACATAGCAGTAGGATCAATAAGAGGAAGCATGAACATTATATTTGCATATTCTCTTGTTCCATATGCCAAACAATTTGAACAATATGAGATCAAGTCACATCTTACCATGAAGTGCTTCATCAAGGCTACCGCCAGAGAGGAAATCATAAATTAACAATTTTGATGTAGGAGAATTGCAGTAACCTCGCAAGTTCACCAAATACCGATGTTTTATGCTTCCAAGTATTTCAAGTTCTCTCTCAAAGAAACGATCAAAGCCCTCATTCAATTTTACAATTCTTTTCAAGGCAAATACATTCCCGTCATCCATTGCAAGCTTATACACCGTTCCAAAGCCGCCACAACCTATGACATGTTCCTCATTCAGGGTTTCTAATTTTTTAATTATTTCTTTTGAAGAGTATGGCAAATCCCCATGAAACATTACAATTGATGCACCTGAAAGGAAAAGACCAAGGAAATTAAGGTGCTAAATTTGAATGACGTGTCATTGTCATGGTAACAGCAATCTCAATAACAATTTCTAAGGACAGCACCTCCACTGACATCCATTGCGATGCTGTTGCCCTCATTTTTACCAAGCTTCTTATAAAGGAAGCAACCCCAAAAACACATGAGTGCCACCAAAAGTAGTGCACCAACAGTTGCTGAGGCACTAATGAGAAGTCGGCCAGAGTTCTTCTTCCCTCCTTGATTTTGCACTATAAACAGAACAATATACGATATCAAAAAAAAAAAAAAAAACAAAAAGCATATATAACAGATCAGGAAATGATCAAGATATGCAGATTTTCACGCAAATCCAGATTCCAGTTGTCTAGGTAGAATGGATCTGAGGATAGGTTGTGCTGTAATTGGGAAAGTAGCAAAATCTTCGATATCCTAAATGTTCACAGTGAAATATATCCATGATTTGGCATCATACTCGCTATTGAGCTCATTCAAAAGTATGCTGCCGAAGATGTTATATTTTCGTGGCAATTGCTAAGGAAGGAAATCAATTTCTATGGGAGCAATTGTTGTGACAACGTAAATGCATTGTCTTACACTTATGTCAGTTTCAATAACATGAACAAAAGCTATCTTAAGGATCTGGCAACCCAATACCGAAAAAAAACAAGAAGAAGAAGAAGAAGAAAAAATCTGGAATATTTTTTATTAATAGCACTTATTCTATATTTCAATCTGACTTAACTAAAAACAGTTGCCTAGACTTCAGGCCTCTGATAATTAGAAGAACAAAAGCTTGATTGCTTTCTTGCCTTCTAAAAACCATGAAAATCTAAGACTTCAAACCAAGGTCGTATGGATAATCAGAAAAATCACCCAACTCCAGCCACAGATATAAAATTAAATGGTAAAAGAAACACAATAATGCACCAGTACGTGGAGAAAGCAGCAGTAGTGAGTTACAACTAAAATGATCAAAGGAAACAAAAGAATTTCACATATCAGGTGCTATGGTACACAAGATCCATCCGTATTTTCTAAAAAAAGTTAGGCAGAACAATTCCATAAAGAAGTAAATCAACTGCTTGTTTTCTATGGACACAATTGCAATTGTTACACCTGGAAAGTTGCCAAAAAGTTTTCAAAGAAGTCAGTTTACCAAATGGAGGAGACTGCAAATCTGTTGCGGGTCCACCGTCATCCTTGCAAGTCATGTTGATCTGCTTCCCACACAGACCACGATTTCCCACAAACCTAAAAGGTGAATATTTCAATTTTTCAGGATGCAACCTTCTTTCGCTGCTGAGGATATCTTACTCCAAAATCAAATTGACTGAAAAATGACTACAAGTTGCAAACACTCTTTAAGACATTCTTCAGGACATGTTCAAATTAGGTCAAATCTTAACCGTTCAAAGCACATTAGAGAAAAATGATTAAGGAAACAGTAGACTTACGAGGCTTTTGAGAAGTTGATAAGTACACCACTGTATGGTATTGGTCCGAGGAGGAAATTGTTTGACACATTGCTTTAGAAGGCAAAGAATATAATAATCAAAACCATATATCTGTAATGATTTCAAGTGCCTATGCAATCAAAAGCAGATTCTGAAACAACCTAAATGGAACAAGGCCACTCACAAAGTAATTAGGTTGGTTAAATTCCCAAGTGATGGAGGGATAGACCCGCTGAGAGAGTTGCCTGAGATATCTCTGCAGATTCAGGGGCACATATCCTTGATGAGTTTATCCTTATAGCACACACTATGTGGGCACAAAAGTTAAAGGTTCAAGGGCCCATTATTTTTGAAGAGAGGGATCATATTACATATTAATGTCACACGAATTATGTGAAATATACTTTTTTTTCCACAAAAGTTGCAATGGGATGATGCTAAAATTCAAGAGAATTTGTCAAAAACAGAGGACATGAAGTACTAATGTTCAACCAGCCATAAAGGACATTGCTCAATGCTGGTCCACCACAGTGAGTCCCAGAGATAGCTGATCAGTTCTAGATTATTTCAGTAATGAAAAGTTTGGTCAGACACGAGGCCCTATTTTCCGCTTTCCAGAGATCATTCACTGTGAAACAATTTTTTTTTTCCAATTTCACATCAGCTGATTTGCACCATGTTAATATGTGAATCACAGAATACATTTCCGCAGCATGCACCATAGCCTAACATATCAAGATAGCACAGTATCGTTTCTGCAGGAGAAAAAAATGGCCTTCACATGCCATCTAT
This sequence comes from Carallia pectinifolia, assembly GCA_037832335.1. Classification (NCBI taxonomy): domain Eukaryota; kingdom Viridiplantae; phylum Streptophyta; class Magnoliopsida; order Malpighiales; family Rhizophoraceae; genus Carallia; species Carallia pectinifolia. The sequence continues at coordinate 26,666,142 of CM075452.1, forward strand.
ATTTGTAGAGGCAAGACTTTCAACCTCCATGCAAAGTTCCACAATGGAATCAATTCAGTACATTATAAATATAATTATGATTAGTCAAGAGAAGGAAAAAAAAAAAAAAAAAAACTTACAGGTATTTAAGCTGAGATAAGTTTCCCAATTCACTAGGGATGAATCCACTTAAGTAGTTACCCTGCAAGTATCTGCAGAAGACAGATGAAGTAATTACCCTGGGCTTGTTGCAAAAGCATATGTAACGTAAACAGATGCAACACTGATGATGGATTCTAAGATGCAAACAATAAACATAAAATGACAGCACATATGCACCTGTAATTTCCATTCCAGCAGAAGAAAAAGCCCCACAAAAAGATACAAAAGTAAAACAAAAAACAGCCATTATGAGAGGAAAACATAGGCATAGCTTTGGTATTCTTGTACTTACACTCCCTCCAAATCTGTGCAGTTTCCCAATTCTGTAGGAATTGCTCCATAAAGGTTGTTGTTGTATAGAGCTCTGCAACATAAGTTTCCATCATATAAGAAATAGCAACATAACTTCTAACAAAGCATACATAGGGAGGTATGGAAGTCGTCAAAAATCAAAAGCACATACAAAATCCTCAAGCGATCCAGCTTCCCAAGGTCAGCTGATATGGGTCCACTCAATTTATGGTTCTTCAAACTCCTGGGGGAACAAAGATTCAGAATAGTCAGTGTCATTCATCAAAAGGCATCCATTCTCAGAATCGTCTGTTCACTTTTGCTGTCTGGCATTTACAATATTGTGTATCATTCAAATTCAGGTGGCATAAGCGGGATTCTCACTACTCATAATTGGCATCCAGTACCTGGTTTCTTAGTTAGTTATTCATTTAGCTTACTACATCAGAATATTTTTTCTTCCAAGACACATTCACATACCAAGGAAACAGCTAAGCAACAAATGATCAACACACACAACAGCTCCAAGGGTTCAACCATGCTTCCAGCAAGGCACAACTGCGATTTCATTTAATTACGCAACAGAATGATAAGAGAATGTAGGAATTATTAGGTATCACGTCATAAGAGAGTAAATGCCAACGTCCCTCAAAAGTGGTAGACTGCCAGAAAGGAATGAAATGATAATTGGGCATGCGGTGATAAATGCCAAGGATGATCATCGCCACTCAACTCATCAATCCTTCAGTTCCTAACCATAAAGACCTCAATTACCAAGTACTAGATCAAATACTTTTCTACACAAAACAATGTTTTTTATTGGCTCAACAAGTGATCATTCTATCCCATAATGTAGGAAGACAAACTCAAAACAGTGCTTTTGCATAAACGTTCTAAAGATGTGCCCAATCAATCTGGTGAGTTAGTGCAGACGCAAGTAAAGAAGTAGAAAGTAGAAAGTTGGATACAGGCTGAGTTCCCTTGAGGTAGTAGACGAGCGTATAAACTGTTATCAGTATACCAGTACCAGAAAAGATTGAGAATCCACAAGCAAAAAGCAATTAGCAGCCCCAAGTTAAGGGGATTTTTAAAACATTGTTCAAGCAGGAACCTATAACTGAATATTTGTCATGATTAGCAAGTAAACGATGAACCTTCATTGCCTGCACATGCTGATTTTTTTGCTTTTTTATAAGTCACTTTTGTTATCCTTAACTCACTCAAAGCCAATATCTACTACTTCACAAGGGCACACCAAATGATTCAAAACAATCATGACAAGCAAACCAATTATACTGGGGAAAGAAAAGAGTAAACAAGGGACCATTTGTGGACTCACAAAAATATTACTCTCTTGGTTTTCAGATCGCATGTTACACCTCTCCAATTACATGGGTCGGGATCCTCTGGTCTCCACAGAGGAAGAATACCATCTGAAGTAACAATGGAATTCCTGAAACTTAGAAGTGCCTCACCTGAAAGAAGCCACAGAAGCAAGTTTGAAATGTAGCAATACCAACAGTGCGCTTGAGAATGTACAGTTCGGCAAATGATATCTGAGTTCATGATCTTGGCAATAATCACAGCCATGCAAAGATACGCTTTGAAAAAAATCCTATCCAACCAACCTAGAAATTCAATCCATCGCTGAACTGAGTTTTTTGCAATTTTTTAATGTCCATTGTAGTTACAAGTACATAAAAACAAATGTGAGAAACTAGATAAAGATTTTATAGCCCCACGCATGCAGAATTTAAATCCAGATTGCAAGATTTCACATCTGAATAAACTCAGCCTGGTTTGATATTGAACATGCAAATGACTCCTATACAACTTATGCATCCAAAATGATTACAAAGAATTCGCTTGCAAAATGCAAGATCTAATTCATAGCTTTTTATGTCAACGCCTACAATAGTGTCACAACTTTTCATCATCTCACAATATGTCAAGAGAGAAGGATTAAAATGCACTATACCATCAGAACTAATAGCTCCACTTTTGTTCACGAGGAGATAATATAGTAGAATACAGTGAAGCCAAGCTCGACATCTGATTGGATAGACACTCATTATGGCACTCGTCAAGCATAATAAGGCTGCTACAAATCATCTAGTAGACCAAGCTCCCAAGTGCTTCTCTTGTAACACCCAGTTATGTGGTTGATGCCATATCGTCCCTGAAGAAGAAATATTGAGTTACTCAAGCGAGAGAGATCATAAGAACAACTGAAGAAGAAAGCATCATGCACCCAGGAAAAAAAAATTACAGCCCTCAAAATTCAGTTATCAAATCTAGATGTGAAGCTGTTTAAACTATAATGTACCAGAAACACGTGGAAGAAGCCACTTAAAGTAGAAGAAATCCCCTCATTTTCTTTTTGAGTTTCTACATTTTGGGGCTTTAGAAGCTAACATTCAACTAGTAAAATTATCTTTACGCAACCCTCACTTCCATTGTTTCCCTCCCCTCCCCCCTTCCCCACGGTTGCCCTTTGATTTATCATTTCTCAGCCTCCAGCATAAAACATTGCATCAGCTTTTGCAGCCTGTTTTCACTTCTACTTTTCAACAAAGAATGTCCTCAGCATAGTGATGCACCAAGGATAAAGCAGACCTAAAAAAATGAATGCTGCTATAGAAATCCTTCAGCTACACCAACAGTCCAATCACTATGCATTCTGAATGAACTAGAATTCTGTTTAGTTAAATGAGCAATTGTTGGATGGTCCTTTATGTTAAGCAACAATCTCTTTTTCGCTATTTGGGCAAAAAAAGAATTGAACACTCAATTCAACCAGAAAATGACTGAAAAAACAAAAGATTATCTATATATATATCATGTGTTGTAGCAATACCTGCATTGTAATTTTAGCATTATAAAAATTAAATGCCTTTTTCAGATTATTGACCCGGAATTTTAGGGATGATCTCCCATGAATATGACACACATTCATTCAGTCCACCATAGGAAAAAAAATAAAATAAAGAAGAATTCCCAAAAAGAAGAATAAAAAAGTGGCCAAGTTCTGCCCAGAAATGCATTTTACATGATCACATATTAGATCATTCAGAAATAAAACAAACACTGGAGAAGATTATGCGCATTGAATCAACTGTTCAAGTGAGATTAGAAATAATTCCACATACTAATTGATCATAAATTATTGAAAACCTTACTGAGCATGAATAAATGGCGGATGAAACAGTCAATGAAAACAATACTTCCATCATACTCAACCTCATACATAAGCTATTTCGTTCAACAAGCCACAAAAGCCATTGGAGCAAATGGATGGAGCAGGATAAAAAAAAGAAGCTAAAACATATCAAAAATTGCTTCGATATGATGGGAACAGAACTGAAATAGATATCTTAAAGTTCATGCACAATAAGTAACAAACCTGAAATGGGCTGAACGCAGAATATAGAACTAAGGATATACAGCGTGAAACTCAACAAAATCAGAGTGATATTTCAAATTAGAATAAAATATGGAGAAAAAAATTACTAAAACTATGAAAACAATAAAATTATGACAAAAAATAAAGGGGTAGTAAACAGGAAAAATTATGATACCAAACGTAAAATTATAACAAAATGCTCATAAGAGTTTAAATATTTTCAGTCCCACACAGCTCACAAAGATGTCCATCAAATAAGTTGATTACTCTTAATAAGTAGCTGATTCCATTTTAGCCAAATTTACAGGATTGAGGAAACAACCTCTTGGCAAAAAACCATTTCCTAGACCACACTAATGCGGGAGCCTTGTGAACTGGGTCTCCCTCTTTTGAGGGGCTTGATGAAGAGAAAATTGAGAAGAATCAAAGCATCACAGTGTATATTAAACACCAAGCAACAAGTCAATGTACTTCTCAAGACCAAACCACACAAATACCAATAACGATGATGACTATGATGATGATGATGATGATAAGCATACGTCAAAACATCAACAACGTTGCAATTCGAAAGGCAAAATGGTCAAAACGAAACAAAAAAAAAAAAAAAACACACACACACACACACACACACACACACACACACACACAAACGAATGATCTGTAGTTTAAAGACAGACGACAATGGCTCGTTTGCTGATAATGTGGCAGCTTATGCTTGTGTTTTTGCGAAACGGATGCAGAGCACATCCATACAGCTCAGACATTACTAGTGCTCCCTAAGATAGAAACTGGCACCGCCAACCTTACTTCTTTTAGATAATATAATTATCATCCAGAAATCTGTACCAAATTGGAAGAAATTCAAGTTGGCCTGACTAGGGTTCCGAGCTTTGAAAAAAAACCTGTGGCGGTGGCAGGGAATATCAATCAGGAGGCGTCTGATTACGATGTGAAGGAGATCGGACGGCAAAACGACGCCAGATGATCGCACGAAGTTCGGCACTCGGATCCAACCCGGTTCGGATCCCTAGCAAATGAACTCAGCCTCCTCCTCAAGTTCTTAATTGTTTGTTTGTTCTTTCTACTGCACAGCTGTGCTGTCACATAGCGCTTTCTCTCTCTCTCTCTTCTGCTATTTCTCTCTCTTTCTCTCACTAAGCTTTTGATGATTTTATGAGAAGACGACGATTTGTTATCATTGATTGACTGTTTGTTTGTTGATAGAGAAAAAACAGTAAAGAGTGAGTGAGTGAGTGAGTGTGTGAGAGAGTGAGTGAGTGGGGCGCTATGGCTATGGCTATGTGTGAGGGAGTGAGTGCGTACGCGTGTGTGCTTGGCTTGGCTTGCTTACTTGCTGTTGAATTGGAAATGGAATCGATGCTTTGAATTGCAAAGCTGGCATCAGCTCAGCTCAACCAATCACAGGACAATGTCCTCGCACGCGCGACAGTTACCTTTCGCACGTGCCAACCGACGCTTCCTAAAATTCCCTCTTTTCTTAATTTCTTCCATTCTATTTTGTTTTTTTTTTTTCCTCTCTTTTGTTTTTTTTCTCCTTGTTTGTATTATCTAGCGAGAATAAGAAGAGCCGGGGGGCCTAAGTGGCTAGAAGCTACTAATTCGGTCACGTTCCACTAAATACATATATGATAATAGTGTTGTACAAATTAAATAATTTTTAAACATCACTAAATTATGCAAGACAATATTACAAGCCACCTTTTTACTTAATTAAAAGTCTATTAAATTTACTTTTATACGTAAATGAGTAACAAGTGTATATTTAAAAACTCATTCCTCAAAAATTTGTGAATCTTTATTTTCTACAAAAGTGTTTAGTTTAACTTTAGAGTGTTCTTGTTCATTAATTAATTAATTAATTATCAACATAATTTTTCAAAAGTATTTGGTAAAATTTTTTTATATTATTGCTAAGATTTATTAATTTTCTTATATCATCCTATAATAGCATTTAATTAAAAAGTCACCAAGAGGCACTTTTAAGGTACATTTTACTTCTTAGTATTTGAAAGTACTTTATATGCACTAAATTATTACTAAAAAAAGCATATTACAATATTTTCTCGCTTAGGCAAGTCTGGAGGATTACCTTCTCAGTCTCTAAGGCCGACAATAAACTCATCTTTGTGGTCCAGCCCGTAACCCCCAAAACCGAGGAATCCTCCGCGGCTCGCATCGGGAAACAATTCGCAAGGACGTCACCGCGCTGAATTTTGATCTGGCCCGTATGCCCAAAACCGGCAAGCCAGTCAAGCGTCTCCAACACTCGGGTACGATTGCGTGGGCGAGACATTGTACTAAAAATTCTTGTAGTGAACTTAGAGCATTATTTAAGTAATTATTAATTTTATTAATAAAAAAAATATAGTTAATATATTTTTAAAGTTAAATTAGACCAATTGGTTCAACTTAAAAAATCAAAAATTAGCCTCCAATTCAATTCGATTCATACCTTAAAATCGGCTAATTTTGAGAATTAGGTAAAAATCAACGAACTGAACCGATTGAATTAGAAACTGGAGAATCAATGTCAACTCATCCAATTTGGTTGGTTTCTTTTTTTTGATGATGTGGTGCTCTGTGAGTAAGCTACGTCATCAAATACTTTAGAAAAAATTTGAAGAAAAGGAGTGCTCAGAAGGAACCGAACCTCTCCCTTAAAGATTGGTCAAAGCAATTGCACACCACCGCACCGCCAACTTCTATTGATGAAACTAAGGCAATAAATTATGTATGTATTGAAAACTCAAGGAAATGTATAACCCAATGCACAATACAATGTTATCACAAGGAAATATATAACGTTTTAACTAGAAAATAAGCTATGTTTTTTAATGTAGAACATTTTAATGTCTTTAGTGAAAACATTTTCTAACGTTAAAATATTTTTTTCTTTAAAAAAATAAAAATTACTTTAAAACAAAAACATATCATTGTAATATGTTTTATAATTATCATTATCAAACGTTAATTATAAAAATACTTATAATTAAACTTATCACATACAATATTATGTTTTATATATATACACACACACATATAATACTTACATTTTATTCTCTTTATTACTATATTTTACAGATGAATATTTTCATATGATGCATATAAATATTAAATTTTTTATATATTTAATATTAAATATCAGTTTTACCAGTTCAATTACAATTAAATCGGTTGAACTTTAAACTTTTAATCCTTCAAGTTTGATTCGTAGAACCTTGCTCCCACCACACCCCAACCCCTTTCCCCTTTGTATAGGTTTAACCAAAATAAATAAATAAATAAATTTCTTGTATTTCCTAAGGCATTGGAAGGCGTAGACCATTGTTTTGAAAATTTGACCGGACCGAACAATCAGACCCGTTGGACCAGTTTAATAAAATTGAAATTTTTATAAATTATAATTTGACCCCAAATATTATTTAAATTATAATTTAAATATAAAATTTAATTAAAAAGTTCAATTTAGTCCTAAATTTGATTAAAATTTTCAATTTCATCCTTAAAATTAAAAAAATTAATATTTAATCACTATCTATAATTATTATTTTTTAATTACTTATATATATATATTAAATACCGGTTCGACTAATTCAACCGGTTGAACCTTAACCCACTAATGCTTTTAATTTGATGACCGGTCTGGTTCTGATAACCTTGGCGTAGACCTGGAGTGAACAGGTTTGTGAAGAAGGTCACAAAACTAGGTGGAAGGCAGCAAGCTCTGTAAGGCAAATTTGCTGCAGGAAACTAACACCCTCTACCTCCTAGGAATGCGACATTCCTATCTAAACTCGAAATTCACAAAAATTGTGTCCAAACTAGAAAGATGTCGACCCTAGGGCACAGTTAGGGTGATCGCAAGCTAAGAGCGCAGACCAATGAGCGAGAAAGCAGAAACCACGCTGCCGGTGGACGTTCTCTGCGCAAAAACTAGTGGGAGAAAATGAAATGAGTCGCTTACCTAGTAAATTTCTTGAATTCCAGAATTTTTGCAGTTCCAAAAGGCAATCAACACTTCAAAGGGGTAGAAACCTTGAATCAACTACGATTTGAAGCAAAATGGAATAATCAGTAGGGAACAGTGCAAAGGAACCTTGAAGCCATTCTTTTAAACATGATGTAAAGTAATTATCGTATATCAAACGCAATAAAAGTATCATCAATATCACAATGCCCTCAAATTATTGTACACAAAGTTTAGGTCACCTTTGAAGGCAGTCTTAGCCAAAAACCAATTGTTGACAAGATATAGTGCCATACTCTGTGAATAATACAACGACCAGGCCTCTGCATGCTAGAAATCAACCATTCATAATCTAATAGTGTAGCATCAGGCAATGGCTCCAAGAACTCGCACCTAGTCAAAATTTCACGTGGCGGGACTCCAGCAATCAGATTTGTATCCAATTTTGGGTTACCCTTGGTGACTTCCTCTTTTAAGTTGCCAGCTAGAGTGTTTTCGAGGGCAGAGGGAGTTGCACCTGGAACTACCTCCTGCTTAAAAGGTAGTGCTCTCATACCTTGCAAGCAAAACTCGAACCACTGATGGATTACTGGAGATGGACCTCTGACTCGTCCTCCAATAAGATGTGATTGAAGTTTAGAGGCAGCAGGGACAGCCTACACTGAGCACGCAACTTATTTATTGAATAAATCTATAGTGAACGACAATGCAGAACTACTTTGATTGACCAGGCAATTAATATTTGCATTTAACCAATAGCAACTTCTTTTGTAACAAGTGTATGGCTTATGCAACATATGCAAATGATTTTTCATTTGAAACCCAGCATGGAGGACATAACAAACTGAATGTCAGAGATAATGACATGAACAAAGTCATACCCATAGATCAGCCCACAAGCTAGTTCCAGACTTTGGGACAATCGCTGCAACGTCTGACATGCGCTTGGCAACAGGAAGAACATCGGAACTCCACCCAACAGCCACCCAAACATCTCCCACTGCAAATGCTTTCAGATAATGCATACTGTCAAAAAGTCGAACCTGCAAGTAGTCAATAACAGAATTGTCATGTGTAACTCCAGCAACTTCAGTTTGTTGTCGAACAGTTTAAGATAAGCAATGCTCCTCATCATCAACATTGTCCTGGGTTCAACTTGCTTTGATTGCAATAGGTAATCACATAGAAAGGATGAGACGTGCAATATAAGCACAAAGCGAGAGAAAGAGAGAGAGAGAGAGAGAGAGAGAGAGAGAGAGTGTGTGTAAAGGAGTTTTGTGGATAATTAGTATCTTGTTAAGATTTTATGTATCAATTAGAATCAGTCTGGAATAACTAGATTCTTCTAATAGAGTATTATTAGCTAAGAATATTCTCTGTAGAAATGAGTATCTTATACATCTTAAGATCCTTATTTTGAGTTTATGTTTCTTTTCCCTTCTACATGCTAGTTGGTTAGTAACTATAAATAGGCTCTCCTAAGTTACTTTCATAGAGAGGCTGATACAATAACAACCACTAATTATTGAGTTTAAGCAGCGTAATTCTTGATTTGGTTTACAGGTGGATTCCCATTGGGGTTTCTCTATTTTCTCTTTTGTACTTAAGGTTCACTGTCCAACATTAGAGAGTAAATGTGCTTTACATAATAATTGCTCAAACACATTTTTTATGTATCAAAACGCGATAGATCAATTAGGTTCTAAGGATCATTAAAGACTCCTCAACTAATGAAGGTCAACAAATAATACAAAAGTTTGAGTCTATGGCCTGTTTTGAGGTAGAATGTGGTGTACACTATTAACTTTAGCGCAATTGAGAGCTCTTACGATTTCATTTGAAAATTTACATACATTGAGTCATTCCAGCAAAATGCTCTTGAAATGGTTACAAAACTCTATTTAATTTATATCTGTTGTGAGATATCCTCACAGTCAAAGTGAGGAGAAAAGTCTAAGAATTGATATGCTATTGGTATAAGAGTCTTGTAGCGATGCACAAAATTCAAGACTTTCACGGTTGTAGCATGCAAGATTTTCTTTATTGGTTGAGGAAGATTTTAATCATGTCACATGACAAAAGTTTGCTTTGTCGTGCACAATTTTATGTTACTATGGATCAGAAACAAGTATAATCTTTGCATATGTACTTTGTGCACATATAACTATACATATATTCATTCCCTTAAGAGAGAATGAAGGTCAAATGCTCTCACCTAGTTCAAACAATCTTTTATCATGCCATGGTAAGGCTAACACCTGCCTAATGTACCACTGCTCAGTTGTCCAGCCAAATAAAAATCCTATCTGTGAAGCATGAGGAGAAACATTGACTTGAATACCTGTCTCCCAAGTAGTGCTAGATTCCGCTGCACAGCATTTCTCCCACCAGTAACTTGTAAATCAATGTCCTTAGTGTTATATGATGCCCCCATATACTTCAAAACAGCTCCAACGACCTCTCTAGGAGAATCTACCATTGAAATCCTCCCTTGAAGTTCAGGCCGCCAAAGATCTGCCCAATCCTGTAATAGAGTGCTTTAAGTACTGCATACCTTTGGTATTATTTCCTATGTGTATTCTTACGAGTGCCTTGATGCTCTCTAGTCAATGATATCAACTATCTGGAGTATGATGAGAAAGTCAAATTCATTAAAAATCTAAAGCAACATGTTTCCAAATCCATCTATTATCATCTCTTCAGGTTGTGTTTTACGATTCTTTACCTATCTTACACAAGCCAAGAATATGGAAAAGAATGGGGAAACAATTGTTTCGCCAGCAATGGAAGTCTTACAGCTCAAGTTTGAGAAACTCCAGAGATAATTGCGTATTTTCTTTATCAAAAACAGAGTAGTTTAGTAAAATAGTTTCAAATTTATGTGTCTAGTAATATCAACATTATAGAATGACTTTGAAACAATGACTCATTTTAGTTTTTCATTGACAGTGGGCAGAAAGGCTTTGAAGCTTGGTCTGTGATACTCTTGGGATCAATTGAGTTCTATAGAGAACAAACCACTAGGGTAATGAATGAAGAGGCTAGTATTGCCAAGAAAAAACTCAGAGATCTTTAGGCCTAGTTCTGATTTATGGTTTATTTTGGGGAAGTGCATTTTGAGAGCATTTGAAACCTTAAAGTACACAGTGGAGTGACAGAAAGAAAATTCGTATCATATGCTTCAATTTTGGAAGAGAGGAAGTAAACTCCACCAATTTTCTTAAGAGCTAAAATGCCCAAAGCATACTTCAATTTTGTAAAACTCTTTAAATAGTCTTTCTCACGGTGAAAATAAAGTACAAACTTGTAATTTACATGTGTTTGATACTCTTTTGGTGCACAAAAATGAATATAGTGTCTTAATTAATGATCATCCTGATAGAAAATATTGAGGAACAAAGTTAAGATTGACTAAGCACAGGCACACCAGTTCCAAGCATACCAATGCAGTAGAGCAGCATTTCATCAAGCAAGAAGCTCGTGGTTCATACAAGAACACACTTCAGTTTCACTTTTTGGCCTCATATATATGCCTCAAAATATTTGAATATGTTACAGGTTGGAACTAAGGCACATATAATTTTAGTACGATCTCTAGAAAATGGTTTAGGTGAGATATCATTTCAACATGCCAAACAAGGAGGAAAAGGACAAATTACCTTTATAGGAGCCAATTTATGCTTCTTAAACTTCTTTTTCCTGTAGACAATCACCATGCTGCCCCACCGGTATGGAGCAGCCCATACTTCACCTTCAGGATCAATCTCCCCGTCATGATTCCTGCGTAGGTACACCTGAGGCATTTTCAGTGGAAGATCAAAACAATCCTGAAGACAAAAAGATGCTAGTGTGTAGCAAGAGAAGTTCTTTAATAATAAGCCAAATACTGTACGACTCATAAAACAGCCGTTCTTAATGAAGCAAAAAGAACATAATACTGTTAATAACAGTGCCTTGCTCACCATGCACGTAACATATCAACACAGTTAAAATTTCCATGACAGAATATTCCAGAACTAAAGTCTAAGCCTTTGAGAATTTGAGTCCTTTATGAAAACCCATTTCTACCAATGATTTCGTAGATACTCATAAGGAAAGATTACAAACTGGTTCATTGCATAGAATTTAAATAGTAAAACCAGTAACAGGAAAAAAAAAAAAAAAGGAAAGAAAGAAAGAAAGACATATCTGCAGTAGGAACACCCGGCTAAATCTAGAAAACTTAAAAAGCAATGTTATTAAAAGCAATTCTTCCTTCCATTCCGCATATGTGAAACCTGTGAAAAACCTAAATTTATAAATCCTAGAATTGGGTTACAATCGCAAATCTATTGAATAATAGTCTCGGTGCTTGAAATCTTAAACTTCAGATGAGATGGCATAAGATATTTGCAAAGCATCCGGAATCAGTTAAAATGGAGGTAAAATGCAGGGAGAGAGAGAAAGAGAGGAGAGCACAAGAGTTTATGCAAATGATATTGCACACAGTTTAATTTCCTTAATGCAGAGTGATCAGAATCAGAAACTGTCACTACATTGATTGAAATTCGAAGGAGAAAAACGTTGGCAATTGACCATAATGTGCAAGGAACAGATAAGAACAAAGGTAGAACATGCAAGAGCTCAGACAGGTCACTGGACATGCATGCTACCAGATGTCAACAGCACTTAGGTAGCAACTAAATATCCTAGATATCCAAGCATCTCAGATACAGTGAAGAGTACTTGCACACAATTGTAGCTTGATCATCCTAATAGGAACAAGATTACAGAACCAATGAACACATATATAAAAGGGCGTCCCAATGTATGAGGCTCCTACATTTATGGGCATTGGGGAACGGTCGATGTACTCAGCCTTCCCTTTCTTTCAGCAAAAAGGCTATTTCAGGGTTCGAACCCGTGACCACTAGGTCACAATGAACACATATACGAATGCGATTATTCGAATAGAATCATATAATTTGCCAAATTATTCACAAGAAGAAAAAAATTCAGTAAAAACAATGGCAAACAAAAAAAAAAAAAAACCAGCAATGTGAATTTTTCCCACCTAGTAAAAAGTCGGTCACTGGGCTGCTAAGAAGAAAATACTTTTCAAGGTTGCAGTACCTAAGAATTACTCGGTATTCAACAACGACACTTCCATGCCCAATAGGGATATATATGAAACAACAAGAAACACCTGGTGCATGAGGATTAATATCTACATTGGCAGATCAGAGAAGCTGTACATATGAAGCCTAGCAGGGTCACCAGAGTATTCTAGGAACAAAAAGAGAAAGCAGATCCCATTTGGACACCTGATAATAATGGGAGGCCGAGGATCTCCAGGGAAGGGTTGCCTTTTGTGTGAGTGCTTAGAAGTGTGTGTGGAAGTGTCTATGTGAATCAAGAGAAAGAGCAGTGGCTATCAGTTTAGTTTGCGTTCACATTTTTGGTTTTGGACCAGCTTTGATATTTTTCGCCATTGGCATAACCTATATCAAATGGTTTCTCTCTTGTTTCCATAAGTGAACTATGTTGATTGTCAATCGGACCACATCAATCAAGCATTCGCCTTCTTCTCTAATATCATGATGTCCAAGATGTTCAACAACCAAATGAATCAACTAAATATCTATCAAAAGGTAAAATAACTTCCATAGCAAAAGCCTATATACTGTTTAAAAGCTTGTTCTTACCTTCCATTTGTCGCCTAATCCTTTGTACCAATCCTGGTCTTCTATGTTTCTTACAGGCTCAATTATATCCTTCTTAATGGAAAAACTGAGCCAAGAGTCACCGATTGTAACAATATCTGCAGCCATGGCAGATGCCGGACCAACATTGTTTTTGCTAACAGACTTGCACAGATCGTCAAAGATGTTCTCAAGATTTCCAAGGAGCTTTGTGCGAAACCGTAATCTCTTCCCTTGGGATTGCATGAAATCCTACAAAAAAAATCAAATAAGAAAGTTGATGTTTCGATAAATTTTACACATGATAGATAGCAATAGGAGCTACAAGTCATTATGACAAGGAACATCATCCTTTTATGAAATACAGATATTTTATTGCTCACATAAATGCACCAGGTTCTCTGCATTAGTTTAGCCATTGTATTAACACCTGAGATGTTCTCTCAGATATCAAGTCATCCAGTTCCCACAAAGTAAAATAAAGAGAAGAAAATACTTGTAGCCTATTATTCTTTCTGGGCAAAAAGCGATAGAGTTGTGAAATATGTATACGAAAAACAGAGAAGGAAGAAGATAAAAATGGAAGATTTACATGGTTTACAATTTGTAGCCAACAATAAAAGGTGATAAGAAGAAACAGATCAACCAATGAAGCCAATGGTAAAAAGGAAAGCACATGGTAGAGTGTTAGGATCCTAATTGCAAGGTACAGGACTTGAGTCCCACATCTTAAGTATGAGATTCCAATGTGGGGCTTATATGGACTTGGGGCTCTTCCACCTCAATAGCTAACTTTTGGGGTGTGGTTCTCCTAAGGTTCGTATCAATTGGTATTAGAACCATGCGGTACCCTCCCAGTTACCAATGCGGCAGTGCCTGAGACTAGATAAATAACACCAGAATTGCAATGTATCCTACTTGCAAGGTATGAGACTTGAGTCCCACATACTAGATAAATAACACCTGAAGTGCAGTGTATCCTAATTGCAAGGTATGAGACTTGAGTCCCACATGGGGCTTATATGGACTTTGGGCTCTCCTACCTCAATGGCAAGCTTTTGTGGTGTGCTTCTCCTAAGGTTTATATCATAGAGAAGCCTCAAAAACCAAGTCCCTGCTACAACCAATGTCTCTTATACACAAGAACAACTATTTCATCTCAAGAATGAATATACATCAAAAGGCCCTGAAAAATCTCATTCGCTAAGAATTTATCTCAGGCATTCAGAAATTGGATGAATAGAGTGCAGTCAATTTTCACTAATACAAATAGAAAATTGTTTCTCATAAATGATCAGTCCCTGTGGCTGCAATCCTGCCTTAAGCCCTCATGCAATATTTCCGGGCAGGTCTCCTCAGGGAGTACAAAGCATAACTCAAAAGATGGAGACTAGAAGTGAAGATCATGAATTGAAAAAGACCAAAAAAAAAAAAAAGGAAAAAAAATAAGAAAAGTAAGAGGAAAGAAAAACAACTACCACTAAGATCATAAAACTACACAGAAAATAAATTTATATGATTTGCATAAAATGGCAGACCTTGACCCAGGAAGGAGGCAACGAGCCACGTAAAGCAACAACATTAAGGGGAACAGATAATGCATATGTTTTTGATTTCCAAGTCTCAAATGCAGCATTCAACTCCGGACTCTCGAATCTCTCCAGACTGTCAGGATTACCATCTGCATTGAAAAAAATACCAAACATCAATACACCAAGCAAACCTAAGGAACAACACACTCAGAACTATACCCAGTCGCGGGCAAAACAAAACCATATCCTACAAAGGGAAATTGAATGTGCCTCACCGCGTACCGTTCACCAATTCCGTGAAGTAACTACTCTCAACAAACATTGTTCATCAACCTTCTCCCAAAAAAAAAAAACGTTGTTCATCGACAACAAAAAGAAACAACCTAAATAAATCACAAAACATCGGCCAAGCTCAGCCTCTCCCGCTCGAAATTCAAGAAGTTCATGGGATAGGAAAATTCTACCAGTTAGCCATTCCAAAAAACGTAAAAGTAAGAAACCGAAAACGAAGCTGGTAAGGTGGCCGTTACCTTGAACGCGATTGATCGTTTCTCCTTCCTGCGCAAGCGCAAGCTGTGCGCCAGTAGGGAGCAGCGGAGCGGGAGCCGCCCGGCAAAGACGGACGCTTAGGCTGAAAAAGAGTAGGGAGGAAGCGGCGGCAGCAAGCCGTAGCCAGGAGAGAGGATCTTCGCCGGAGGTTGCTCTGGCGGAGGAGGAACGAAGAACAAGATTCCGGCGGCGAAGGTCGGAAAATTTAAGAGGGTGGTTGAGAAATGCGGGTTTACTGGGGGAGCGGACGAGATAGAGAAACGTAGGGTTAGGAATTTTCAGAAAGGAATGGGAATATGAGTGAAATGCTGGGTTCGTCTGCTGGTACGACATGGACCTAGCCGTTCTTTTTATGATTTTAGCTCCGCCGACGACGGAGAACGTGCGATATGCCGGAGCTTTTGTTCCGTCGACCAGAATTTCACGAAGAATGCGGTCACAATTGACATTAACTAGGACCACGCAAAAAAATCAAGCAGCGCAGAAGTGTTTATTATCTATTTTTATTATGAAAAAAGTATAGTCCGGATTTTATTTTGTCTGAATATTTGTTTGAATAAAATGATACTGTTTTTTTTTTTCAAACAATTACGTTACTTTTTGCAACGAAGGAATTCAAAGAGTAGTGCTCATTGTTTTTTTAATTGTAAAACATCTCATTTTCATTTTAATCGTATAATATTTTAAGTAGTTAAAATTTAAGATCTGTATTGAGACTCTTTTATTATTTACTTATTTTTGTTGCAGAAGCCCAGCAAGTTTTTTTATTTTTTCTGAAAAAGTAATAAAAAAACAGAAAACTCCAATCATACCCAAGGTGTCTGGTTTAGAAGATGTTTGATTTAATGTTTAGGGAGTGTTGATTATTATATTGCATTTTAATAATTTTAGCTCTTTTTTTTATAATTTTAGCTCCGCCGACGACGGAGAACGTGCGATATGCCGGAGCTTTTGTTTCGTTGACCGGAATTTCCAGGCGATGGCGGTCACAATGAAATTGACTAGTAGTAAGCATAAAGCCGATTTGCAGAAATTGTAGGCATCCCCCATTTTTTTTTTTTTTTTGGGACCAAAGTGGGCATCTCCTTTGAACCAAAGGAAAAAACAAATAAATAAATAAAGCTAAAAAGAAAGAAAATCAAGATAATAGACCAAAGTAACCGTCTGTCCCGTTTCGTTATATTTTGTTCTCTGTTGTCATAATTTTATTGTTTGTTATTTATTTTTAATACCTATTTATAATTTTTTTGATAGAAAAAATTGGTAAATAAAGGCGGAGCCTCCTAAATTCACTATGGAATGTTGCACTTGATTTCGTTAGAGGTTAGATGCAGGTTACTACTTCTAAATTTGTGTGAGAGAGTACACTCTAATAAATTCAGCAAAAGTTTCTAAAATCCTAAGAGTCCTACTAAATAACTATGAATTTGAATCTGTGACTTTGAAAATACATAATTTTTTAAAATTACACTGAATCACATATTCGTTGTTATATCTATATTTTTTCACTGAATCACATATTCGTTGTTATATCTATATTTTTTTTAAAATTAAACAAGTTTTTTACCTTTTTTTCGGAAAAAGTAATAAAAAATAGAAAACTCTAACCATATCGAGAGAATTTAGTTTAGAGAGTGTTTGATTTAATTTTAAAAAGTGCTGATTACTATTATATTTAAAAAAAATAAGAGGAGCAGTGTTTTATTTTTTTATTTTTTATTTTTTTGGGAAGATTCGATGTTTTGCCGATAGTGCCCTCCAGGCCTCCACAAAATAACTGATAAAGTAGATTGAATGACAACTTACGTTGAGTGGCATATAACACAACCTTACTGAGTAAGTACGATTATTTTTCTGGAACTCATTTGTAACCGGTCAATAAAATGTACTGCTGGAGCAAAAAATAAATAATATTATGGTCATTAACTTGCTTTGTTTTGTTTTGTTCTGTTTTTGTTTTTTTTTTTTTCAAGAAAAAAAATCAAAAAGCCCTGAAAAATCTACTACTACAAATGGAAAAACTTTTCCTCCTAAATGATAAGTCCCCGCGGCTGCAATCCAGCACTGAGCCCCCAAACTATAAATTAGGGCAAGTTTCCTTAGGTAAGCATGAAGCATGACTCAAAAGATGGAGACTGGCAGTTGAGATCATGAATAGAAAAAGACAAAAAAGAAATAGAGAACAAAAAAAAAAAAAAGACAACTACACTAGGCAAAAAAACTAAGATCACAAAACTATGCAGGGAATGAACTTTATACGATTGCACAAAATGGCAGACCTTGAACCAGGAAGGAGGCAATGAGCCATGTAAAGCAACAACATTTATGGGGAACAGACAATGCATATGTTTTTGATTTCCAAATCTCAAATGCAACATTCAACTTCCCCTAAATTCCTCCCCTAAAAAAGAGAGTTTGAGGTTTGAATCCCAAATCTTGCGTTCACCTTCCCCTGCTAATTACTCTCAACAAACATTGCTTATTGACAATGCAAAGAAACATTCCAAATGAATGAGTCTCAGCCTCAGCCTCAGCCCAAGTCTCAGACTCTCAGGGCTTAAATTCAAGAAGTTCATGGGATAGGAAAATTCTACCTGTTTAACGACTCAACTGGAAAACAGAACAAAGAAATTACAATGCACGTAAACCTAATGAATTGGCCAAATAATCCCACCGAAATTCTTGCTGAATGAAAACAAAAAAAAAACTAAAGCATAAAAAACTTTTAACTATAATTTTGTTACGTACTTATTCAATAAATATAACATAATTTATGACATCAGCAATGTGATCTTGTTTGCTGCTCCTAAAGGGCTTCAAGGTGGGGAGAGATGAAACGTAAAATGTAATCCAAAACAAATGTAATTCCTGGAACAAAATTCTGTCAACGACAAACACTGAAATTCAGGAATTCAAGATATGGCGTTCCCATGATAAGAAATTAAAAAAAGCATGTAATGCCAAGCAATCATAAGAAAGACAGAGAATAGAACAACTTAACCTTATCTACACACAATATTCAGACGTAATGTATTGTTGATTACCTGAAACATTCATAAAGAAAAACACAAGCTCATTGATGAGGCTTTGGCATGTATCAAACAACTATATAAAGCAAACACAAGAAGGACATCCACAATTGACACCGTAAAGAAAGATGATTGCCGGGAAAAAAAAACACATTTACAATGATTATATTCCAATTATGAACCGCAAACAAAGGTGAAATTTTTAAAGCCAAACTCATTTCCCAAAATCATCTTCACTTAGCTCATCCTCAATTCCGGGGGAGCCCATCCTCGCTGATGCTTGTTTAGCCCACTTCACAATCTTTTCTGCTTCCTTACTAATCTTCTGTTCCTCCTTCATTGCTTTCCTTAGAATCTTTTGCTGCTCTTTTGCAGACAATGTACCCAGATCGGATAAGAACTCAGCATTCTTGTCGCCCCAATCAAAACTGAAGTTTTTGCTGCTCTTTTTCTTTGAAACCCTCTTCGGAGAACACCAAAAGCAGCCAGCTTTTCGTGGAGGAGAATACGAATCACTGGACAACTGTGACAAGCCAAAAGGGGAACCAAGTATTTCATCTTTTGACTTCGATTTTGGACCTATTGTGTCCTTGGATACAGGTTTGATCGGTGAATTCACATTTTCAGTCCACGAATTGGAGGAGTCAGAAGGGGATGAAATTGAACCACCCTCAAATTTCTTCCTCAAACCCTTTTTCCCTTCTGGGTATTCTTCCTTAGACAATGATGATCTATCCTCCCCAGTTGAAGACTTGAATGATTTTAACGGAGGAGAATCATGCCCACCTCCTGATTCTTTATCTACAGCCGACTTTTCTTCAGAAAATTGTTTGGAATCCAAGAAAATCTGCTTTCCACGCTTAAATGAGCCAACTTTTCCGGAGAAAATTTCAGTTTCCTCATCATCTTCGGAAACAGAACGGGGCCGGGCCTTGGAAGCAGGGAAAGAGTTGCGGGGAGCAGATATTATAGAATTGGAAACAGGGAAGGATTTGAGTTTGCGAAAGCGGGTTTCTATATCACTGGGAAGGACATAATCAGTGAAACCAGAACAGTTGATTTTAGATACCTGTTCTAGAATGGTGAGGTCCTCTGCTTGGGATATGAGCTCCTCCACCGCCGACGACTCGTCGGTGTCCGACAAGTGACTAAAATCTGCCATATCTGTGAAAGATGCACGCATGAGATCAGAGAGAGAGAGAGAGAGAGAGAGTGTGTGTGTCGGTGGTGGGTTTCTGCGTTAGGCTGAATTTCGGCGGCGAACCAGAGACGAGGGTGTAAAAAAGGCAAGGCAAGGCAGAGTGTGGCCTTTTCTCCTGTAACGGCTAGCTCATGCATTTCGGATTTTGTATCTGTTTTTTCAACTAGTGGGACCCACTATATGTTGCCCATCAGAATTATGAGACCCCACTTATAGTGCCCAATAAGCTCTTCCATTTATTCGAGAGGCTTTCTCCGGGGTGCTTTGCTTAAAATAAAATAAAAAAATTACAGTTTGAAAATGCGTTTAAATTAGGCTATGTATTTATTTTTTATAATTATATTTTTATTTTTTATAATAAAAATATTTTTAATTATTTTTTATAATAAAAATAAAAATATGATTATAAAAATTAAAAAATTATTACATTCAGATATTTTTTAAGACACTTTTTTTTGTGATAGTGTAATGGCTCTCCTTTATTATTGTACCTTATTTATACATCATTTTTTTAATTTTTTTTTACAATTAATTAATTATTATTTCTGTATTAAAAAAAATTTATGCTTTGATTGCGCTGCTGTGTCACAGGCCAATGATGCACAAAATCAAGCATACATCATCATCAGCTCTCTCTCTCTTTTTTTTTTCTGTTTTCTTTTTTAATTATAAAAAGTTTGTGATTATAAAAATTTAATTATAATTAAGATAAGATTATATAAATCAATAGAATATTTTATTTAATTACAATTAAATTCATATTAATTGATTTATAGAATCTTTATAATTAAATTTTTCATAATGACAAGATATTTTAATATTTTTAATTTATTAATTTATGATAATCAACCACATAAGTGAAACTTAAAGTGGAGTTGTTCTGCTATAGGCAAGGACATTAAAAATCTTGTTTTTATTTAATGCAAAAAATGTTATTTTAATGAATTAAAATTAAATAATTATTAATAAATACTCTTATTCTAGTTCGATTGTAAATTTTAAAAATTTTTAAGTCATCACTAATAATTTAGTTTGAATACACGTAACAAACTGATTCGTTTACAATGTTTGACATTACGTGAGATTAGGAGACGTTTGATGTTACAATTTTACACTCGATATGTATGATTAAGAAAAGGTGATTAAAAGCACGTAAAATGCCTCATAAATGTTTTACATGATATGATTTAATTCACCAGACATGTGTTGGGTAAAAGGAATTCAACTGAAGTGAATACAAATAGCATGCCATTTTTGGAAAGGAGCTTCAAGAATCAGTTTCATGGGCCACGAAAGTAAAGCGTCCTGCTCTATATGCTCGAAACATTGTTTACCCATATCTCATCGAAGTAGCTGATCGAACCAAAGCTCGGGATGATAGGATTCAGGTTGATCATACAACGGGAACAATTGTTGGGCTTGGTTCGTGACTTACAAGGTAAAGAAGAGTTATAGATAATAAGAATTGAACTCGTTGTTAGTATTTTAATATTTAAATTAACAGTATGTAAATAAGATAAAGAATATGAAATTTAGAAAAAAAAATAAGTTTATTACCTTGAGAACATTATTTAATAGAGTTTTCATGTGAAATTTCGTAGATTAAAATTAGTTGGAGACGAATCCAAATAGGATAGTATACTTCATCAGACATGTCAGTGAGATGAGATAACGAGAGTGCTCGTGCTTTTGTAGGAGGGATCCAGGGTCATCCTAAAAAGTATACTAGGCCATATTTAAGAATGCTCTGCTAATATTATCTTTATCGGTAGCTTAAAAGACACTAGAGATTAAGAATTTAAGCTTATGCTTGGAGATTCATAGTAAATGTAGTTGATGAAAAGGGAAATGATCTAAAAAAGGTAATAGAGAATTAACATCTCAAATCAAAAATGGATTCAAAATCTTCCCATAACTCATTTACTAAGTGCATAAGCCATTATTTTTATTTATTTATTTATTATTATTTTTAAGTGAGACAAAAGGGGTCTCTGCATTGGTTTCTAATTAGCTGTGGTTGGCCTAGTGGAGCAGAAGTAAATATGTTACACATCATAGCACACCTCAATGTATCAACTGCTCCAATGATATATGGGCTTGAGAAGAACAAAAATGCTGGCATCACTGTTCTTATCGCTTAAAACTGCTCACGGGGGTCATGCTCTTTTAATGCATTTGAAATCTAGGAAGTTGGCATAGTTTTGCATAAGGAAACATTCGCTTTGAGGGACAAGCGGCAAAGCGAATATAAAAGCATCCAAGGCAGGCGGATCCAGCTACAGTACCATAGCCTATAAGTAAGAGATAAGAGATAGACGTGCTGATATGATAGACATGAATTTTATATAAGATATGTGATTTTTTCTCTTTTTTTGAGATAAAAAATTTTAGCATATGCACAAAAAAAATAAAATATGCATATAAACTCTTTTGATGACTAAAAAAACAAGTAAAAATTTTTTAAATAACTGTGTAAATATTTTTATCATCTTTTCATATATTTATTTTAATTATACGCGCCATTATAAATTTTTTTAAGTAAAAAATTGACACGAGCTCCCGCATGACCCAAGCAGCCACCCCACCCAATGTTCCTCTCCTATAAAAAAAAAAAAAACTTTAGACATGATCTAAAGCCATCTTCAGTTCTTCAGAAATCTTTTCTTTTTTTTTTTTACAACAAAAAAATATTTATCATGAATATATCTATATCAGTTATTAAATTTGTAAACTGAAATTAGAGTAACTTTTAGTTGTAATACTTTATTCAATTACTCTTAAATGAGTAGACCAACTATCTGAATACTAATGAGATTAAGGATATCTCTGTCACTAGAAATCACGACAATTACTCAATTTAAAACTTATCACTATATTAAAATATTTTTTCACTGTAACAGGCACCCAACCATTCACTAGAGAAAGGCGCGGGAGTTCTTCACAATTCACAAGCAGCAACTATGACCTCATGGTCAAAGGTCCAAAAATTAGGGAAAAAAAAAAGATGTAACGTAAGGGTCAATGTAAGAACCCTTAAATACGGAATTATAATTCTAAGTTATTTTGTAAGAATATATATATCGTTTTCCTCTGTACTTCTCGCACAGTAACTTTGAACTAAGGACCTATAGCAGTATGTTTAAATCCTTAATCAATGGAGATCATGTCATCTTCATATCCATTTAATAATCTCTCCACTTATTGGACAATTTTGTCTAGAGGTGTTATGTTCTCAAAACATCAACTAACATTGTCAAAAGTAGGTTCTAGACTTATGAAGCACTTTATCAAGAGCATTTACATTTGACATATTGTACTTTGGGTCCGGTAATGATTTAACATTGGAAATATTTCACATGGTCAAATATAACAAAAATTATACTGACATTTAAGTCATATAACAATTAATATATTCCGTTAAAGTACCCGTTAGATTGTTTAAAATAATACAACAATATTGTTATAAATGTTTTAAAGAGACTAAATTACCCTTAAATGACGTTGGGATTGGATTCTTTGTTGCCTTGATTTTTTATTTATGATGTTGTTGGTGATGGAAATTTTAACCGTAAAAATTTATATTCTTTTCATAATTTATTAATTGCTCGAGTTATCTTTTTTGAAAAATTATAAATTTCATTATAAAAAGTGGTTAGACTTGTCTTTTATCATTTCCGTTACCTCTACCAATTAAGAGTATGCTTAAATGTATTTTTTTTTTTATCAATATGATATTTCTTCGCACATATAAGTCACCCTTCAAGCCAACCTTATCCAATCTATAGTAGCGGTTTCTCTCACCACAAATTACGGATCCAGACAATTATCTATGGCATAGAATCCCATTTGCAGGAACCAAAAACAAATCGCTCTTATAGACACACGGTGAAAAAAAAATTTGGGAATAAGAAAGATGTCTCGTTTAGGATCGTGAAACGTTTACAGACTATTAAAGATTTATAATAAAATTTACTTTAAATCCATCAACAATAAACTTTGATAATAGTCAGTAAGATTTAAACTCGAGATAGAGCATATAAAAAATTAAATCCTTAATTAGTAAGTCCACCCTTGTGCCACATATACTCATTATTAAGCCATTAAGTCACCGTTGAAGGTAAAAATGTTTAAAAATTTTGCACCATTAAAGCCAGCCCCCTAACCAGTTTAATTTTATTGCCAAGCCGTTTTTCATGGGGGAATTGGTGCTAGTCTGCTAAAACAAAACGAAAAAAAAAATAAAAACAAAGAATTTTCCCTCAAAAAAAAAAATAAAAACAAAGAAACACAAAGGAAAATGATTTTGTGAGAACGGGAGCAATAGTTTTTTATTATTTTTTTTAACAATTGTCCGATCAAGTGTCCATCAGCTCGTGGGCTGGACAAAACAATTACAGCGGCAGTCGAGTAAAAGAGAGAGCACAAGAGCACAAGGTAGGCAAGCCGAGAGTCCATGGCAATGCTAGGGCCCGTGTTAATAGAACACTGGCAATTGTTGGATGGAGACAACAAATAGGCGACAACCAAAGATAACGTTGAAGGAGCACCCACATAAACAATGTGTATACCCAGTTTAGTAGAGTGGTTAGAGCAGTTGAAGAAAGATTGCCATTACCACTCTCTAATTAGCTATCTCCAATTATCTCCGCTTTTCATTTCTCTCTCTCTTCTTGTTGCTCTTTTTTTTGTAATTAATCATCATTTGTCGCGAAAATAATCTATCCAAAAGTTTAAATTTTTTAAGTTAGGTTCATGTCGCTATGAATTTATAATTCAAATAATATTAATAGTATACTAATAATTGAGAAGTTAAGAATTCAAATTTTTAATATTTTTAATTGTTTCTCTCTTCCAATCAATTGATCTGAATCTAAAAAAGAAAAAAAACAAGTTAGGTCCATGACATATATCACATTCTCTCACGCAAAGCTCGCTAAGCTAAAAGCACGAATAGAAAATTGGTTAATATAAGGACAACCTCATAAAATTTTAATGGAAAAAGTTATATTTCTTGAAAAAAAAAAAAAGAGATGTTGTCCAAATATAACTGATTGAATTTTATGTGCAATCAGTTAAATTTTATGTAAAAAAAATAACATAATTTTTTTTTAATTGTATATGAAATTGAGACGATATAAACAAAATATAATTAATTATATTCAAACAGTATTCTATCTAAAAATATAACAGTGTTCAATTATAATATAGAGTTAAAAAATTAATTTCCCAAAAGTTGAGTTACTAGAAGACATCCAGGAAATAAATCATAATTAAAAAATCTTTCTTACCCCACTCTGATTCCCTTCTTTATATTGCAGAAGACAATAAGCCCCTGATTGACTCTCACGTACGCCACACAGCTGAAAACAGTAGTCCATTAATTATGAGGGAACCCAATTCAAAGACGATGTCGTTGAAGAAGCCAGCATGGAGGCCATTGACAGCCAACTGCTGCTCCGTGGACGAGCAGACGATGCTTGGCAAACTAAGCAGGTGCAGGCCATCGAGATCAGACTTCTCCAAGAACGTTGCTCCCTTGCCGTCTTTCCGGCGGCTGTCCTTCTCTGATCTCAGCCGCTCTTCTTCCTCCTCCATGCGTCTGAATCATCATGAGGGGGAACACCTCGCGCAGTCTTTCCGGTCGGACTTGCATGACTTTCAGCTGGCTGAGTTAAAGGCCATAACCCAGAATTTCTCTGCCAACTACTTGCTTGGGGAGGGCGGATTCGGAACGGTGCACAAGGGCTATGTAGATGAGAATCTCCGGCACGGCCTCAAGCCTCAGCCTGTTGCTGTCAAGCTTCTTGATATTGAGGGCCTCCAAGGACACCGTGAATGGCTGGTACATTTATTTATTTTTTTAAAGACTAATGTTTATGCGGAACCTTGTTAGTCAAAATTTACTTTACACACACTTGAAAGTTGATATTGCATGTTTGACTTTTAATTTCAGTTTTTGTAACGTGGACATGCATACATATATATATATATATATATATATTTATACACACACAATGATTAAAAAAAAGAATTCAATCGATACTTGATTTTTAATATATAAACACACAATTCAATTTTACTTTTATATTTTCCATTCATATGGTTTTGACTATGTCCATTTCTATCTATTTTAAAGGTGAAATGTTTGAGTTTTGAAACTCTCTCGATACTTAATCTTTCAAGAAGCTTTTATTTTATTTTATTTTATTTTTTAGTTAAAAAAAAATTACGTGAGTAAAAGTTGTCTCAATTTAGAGTTTAGAAAAGTCACAATTCTCAAAAAAGAATTTACATTAAATTTATATATCACCCATAAAAAGGACACTAAAAATCTTTCAAGAATCTTTCAATTTTACTAAATTTTTTTTGTTTTTATTTTTTATTTTTAAGTTAGAGTTTTGAAACTCTCGTTAATTTTAAGTTATGTGAGGGGCTTTTTTTTTTTCAAAGTTTTAACATATTCTCAAAATTTAATAGAAAATTTGTATGTAGAAGAGCTACGGTAAATGGACACTAAAAATTAACACGGTCAAAGTAAACATTAATTGGATATTATCACTTCTCGCCAATTAAAGAATTTCATATTTAAATTAACTAGTGAAGTATATTTTTTCTTTTCTAATATTCTCAATTAGTCTTTTTTTGTCTCTTAATAGAGATCCTAATAGGTCTCTAGTTAATCTTCTGTTTTTTTTTCAAAAACAATTCCTCCTATCTTAAGTTTACTCGAAAAAAAGTTTACGCGAAAAGAGGAAAAAGGAAACGCTTCGCTTCACTTGATATGATCCATTTCTTAGAAAAATGAAACACGGAAAAAAAAAAATAACTTTACTAATCTTCCCCGCTGGTTGGTAGATCCATTTGACTTGTTTTTGCCTAGAGCACGGCATCACCGACTGCCTTTGTCATCTTTCAATTGAAAATTCAAGATAAATGTGCAAATAGTCTTTTTTTTTTCTTTTTTTTTGTCTCTACTAGTGGAAAAAATTGAACACAATTTATTTTGACCATTAAAAACATGTTCAAGCTTTTTGTCTATAGTTGTAAAAGATACTTGTGCATTGCGAAATTTTGCCAGGACGGGAGGTTTAACCAGGATTAGGGGAGAAGAGAAAGAGAGAGAGAGGACAGAGAAGAAAAAAAGTATAAAAATACATATTAAACTTGGAAAAAAAATATTATTTTAAAATTATATTATAAAAAATATATTATGTGTATAATACTTAAATTTAATGTGAAATAAATTTAAATTTGACTTAAGAGAGAAAATAGTGAGCGGTTAGACTCACTTTTTGTTTTGTAATATAGTATGTGTATAATAATAGGTAAATTAAGTATTACACCATCTTTTTATAGGGTAATTACCACTTATACCAATAATTTTTAGAAATTACAAAAAATACTATATAGTTATATTTTTGGTAACAAAAAACATCATCTAGTCATCTACCGTTACTTAACGTTTGATTATATTACAATACTGTCATTATAAATGTCCAAAAGTGACAATAATGCCCTCAATTATATCTGAACCTAAAATGATCGTTTAGATTGTAAAACTACACAAACCCACAACTAAGAACTAGAAATCACCAAAAATAAAAATTTAAGGTCAACCATAAAAATTCTTCAACAATCCCAAATTTCAAAAATTTTCGCAACAAAATTAATACTTTCTTCTTCAAATTTTTCAGTTTTCCTTCAGCCTTTCTACTTCTCCTACCTACCTGCAACAAATATGTCCCAAATAAGTACAAACTCAATCAACTATGAAGCACAAACTCCATATCACCAATGATTCGTAGTCGTAAGGTTCCTAAAAACAAAACAAATACAAAGTACACACACACACACAACAGTTGAACGAAAAAAACAAAAACAAGGGGATTAAATACTAAAGAATTTATCTAATCAAATGTCATACTCATATTACCTTGTAGAAAAACTTTAAACCATTTTGAAATCCAATCTATCAAGAACATCCAAGACGAAGATAATGCCACTCCCAGATTTAATATTGGCAAGAGGATGGTGGCGTAAATCCTAAATTAAGTCATGGTATTATAATGAAAATATAAGGCCCAGAAGAACCCACCTAGTAAACAAGTCAAAATAACCTGGTTTATGTCTATATTAACGCCCGAGGATTCAAGCACAATTTGGATTGCACTTCAATTCTAGTGGAAACCCACAGGTAGAGTGGAGACTTCCATGCCTTGTCATTCTAAACTTCAATTTTTTTCATCCCACAGCAATTAACAAATTAATCAACAAAAAAGCTCACAGACCCTACTTTTCTCAAAAAAACAAAAAAAACTCAAGAAAACACTAACCTTGCAAGTTACAAACAAACCAGACACTACTTTCCATTGAAACCCCACGTTTGAACAAAACTCTCACTTTCAAATCAACGAAAAACAAGAAAAACACATCAATCTATCTATAAGGAAGAAAAAGAACTACGAAAAACTCACAAATTTCAGCGAAAAAACACTGATTTCATTAGGTTTGTGTTGGATCGACATATGGTTTCGATATTGCCTTAGAAATTGTCTGAGAGAAGAAGAGTTTCAAGAGACGGCCGTGTTGTGAAATGTAAATTAGGTTTTCTGTCTTTTAAATATATAGGGGACATTTTTGTTTTTTCACAAATTCTGTCTGTATTGACCTTTTTCCGTTAGTCAAATGATGTTTTTTTGTAATTTGTGAAAACTATTAGTGTAAGTAGTAATTATCCCCAAATGAATGATGTAAAATGTAATTAATCCGTATAATAATTATGTTGATGTGCAATGAGTCTTGACTAAAGTTGATGTACAACATGTACTGATTAAAGTTGATGTTTAGCAAACTTGAAATAAAACTAAAACTAAAGAAAAATCACGTTATCCTGTAAATTAGTCTCGTTACCTGTCGGGATAGTTAGAATCTGCATTTTTCTCACCTCCCGACTCTCTAGCCAAAAGCAGGTCATTTGTGTAATACAAAATGTTTGGCACAATACAAACAAGAGAAGTGGGGTGAACGATTTTTTAAAGTTCTTTTAGGAATCTATTATTCTTCATTATGGCTTGAAGGGAAGGTCATTAGGTGCTTCGTTATAGTGAATTATGACTTCCGTTGACAAAAAGTTTGTTTCAAAAAAAAAAACCCATTGAAAATACTAATGATGTCAAATTATAAATCAATTATGCAAAATAAAATAAAGAATAAAAAAGAATCGTTTCTTCTTGCAGGCAGAAGTGATATTTCTGGGCCAGCTTAGACATCCAAATTTGGTGAAATTGATTGGCTATTGTTGTGAGAATGAAGAACGATTGCTTGTATACGAGTTCATGCCTCGGGGCAGCTTAGAGAATCACCTATTCAAAAGTGAGTTGCCTTTTTATCTCCTGCAATTGAAAAATCAAGTCTGCTTAATAACTTTCGGACCTCCTAACCTGTCAAGGGGAGGAAAAAACATTAAAAAAATATAGAAATTTATTTTCTGTGCACGTGGGTGTACATGTAAATAAATTGATAAATCGTTGAATAAAATGTATAATCGTATTTGATTGTCATCGGCACATTTTATACACTTAATAACTAAAGCTGAAATGATGGAAAGTGTCACAGGCATTAGTTACTTTCTCTATGCTCGCTTGCAGGGTTGTCAGTGTCATTGCCATGGGGCACAAGGCTGAAGATAGCAATAGGAGCAGCGAAGGGGCTATCTTTCTTACACGATGCTGAGAACCCTGTCATTTATCGTGACTTCAAGACCTCCAATGTCTTACTAGATTCTGTGTGTTACCTTTCCCATGTACTTCAATAATATTTCATATAAATATTATATCAAACACTTGAGTTAATTGACTTAATTTCCATATATGTCTATTAACTCCCCCCCCCCCCCCCTTTTTTTACAGGATTTTACGGCTAAATTATCAGATTTTGGACTGGCAAAAATGGGTCCTGAAGGTTCAGACACACATGTTACAACTAGAGTGATGGGTACTTATGGGTACGCAGCCCCAGAATATGTCTCAACAGGTGAAACACTATAATGCTTGAGTCCCATTACAGTTTTGAAGATTTTTTATCTGAAATTTTATCTGATTATAACAAGTCCTCTTTTGTGAAATCATTATAGTATTTTTTGTAATAAAAAAATTAATAAGATGTTATTATTTTTTTGCTACAAAATGTATAACGGTGATTATAAAAATTTGAAGATTTGTGACAATTAGACAAAATTTCAGACAAAAATTTTTTAATGCTATACCTTTTTTTTCCATAAACTTTATGTTGCTAAAAACAAGAAGGACAACAACATTGATTTGGCAATGCTTTGCAGGACATTTGACAACCAAAAGTGATGTCTATAGCTTTGGAGTAGTCCTGCTAGAGCTGCTTACAGGGAGGAGAGCAATGGATAAATCAAGAGCAAAGAATGAACAAAGCCTCATTGACTGGGCCAGACCTTACCTGACTAGTAGCCGGCGGTTGCGGTGCATTATGGACCCAAGGCTTGCAGGTCAGTATTCTGTCAAAGGAGCCAAGCAACTGGCCGTTTTGGCATTACAGTGCACAAGTTTGAACCCCAAAGACAGACCGAAAATGCCAGCCATCGTTGAAACTCTTGAATCTCTGGAACACTACAAGGACATGGCTATCGCTTGTGGGCAATGGCCAGCTTCACAGAAATCTGGGAGAAATGGGGTATATATGGGAAGAATGGAAAGCAGGCCTGCTACGTTTAGAAAATCTGCTCCAGTTACGCCAAGCAAATAAGCATAATTATCCACATTGATGCATAATGAAACAGGGAATATAAGCTTATATCTGTAATGGGACAGCCTGAGGCTAAAACATGCCCCTGTATGTAAATATCTGAATGGTACATAATTAATGTATATGATTATAATCTTTTGAGTGTAGAATAATTTCTCATGGAAATTTTAGCTACCTACCTAATAGTGTTTGGAGCAAACTCAGTGTCTTATATGAGTATAAAACGTCCATTTGCATGATCGGAGAATTCGATAAGGTCTAATTCTATTTCTCAGCTGTCATGATTTGTGTAATAAATACATTTCTATCTGCAGAAACGCAACTTTATGATGTAAATTTTGGTAAAGACAACCTTGATCATGAGAAGCTTGAAATCAGACAGGAATCATTTTTGCAAAACATCCTCCAGGAAATTGTCAAACCCTCAAAAGTCTTTTCTGGGCACGTACTTGATCGATATTTGTGTCAAAATCTGACTCCTTTTGGAAAAGATGATTTGCTCTTATGACCTCTTCTTCCGCCCCTCCCTAAAGCAGCATTTCTTACTATGAATCCAATGATCATCCCAATTGTGCTGCCACAACCAAATCCAATCAAGTAAAAGTTGCTGTCAATACTCCTTGAGGATTTTTTTTTTTTTTTTACACAGAGCTCTAATGAACATATAAGATAAATAGGGGATGAGGTTGGTGGAGATTAAACTCCCACCTGATAGTTGAGGGACACTCCCCTCAACTACAAGAGCAAATACTCAACCTCATCTCTTGAGGATTTTGAAACCCCTCCTCTGTGCAGTATTTGTTACCATAGGAGTCAAAGGATTATGACAGAGTTTAGACAATGTGGGTCGACATAATCTGATGTTTCCTTCAAATGAAGCTGCAGTGAATTTTCTGAAATAGAATGCCTTGTGGTGTTCTTCAACAAGGAGATTCTCTAGGATGTTCCAAACTGAGAGCAAAGTCAGCACGGTAAGCCGAAGCTTGTTGCTTGAAAGATCCAACAATCCAATCTCCCTAAGTTTGTCCAAATAATGAAGAAATCTGCCCAGTGAATTGTTCGTGTATGCGCAAAAGAAAGGTGAGGAACATGTCCTACATTGAAAAAGAATCAAAGCCTTCAGAGATAATATATATATGGAGACACAACCTTTGATTCAAAAGGATATTGAGTTGAGGAATTTAACCTCTAAATTGATCGGTGGAAATTTCTACAGAGGTTAAGATTTTCACTATCTTGAGATCCTGATTATACATGGAGTAGCCTGGAGAAGACTTGCATACAAGGAATTTGTATGCATGGCTGTTCAACCAAATGAAAAAAAATTGATGAACTATTCTGTTCAACCAAGAATAGATGAATTAGAATCGATTTTTTCAGTTCCGGTCAATTTGTAGTTGGCCACGTAACACACAGTCAATGGGCCAGTCGCTCTAAGTTGAGTAAAAAAACCAACATTGAAAATGAATGGGCGTCCAACTTACTGGGCCGAGAGGTCCAAAAGGCACCTTGTGTTTTTTTTTTTAACACAAAAAAATCACGGGCGTATCTGTCATCATATTTGCGAGTCAAGGTTTGAATTTGCTTATCTGAATATCTCGCTCAACTATCCCAAAAGAGTAGACCTACCACCAAGATACTAATGGATCCGAGAGAGTCTCTCCCACAGCCGACCACAGTGTTAATAAATCTGGAACCTAACGGAGCACTCTAATTATAAATTCCAAGAAATTAGAGCAGGTGCGTCTGAGGGAACTCGAACTCAAATAGAGAAGGCACATTGTTACTATGCCAGATCTCCATATTTTTATATTAGAGCCCTAGATATATTTATTCATTTTGTTTTGCCTTTTTTTTTTTGAAAATTTAAATTACTTTTAAGATAAATTACCTTTTACACCTAAACTTATAGGCATAATTACTAATGACATCTCTTATTTTTAAAAATTATTAAAAACGTACTGATAATTTCGTGCGATAATAATATAGACCCTCTATTAAATTGCCGTTAATAAAAGTTAATTTTAACTATAAAAATACCATTATAAATGATTTAAATAGTCTAAAATATTCTTACATGTTGAATGGGCAGAATGCCAAAATCTATCTATTGGCTTTTATTTGTGGTGCTAGCAACGCTCAATCATTAGCTTTTTCTTGTAATCCACAACAACAGATTAAAAGTTGAACTATAACCTTCGAGTTCACATACCCACCAAGCAAACATCCACAATCCCATACATTCCAAAACCAATCACTCTCTCCATCACCTAATAAGCCGAGCTCATCAAATTACTATCTACCAAAATCTCAAGAATCACACAAAAGACAAACTATGAGCTGTTAAACCTAGGCTGGATCTAAACTCATCTAGAAGACCACACAACAATTCTAGGTTTCTCTTGAATCATTTTCAAAACTCAAATAAGCAATTCAGGGTCACCGGACTAAACTAGTAAGACGCCTAATTTCGATTGCGAAAAGCCCAGGCTATTCTTAGATTTCACAATTCTTGTTGGAATTAATTCAGATTCAGTTGTTAGTTATTATTTGAGTAGAATTCGTATTATTTAATCTAATTTTCGTATTTGGGTAGAATTAGGATTTTTATTGTTGCTAATATATAAGGACGCGATGTCTAAGTTTATGTGGGTACTTCTCATTATTGTTGTGTGATGTCATTCAATTAATAAAGTAGTGTTAAGTTAATTAAAATCTAACAGTA
Source organism: Carallia pectinifolia (assembly GCA_037832335.1). Classification (NCBI taxonomy): domain Eukaryota; kingdom Viridiplantae; phylum Streptophyta; class Magnoliopsida; order Malpighiales; family Rhizophoraceae; genus Carallia; species Carallia pectinifolia. Next base: position 26,699,458 of record CM075452.1, read on the forward strand.
GTATCAGAGCTTGTCGATCAAAAAGTCATAGTCACCAAATTTCAAATCTTGTTGATCGAAAACAAGAATCGATCATGGAATTGTGTTAAGTTTGTCTGAATATAGAGCTAACGAAGTAGAGCTTAGATATGGGAATTGATATCTCATCTGAAACGAATAAAAAGACAACACAAGCAAAGTCACCAGAGTACCTCGTCAGAATGTTGTCGTCGACAGCCACGTGCCGCTGTATGCACCGCCTCCAATTACCGTTCAAGTTGCCGGAAGACATCCTCTACACCATCAGACGCCGATCTCCCCATTTTCGGCAACCGCGCGGTCCAAAAATGCTTGAATCGTCGTAGATCTACAAAGACCTGAAAGGTCCCGGCGTTGCTTCCCTCGCCATTTCCGCCCTCTCAGGTTATCGTTGAATGTCAGGATCATCGGATTTCGCTTCCCCATCCACCGACCAACATTTTCCAGCCCCTAACGTGTCGTTCTCTCTCCGGAATCCCACCGAGTTGGTCTTCTCAGTTTCTGTCCAAGGTCCATTGCCCTGCTGCCGTTCGCCTTTTGTTCAGCCACCAACCATCAATTCACTGCCTCCCACACCTTTTTTGGTGGTCCCTTTTGTCACCGACGTTCCTTCCATCGTCGGGCAGTAGTTGTGAATTTTGGCAGTAGGTGCTTTCGAGGAAAGAGCAAGAAGAAAAATTCAAAAAAAAAAGGGGGGGGTCAGATTAAAAATTCTAAAAATGGGGGTCAGATTAGAAAATTTTAAGAAATAAAATAAAATTTTAGCGTAATGAATTTCAACATGAACTGCTTGATTCCAATCTCAGTTCCTGTTTTGGATAGAAAAAATTACAACTGATATTGCGTGCAGATGAAAGTTTTGTTTGACTACAAAGAGTTGCTCAGTGTTGTTGAGAATGGAGTTGCAGAGCTTGCTACAGATGCAACAAAAGCTCAGAAGACTGCTCATCGAGATACGTAGAAGAAGGATAAAAAGGGGCTTTATTTTATTCATCAGGCGGTGAATGAAGATAATTTTGAGAATATTGCAGGTGCAACTTCGTCAAAGCAAGCTTGAGATATCTTGACGACGTCTTTTCTAGGTGCAGATAAAGTTAAGAAGATGAAACTCCAAATTTTATGATGTCAGTTTGAGCTGTTGCAGATGAAAGCCTTAAAAATAGTTTTAATTTATATCAGTAGAGTTCTTGTCCTGACAAATTAAATGAAAATCTATGGAAAGCAGCTTAATGGTCAACTTAAAGTTAAAAAGATTTTGCGGACACTCACACTGCAATATCAGTACATCGTGGTTGCAATTGAAGAAGCATATGATTTATCTCATATGTCAGTTGATGTATTAACGAGCATGTTGCAAACTCATGAACAACGCATGAATGAGAAGCGCATTGAGAAGCCAGTAGAGCAAGGCCTCCAAAGTCAAGCTCCCATCAAAGGCGAGCAGAATAATGGATCCTTCAACAATTGAGGTCGAGGAGGTCACTATAATAATTATGGAGGTACAAACAATCATCAAAGGAATTCAAACCAAACAAATAGAGGTCGTGGTCAGAATCGAGGTCGAGGTTAAGGAAGAGGTCAAGGTAGAGGAAGACATGAGAAATCTAATGTTGAGTGTTACTCATACCATAAGCGTGACCACTATTCTTATGAGTGTTGGTCGAAAGAAAATAATCACGCAGCTTATTGTGCATAAGAAGGAGATGATGATTGAAATCAAGCCCTTATGACGGTTACTGTAGCCATTGAAATGCTAAATTACAATGCATTGTTCATGGACACTGGATGCACTAATCATATGTGTGGAAAGAATGATCTCTTTGTTGATCTTGATGAGTCAATCCGCTTCACGGTCAAGTTTGTTGATGATAGCAGTGTTCCAGTGATGGGAAAGGGGCGAATTCTCATCAAGTTGTATAATGGAGATCATAATTACATCTAAGATGTGTTTTACGTACTAGATATGAAGAGCAACCGTATCAGTTTGGGTCAATTGCTTGAAAAGGGGTATAACATTACTTTGCGTGATAATTGTCTCTCAATTATTGATGGTAGAGGTATATTTGTTCTTAAATCCCCTTTGACAAAGAACCAGATGTTTCGAGTTGATATTACCATTAATGTTTCCAATTGTTTGAGTGCTGTTATGAAAGACGAGACTTGGTTGTAGTATCTTCATTTTGGCCATTTGAATTCTCGCAATTTAGAGTTGCTTGCTCAGGATAATATAGTGAAAGGTTTGCCTATGATAGATCATTTCAACTAAATAGGTGAGGCTTATATTATTACAAAATATAGTAGATTGCTTTTGTGGAAAGAAGGACTTGGGGTGTAAGGCAACCACTCCAGTTTATTCAGTCTGATGCTTGTGGCCCGATGAGTGTTCTATCAGTTAGGAATAGTAGGTACTTTTTTACTTTTATTGATGATTTTTCAAGGAAGACATAGGTCTACTGCCTACAAAGGAAGGTTGAAATGTTTGATTGCTTTAAGAAGTTTAAGGCGTTTGTTGAAAGGCATAGTTGACCTTATATAAAAGTCTTGCGAACTGATGGTGGTGGTGAATATGTGTTTAATGAGTTTAAGAAGTATTGTGAAACACGAGGCATTTCTCTACATACCACAACATAATGGTGTTGCTGAAAGGAAAAATAAATTGATCATGAATATACTGGGAAGTTTGTTAAGACGAAAGGGGTGCCCAATTCATTTTGGGCGGAAGTTGTTTTGTGTTCTGTTTGCTTGTTAAATAGGTCTCTAACAGTAAGTATTCAGAATATCACTCTTGAAAAAGTATGGACCGATTTCAAGTCTTGGGTGAGGCATGTAAAGGTGTTTGATTTTATTGCTTATACTCATGTTCCTGCTGGGACGAAGACAAAACTAGATGATTAAAGAGTGAAGACAATTCTTCTTGGTTATTTAAAGGAATGATATAAGTTGTACAATCCTGTGACAAAGAATGTGATTTTGAGTGGAGATGTGACTTTTGCAAAAGATAAAGCATGGCAATTTTGATGCTGAGGAGTAGAATAATTCTCAGATACATTCTATAACTATTTTTGGAGAAGAAGAGTCTCAAGTTGCAATTAATAATGTAAATAGGAAAGTTGTCTCAGTTCCTGCTCAGAATCAAACACCACGAGTTCCCCAAGAGAATCAAAAACCAAAAAAAAATCGCCAACAGTCAATTAGATTACAAGATTATGAGGTAATCCTTGAAAATACTGTTACTGATGATGGGGATATGATGCATTTTATAATATTTGCAGATTGTAAACCTGTATCGTTTGATGAGGCAATTTAAGACACTAAATAGGTGAATGCAATGAATAAAGGGATTAAGGCGATTGAGAAGAATAAGACTTGAGAGCTTACTAATATCCCATGAGGTCACAAAGTTATTGATGTGAAGTGAATTTTTAAGACTAAGAAGAAGTCAAATGGAGAAGTGGAAAGATATAAAGCAAGATTGGTAGTGAAAGGATTTGAATAACGTTCTAGTTATGATTACTATGAGGTATTCTCTCCTGTTATTTGCATAAAAACTATTAAACTTATTATTACTTTGGTTGCTCAGAATCATTGGAGAATTTATCAAATATATGTGAAGTCTATTTTTCTCAATAGTCCTTTTGAAGAAGAAGTTTTTGTGAAACAACCCCTAGGTTTTACAAAGGAAAGAAGTGAAGAGAATGTGTATAAGTTGAAAAAAACACTATATAGGCTAAAGCAAACGCTTAGTACATGGAATAAGTGCATTTATTCTTTCTTCCAAGATACCAAATTTTAGAAGTGTCCATCTGAGCATGCCTTATATGTGAAAGTTAATAGATATGGTGATATCTTATTGGTGTGTTAATATGTTGATGGCTTGATTTTCACAGGTAACAATCCAAGAATGATTGAAGATTTCAAGAAATCTATAATGAATGAGTTTGAGATGACTAGTTTCGGTCTAATGTCATATTTTTTTGGCATTAAAGTGATTCAAGGAGATAATAGAATCTTTATTTATCAGAAGAGATATGCTACAAAGCTTTTGAAGAGGTTTCGGATGCATGATTGTAATCCTGTGAGAACACCTATTGAGGTTGGTACAAAATTGTTTAAAGAAGATGATAAAACACTTGTTGATTTTACACATTTCAAGTAAATTCTTGGAAGCTTGAGGTACTCGACATGTACAAGACCTAATATATCTTATGGAGTTGGTTTGATTAGTAAGTTTCTAGAGTCTCTGCGTCAATCTCACATGCAAGTTGCTAAGAGAATTATATGGTATATTAAAGAGACTTTGATTATGACCTTATTTATCCTTCATTTAAAAATTGTGCTATTGTAGGTTATTTTGATAGTGATTGGGTGGAGACTTTGGTGATCAAAAAAGCACTTCTGGTTATTGTTTCAATTTTGACACAACTGCTTGTTCGTGGTCATCGAAGAAACATTATATTGTTGCACTTTTGACTTGTGAAGCAGAGCATATAACTGCAGCTTCCAGTACTTGTTAAGCAGTTTAGTTGAGGAATTTGTTGAGTGAGATTCATATTTCAGTTGAAAGTCCTATGAAGATATTTGTTGATAATTTTCAGCTATTAATTGGGCCAAAAATCCAGTAACGCATAAAAGGAGTAAGCATATTGATACTCATTTTCATTTTCTGAGAAATCAAGTTAATAAAAGAGAGATTGCATTGGCTTATTGCAAGTTTAAAGATCAAGTTGCAGATATTCTCACAAAGCCGTTGAAGTATGATGCATTTGTGAAGTTGAAACAGATGTTGGGATTGTGAGCATTACCAAATCAGGATTAAAGGGGGATGTTGAAGTTAATTCAGATTTAGTTGTTAGTCATTGTTTGAGTAGAATTTGTGTTGGTTAGTCTAATTTCTGTATTTGGGTAGAATTAGGATTTTAATTGTTACTAGTTTATAAGGATGTGATGTCTAAATTTATGTGAGTGCTTCTCATTATTATTATGTGACGTTATTAAGTTAATAAAGTAGTGTTAAGTTAAATAAAATCTAACAATTCTTAGTTCTTTGGACAGCAACAAAGCAACAAGTAGAAAATACTCCCTCATTGCCAAAACTTCCCTTCTATGCCTCACAATTGTAAAGCCACATAAGACTCTATTCATCTTTTTACTTTTCCTTATTATTGTATAGCTAGAATTCCAAATAGGGGCATTAATTAACCCATATAAGATACAAACTAATGATCAATACATTCAAATTAGATGGCACTGTTAGGAGGCGTAGACACGCTTAGAGGAGTTGCACTGGGAGGAACGGCGACGAAAGGCTTTCAGCTGGGAGCAACGACGAAAGGTTGTGCACTGGGAGCGGCGGGAGTAGGAAGAGAGCTAGTTGGCGTAGAGGTAGGGACATGAGCGCCGGATAGAGGAGGGGCGGACACTAGTGGACTGATAGTGACGATAGGGACGAGAGTCAAAGCCTTAACCAGAGCTGGTACAATCACATTGATACTTTATATAAGATCAATATGAGGCAATAAATTGTGTTCATATTTTATCAATATAACTGTACTAAATTAATGATTAATTATACTTTTATATTTTGTCGGAATAATTTCTCCGTAGAGAAACCAAGCTCTTTGCGGAATTTCTTGGCTCATAAAGTTACACTAAAAGTTATATTAACGTCTAAAGATCAGTTCACGTGTACTTATGCTAGGAAGAAAACGATTGAGGAGTATTGATATGATCTTTGAGTTTCCATTGCTTGTTGCTTTTTCTCTAATTTTAGTTTTTCATAATACAATCCCCATGGGTCTTAAGATCGGCATGTTCCAATATCTTTTTTACATACGATGCCAGATTCTAAAAATTTAATTGATGTCAAGACAGTAAGTCATATTGCCTAAAAATTTTCTGGGAGTTTCTGAATTTATTAGAAAAACACATTGTCTTATCGATAGCAGTTTGATAGCCCATTTTGATGTTTGTGTGTCCTTAATTTTTTTTTATCACTCTTCTTCTCATTAGGCCTTCTCTATTTTATGCTCCATTTGAGTCTACAGTGCGAAACAAGAAACAACAGTTGTTAAATTAGTTGAAATTTAATAAATTTTTTAATTATTAGAATTTAACACAAAAAAATATATATATAATAGATGGTGTCGGCGAAGCTGGGGAATGGGAAGGATGGGAAATATGGCAGCAGTTTCGCGAAGCCAAAAGTCTCCCAAACCAAAGTCATTATTATTTATGTTTTTTAGACATAGAAAAAAAAAAAGCTTAAATGGTCAACAAATGGAAAATGACAAAGTCCCTAACGTGTAAATTAAAACATTGCGATAGTGACCGAAATATCAAATTTATATGCCAAAAGAAAATTGATTGTCTTTGTATTTTTTTTAACACAGAAAAAAATTATTATAAATATATTATTTATGAATTAAAATTAAAATATCTTTATTTGTATATTTCATTTAATCTAACTAAAAAAAAAATACCTAAACACTAATAAATTTAAACAAATTTCTCCCCAACTAATTAGAACAATTATTTTATATGTTCACCTGCAACTCAGTCTGTTGGACTATAATTATTTAGAGAGAACAACTGCCATAGGTGTATGTAAGAGCCTCTTGACTCTCACAATTGCAAGCACGGCTGCCTAGAGAACGGAGAGAGATTAAAAAGAGACATCCCTGGAGTAACCGTCGTAGCTGATATCATGGCTTCTACTTCTTCTTCTTCATCTGTAGATGTTCGTCCCCGGAGGTGTAAGTATGGGGTGTTCCTTAATTTCAGAGGAAAGGACACGCGTGATGGCTTTGTCAGCTTTCTGTACGATGCTTTGGACCAACGAGGAATCTGTACTTACTTGGACAGTGTTGAGCTTGAAAAGGGGGCAGACATCTCCACAATCTTGGACGCAATTCAAGACTCAAATATTGCAGTTGTTGTTTTCTCTACAAACTATGCCTCTTCACCATGGTGCTTGGATGAGCTTGTCAAGATTATGGAATGCAAGCAAACCACTGGATTAAAGGTATAATAACAATTTAATGATCTTGGGGTTGGTTTTTAACCTGACGTCTCCAAGAAATTAAGTTCATGCCTTGGTTAACAACCCATTAATAATGGTTTTCTTTCTCTTTTTTATTTTATTTTATTTTTTAATGTTTGCCTTCTTTTAATTGGATTCAAACAGGTATTGATCGTGTTCTACCATGTAAACCCAGAAGATGTAGAAAACCAAACTGGGAGTTTTTTGGAGGCATTTGATCAACACCAACAGTCTGATGAGAAGGAGACTGTCGATAAGTGGAGGATTACCTTGAAGAATGCTGCCTCCGTATCAGGTTGGGATTATGCTTCAAGGGAAATCAGGTGACTCATTTTTCTTTTGTAGCTCGTTTGTTATCTAACATTTTTATACAATTTTAATTCTTTTTCTTTTTTTTATTGAGATTTTAATTCAATTGATATTCAATTAATTTTGGTAATTCAATTACAGAATTAATGTCTTGGTTGGAATAACTCTTTGTAAATTTTAAGATAGAACCAACAATCAGAGTACAATATATAAGATCTCCAATCCTTGCCTAGTAGGAAAAAGGATACGGTGAAAGACAATGAAACTAATTATGTCCACACAATGTATTTGCTGGCAAGGCAAGATGGATATTTAAATGGACCCGAGTAGATGGCTACAAAAGCGGTAGCCACAAAGAGTTTTATACTACATATAAAATATTTTATACTATATGCAAAATATCAATGTAGGATAAAAATGTATTGTATGTAACATAAACTGGCCACCATTTTGTGGCCACCGAGATTTTTTCAATAATTAATATAGTTATTAAACCAAGTATGCTGCATGTGAATTTTGGTGGATTCTTTTTTGCCCCTGAAATTTCATAGAAATAAAATTTAACTTAAATGGTTTGTCTCTTGAGTTGCCCTCGTCTTTTGCATGTATGGTTTCGGAAATGGATTAAGAGTAAGTATGATTATACCTCTGGTATGTTTCTATTAGCATAAATCAAACTTACTAATGTTTGTTCTTCATGTTTACTATTAGGAACGAGTCTGCTCTTGTTAAGAAAATTGTTGCAGACATCTTGGAAAAACTAGGGCAGGTGTACTTCTCAAATGATTTGAAAGGTTTAGTTGGTATGAACTCGAGAGTTAGAGAAATTGAATCATTGCTATTCAGTGAGAAAGTAAATGATGTACGCATTATCGGAATATGGGGGATGGGTGGAATAGGCAAGACAACTCTTGCCAGAGCTGTATTTGACAAATGCTCCCGTCACTTTCAAGGCAGCTGCTTTCTTGCAAATGTCAGAGAAGCCTCAGAAAAATTTGGATTACCCAATCTTAAAGATGAGCTTCTTGCTAGTCTGCTGAATAGACCCAGTAAGAGTTTACGCGTGTCTAGCTCAAGTTCAACTTTTCTAATGGACCAGCTTCAGCACAAAAAGGTTCTCGTTGTTCTTGATGATGTAGATAAGTTTGAACAAATCGAATATTTAGTGGAAAAGCATAAATGCCTTGGTGAGGGAAGCAAAGTGATTATTACAAGTAGAGAGAGACAAGTGCTTAAAAATGGAGTTGACAGCACATATGAAGTTCAACAACTAGTTGGCCATGAAGCTCTTCAGCTTTTTAGTTTGTTTGCCTTTAAGCAAAGCTATCCCTTAGGAGAGCATCTGGAATTATCCAATAGAGTGTTATGGTATGCTAAAGGCCTTCCTTTGGCACTTAAAGTTCTTGGATTGTTTCTACATGATAGGAGCAAGCAGGAATGGGAAAGTGCATTGAATGAACTTCAGAAAGCTCCTAACATGGAAGTCCACGAGGTGTTGAAAATAAGTTACAATGGACTGGATACTAACACGAAAGAAATATTTCTTCATATTGCTTGCTTCTTGAGAGGAAAGCGAAAAAAACATGTTGAGAGAATACTTGACTCTTGTGGGTTTTTTACCAAGATCGGCTTAAGTAAGCTCACTGATAAGGCTTTGATTGTGATCTTAAATGACAAAGTAGAAATGCATGATTTATTACAAGAAATGGGTCGAGAGATTATTAGGCAAGAATCAATCAAAGAACCTGGAAAACGTAGTAGGATGTGGAATCTTGAGGATATATGCAATGTATTTGAAAAAAACACAGTAAGTCAAAATGACTAGCCTTCCTTTTTTTTAATTCTTTTTCCTGCTTAGTAGAGATGACAATGTTTTATAATTATCTTCATATATTATGCTAATTTGATTATTTGCCATGGTTTTAGGGGACTAAAGCAGTTGAAGCCATTTCGTTTGACATGTGCAATTTGAATAAGAGTGTTTGCGTGGATCCAACTGTATTTTCAAAGATGGATCAAGTTAAATTGCTGAAGATTTATAAGTCGTTTCCCACTTATAAACTAATTAATGATGGCCTGGACTGCTTAGGAGGACTCGAATCTCTTCCACGAGAGCTAAGGTATCTGATGTGGCATTACTATCCTTTGAAAGGCTTGCCGTCAAATGTTTATTTTGAGAACTTGGTGGAACTTGACATGTCTCATGGCAGAATCAAACGACTTTGGACTGGAAAACGGGTAAAAGTTGATTTCTCTTCTTTGTTCTTTATATTGCAAAGATACACTAGTGAATGATCTAGAAGGGTAAAATTTACTGCCTCAAAAGCCTCTAACTAAAATATTGAAATTTTTGGATGGATGAAATTATTGCGATAATTGAAAACTAATCGTATGAGAAGCACACTAAATGCCTATTTTGCTATTCCTATGTTCTGTCTATTATTTGGTGCAGAGAGATTGGCTTGATAATTGATTTTTCATGCAGTTGATATTCTGCCGCTGGTCATGTTGCCCAGTGGTGGAGCTATCAAACTCTTACTGCTATTTTGTATTTAATTCTTGGCCCCAAAAGGAACCTAAAAACCAAAAGAGGACTAAGGCACGGAGGCACAATCACCGTGAGAGGCCTATAAAAGTAATTTTAACATTTTTATGTCCTACGAAAATAACTTTTTTCTCATGTGATAATTTGAGGATTCGACCACACCTTGAATAAAAAGTGCTCGGCACACTATCCATTAATTTTTTTTTTGGTTAAAAAAATGGTAAGTAATGGGATGGTCGCACAATAAATTTTACAGTGTCTAATAGTGATTATCAGTTTCTCTCAAAATTATCTTGGACCAAACACAATTTTTTTTTTGAAAAAAAAAATAAAGACAAAAATATTTCAATGGTTCAAATTCATTCCATGTCAATACTGTTATATGGTTCTTGGGCACTTCTTAACAGTTACATAAATTTTTTCTTTCCTAATATTTTACCTGCTTTTGCATATGCATGTGTTTAATTTTTTTTGGGCACAGTAATATTTATATGGACATATATTCTAAAGTTATCATTGTCGTTGCTTTATTTGTTTATAGAATCTTTCGTGTTTGAGAGTGATGAGGATGCAGTACTGTTGTCACCTGATTGAAATGCCCGACCTCTCAGGAGCCCCGAACCTTGAGATCATAGACTTTAGATATTGTCTAACGTTGCTGAAGATTTCTTCATCTATTAAGTATCTCAAAAACCTCAAGAAATTGGATGTGGCATGGTGTCCACGAATTAACAACATTCCAAGCACCAAGGGCCTACGATCTCTTACAAAACTTATCCTTCGTGGTTGCCCAGCAATTGAGAAGTTACCAGAAGTATCTGAGAACATAGAAGAGTTAGATCTGAGTAATACAAGCATAAAAGAAGTACCCTCTTGTTCTAGGTTGAGATCTCTTCGAAAACTTATACTATCAGAATGCTCCGATCTCCAGAAGTTTCCTGAACTCTCAGCGAGTGTGGAAGAGCTATATTTACCCTGTCGTGGTATGATTGTGCCCTATAATTTGATTGAGCGTCTCTCTCGACTTCAGATACTGCATCTGGTCGGTTGGAGTGGACCTGGGAATATCCTGGGAATTAATCTTGGTCGATTGTCATCACTACGGAAATTGAACCTAAACCACAGTGATTTTGAATACATACCTGACAGCATCAAGCATCTCTCATGTCTTGAAAGTCTTGTCCTTTGTGACTGCAGTAGGCTTGGATCACTGCCAGAGCTTCCCCCGCATTTAACCGATTTGAATGCAAATTTTTGCACATCACTAGGGACGATAACAGAGTCCAGATTTGCACTTATGGAAACCTCGGGAAAATTGGTAGATTTCAAGGTGAATTTTAAATTTGTTGATTGCCATCAATTCAATGAGAATGCACGCAGAAATGTTTTGATTCATGCACAGCAGATAATACGGCTTTTTGCTAGAGAAGCCTTTTATCAACTCCCCAAGGTACGGGCAATTCCCCATATCGCTCTCTTATTCTATAGATATTATATCGAACCTGTCACTCAAACTAAAAGATAATTTCTTATGCTATGTTGCAGGGTGTTGCTAGAAAAGATGAAGTTTGTTTTGTCTATCCTGGAAACGAAATTCCAGATTGGATCAATCATCAAAGCACAGGATCTTTGATTACTGTCGAACTGCCTCGAAATTGGCGCGACTGTGAAAAATTGTTAGGTTTTGTTATTTGCGTTGTTGGTGATCAAGCCATGCAGGGGTCATCGTTCATGCCTTTACTTTGCGAATGCCATTTCGAATCCAACGATGCTGCAAGAAATCTAAAGGTACGTGTTGACCTAATGGACCCGGGCGGGGCACACGTCCTGCTGTGGTATAGTAGCAGTTTGCATCAGGCAATTGTTAGCAGTTTCGAGGAAGAGTATTATTACAATAGGGCCACATTTCGCTTCTATCTAAAATGCCCGAACAATCCACGCCTGGTGTACGATCCACGCGCGATCTCAAACTGTGGGGTTAAGCTACTATACATTGGTGATTGGTGACTAATAGTAGCGAACCTCTGTTTCCTATTTTCTTTTGTGGTCGAAGAAAATGGAAAAAGAAAAAATGACCTGCAATATGAGGCAAATGACCCAGCAATAAAAGAAGGAAGCCTTTCTCCGAGGCCTCTGCCCTCGGATGGACCGTCAATTGGGGTAAGGGTATAGATGGAGAGTGGCAGAAGATTTTGGTGCAAGGACTCTCGACACAGGACAAAATGAAAAACACGAGACTTTTGCTAAGCAGGGGAGCTTTTCGCTAGTTCTTTCGTTTTTCCCGTTAAATCTGGAACTCAGAATTTTTTTTTTTTTATATTTGGTTTCCGAACAAATAGCTAGCTGGTGTAAGATTCTTGAAGAAATTCCTTTGTTATACTCTTGTCTTTCTTCACCTAATACTGGAATTTAGAGTGACAACTCTGCACTTTGCTGCTCCGTTCCTAAACAAAAATCGAGTGCGGAAACCTTATTAATATAGATTTTGAAAATAATTTACGTTATTGGTAAATAAATATTTTATTTATCAAACCAATCAATCATTATTGATCATTAATTTACATTCTTTACTAAAAACAAAACAAAAAATTTATTGAAATTCAAAATAACCGTTATTATTGTTAATTTAATAATAATAACAATAATTGTTGCAATCTCATATCAATGTAACTTGGTTTCATATTTTAGACTTTACAAAATTATAATTTTTTCATCGTCTATTTAATTAGTATATTAGCGAATGTTAGAGAAAGCTTTTAACATTTGTAACTGACACGTCTTTTTAATTCTTTACTATTTTTTAGAGTATTTTAAATTATAATGTGATATAATATAGATATGACATAAATAGGATATAAATCTTTTAACGTTTTAAGGTTACAATTAAGTTTTAATAGTTGTAATTTATGATTTTTTTAATTATTATTGAGAGTTATTGATGATTACAAATATAAACACTCTTTCTGATTATTTTGCTAATTATACCTTAACATGATATAAATATGGCATAAATATGAAAAAAAAATTTGAACACTTAATAATTATAATTCATAATTTTTAAATTACAATTAATTTCTTAAATACTATCTTATATTATATTTAGTTAAATTTATATTAATATTTTTTATTAAATACTTGTAACTCGCGCGAAGACGTCAAATTCTAAGCATATCTTGTAGAAGACTGATTCTCCATGACTTTGGTGTCAAGAATCCCGTCTTTTCAAGAAAGAACCAACTCCGCTCGGCGATACCCCTCAGTTCGTCTCTCTCACTGGGTTTCCCTTCTACTTCCACATACAGTTAAAATAAAGAAAACCCTTTTCACACGTCCCATCTTCTTCAAAACCCTTTCATTCTTTGATTGAGAAAAGGAGAAATGTCTTGCTCTGTATTTTTTTTTTTTTTTTTTCAAGACAACCGGAAAGGGCCAAAGGGCTGTTTACTTACTCAATCTGTCTTTTTGTTTGAAGAGTCCGATTAAAGAAACGCAGAAAGTAACAATAGTCGAATGAGAGATAAATCTGTCTCCTTAAAATAAAGAGACAAACATAATTATTTAAATCTCTCACTATCTTTACTTTTTCGGTCTTCTCAATTTATTCCTTATTTGAAAAGTCAGAAGAGGTGGGCTGCTTATTTTAAATTTTTATTTTGTTTTGTTTTTGAAAAAAGATTTTTGCAGTTAGGCACAAGCAATTCGTTTTTAGGTTGTTTGATCTACTAATCTTAGCTGACAATTGTATTGCTAAGTAAGTGGAGTTCCAAAATATGTAATCATTTCCGATCGTTTATGTGCCAATCATGTAGATGTTGTTAATTTTTTTTTTTTTATCATTTCCTTAGAAAGATTACTTCTGGGCTGTTTCATAACTGGGGTATTTGTGAATGTGGTTGGCAAATGATCCTTTATTAGTTGGTTCTGTTCATAATAATGTTCTATCATTTCATGTTTGATTTTTGGCTTGATGGAGACAGATATTTGGATGAACAGACAATCGGTTGTTTAGATGCAATGAAGTGCTTTTGCTTTTCTGCTGGAAATAAGAAAGCAGGACCAAGAACCACCAAATCAATTTCTGCACGGTCCTCCTCCTCTACGTCAATTTCAATGTCAATGTCAGCTGATCATAACTTTAGGCGATCAGGGTCTGAGCTCAATTCTCAGAATGTCTCCGGTTACAGCCCTGAATCGACCCCAAAGAACTCCTTCGATGTTTCCTCTCAGAGACAAAGTAATCTAATAGAGTTTACATTCCTAGAGTTGGAGATGGCTACAAAGAATTTTAGCCCCTCCCTCATGATTGGAGAGGGGGGATTTGGTTGTGTATATACAGGAGTTATCCGGAGCTTGGAAGGCACAAACAAGAAGATGGTTATTGCTGTCAAACGATTGAGTAGAAGAGCACTAAAGGCAAACCCTTTTTTTTTCCCCTGTTTTCTCTGTACCGTATAAATGCATCATGAATAAACTTTCTTGCATGAGTTATATCTCTGGTGAGGATGTATTAAGCTGTCACTTCTTATTGGTGAAGCTTAGATTGGCATGGTTGCGAAAACCTCTTTTAATGACTTTTTTTTTTTTAATCCCATTTTCGTGGTCTTTCTCTGGATTATTTTTAAGTGCATATTAACATTCAGTTTTTTTTCATCTTGTTCTTCAGGGGCACAAGGAATGGTTGGCAGAAGTTGTAGGAAAATTATCAACAGAGATAAATATAAAATTCAGATAAATAAATTAAAAAAAGTTAGAAATATTGATCAATCAACAAAATATATAAATATTATTATTAAATAAATAAATAAAATTAAAGAAGAAAAAGATATTGTATCTCAAACGTGCAAATGTACTGTCCTTAAAAATAGTTTTCGTCTTTACAGACAAAAAATTTCAGTGCAGCAAGTCGCAGAGGTTATCTTCGTAGGATACGACAGACTTTTACACTAACATGCACTTCAAATAGTAAATTATAGAAACACCTCTATCTTTAATTAACCCAACATCACAAGCCTTTCACAAGGAAGATATAAGATATAGGTGATGATTTAGAAAACCTCTCGTTGTCTTCTACTCTAAAAGATGATACAATGTCCCTTTTATAATATGATAGGTTTAATTACTCATATATAAGAATAATATCTCATTAAGAAGAATTATGATTGTAATGGCTAATAAGGATTTGTAATTTAAATAGTTATATGGGTTTTTACAACAGTAATAAAACGGTTAGTACAACGATAATATAACGACTAATTTTTATTTAATAAGAATTAAACTTTTTAAAATAAATATTAATTTCTAACAGAAGTGACTGTTTTAGGAGCTGTTGAGCATCCAAATCTCGTGAAATTGGTGGGCTACTTTGCTGAGGACGATGACAGGGGAATTCAGCGCCTGCTGGTATATGAATATATGCCCAATGGAAGTGTGCTAGACCACTTGTCTTTTAGGTCAGAGACAACTCTTCCTCGGGGCATAAGAACAAAAATTGCTCAGGCCTGTGTACGGGGCTCGGCATATCTCCATGAAGGGATGGATTTTCAGGTATCTTTACCTTTTTGGGCTTTGAGCATATCATGTGATACAAGGAGAGATGGATTGGGAATTGAGCGAAACTTGTCGTGCCATATGGAATAATCAAATTGATTTCAGTTCCAGTGAAAATTCATTATTATGGTAATCGAGTTCAAGAGGTTGGTTAAACAAGTAAACAAGAGAAGGAATAACAGAGATTGGACAGCAGACATAATCCCCCGTTCTCTCTTCACGGTGCATACTCTTTTTCCTTAATTCTCGAATTTCTAACTTCGAGAATTCCTAAATTACTGTTATTTGTGATTACATTTTTTGTTTGATTTTATGTGGAAACTATCTATATAACTGGCCTGGGAGTTGTTTCTTTCATATCTATTTGGCTGTTGATGCAGATTATCTTCAGAGATTTCAAGTCCCCCAATATCCTTCTTGATGGTCAATGGAACGCCAAATTATCTGACTTTGGGTTGGCCAGGTTAGGGCCTTCTAATGGGTTAACTCATGTTTCAACTGCGGTATGTTTCTAGTTTAAAATGATCCTTGCTCTTTTGCTTGTGTGGTGCAAGACATTAGCAGTGGATTGATGAGGATTTTTATTGGAACCTATGGCACCTATAAGTCTCTTCGACATGAATGCTTCTTAACAGGCACTCCCCTTTTGATGAATGGGGCCTTTTCACTCACATTGCTTCAATTTTTATTTATTCACTTTCTTTGTGTCTGTAATAACTTTCGGATTGTGCAATATTTGAGAGATGAGTTTATTGATATAGGTTAATAGACTTGTGTGATTCCCAAACAGGTTGTTGCAACCTCTGCGAATACGGCTCCTAAATTCGTACAAACTGGGCATCTCACATCTAAAAGTGATGTCTGGTCTTATGGGGCTATTCCTTTATGAACTTATCACTGGGAGATTTCCTTTCGACTCTAACCGTCCAAAGAAAATGCAAAAACTGTTGGAATGGGTCAGACCACACCTCTCAGAAAAGTTTCTTTTGATTTTGGAAAAAATCAAATTCCAAACTATAAAATCATGTGAATAAGGTTTGAAACTTTAAAATCAATTCAAATATAGGTCCTTTCCGTTAATATGCTGACAAAGACCGTTAACTATCCACGTGTTGTCAGACATGGCATCTCACATGTATCCTAGTCAGAACATTTGAATGACATGGAAATTTTTTTCCTTTCTCTCTCCTCAA
Source organism: Carallia pectinifolia (assembly GCA_037832335.1). Classification (NCBI taxonomy): domain Eukaryota; kingdom Viridiplantae; phylum Streptophyta; class Magnoliopsida; order Malpighiales; family Rhizophoraceae; genus Carallia; species Carallia pectinifolia. The sequence continues at coordinate 26,716,109 of CM075452.1, forward strand.
ACAAAGCACTCCCTTTCTCTATCCTCTCCCTTCGCATTTTGTCCGTGAGTCACGTTTCCCTCATTTTCTCTCTCTAGTCTAGGCCCTGTCTGTCGTTTTTCCTCCCTCCCTCCCCCTCTCCTTCAAAGGATTGAAGGAAGAATGAAAACATCAGTGGTTCAACTTTGCCCAGCAGCACATTCAAATATTTTTGGACCCAAAAAATTTTATCAAGGATCTTCTTCGTAGCTATTGAGAAAACAAAAACAGACGGTCTTCAATCCCAATGGCGGCGACGATATTCCTCACGAAACAATCTCTTAATGGCTTTATCATTCAATTTTTTGTTTGTTTGCATACAAAAAATCCACAAATTAAAGATACTAAGCCACATCCAATATCAGAAAGTCGTCGCCTCAGTCTCCTTCGCCGGTGCCGCCACGTCATCCGTTGCATCTGCCGCCGATGAAAACCTCTCTATCAACGGAAACCATTTTCCAAGCTGCCATTCCTTAAGGACTCTATTTCTGACCACCACACGCCCTAAAGAAACCTGTAGCGTGCGAGATCTAAGAATCTTTGCTGCCCGTCGCCATCATCACTGCCTTTGGGTCCGTCTCTTGTGGTCCACTTCCAACGACCACACTAGTCCATAAACAATCCCCGATCGTCGATCTGTTCTGTTTCTAGAAATGACGGTCCGTCCCTTTTCATTTTGATATTGCTGGAACACTTTTATTGCCGGTGACCAATTCACGACAAGCCATCCATTCACTGCCACCACAAGCTGCCACCCTTCCACAGCCAAAAACCCAATAACTCATCATCAAATGCCATGAAACCATCAATTTTTGGGGATTTAAATTCTGGGTTTTACGGTTTGAGCGTAAAATTTGTTTGAAACCCATCGGAAATTGAGCGTGGATCAATAAACCATCGTGTTGTGGTCATCCAAGCTCAGATTCGTGAGAGTGAGCAACTGGACGACAAAGAAAGGATTAGAGTATAGATGGTTAAGGGATTGGGGATCGTGACTCAGCAGAGAGAGAAAGAGAGGGGGAAGAGAGAGAGAGAGAGCGTGAGTCATCAGCTAATGTGGCAATTTTTTTAACCTGTCATACGTTCTCACTGAGTAGGACACTGGTGTCTGACATGTGTGCTCCACGTTACTGCCATATCAGCACCTAACGGCTGACTCAATCAAATTAACGATTTTGTCTTCATCATGCTTTATTTGCACAACTTTATGGTTAATGACTGAAATTTAATTTTTTCGTTACTTAATAACCCAAAACTGAACTTCACCCCAAGCAAAACTAACTGTGTGACTTGGCTTGGTAACATTGGAGCAGTAGCCCGTCAAGTAAAATAACATATATTTTTTATTTTTTTCAATATTATAATATGGTCAAAGACCATATTTTATGGTCAAAGTCTCTTTTATCCAAAATTATACTCAATTAAAATGAATCCATTAAAATTTAGAATATATTGAATTTTTAAAATATTTTTTTACATTTTTTACAAAAAATTCAATATACATATAATACGTATTTTTAAAAATTTATTAACAATGTTCTTTTTTTATTAATTTTTATATATTTTTAAAGTAAAATATATTTTTTATACGGTATAAATATTTTAAATTAATTTTTAAATATTTTTTTCATGTATTTTCTTTTAAAAATAATATTTAAATCGGTCAAACACCCAAATTAACGGTCAAATCGTATTCTGTTAGTGGTTGGACTTGATTAAAAAAAAATTATAAAGTTTAGGATTTAAAAAAAAAATCTTAACATATAAAATTTAATTAAAAAAAACTCAAATCTAAAAAATTAAAAATTTGCTTATCCCGTTATATTACTCAGCTAGAAAAGAGACCTAGAGAGCATTTACCCAAGTGATTTCTCTAACAATTTGGTAGGAATTTAACCGTTTCACCTGACTTCACTCTCACTCTCCAAATACTTCCTTTAGTCATTAAACTAAACTGAAGCCTCAGTTATATTCAATCAGACAAAGGGAATGCTTTTCGTCTCAGCAAGTTAAAAAAATATTGGAAACCAACTAGACGTTTTACCATGAAAAATCATTACCTTTCAAGATAATTCAAATAACCCAAAGAGGAATAATACGTAATCTTCTAGTTAGGTTGGACAAAATAAGAATACAGCAGTTAGTACGGGAATTTGCCCTCTAGTTCAACCACAGACCATTAATCTTTGTCATCATTGTTATTAATTTTACAGAAAAATTAAAGAGCTGAAACTGAAGGGCACACGAGCAACAAAAACATGTACAATCAGACAATTTCTTCAAGTAGATCACATGAAGTGAAGAGGGCTAATATAAAAAAATAGTATAATTTTTATGTTTTTTTTTTATAAATTTAGTATGATTTTTAAAAATTAATAAATTTAATACAGTTTAATTATTTTTGTATAAATTTAGTACAATTTTTAATAATTAACAAATGTAGTGCAGTTCAATTATTTTCTAACAAATTTAACACGCTATCAGTTAAAAATAACTAGTTAAAAGTAATTGAATCCTTTAATATATACATATGACACATCTACGTTTAAATCTATTACAGTTTAAAACCTTAAAATGTCATATATGCATATATGCATACAGAAGATTCGATTATTTTTAACTGACAGTGTTCTAAATTTGTTAAAAAATAATTGAACGTTTAAATCTAGTACAGTTAAAAACCTCCAAATGTCATATGTGCATACTGGGGATTCGATTATTTTTAACTGACAGTGTACTAGATTTGTTAAAAAAATAATTAAACAATGTTAAATTTGTTAATTGTTAAAGATTGTGATAAATTTGTAAGAAAATAAATAAACTGTGTTAGATTTGTTATTTTTTAAAAATCTTATTAAATTTATAAAAAAATGTCAAAAATGGTGTTATTTTTTTATATTAACCCAAGTTAAGATGGTAATTATGCAAAGGACATCGCCGCTACAGTATTAGATGATTTTATTTAAAAATATTGTCTGAATATAATAGTTACCTAAATTTTTGTAATGATACTTATATTTTTTACAACAAAAAATCAAAATACACAAAAATATTTTAAATTATAAAAAATAAAAACATCGTTATAAAAATAGAAGTGACTGTTACATTCTAACAAAATTTTTGAATAATTTTTCCCTATTACAGTGACATTTGTTGTGGGAAATATGGGGTCTTGAAGCACTTTCCATGCAAGGACCAAAATGTAATTAAATAAATAATAAAGAAATACTTGGGCAGAGATTTCTAAAGTGACGACACTTGGACAATTTTTTTATTCCTGATAGATGAGATTCCACACTGTTACGTCACCCATCCTCCTCCCATCAATCCCGTCCCGTTTTCCTAGTTTTTTCCAATTTTATAACTTGAGTAGGTAAGGGACCGCTAAAAGTTGAGCTTTTAAGAAAAAACATAATAAGAGCAGTACTGTATAATTTTAAATACATAGTAATATATTGTTAATAAATAAATATATATATATATATAATATAAATTAATATAATTTTATTTAATTATATTCAATAATTTATTTATTTATTTATAAATTTAATCAGTTAATGAGTAATATTATTTTATTATTAGTTTGATTTAAATAAAGCTATTAAAATTTTTTTATATAATAAAGTAGATAAGTATAAACTAAGCTAATATTTTTGTTTATTAAGTTTGTTACTTTGTCCTCCTCCTACAAGGTTTGTTACTAATTGTTGAAAAAAAAAAAAAACTAGGTTTGTTACTAACTTTATTATTTTACAGAAGGGAAAAGTTTTTCTGGAAAATTTATCATGAGAAATTAAAGAGACAAAGTATAAAAGTATAATTAATAGTAAATTTAGTACAATAACGTTGATAATTTATGTGAGATTAAAATGAAGCAATAAATTGTGTTTATTTTTATTATTTTATATTCTATTAATATGACTGTATAAAATTAATAATTAATTATATTTTTATACTTTGTCCGGATAATTTTTCCGGAGAAGAAACTATGCTCTTTACGGAACTTCTTGGCTCATAAAGATACACTAAAAGTTATATTAGCATCTAAAGATCAGTTCACGTGTACATATGCTAGGAAGAAAACGATTGAGGAGTATTGGTATGATCTTTGAGTTTTCATTGCTTATTCCCCATGGGTCGTAAGATCGGGATGTTCCAATAGCTTTTTTATATATGATGCCAGATTCTAAAAATTTAATTGATAAGGAAGCATATTCTTGTCAAAACAATAAGTCATATTGTCTAAAAATTTTCTGGGAGTTTCTGAATTTGTTAGAAAAAACTCGTTGTCTTATTGATAGCAGTTTGATAGCCCATTTTGATGTTTGTGTGTCCTTAATTTTTTATCACTCTTCTTCTCATTAGGTCTTCTCTATTTTATGCTACAGTTGAGTCTACCGTGTGAAACGAGTAACAACAGTTAGGGACCGGGTGGTATAAATTATAAACTATGCGAAAGTTGGAGCCAGCCATGGTGGGAATCCCACTATGACAAATTTAGTCATCAAAATTAAATAATTAATATCTAATCAAATATTTTCATTTTTTGACTAAATTGTTTGAAATTAGTTATTAAAAATTAATTTTTTTAATAATATATCATGAATATTTATTATTTTTAATTACATTTGTAAATATGTATTTATTATTAAATATAGATTTTTCTTATTTAAATATTACTTAAATCAATTGAACCGATTAAATTTTAAATCAATAATTTTTTTAATTTAATAACAAGTAATGGAATGGGAAACATAGGAGCAGCTTCGAGAAACCAAAAGTCTGCCAAATCAAAGTCATTGTTATTATTATTTTTTTTAAAGCTTAAAGGGTCACAAAACACATTCTTGCCAAAATAATAAGTTATATTGTCTGAAAACTCTCTGGAAGCTTCTGAATTTGTTAGAGAAAATACAATGTTTTATTGGGGGCAGTTTGATAGCCCGTTTTGAAGTCTGTTTGTTCTTAGCTTTTTATCATTCTCCTCATTAGGTCTTCTATATTTTATGCTAAAGTTGAGTCTACCGTGTGAAACTACCAATAACAATTAAGTACCAGTTAGTATTAAGTTGATTTAAATAAAGTCTCAAGTTTAAACTTTGTAAATGAAAAAAAATAATATTAGACGAGCTCCTTTTTATAAAAAAATTTGATAAAAATTTAAACTAAATTAATTAAAATCTAATACATTTTTTAGATATCATAGTTTAACACCAAAAAATATATATATAAAAGATGCGTGAGCGGTGTTGGGATGGGAAGGATGGGAAACACGGTAACAGTTTCGTAAAACCAAAAGTCTCCCAAACCAAAGTCCTTATTATTAATGTTTTTTATATAAAAAAAAAAGCTTAAATGGTAAACAAATGGAAAATGACATTACTAAGGTAGAATAGTCCTAACGTGTAAAATTAAAATTAAAATAAGGGCTTGTTTGTTTCATAAGGGAAAAAGAAGGAAGGAAAAAAAATTGTAATCATTACTATTTATTTTTTTTTTACATTTGTTTTTCTTAACTTTCTACGTTATTTTAAATAATTTTATTTTTTTCACCACTTTTTCTCTCACAAATTATTATTCACATATTTTTTTACCTTACTTCTTCTCTTTTTAACTTTTTATACCACTCTAAATAATTTTATTTTCTTCACCACTTTTTCACTCACAAATTGCTATTCACTTTCTTTTTTACTGTATTTCATTTCTCTCAATTTTCTCTACTACTCCGAATATCTTTATTTTCTCTCCACTTTCTTTCTTTTTCCTTTCCTTTCCCCACGCTTCCTTCTACTCCAAACACACCGTAAGAAAAAGCCACGGCGGGGTTTTTTTTATCGTGTACCGATGTTGCTATCGTGCGCCAAAAAACTCTCCAGGTGGAGTGCGTCCCCGATGGCGCTAAGTTCGGTCCTTGGGTGTCGATCTGTGTTTTTAGTTAAGTTTTGTTCAGTTTAGTGCCGAGTTTTACTGTTATTACTTTTGTTTTGGTGTTGAGTCAGTGACTTTTTGTCCTCTTTTGGGGGTTCTCTGCTGGTCGATTTTGGCTGTCAATCATCGTTCCCCTGCTTCCTTTCACCCTTGCAGTTGATATCGGGGTAGGGGAGGTGTTCGGTTTTGCTATCCAGTCCGGCGTGTACAGTTCTGATGGGTGGCTTCCTTCTATTGGTTTGGCAGTTCTAGTGCTCTTCTGGCTCTAGGGTTGGCTTTCGAGGGACGGTGGCAGCTCAGGTTTGGTGCTCCAGCTCGTGGTTTTCATGCTTCGGGCATGCCTAATGGTGGTTTGTGGTTGTTGTAACGCCTATGCTGCGTTTGGCCCTAGTGGCCGATTGTGCTTACATAGGGTTCTCAGATGCCGGCCTCTCTCCGGTTGGTGGAGCTGTGAAGCGAGTGGGGTCGAGCCGCCCGGCAACCTATGGGTCGGAGTCTGGTTGCACTTTGGGTACCTATTTCCTTTGGGGTGCTGTCTTCCCTCTGTTGTCTCTGTTGGGCTGGTGGGGCGCTAGGGTAGTGTGTGGGCCTGGGTGTACAGTTCTGTGGAAGTCTGTCTGTTGGGCTTGGACTGTGTATCTATATGGCTTGTTTCTTAATAATATCTTCCTTTGCTATTTGTTCAAGAAAAAAAACTTGTAAAATTAAAACACTAAAAAAAATTCATCGCGAGTATATCAATTATTATATATGGATTGAAACCAAAGCACCTCTTATTTATATGTTTTATTCAACTTAACCTACAAAAAAAAATTTCACCTGAATACTGTTGAACTCAAACGGACCTTCCCAAACCCATCATGCCGATTGCCTTTATATGTTTACCTGCAACTCCGTTTATTGAACTATAATAAGGGTTAATTTTAAAAAATAATACCACATTTATATTTTTTTAACAAATTTAGTACAATTTTTAAAAATTAACAAATATAATATAATATAATTATTTTTTAATAAATCTAACATAACTTTTAACAACTAACAAATATAATACAGTTTAATTATTTTTTAATAAATTTGGCACGTTGTCAGTTAAAAATAACCAATTAAAAATAACTGAATCTTTTAGTATACAGATATAACATGTCTACATTTAAATCTAAAATAGTTTAAAACTCTTAAATATTATATGTGCATATGCGTAAATTAAGAAATTTAGTTATTTTTAACTGATAGTATACTAGATTTATATGAAAATAAGTGAACTATATTAAATTTACTAATTTTTAAAAATTATGTTAGATTTATAAAAAAATAATTAAACTATAATAGATTTGTTAATTTTTAAAAATTATATTAAATTTATTAAAAAATATATAAGTGATATTTTTTTTTGAAATTAACCATTATAATTATTTAGGGGGAGCAACTACCATAGGTGTATGTAAGAGCCTCTTGACTTTCACAATTGCAAGCACGGTGTAGCAGAGAAAGATTAAAGAGACATCCGTCGTAGCTGTTCATCATGGCTTCTTCTTCTTCTTCATCCGTAGATGTTCGTCCCCGGAGGCGTAAGTATGGGGTGTTCCTTAATTTCAGAGGAAAGGACACGCGTGATGGCTTTGTAAGCTTCCTGTACGATGCTTTGGACCAACGAGGAATCTGTACTTACTTGGACAGCGTTGAGCTTGAAAAGGGGGCAGACATCTCCACAATCTTGGACGCAATTCAAGACTCAAATATTGCAGTTGTTGTTTTCTCTGCAAACTATGCCTCTTCCCCATGGTGCTTGGATGAGCTTGTCAAGATTATGGAATGCAAGCAAACCTCTGGATTAAAGGTATAATATCAATTTAACGATCTTGGGTTTGGTTTGTAACCTTCCCTTACATCTCCAAGAAATTAAGTTCATGCCTTGGTTAACAACCCATTAATAATGGTTTTTTTTTTGGGTTTTTATTGCCTTCTTTTGATTGGATTCAAACAGGTATTGATCGTGTTCTACCATGTAAACCCAGAAGATGTAGAAAACCAAACTGCGAGTTTTTTAGAGGCATTTGATCAACACCAACAGTCTAATGACAGGGAGACTGTAGATAAGTGGAGGATTACCTTGAAGAATGCTGCCTCCATATCAGGTTGGGATTATGCTTCAAGGGAAATCAGGTGACTCATTTTTCTTTTGTAGCTCGTTTGTTATCTAACATTTTTATACAATTTTAATTCTTTTTCTTTTTTTTTATTGAGATTTTAATTCAATTGATATTCAATTAATTTTGGTAATTCAATTACAGAATTAATGTCTTGGTTGGAATAACTCTTTGTAAATTTTAAGATAGAACCAACAATCAGAGTACGATATATAAGATCTCCAATCCTCGTCCTGTAAAAAACCAAAAAAGGGATGTGGTGAACAACAATGAAACTAATTATGTCCACATAATGTCTTTATTGGTAAGGCAAGATGGATATTTAAATGGACCCGAGTGGATGGCTACACAAGCGGTGGCCACAAAGAGTTTTATCCTATATATAAAATATTTTATAGTATATGCAAAATATCAATGTAGGATAAAAATGAATTGTATGTAACATAAACTGGCCACCACTTTGTGGCCACCAAGATTTTTCCTATTTTTACAGTTTGTACTCAATAATTGATATAGTTAATTAAACCAAGTATGATTCACGTGAATGTTGGTGGATTCTTTTTTGCCCCTGAAATTTTATAGAAATAAAATTTGACTTAAATGGTTTTTTCACTTGAGTTACCGTCATCGTTTACATGTATGGTTTCGAAAATGGATTAACAGTAAATAGGATTATACCTCTGGTTGGTTTCTATTGGCATAAATCAATCTTACAAATATTTCTTCATGTTCATTATTAGGAACGAGTCTGCTCTTGTTAAGAAAATTGTTGCAGACATTTTGGAAAAACTAAGGCACGTGTACTGCTCAAATGATTTGAAAGGTCTGGTTGGCATGTACTCGAGAGTTGAAGAAATTGAATCATTGCTATTTAGTGAGAAAGCAAATGATGTACGCATTGTCGGAATATGGGGAATGGGTGGAATAGGCAAGACAACTCTTGCCAGAGCTGTATTTGACAAATACTCATGTCACTTTCAAAGCAGCTGCTTTCTTGCCAATGTCAAAGAAGTCTCAGCAAAATTTGGATTATCCAATCTTAAAGATGAGCTTCTTGCTAGTCTATTGAATAGAGCCAATAAGAGTATACACAAGTCCAGCTCAAGTTCAACGTTTCTAATGGACCAGCTTCAACACAAAAAGGCTCTCGTTGTTCTTGATGATGTAGATAACTTTGAACAAATCGAATCTTTAGTGGGAAAGCATGAATGCCTTGGTGAGGGAAGCAAAGTGATTATTACAAGTAGAGAGAGACAAGTGCTTAAAAATGGAGTTGATAGCACATATGAAGTTCAACAACTTGTTGGCCATGATGCTCTTCAGCTTTTCAGTTTATTTGCCTTTAAGCAAAGCTATCCCTCAGCAGAGCATCTAGAATTATCCAATAGAGTATTAAGGTATGCTAAAGGCCTTCCTTTGGCACTTAAAGTTCTTGGATTGTTTCTACATGATAGGAGCAAGGAGGAATGGGAAAGTGCACTGAAGGAACTTCAAAAAGCTCCTAACATGGAAGTCCACGAGGTGTTGAAAATAAGTTGCAATGGACTTGATACTAGCACAAAAGAAATATTTCTTCATATTGCTTGCTTCTTGAGAGGGAAGCGAAAAAAACATGCTGAGAGAATACTTGACTCTTGTGGTTTCTCTACCAAGATCGGGTTAAGTAAGCTCGCTGATAAGGCTTTAATTGTGATCTTAAATGATAAAGTAGAGATACATGATTTATTACAAGAAATGGGTCGAGAGATTGTTAGGCAAGAATCGGTTAAAGAACCCGGCAAGCGTAGTAGATTGTGGAATCTTGAGGATATCTGCAATGTATTAGAAAAAAACACAGTAAGTCAAAATAACTAGCCTTCCTTTTTGTTAATTCTTTTTCCTGCTTAGTAGAGATGGCAATGTTTTATAATTATCTTCATATGTTATGCTAAATTGATTATTTGCCATGGTTTTAGGGGACTGAAGCAGTTGAAGCCATTTCGTTTGACATGTCCAATTTGAATAAGAGTGTTTGCGTGGATCCAACCCTCTTTTCAAAGATGGACCAAGTTAAATTGCTGAAGATTTATAAGTCGTTTCCCACTTATAAACTAATCAATGATGGCCTGGACTGCTCAGGAGGACTTGAATCTCTTCCACGAGAGCTAAGGTACCTGATGTGGCATTACTATCCTTTGAAAGACTTGCCGTCAAATGTTTATTTTGAGAATTTGGTTGAACTTGACATGTCTCATAGCAGAATCAAACGACTTTGGACTGGAAAACAGGTAAAAGTTGATTTCTCTTCTTTGTTCTTTATCTTGCAAAGATACAATAGTGAATGATTTAGAAGGGTAAAATTTATTGCCTCAAAAGCTTATAACAAAAATATTGAAATTTTCGTATGGATGAAATTATTGAACTAATTGAAAACTGATCATATGAGAAACACACGAAATGCCTATTTTCATATTCCTATGCTGTGTCCATTATTTGGTGCAGAGAGATTGGGTTGATAATTGATTTTTCATGCGGTTGATGTTCTGCCGCTGGTCATGTTGCCTGGTGGTGGAGCTATCAAACTCTTATTGCTATTTTTATGTTAATTCTTGGCCCCAAAGGAACCTAAAAACCAAACGAGGACTAAGGCACGGAGGCACAATCCCCGTAAGAGGCCTATAAAAGTAATTTTGACATTTCAGAAATATTACAGCACGAGAGAAAATGTGCTTGACGATTTTGTCTGAATGCAACGACGCCTTAAATTTTTGCAACAGCTACTATATTTTTACCAGTAGAAAACAGAAATGCATAAAAACAATTTTAAATTGCAAAAACTGAAGGCGTAGTTGCAAAAATAAAGCTGCTGTTAATTCGAGCAAAATCATTTGGTATAATCTTTTGGTACTGTCAATTTTATGTCCTACTAAATGTAAGGATTCGACTACACCTGCCAAAAAAAAAAAAAGTGCTCGGCACACTATCCATTAAAAAATGAGTAATGTTATATGTACCCATTTTTTTATCCGGATTTTTCTCAAGGGCATTATTTATGAGGACTTAGACACAACCACTCTTTCTTTTCTTTTCTGTTTCTATTTTTTGCTTTATCAAAAACTCTTCTGCATTCTTTTAGTTGCTTATGCTTTTAGTTAACCGTCGCCACTCTAGTGATTCCAGCACTTCAATTGCACTGTCAATTTCCCTAAATTGAATTCACCTTAACCATCCTCAAATCTCCTCCTGCCACTTTTCTTGAATCGACCACTATTCTTAAATAATCAACGTTTGATTCTCTTGCAAGCTCTCTATACAGTAAATCTCTGCATTAAAATAGTCTCTTTTCCTTTTAGTTTCAGGGCCCATTTTTCAGAAAATTGAAAATGAATGGTTTTCTCAAAACAAACCTCTTGGAGTCTTGCATCAAATTTCAGTCCTCCTACCACTCTCACTGAGTTTATGCGTAAAACTATTAAAACCCAATTCAAATATGAGGCTTCTACACAATATAGGTTGATTGATGCCTATGAAAAGTTAGAAACATCAAAGAAACACGGTCACAATAGGCTGGGATTGGAAGCGATGGAATCCATAGGGTGTCGGTGGCTGATAAAAAGTTTGAAAGGGCTGAAGGAGGAGTTTCTGGTAATTTAACAAAAACAAAGATAGAATGGTTGTGCCCATGCCAGCAAAAATAGCAGAGTCGGGAAGAGTCGGGATGAAAAAAATCAGTACATATAGCATTACTCTTAAAAATTATTGTTATTTTTTTGTTAAAAAAAAAAAGGACAAGCAGTCACGAAGCATTACATTACTCGCACAATAAATTTTACAGTATCCAATAATAATTGTTAATCTCTTCCAAAATTGTATAAGGCTAATAATGATTGGGTTCTTCTTAACAGTTACCTCTACATTAGACTTCAATTAAATTTTTAGCTATATTTTTTCAGTTTAAATTCCTTGGTTAAACAATTTGTTTTTTTTAATACAATAACTTCGTCTTTCCTAATATTTTACCTGAGTTTGCATATGCTTGTGTTTAATTTTTATTGGCACAGTAATATTTATATGCACAAAGATTCTAAAGTTATCATTGTCGTTGCTTTATTTGTTTATAGAATCTTTCGTGTTTGAGAGTGATGAAGATGCAGTATTGTTATTGCCTGATTGAAATGCCCGATCTCTCGGGAGCCCTGAACCTTGAGATCATAGATTTTGGATATTGTCAAATGTTGCTGAAGGTTTCTTCATCTATTAAATATCTCAAAAACCTCAAGAAATTGGATGTGGCAGGGTGTCCACGAATTAACAGCGTTCCAAGCACCAAGGGCCTACGATCTCTTACAAAACTTATCCTTCGTGATTGCTCGGCAATTGAGAAGTTATCAAAAGTATCAGAGAGCATAGAAGAGTTAGATCTGAGTAACACTAGCATAAAAGAAGTACCCTCTTGTTCGAAGCTGAGATCTCTTCGAAAACTTATACTATCAGAATGCTCAGATCTCCAAAAATTTCCTGAACTCTCAACGAGTGTGGAAGAGCTACATTTACCCTGTGGTGGTATAATTGTGCCCTATAATTTGATCGAACGTCTCTCTCGACTTCAGATACTGCATCTGGTCGGTTGGAGTGGACCTGGGAATATCCTGGGAATTAATCTTGGTCGATTGTCATCATTGCGGAAATTGAACCTAAACCACAGTGATTTTGAATACATACCCGACAGCATCAAGCGTCTCTCATGTCTTGAAAGTCTTGGCATTGTTAGCTGCCATAGGCTTCGATCACTGCCAGAGCTTCCTCCGTATTTAACAGATTTGAATGCAAATTTTTGCACGTCACTGGAGATGATAACGGAGTCCAGATTCGCACTTATGGAAACCTCGGGAAAATTGCTAGATTTCAAGGTGAACTTTAAATTTTTTGATTGCCATCAATTCAATGAGAATGCACGCAGAAAAATTTTGATTCATGCACAACAGATAATATGGCTTTTTGCTAGAGAAGCCTTTTATCAACTCCCCAAGGTACGTGCAATGCCCCATATACCTCTCCTACTCTATAGATATTATATCGAACATGTTACTCTAACTAAAAGATAATTTCTTATGCTATGTTGCAGGGTGTTGCTAGAAAAGATGAAGTTTGTTTTGTCTATCCTGGAAACGAAATTCCAGATTGGTTCAATCATCAAAGCACAGGATCTTTGATTACCGTTGAACTGCCTCGAAATTGGCGTGATGATAAAAACTTGTTGGGTTTTGTTATTTGCGTTGCTGGTGACAAAGCCACGCAGGGGTCGTCGTTCATGCCTTTGCTTTGCGAATGCCAATTCGAATCCAACGATGCTGCAAGAAATCTAAAGTTACGTGTTGAACTAATGGACCCGGGTGGGGCTCACGTCTTGCTGTGGTATAGTAGCAGTTTGCATCAGGCTATACTTGGCAGTTTCGAGGAAGGGTATTGTTACAAGAAGGCCACGTTTCGCTTCTATCTAACACGCTCGAACAATCGACACCTGGTGTACGATCCACACGCGATCTCAAACTGTGGGGTTAGGATACTATACATTGGTGATTGGTGACTAATAATAGTGCACTTCTGTTTCCTATTTTCTTTTGCGGTTGAAGAAAATGGAAAAATAAAAAATGACCCTGCGATAAGCGACGAAAGCCTTTCTCCAAGGCCTCTGCTCTCAGGTGGACCTTCAATTGGGGTATAGATGAAGAGTGGCAGAAGATTTTGGTGCAAGGGCTCTCAACACAGGACAAAATGAAAACAGGAGACTTTTGCTAAGGAGGGAAGCTTTTCGCTAGTTCTTTCGTTTTTCCCATTAAATCTGGAACTCCAAATGTTTTGTTAAATTTTTTGGTTTCCGAACAAATAGCCTGCTGGTGTAAGATTCTTGAAGAAATTCCTGTGTTCTACTCGTCTTTCTTCACCTAATACTGGAATTTAGAGTGAGAACCCCGCACTTTGCTGCTCAGTTTCTTAACAAAAATCCATTGCGGAAACCTTAAATAAACCTGTGGCGATGATATCGACAAAATACCTTGTCCATGTAGAGCAAGATGCATTACTCGGTGTCCGGCATATGAGTAATGGCCGGAGACAAACTATTAAGGCCATTTAAGTAATCAACACCATTATGCTGCTTCTTTTACTATCAATAATGGAGCAAAGTCATTAATCTGCTATGGCTGCTTCCTCCAAGTGTCAATAAAAGAGTATGCTATGATTATAATCTTTTGAGTGTAGAATAATTTCTCATAGAAAATTTAGCTACCTACCTAAGTGTTTGGAGCAAACTCAGTATCTTAAATGAGTATAAAACGTCAGTTTCTGTGATTGCAGAATTCGATATGGTCTAATTCTATTTCTCAGCTGTTATGATTTGTGTAATAAATACATTTTCATCTTCAGAAACGCAGCTTTATGATGTAAATTCTCGTAAAGACAACCTTGATCGTAAGAAGCTTGAAATCAAACAGGAATTATTTTTGCAAAAGATCCTCCAGGAAAAGTCCTTTCTGGGCACATTCTTGATCTATATTTCTGACAAATTCCGACTCCTTTTGCAAAAGATGATTTGCTCATATGACCTCTTCTTCTGCTCCTCCCTAAAGCAGCATTTCTTACTATGAATCTGCCATAACCAAATCCAATCAAGTAAAAGTTGCTGTCAATAACCCTTGAGGATTTTGAAACCCCTTCTCTGCGCAGGACTTGTTACCATAGGAGTCAAAAGGATTATGACAGAGTTTAGACAATGTGGGTCGACATAATCTGATGTTTCCTTCAAATGAAGCTGCAGTGAATTTTCTGAAATCGAATGCCTTGTGGTGTTCTCCAACAAGGAGGTTCTTCAGGAAGTTCGAAACTGAGAGCAAAGTCAGCATGGTAAGCTGAAGCTTGTTGGTTGCAAGATCCAACCATCCGATCTCCCTAAGTTTGTCCAAATGAAGAAGAAATCTGCCCAACGAATTGTTTGTGTATGTTCAAAAGAAACAAAAGAAAGGTGAGGAACATGTCCTACATTGAAAAAGAATCAAAGCCTTTATATATTTATATATGGAGACACAACCTTTGATTCAAAAGGAACTTGAGTTCAGGAATTTAACCTTCAAATTGATTGCTGGAAATTTCTATAGAGGTTAAGATTTTCACGATCTTGAGATCCTGATTATACATGGAGTAACCTGGAGAAGACTTGCATACAAGGAATTTGTATGCAAGTCTGTTCAACCATAGCAATGAAAAAAATTTGGTGAACTAATCTGTTCAACGGAGAATAGATGAATAAGAATCGATTTTTTCACCAGCCTCTTATTGCCTCAGTGGCATGTCAGTAATCATGCTTGGGGTCAAGAGTTCGAGGTGTTGGTAACACAAACAACAGCAACATCCAGCATGGATGAACCAAAAAAATAAAAGGAATCGATTTTTTTGGTTTGGTCAATTTGTACTGGCCATGTAACACACAATCAATGGGCCAAGTCGCTCTAAATTGAGGAAAAATCCAACATTGAAAATGAACGGGCGTCGAACTTACAAGGGCCAAGAGGTCCAAAAGGCACCTTTTATTTTTAACACAAAGAAAAAAATGAATTATAGACGTGTCAGTCATTATATTTATAAGTTAATGTTAGAGTAATCTTATTTAAATACCTCACTCAACTACCCCATAAGAATATATCTACTATTAAGTTACTGATAACTCTAAGATAGTCTCTCACACAACCGATTATAGTATTAATAAATTTAAAATTTAACGAAACATTCTAAATATAGATGCTCAGAAATTAGAACTGGCACGTCCGAAAGGGGACTTCAACTCAAATAGAAAAGGCACCTTATCACTACGCCAGATCTCCATGTTTTCATATTAGAGCCTCAGATTTATTTATTCCTTTTTTTTGCCTCATTTTTTTAAAATTTAAGCTACTTTCATCTCATAGATTAATTTACATTGCATTTTGTATTTATTCTTTAAATCTATACTATATTTTTTATATTGAAATATTTATGAAAGAATTATTTTAAAATGAAAATGTATAAATTATACTGTACTTTCTATTTAATTTATTTGTCTTGAATTTCTTACATCTATTAATAAATATATATATATATATATATCTTGTGTATAAAAATACATTTTTCACATTAAATAACTATTTTACCGATTAAATTCAGTTAAATTGGTTGAACCTATTATACCTTAACCTTGACCGTTTGAGTTTTCCAATTTAATGATTAGTTCAATTCTTAGTTGATCATTACTTTTTCCACTATATCTAAACAAATATTTTATTTCATCATTACTTTTTTCCTACTTATTTCTCACATATTCCAACAACTTAAACAAATTTCTTTTCTTTTTTATTCATTTCTTTTTCACCACTTTCTTTCTCACCCGCAACAAAATCCAAACACACAATTAGTCTTGGCAGTAGCATTTTTCTTTTGAAGGAAAAGTTGTATGACCAAAAGATAAATCTTTGAAAGAATTTTTAGAATTAAATCAGTTAGAAATCATTTCTAATTATATGAATTTATTGTATAACAAAAAAAATAAATTTCTTTCTTTTTTTTTTAATTATATTTATAATAAATATAGTTGTATAATAAATTTAAAGAATTACTTTATAAAAATTTCTCACATAAATTTCTTTCGACGGTCTAACAGTACCATTCGTTTGTGGTCCATGTCTTAGCTTAGCTTAGCTTAGTCAATCTTGACTTTGAAATTTTCTTTTTTATTTTTCCTCTTTCCCATTATGTATATAATGAAAACTACCACAAGATAAAAGGAAACAAATAGCTAAATTCAATCATGCATCGGGGCTTCCAGTTTTCAAGGCAAATTGAAAAAAAAAAAAGATATTAATTATTATTTAATTTATACGCCTTATAACTATATGTTAGATAATTTTTTTATTTTTATAAATTTCATATTTCTTTATTAAAATTAAAATCTGATACATTTAAATTAGAAGTCTAAGTTGTAGGTAGAAATATCAAATTTTGACCAAACACAATATATCCACCTAAACTCGTTGAAAAAGCTCGACCCAAACCCTATTGGCTAAAGAAAAAAAATGATTTGAATCCGAAATAACTTGAAATTATTGAGTTAAAAAATAACTTTAATCCAAAAATGTCCCCACCCAAATTTGACCCAAAGACCCCCTCTAGTTGTAAGGACTCAGTCATCCCTGATTAACTATACAAATCTTTTTAATTTATTAATTACTAGAAAGAAGAAATTTAGAAAAAATCTTCTCCGTATTTGTAGTTGCTATGTGGCAGTTCTTAAAAAATTTTCAAAATAATGAAAAAATTATAAAATTTTTTTTTCTTAAACATAGAGTTTGAAAATAATTTACATTATTGATAAATAAATATTTTATTTATCGAACCAATCAAACATTATTAATCATTAATTTATATTATTCATTAAAAAGAAAATTGAAAATTTATTGAAATTTAAAATAACTATTATTATCGTTAATGAATATTGATAACAATAATTGCTACAAAATTATGCTTTTCACATCGTCTATTTAATTATATATTAGTAAATGTTAGAGAAAACTTCCAACATTTGTAACTACCACTCGCTGAAACCACAAATTTTTCTTTTAATTCTTCACTATTTCTTAAAATATTTTAAATTATAATGTGACAAGATATAAATATGACTTAAATAGGATATAAATCTTTAAACGCTTTGGGGTTACAATTAGGTGCTAATAGTTGTAATTTATGTTTGTTCAATTATTATTGAGAGTTATTGATAACTACAATCATAAACATTTTATTTAATTATTTTGTTAATTACAACTTAAGATAATATAAATATGACACAAATATGAAATAAATTTTAAAATGCTTAATAATTATAATTTATAATTTTTAAATTACAATTAATTTCTTAAATTCTATCTTATATTATGTTTAGTTAAATTTATGTTAACACTTTTTAATAAATACTTGTAGCTCGCGCGAAGACGTCAAATAACCGACCCCGCACGGCGACCACACTTCCCCCCGGCACACTGTGTTTGGGTTTGGGAGGGAGGAAATAAGGAGAGAAAGAGAAGAGTGAGAGAATTAAAATAAATTATTATATTTAAAAAGTATTTTAAAAATAAGAAAAAAATTATTATTTTTTTTATTAAATTTATTAAATAATTTAATTACCTTTACATAATTTAAAAATTATAATAAAATTTATTATAAAAGATAAAATTATTAGTTTAATATATTGTATATTTTTTTCCTCATTTTTTATTATTTTTTAAATAAAAAAAATTTATAATTTTTTTTCTTTTTATCACCTGTTTAAACGTAAGAGAAGATAAAAAATATCTTCCTGCTTTAGTTTGTCTCTCTCACTCGGTTTCCCTTCTACTTCCACGTACATTTAAAATAAAGAAAACCCTTTTACACGCCCCACTTTGTTCTTTCTTTGGTTATTTTCATTTCATTCTTTGAGTGAGAAAAGGAGAAATTTCTCGCTCTGTATTTTTTTGTTCTTTTTTTTTTTTCAATACAACGGGAAAGGGGCAAAGGGCTGTTTACTCGCTCCATTTGTCTTTTTGTTTGAAGAGTCCGACCAGAGAGGTACAACAAGTAGCAACGGTCGAATGAGAGGTAAAATTATCTTTCTAAAATAAAGAGATAAAAATAATTATCTAAATCTCCCACTATTTTTATTTGAGAATCTTCCAAATTTTTTCCTTATTTGAAAAGTCATAAGAGGTGGGCCATTTATTTTAACTTTTTTGATTTTGTTTTGTTTTTGACTTTTGTAGAACAAAGATTGAAACCTTTGTTGCTTCAGTTTACAGAAAAAAAGCTTTTTGCAGCTAGGCACAAGAAAAGGCGTTTTTGGGTTGGTTGATCTACAAATCTCAGCTGACAATTGTATTGCTAAGTAAGTGGAGTTCCAAAATATGTAATGATTTCCGATCGTTTATGTGCCAATCATGTAGATGTTGTTAATTTTTTTTTTATCATTTCCTTAGAAAGATCACTACTGAGCTGTTTTATAACTGGGGTATTTGTGAACATGCTTGGCACATGATCCCTTGTTAGTAGGTTCTATTCATAATAATCTTCTATCATTTCATGTTTGAATGATTTTTGGCTTGATGGAGACAGATATTTGGATGAACAAAGTTCAGGTAGCATTATTTGATGCTTGACTAGATTGTGGATTTGCAGCGAGGCAATCGGTTGTTTAGATGCAATGAAGTGCTTTCACTTTTCTGCTGGAAATAAAAATGCAGGACCAAGACCCACCAAATCAGTTTCTGCACGGTCCTCCTCCTCCTCTACGTCAATTTCAATGTCAATGTCAGCTGATCATCACTTTAGGCGATCGGGGTCTGAGTTCAATTGTCAGAATGTCTCCGGTTACAGCACTGAATCGACCCCAAAGAACTCCTTTGATGTATCCCCTCAGAGACAAAGTAATCTAATAGAGTTTACATTCCAAGAGTTGGAGATGGCTACAAAGAATTTTAGCCCCTCCCTCAGCATTGGAGAGGGGGGATTTGGTTGTGTATATAGAGGAGTTATCCGGAGCTTGGAAGACACAAACAAGAAGATGGATGTTGCTGTCAAACGATTGGGTAGAAGAGCACTACAGGCAAACCTTTTTTTTTTTCCCCGTTTTCTCTGTACCGTATAAATGCATCATGAAGAAACTTTCTTGCATGAGTTATATCTCTGGTGAGGATGTATTAAGCTGTCACTTCTTATTGGTGAAGCCTAGATTGGCATGGGTGCAAAAAGCTCTTTTAGTGACTTTTTTTTAAATCCCATTTTCGTGGTCTTTCTCTGGATTATTTTTAAGTGCATATTAACATTCAGTTTTCTTTCATCTTGTTCTTCAGGGGCACAAGGAATGGTTGGCAGAAGTAAATGTTTTAGGAGTTGTTGAGCATCCAAATCTCGTCAAATTGGTGGGCTACTGTTGTGAGGATCATGAAAGGGGAATCCAGCGCCTGCTGGTATATGAATATATGCCCAATGGAAGTGTGCTAGATCACTTGTCTTCTAGGTCTCAAACAACTCTTCCTTGGGGCACAAGAATGAAAATTGCTCAGGACTGTGCACGGGGCTTAGCATATCTCCATGAAGGGATGGATTTTCAGGTATCTTTACCTTTTTGGGCTTTGAGCATATCGTGTGATACAAGGAGAGATGGATTGGGACGTCATGCCATATGCAATAATCAAATTGATTTCTGTTCCAGTGAAAAATCATTATTATGGTAATCGATTTCAGGAGGTTGGTTAAACAAATAAACTAGAGAAGGAATAACAGAGATTGGACAGCAGACATAATCCCCCGTTCTGTCTTGATGATGTATACCATTATTCCTTAATTCTCGAATTTCTAACTTCGAGAATTCCTAAACTACTGTTATTTGTGATTACATTTTTTGTTTGATTTTATGTGGAAACTATCTATATAACTGGCCTGGGAGTTGTTTCGTTCATGCAGATTATCTTCAGAGATTTCAAGTCCTCCAATATCCTTCTTGATGGTCAATGGAACGCCAAATTATCTGACTTTGGGTTGGCCAGGTTAGGGCCTTCTAATGGGTTAACTCATGTTTCAACTGCGGTATGTTTCTAGTTTAAAATGATCCTTGCTCTTTTGCTTGTGTGGTGCAAGACATTAGCAGTGGATTGATGAGGGTTTTTATTGGAACCTATGGCACCTATAAGTCTCTTTGACATGAATGCTTCTTAACAGGCACTCCCCTTTTGATGAATGGAGCTTTTTCACTCACATGGCTTCAATTTTTATTTATTCACTTTCTTTGCGTGTGTTATGACTTTTGGATTGTGCAATATATGAGAGATGACTTTGTTGACATAGGTTTAGGGTTAATAGACTAATGTGATTCCCAAACAGGTTGTTGGAACCTCTGGTTATGCGGCTCCTGAATACTTACAAACTGGGTGTCTCACATCTAAAAATGATGTCTGGTCTTATGGGGTTTTCCTTTATGAACTTATCACTGGGAGAAGTCCTTTGGACCGAAACCGTCCAAAGAAAGTGCAAAAACTGTTGGAATGGGTTAGGCCACACCTCTTTGGTACAGAGAAGTTTCGTTTGATTTTGGATCCAAGGCTAGAGGAGAAATACATTCTCAGGTCTGCCCAAAAACTTGCTGCTGTCGCCAACCGGTGTCTGGGACGATCGGCTAAGTCACGTCCCAAAATGAGTGAAGTTCTAGAGATGGTAAAAAAAATTGCGGATGCAACAGAGTTTGACGTTTTCCAGTCTCACCCTTCATGAATACTTTGGCTTTAAAGGATGCTCCGGAAGTGTAGGATGCTCCTGAAGTATCTAGTAGGGAGCATATAAAAAGAATATTCATCAATTCACATGGAGACCAAAGCTTGTGAGGATGCCTTGGAAGATTTCAACTAGGAAATCCACGGCTGCGTAAATGGAAGAATCTCCAAGTAGACTGCCTCTTGCTACATGCATAATTTTTTGTTGTTTTTGCACTGGAAGACTCTCATAGTGGTTAAAATTTACCGACATTTTGAGAACTTCACATATGGGGGTTGTCTTCAATGTTGTAAGCAATCAACTGTTCATACACTCTGCTCGGTGACTGATTGATACACGGTTGAGATATCTTGAATAGTAACGAATACTTTGAACACCTCACTTCTGTAACGAAATTTTTCTATTTAACAAAGTGGAAAAAGACGCAGGTCCCGTGCAGGATTGAAGTCCGCCATGTTAGCCTGTTTTCTAGCCCGTCCTCCTAGTCAGACTCTTAACGAAGGTAGGATTGCGGCTGATCTTAGCAGAAGAGTACGGTGATGAATTTTTAATACTGCGGCATTTATGGCATTCTTAGAATAACGTATAGAAGAACGGAAGAAACTGAGCAAATCGTTTTTTTTTGGGGGGGGGGGGGGTGGGGGTGGGGGTGTTTGGGGGCTTTGTGGTGGGGAATTACTTCTTCTGTTATCCACCAATTTCTGATAGAAGCCACTTTGTGGCTTGGCTTCGTAACTTTGGTGCAGAATTTGGAAGAAGAACATCCCTGTTTTCTTTAATAAAAGAACATCTCCGTTTTCTTGCATACCGTGTGCATCCCTGCTTCTTGACAGATGGCTGCTATCCGCTGACAACTAATGTAGCAATGTAGCAGCAAGCATAAATTAATGAAAGAAAATTCTCCCCAAAACAGAAGCAACCACAGCTCTCATGCATCAAAGTTGTTATTGATAAAAGGAATATTTAGGCCGTTGCTCACTATTGATTGGTGTTACTAATAGTTAAAATGAAATTATAATATTTAGTTAGATTGATATTTATTCGTATTAATTTAAATAATAAAATGACTATTTAGTACGTGGGGCTATTTCACTATATAAAAAAGAGTTAAGGTAATATAAAGATATTTAAGTCTCAAAAATATTCACTAGTAACTCACTGATCCCAAAAGTATATTTAAATTACTTTTTGAATCAGCAGGTAATAGTAAAAAACAATAGTGAGAAAATATTAAGTGTGTTTGGATAGATGAGAAATATATAAGAAAAAAATAATGAGAGTGACAATGTAAAAAAAAGTTGTGAGAAAATAAAGTTATTCGAATAGATAAGAAATATGTGAGAAAGAAATTGATAGGAAAAAAAATGAATAGTAATTTTTCCTTCCCTCACTTTCTTTCCCTTAAAATTCTTCTAATCCAAACAAATTGTTACCAAATGCCTCTTTTCATACTTTTTAAAAATAAAATGTAAATTTTCCCCTTTTAAAGCCAAATTAAAAATACTCTTAAAGCTTAAAAAACTACCCGTTGGTAAAAAATTTATAAATAAATAAAAACTATAACATTAAATAAATTGAGATCTTGTGTTTAATAACAACTATGACACTCTGTGCTCTTAACTATGATCATAAACTTGCCAAATATCGGACAAATCTCTATTTTAAAGAATTCTCTTAGTGAACTTGGATTCAGTTTACAATCCGGAAGAGAATGTTATCCTACATTTGATGTCATCTTGTATTATTCTATGCGCGAGCAAGTCATAAAAATATGTTCCATTGCAATATAAGCCATGTGAGATATTCCAAGTATACACAAGTATTTTTGTTTTTGTTTTTTAAGTACTACGAGAATTATGCAGATATTTTGACTAAATCAAAGGATTTTAGCAACACTCACTTTTTTCAGGTTGAGACACATATCCCTCCCACTCGAGTTCATTACTTAAGTTCGTCTTAACTGTGCAGTTATAAACCTATTTCCAGTGAGACAGCGGTAGCCAGTA
The DNA here is from genome assembly GCA_037832335.1 of Carallia pectinifolia. NCBI lineage: Eukaryota > Viridiplantae > Streptophyta > Magnoliopsida > Malpighiales > Rhizophoraceae > Carallia > Carallia pectinifolia. Next base: position 26,739,513 of record CM075452.1, read on the forward strand.
GAATATGACCTTTTAACTGTTATGTTACTCACCTCGAAAAGAGACTTAGAGAGCGTTTGTCCAAGTGGTTCTAATCAGGTAAGGGTTCGAATCTCTTATCTAACTTTACTTTCATTCACTAAATACTTAATAAGACTCTCTCTAGTCATTAGACTAAACTGAGGCCTTAATTGTATTCAATCAGGCAAAGAGAATTCTTTTTGTCCGGTATGCTCAAAAAAATATTAGAAATTAAGTAGACTTTCTATCACGAAAAATCATTACCTTTCAAGATAATTCAAATAACCCAAAGAGGAATAATACGTAATCTTTTAATCAGGTCAGACAAAATGAGAATACAACAGTTAATATGAGGATTTGCCCTCCAGTTCAACCAAAGACCATTAATCTTTGTTGGCTACTTTTTATTCTCTAGTCTAGTGATTTTTTGGGCCCAGATAGTTAGGTTTAGAGTGAGAAAGAGGAAAGGATGTTCTTCGTTAAATAATAGAGAGAAGACGAGGAAGATAAGAGAGATATTTTATACCTACGTTAGCAATAAGAAAGAGAAAAGTTTTTAACTACGTCAGTAAAATAAATTGACTTACATGTCAAATTACGCAATACGTTATTAGATAACGAAATTTTTAACGGAATGCAAGCAAACCACTGGATTAAAGGTATATTATCAATTTAATGATCTTGGGGTTGGTTTTTAACCTTACGTCTCCAAGAAATTAAGTTCATGCCTTGGTTAACAACCCATTAATAATGGTTTTTTTTGTTTTTTTAATATTTGCCTTCTTTTGATTGGATTCAAACAGGTATTGATCGTGTTCTACCATGTAAACCCAGAAGATGTAGAAAACCAAACTGGGAGTTTTTTAGAGGCATTTGATCAACACCAACAGTCTAATGACAGGGAGACTGTAGATAAGTGGAGGATTACCTTGAAGAATGCTGCCTCCATATCAGATTGGGATTATGCTTCAAGGGAAATCAGGTGACTCATTTTTCTTTTGTAGCTCGTTTGTTATCTAACATTTTTATACAATTTTAATTCTTTTTCTTTTTTTTTTATTGAGATTTTAATTCAATTGATATTCAATTAATTTTGGTAATTCAATTACAGAATTAATGTCTTGGTTGGAATAACTCTTTGTAAATTTTAAGATAGAACCAACAATCAGAGTACGATACATAAGATCTCCAAACCTCGCCCTGTAAAAAAAAAAAAAAGGGATATGGTGAAAAAGACTGAAACTAATTATGTCCACATAATGTATTTATTGGTAAGGCAAGATGGATATTTAAATGGACCCGAGTAGATGGCCACAAAAGCGGTGGCCACAAAGAGTTTTATACTACATATAAAATATTGTATATTATATGCAAAATGTCAATGTAGGATAAAAATATATTGTATGTAACATAAACTGGCCACCACTTTGTGGCCACCAAGATTTTTCCTATTTTTACAGTTTGTAGTCAATAATTAATATAGTTAATTAAACCAAGTATGATGCACCTGAATGTTGGTGGATTCTTTTTTGCCCGTGAGATTTTATAGAAATAAAATTTGACTTAAATGTTTTTTTCACTTGAGTTACCGTCATCTTTTGCATGTATGGTTTTGAAAATGGATTAGCAGTAAATATGATTATACCTCTGGTTTGTTTCTATTAGCATAAATCAATCCTACAAACATTTGTTCATCATGTTCATTATTAGGAACGAGTCTGCTCTTGTTAAGAAAATTGTGGCAGGCATCTTGGAAAAACTAAGGCACGTCTACTTCTCAAATGATTTGAAAGGTCTGGTTGGCATGTACTCGAGAGTTGAAGAAATTGAATCATTGCTATTAAGTGAGAAAGCAAATGATGAGCTTCAATTACTAGAGCTGTTTTTGACAAATACTCATGTCACTTTCAAAGCAGCTGCTGTCTTGCCAATGTTAAGGAAGCCTTGGAAAATTTTAGATTACCCAATCTTAAAGGTGAGCTTCTTGCTAGTCTATTGAATAGAGCCAATTAGAGTATACACAAGTCCAGCTCAAGTTCAACTTTTCTAACAGACCAGCTTCAACACAAAAAGGTTCTCGTTGTTCTAGATGATGTAGATAAGTTTGAACAAATCGAATATTTAGTGGGAAAGCATGAATGCCTTGGTGAGGGAAGCAAAGTGATTATTACAAGTAGAGAGAGACAAGTGCTTAAAAATGGAGTTGACAGCACATATGAAGTTCAACAACTAGTTGGCCATGAAGCTCTAGCTTTGCAGTTTATTTGCCTTTAAGCAAAGCTATCCCTCAGCAGAGTATCTGGAATAGAGTATTAAGGTATGTTAAAGGCCTTCCTTTTGCACTTAAAGTTCTTGGATTGTTTCTACATGATACGAGCAAGGAGGAATCGGAAACTGCACTAAACGAACTTCAGAAAGCTCCTTACATGGAAGTCCACGAGGTGTTGAAAATAAGTTACAATGGATTAGATACTAGCATGAAAGAAATATTTCTTCATATTGCTTTCTTCTTCAGAGGGAAGCGCAAAAAAACATGTTGAGAGAATACTTGACTCTTGTGGTTTCTCTACTAAAATCAACTTAAATAAACTCGCTGATAAGGTTTTGATTGTGATCTCCAAATGCATGATTTATTACAAGAAATGGGTCGAGAGATTGTTAAGAAAGAATCGGTCAAAGAACCTGACAAGTATAGTAGTTTGTGGAAACTTGAGGATATCCGTAGTGTATTAAAAAAAAACACAAGAAGTCAAAATAACTAGCCTTCCTTTTTTTTAATTCTTGAGGAATGAGATTGTTCTATTTATGAAAATTATCATTATCATCTCTCACTAGTAGGAGTAGCGACGAGAAGGGGGTAGTCTTCCTATTCTCTATATTTGTTTATTAACCCTGTCTCTATTTCTATTTCTGTCTCTAGCAGATATGAAATTTTAATACTTGCCACTATCTCCACCAGGGAAAATGGATCCTTGTTCCCTCCCCATAGCCACCAGCTCAATGCTTTTAGGAAAAAAAATAAGAAACTGCAAACAATATTTATTTTGCAAACCAAAATTTCAATCTTTGACGCAGAAAATTTGTATAAACCACGTTCATTTTCAAATTAACCTGCTTAGAAGATCAACGACAGCACAACATTAAATTGTGCCCAATATCTATTTATGTATGGCTTCTCTCATGGCATCAATAATATATGCTTCAAGTTATACAATAGACTGTTAGTCCGATTGAGCTATTTAAGCTAAAACTACTGAAAACTGCTAATTCATACTTTTTTTTTTTTGAAAACTATACATGTTTAATGTGCAGCCATAAGATGTGTGGATTAAGATAGATGTCCATGATATATGGCGGTCGAGGGTGTCCGCCATATTAAAAATATATAGACTTTGAGGATTTAAGGGCTCTGTTTTTAGGGTACCCATGGGTCAAATTGGTTGGTTTTAGAGTTTATTCATATTTAATCTGTTGATGTCGGATTGGATGATTCTCCGTCCGCATTTAATTTGTCATCCTACCCAATCCGCCAAATTAAAATAACAGATTTGATTGAATTAGTTTTGACTGATTGAGCGTAATAAAAAAAAAAAAGAAAAAGCAAATAAATAGACCCTTTTTCTGGATTCCAAATTTCTTCTTCTACCTGCCTAATTGCTTGAGCGACATAATTCTATCAGGTTGACTCACCAGAATTTTCCTAATCTCCAAAACTAATTTCGACTTCTTGTTCCCCTGAATCACATTGTCAAAGGGAAGTTCTTTTTGTCTCTTCACAGCAGCTCTCACCGGTTCAAACGGACATGGGTTCTTTCCGTCTTTTCATATATATATATATATATATATATATATATAAGGGGCAGGTGGGATTCAATTAGACCGATTTTATACCTCAATATACACTTAATCTGTCACTGACAAATTGTCAGATTTTAAAACTGTAACCAATAAGACCTTTGTGATTTAGGCAGATGTAGATTCATGTGGATCAGATTGATCAGTTTTTAACGAATTGGTCAATTTTTGAACAACTTTACTCTATTCTTGTTAAAGGGGCACTTAAATTTGACGTACTTTTGACATAATACTTTTATTTTTTTTGAATTGTGAAATTTTAATGAGAAAAAAATTATAAAAAAATTTATGGGAAAAAAATTATTAAAAAAAGTAAAATTTTCTATTTAATTTGTATGAGAAAATAATGAGAAAGAAAAATATATAAATAAAATTATAAAAATATCTTTATAAATAAATAAATAGTATATTAAAATTATAAAAATATCCTTAAAATAAAAAAAAATGTGATGGAGTTATTTTAATCATTATATTTCTAAATTTTTTTTCCTTATTTTTGTTTTTATCTTTTTCATTGATTTGATTTGATAGCAACTTGTTTAACTTTCACATACTTTTACCAATGAATTAAGAACCGGACCGGACCGGCCGGTTCAACTGAAAAAATTGGGAACCGGTCCTAGGTTCGGTCCGGTTCAAGTCTAAAAATGGAATTCGGACTGAACCGAAAAAAATCGGTCAAAAACTGGAAAAATCGGTCAAAAATCGGGAAAACCGGCAAAAAACCTAACCAGTTGAACCGGTTCAATTTAAACCAAAAAATTTTAAATTATAATTTGACCCAAAACTTTATCTAAATTATAATTAAAACTCTAATTTTAACTAAAATTTTAATTTAGTCCTCAATTGATTAAAATTTTCAATTTAATCTTTAAATTTTAAAAATTAATATTTAATCACTATTTATAAATATTATTTTTTCAATTAATTTTTACAAATTATATTTTGTTAAATATACTAATTGTAATATCCTTAATGTATGTAAATATTAATATAATTATTAAAATACACTTTATTTTAAATATTTATTATTATTCTTATATAATATAACATTTTATATAATTATATAAGCTATATAAAAATTTAATTTTTATATATTTAATATTAAATACCGATTTTACCGGTTTAACCGCGGTTTTACCGATCGAACCGGTTGAACTTTGAATCTCTCAACTTTCTAGTTCAATGACCGGTTCGGTTCTGAGAACTTTGACTTTTAACACGTTCCCAAACATGGAAAAGTGGCTTAGATTCAACAATTTTTTTTTTCTAACAGCAAGGGTTAATTCAATATATACTTCGTATGGCCATCTATTTTTTTCCAAAAATAAAATAGCAAATTAAATTGAAAACAGGCAAAGCAGCGCGCCGCTTTCAAAATTCAAATATAATGACAGAGGCACTCAATTATCCCTCTAATTTCCAGTTCCCAGTCAGTTACTCAAGTCTCCCAAACCCAAAACCTACCCAAACAAAAGCAAAAACAGAGAAAAAGGCAGAAAATCCCACCGCCAATGGCGGCAGGTGGAGAGCAGAGGCGGTCTCCAAAATCATGCATTGTCAACAAGAGCCAAAACAAGATCAAGAAGAAGATGATGACAACCACAGAAACCAGTAGCAGGAAGGCCACCACTAACAACAACCGCGGCAGCAGCAGCAACAGCAGGAGGAAACGCAAGGCGGCCTCTCCTTCTCCTCCTTCTCTTCCATCTTCTTGTTCTCCAAATGCTTTTAAGCCGCCGTCGCCTCCTACTTTTCCGAGAACCACCGTATCCTCCGTCGCCGATCTCAAGGATCTAGCCTCGTCGCGCTTCCGCGATCTCAAGTCCAACCTCATCGATCGCTCTCACTCCGCCATCCTCAAAGATCTCGACGCCTCCCAATCTCGCCTCCACAAGCGCTTCAAGGTTCCTCCTCTCTCTTTCTTCCTTCTCTTTTTTCTTTTCTCTGTTCCTCCCATTTCCTCTGCTTCTTTTTTCGAATCACACACTTTTTAGCTTCCCGTTGTTCTATTGCATGCATTCGACTTAATTCTTACTGATTGTTTGTTTAGTTACTGATCCGATTTGGTCTGCAACTCCTTAGTTATTCCACGGAGATTTTATTATGATATTTTTTTTTATAATATTTAATTCCTAATATTTTCTTTGTCAGTTAGTTCTATATCAGATTTCACTTCAAAAAAACCAAACAAAAGGAAAAAGAACGGCGAATTATGGCAGTTAAATTGTTGTAAATTTCATAATAAGAGAAAAAAAAAAAAACCCTAGGATCAGCTTCTCTGCATTGACTGACTATTTGATCACGATTATTAATTGCATACTTTTTTTCGTTCTAATTAATCTTCCAGATCCAGGCACAGACATGCCAGCAGCTGGTGGATGAAGCAGAGAAGGATTTCAAGAAGATTTCTGGCCGGATCAATGAAAGTTATGAAGCAATGAAGGTAAGCAGAAGCAGAACAGCGCTTTTCATTGCTCAATTTTTTATATTCAAAAAAAAAAAAAAAAAAAAAAAAGAAAAAAACAAAGCTCAGTTCCATCCACTTACCATTTCATTTAAATTTATGATACTAGGACTCGTATACTGAGTTTTTGGGAGATGCACAAGCCACTGCATCTCGTGGTAAGTTTTCGTTCAATCCGCGAAGTCTCCGTGTCTGTTTGGTAGATTTATTTGCTTCTAAAGGTCAATTTTGTGATTGTTTTAACTGAAAAAGAAAAATGATTTGTTATTGACTTCATAAAATCCACATGTGCAGTCTGTGTTTGGATTTTGAATCGTCACAAACAACATTAGGGCCATTATGAGATAATACACGAATGACTTCTGCATCAGTAACAGTATAGTATTGTACATTGGTTTAATATAAGAGCTGCTGGTGTTTGGGTAATGAGTATAAGGAGCAGCAGTTCTTGTCCCTGCGAATTGAATCCACTTGCCCGCACGATTGCACTTCCTTGAATAATGCTTGGCATTTTATGACAATTATGCAGCAATGAGAACATTTTCTTTAGCAATGTTGAGTTGAATGGACACGAAGCAAACCTAGTAAGACTTCAACTTTTAGAATCAGTTCGGTACCATAAACTACGTCTAAGAGTATTGAAGTTATGCAGACCCATCGGATATATCACTGGAAAAATTTTACTTTAGTCAGATATCATTACAACTTTGTCTTATTTGTTGTATATTTTGTTCAACATTTTGCAGTGTGCAAAACCACTATCCCTGAGCTCTCAAAGTCTTTTGAAAAAGCAATTGGTTCTCTCCAGAGCCGTTTTGGCCTCACTTCAGCCTGACCATTCACTGAAGGTATGCTAATTCAGTATTGAGACATGCTGTTGCTTATAATCATGTGCTGTTTAGTCTGGAAATTCTATGCTTTCATTTGTAATGTTTTATGCAATAAAAATCAAGCTGTAATGCTTTGAATATTAATCAAAGATGTATTAAGAAAAATTTGTGTCGTAAGGGAGCTGAGTGTTATCTAATGTAGATCGGATTTTAAGTTGGTAAAACCAAGAAAGGAGAGCAAAAAACGCCATAATGTTGTGAATGGTACAACTCTCTATATAGTTATCGGACTTCACCCTGCTTTTCTGGGAGAGATACCGAATTTTGCTAAGAAGGCAAAACAAGCAAACTATCTATTTCAGAATCAGCATCTTAAAATTAGTTTTGTATTGCTTATGTTTCCACCAACTCCTACCAAAATCAACCAAGGAAATGGGAATGACTACACTCATCTGTTTGAAAATACATGCAGAATGGTTATTACTGCATGGATATTTGGCTTCAACTAAGTTGTTCTCAATGTTTGTTTGTTCCTATACCAACTCATGTGTGCCAATGATACTTGATTTTCTAGATACTTTCTTGAGCAAACTGATTGCTAATTGTGGAATGGTGATTTGATGGCTCACTTTATGTAATCTGAATTTCATAAGTTCCTTCCCCTGTTTGGTAATTCTGGCATCAAGTTGGTCGATATAGCCATTTGTGGTTCTAAGTGAGGTGGATGGTACGCCCATTAGGAAGAGTATTATGACCATTTGGGAACTGTATTCCTATCCTTTCTACCTCCAGTTTCAAGGACAAGAATAGTATGGACCTGGATCATTAGTGATTGACATGTTGACCAGAGACCAAAATTTTTGCATAGGAAATTGCCAGTCAAAGTCAGAAAATTTCAAATTGTTACTGACCTTTTCTCAAAAAAGGGAAGTAAGGGTTCTACGCCAATTGGATCTTCAAATATTAACAATTGGCAGCCAATATGTATATTTCTGCTTTGTTAGACATTTGCCATGTCTGCAATTACTATGATCTTTACGGCAGCATTGTCATGTTGAACTACCCAAATCAACTTCAATACATTGATACTCTTTCAGCATTACAACTTCAATGTACCCATTATTTTTGTTTTCCTGTTAATATTTACTTTTGGATACAAACGAGAAATTGGAGTCATTAGTATGATTGATGCATGCTGGTTGCTGGAATTTAATGTTGAACAAAAATAGTGGCAGCCGGCATTCGTTGTGCATGTCTGAATATATTGTTTATTTGTGGACATTCTGCTCTATTACATTCTACATCATTTGTTGTACTCTTGACATAACATTTATAACATGTTTGAATTTTTTAAGTTGCAAGCTCGAAGTCATGTTTCTAACACGTAGAATGTTGATTGAATTGAGAGGACAACAATTAGCAATCTCTGCTTATGGAGGGTAGTGCATACTTATCTTGGACAGATGATATCAGCCAATGTGTAATATCTAGCAGCCGATGGTCGGTAATATGCACGCATTAACAGATGAACAGCTTGCAATTACAATCTCAAACATCATTTGATGATAGTTACTTTAATGACCCAACCACACCCACATTTCATTCTGTTTTAGTTCATCAACCTCACAATTTCCCGATGACTGGCTGGCTCCTAATAAAACGCAGGCTTCTTTGCGCTTTTAATTTCTGCGATAAAATGAGGTAGGATCAACAGGAAAATGTCGAAGTCCACAATTTTGTCACCAAACCTTGATTAACAGTTTGTAAATCCCTCTTCTATGTATCTGTATTAGGACTCCAACGGAGAATTTACTAAGGGTTCGTTACATGTCTGAATAAATTTATTGAAAAAAATTTTTGTAATGTAATTACATAAATTTATTGTATTACTGTATTAATTATAAGTGTAATAAAAAATTTAATAATTATTTTTTATTATATAATCAATTTATATAATTATAAAAAAAATTTAATTTATTATATTATAAAAAAAAAATTTGACAATTTTTTATCTAAATATATATTTTTTTATTTGTTAATTACATTTGACAGTATTATTAAATTGTGAGCCATGCGGTCAAAGTTGGGCTTTCTCTCGTCCCAGCGTAGGTAGAATTTGATCCGAAAGTAGCAAGGAACAGCTGTGGAGAGTTATGACTTTAAAGTTGACGTGGCTTTTGTCTCTTGTTGGGGTTGGTGGACATAAAAATTAGTATACAATTTTTTTTATTTTGTAACAACATCTTGTGATATTTCTTTTTTTTTTATTTTTAAAAATAAAAAAATAAAATTGACACTGTATAATCTCATAACATAAAATTATGTTATTCATACCGTACATTTAGTTAGGCCTGTCTTGCCATAGCAATCACATAGTTTATTTGTTATTTTTCTTTTTTAAAATTCTTCTCATATAACACTGAGTTATTTAAATGTTGTTAATTAATAATTTTCTTAATATATATACCCCTAAATTACGATGATTAAACCGAACCCGGTTCGCGCGTACAATCTTTAGATTGTTTGTCACTTTATTATCTTATCCAAAGCGCAGAGAGAGACAACAGAGAGAGAGAGAGAGAGAGAGAGAGAGAGAAGAGGGAGAGTGAAGTGAATGGCTGCAAGAGCAATACCATCCTTTTCGTGGCCGTACAACAAGCTCTCTACTACTACTACTACCACCACCACCACATCTCTTTCTGTTTCTTCTTCTGCCATGGTAAATTATTAACATAATCAAACTCTTTTTCTTATTTTAGTTTTATGTTTGATATTTCTGGTCTTCTGAACTGAATCTTTATTGTTTTTCTTAATTTTGTCTTTTTTTTCTTTTTTCACCTTTTCTCATTACCGCTCCTGCTCACTTTTTTGGTCCCCAAAATAAACCCAAAAAAATAAATCTGGCAAAATGAGATTAGTATTTTCAGCAAATTTAATTTAGGTGGAAGTCTTAATTAACTAGCTATACTTTTTTGAAAAAAAAAAAACTATAAATAACTTAAGTTAAATTGTCTGCTTTTTCAAGGGGAAAGAAAAAGGCACTATCCATCCATTTTGAGCTCAAGCTTTGGTAGTGTTGGTTAAGTTGAAATTTGTGCACCAATATCATCATCAAGTTCTAATTTCTTCGATTTTCACTACATGGAAGCATTGCTCTCTGCGATTCATTGGTAAATGAGGTTTGCACAGTTAAATTCAAAACCTTACCTTTGAAGTTTGCCCACAATTTTTTTATCTGGACAAGATAACTTTTTTCACAATTTTTTTTGTATTATGGGGGCAGGCTTGGTTTTTGTTGACAATAGAGAATTGAATTGTATTATGAATGGGATTCTCATGTAGAAAAAATTGTCAATGTACTAGCGCATACATAAGGGGAAGGAGATTGGTAGTAGTTGAGTGTCGGTGGGGTTTGAACCCTCAGCCCCCAATTGGACGTAATATCTAGTAACTAGTTCGGCAACACCAGCTTGTTTCAAGTCGTTTGTTTTAATGGCCTAGATGAATGCGTTTCTGGCTGGTTGGAGATGTTTATAACATAATGCCAAATTATCTAATTATCTGTTTTGTGTGTGTGTGTGTGTGTGTGTGTTTTTTTTTTCTTTTTGGAGCAAATATCTGTTATGGTTTGTTGACACAGAATGGATTGTTTTTGTTGTCACAGGATATTGATTAGTTGCTTATTTGCTTGCTTCTGCTTTGCAGAATTGCCATATCAGTGAACAAGCTTTCCAATTACCAATTTCATCTCCAAGGTTTTGTTATAACCATACTCACTTGTCACGCGCTAAGCCCTTGTGTGCAACCCTGAATAGTCCCAAAGGCTTTGGTCCAACCCAAAAGAAAACCAGGAAGACCAAGAAATCGAAAACAGGCTATAATGATGAAGATGATGATGATGATGGTGAAGACAAAGAAGAAGAGCGAGATTCGGGAATCATCCCAGAGGTAGTGACCAATAGGATGATTAGCAGGATGGGTTTCTCAGTGGGAATTCCTCTGTTCATAGGGCTGTTGTTCTTCCCATTCTTTTACTATCTCAAAGTTGGCCTGAAGATTGATGTGCCCACATGGGTGCCTTTTATAGTGTCCTTCTTCTTCTTTGGATCTGCCTTGCTGGGTGTTAGTTATGGTATTGTCTCCTCCAGTTGGGATCCTATGAGGGAAGGCTCCCTTTTGGGCTGGAAGGAAGCTCAAAAGAACTGGCCTGTCTTTTGGCAGTCTCTTTGGGGTAGATCTGGCAAGAAGTAATGTTACTTATGACACATTCCTCTCTCAAACATTGCCTTTGCTCCCCATTGTTCCTGTCAATATCTTTGTGTTCTGGAGATTAACATAGTTTTGATGGCCTTTTATTCTCATCTGACGTTTCAAAACTTAGGTACAGGGGTGCATACATAGGCGGAGAGTGAGGAAGAGAAATATGAGATGCTGCCACTTCCCGTGTAGTTAGTGCACAAACAACAGGTGCCTTTTTTTCTCATTTTGTTCTGTCTCTGCACCCTTCATACAACAACTAATGTAATTGGTTGAGGGAATGTATTTCAATAAGTGGATGAGAGTTCAAATCTCACTAAACTTCACTTCTCTCTCCCAAAATGTTCAATAGAACTCTTTATAGACTAAAAAAATAAAATAACATAACATAAAAAGTTTCGACTCTAAAAGCTTCTCTTAGAATCTGTAGTGCATGAAAAGATCTTTATCACAGACCAAACCTAAAGCAACAAGTGTAAAGTTATCAATTATTATTATCATTATTATTATTTTCAATGACCAATATTGTATGTGGTAAAAAATTTATTCTTCAAGTTACTTTTGCGCATACTAGCATGTAAATTCAAGTGATTGCTGATAATGAGTGTATTGGTTTTATCATATAAGTATTCTCGTTAGTTTAAATGAGTTCCTTAAACTCCGACGTCAACCCTGTTACGATCAGCACTTTACAAGGATGCTGTGCAACCATATTCCTGACCATTGGGGAGGGTACCTTTTGAGATGACAAAATGATGAGGCCACGCATCAAATTCATTGGTCTTATTGTTTGACAACATATGTTCTGATAATGGATAATTCAGCTGGACACTTTTGTTCCCTCCTTTGGGGCCAACAAGTGATAATTATCACAAATTCCCACATTGACAGAAATTAGGTGGCTGTACGCCCTATAAAGTAAAGAAACTATCATGTTCTTAATGGTTGATAAAAAATAAGAACACAAAAAAAATTAGAAATAATAATAAAAAAAATTAAAAAGAATAAGTACAGGAACTGAGATAAGTAAACTCATTTCTATCTACATACTCACCAAACAATGCGACGAACGGTACGGATATAGATAATCTCTGATAAAATTTATTATCAAAACATTAATCTTAAGATAAGCAATACGGTTAAAATTAATTAATTAAGCAGAATTCTATCAAGGTAATCATAATTATCAGAATTTGGCACTATATGATGAAATTATACGAATAAAACGTAAAAGAATTAGACATTGTCTATTGCTCCTTTTTTTTCGTTAATTGTTAGTTTGATATAATAATATTTTTCGTTAATTTAGAATTTTAATTGCCTCAAGATTTTAACATGCATTTAATTTTCTTTTATTAGTATATTGTTAAATTACATTTTTAATTAATAAATAAGTATTTATAAAATCAAAGCTTTCATCACCTTATAAAAAATGCCCTCTGAAATTAAGGAGAGAAAAACTAAAGTTTTCTCTTATAAGGCGAATGCTATAAAATAAAAGTTAACACAACATCATGCACATTAGAATTATTTTACTATTTAAACAAGTTTGTAAATAACCATTTTAAGAATAAAATAATAATATGAGATGTTAAGAAAGACCGAAGGTGTAACGTAATTTATGAAAAATAAAATGGTGCTCATTGTCATAGACTAATAGACGTATTCCATAAGAACGCAAAATGCAACTTGAAATTAAAACCGAGTGCACAGACATGCATTTGGTTGTCATATTAATCATCTAATGCAACGCAATATTTCTATCGGAGCAACCATCCACCGGTGTTCTGAGTGATGAGGAACTAGAGTCTTCCTAAGAAATGTCTCAGGTTTCAGCCTTGTATATGAAGAAAACAGTACTAGGAGAGCCATTCCTCAATAAAAGGTTCGATAGATTCTCAAACCAGATTAATTGAAATCCAATGAATTTCTAAATACTGGGATCTCGCACAAAAAAAATATTTCTACTGGAACAATACGAGTGTGCCAATATATACATGCTCATTTTGGTTCATCAGGCCAAAAAAAATTCCCCAACCACCCAAAAAACCACATAGAAAAAAGAACCTCGAGGAGTACTAGAGCGCTGCTGCTACCTTGGCTTGGCAAGAAGATTATAACTCACCTAACATGGGTAGAAAGTAACGCCAAAGCAGACTGGATTTGACTTTCCAATTTGACTTTCAATCTGGAAACTGTATGTTTCAGCACTCCACATGAACAACTTATCCCCTCGGCAGAAAACCCTTCCTGGTTTAATTCATGGAGATGTCTGTCCAAATACCTACAAAGACTGGCTTCTGCAACATTGATGAGACTGAGAGACGGATTCGTGTGCATATATTTCGTGACGAGGAATCCTGCTAGGATCTGCTGATCAGCTTTCACAAGGTCTGAAACGAAGCAAGGAAACAAAATTTTTCTGAAAACTAACAAGAAATCGTCGGCATCACTTTTTGGGCGTTCATTCCTTTCCCTGTGTTCAAGATTTGGCAACAGGGCTTCCTGACACTGGCGAGAAAAAGTACCTACCAGATAGCAGATATAAGAAAAAGTACTGCCATAGAGAGAATTGGTGATGATGGTCGACACAACGCCCGAATATAACACAACTGTCAAAAATTGATTGTCCCTGCCAATTGCATCAGAGATGCCTCCCTGTTTGAGCTTGTCTTCCAATACAATCAAACATTGCAACTGTAAGGCTTCGTAAGGCAGAAGCATCACCACTTTTAAAGCCATGAAATAATCCATCTCAAGCATGTTTTGAGCTAAGTTCCTGGCATCCTCTTCATCAAGCAATATTAAATTTGATTTTGTTAAAGACTGGTCAATTAGTCTCAGCACATCATTAAAGCGGGAGAACGTCGTAAGCTTTCTGAAAATCTCCATCCAACACACATGTAAAGGATGAACACATATGGAGATCTCTGTCTGCTCTTTTTCGAGAGATTCTCCTTCCTGAAAGCTTTCCCATCCTTCATCCCAATCGTCGCTACTCCAGTTGTTTGCTGCTTCAGAGGCTTCCGTAGAATCTACCTCGTTCTTTCCAACCATAAAAAATCCTTCCCACTCGCCCATAATGGCGACCAATGCGTCAAAATGGACATCTGTACTGGAAGATTCACACAGCTTTAGGAAGCATGAGGCTGCTGTCTCAAGATTCACAAGATCGGCGGGGGAAATTTCTATAGTGGGAGAAATGGCTGCTGCAATCTGAGATGATTTTAGGGCAACCAAGGTACTTGTAAGCCGGTTAGAAGTATCTGTATGATCTGGCAGCCCATGGTTGGTAGCTATGTCACTATTGTCACCGGCAGACAGCAACACATCCCACCCTTCCCATGGTAAAACACAGGACTGTAGCTCCGCAGAGAAGCCCTTTATATTTCTACCTGTGATGAACTGTAGAAGCTCTAGAGAATAAACTCGAACATGATTCGGTAGATGCATATCATCAGAAAATCGGACCATTCTTTCCCATACTATCTGTCTGACTCTCTGTAAATCCTCTATCTGACCTTCCAACTTGCTCAAAGACGACAAAAGATGACATAAATTCTGGGGTTCATGGGAAACATTAACCAAATCTCTTAAAATGGGTTCCAGTATGTCCAAATAGAGAACAGGAAGATCTCGGGGGGTTGGGGTAGAATTGATAGCACACCTTGCCATTGCTTCCAAGAATACTTCTGAAATTGCTCCAAACCCACAGCCAGAAAACAACATTGCTCTGCAGAAAACAAAAATCTCTGCAGCAGAATCACCAACTAAACCGTAGTTGACATAGCTAATAATGGTGCCCCAGCACTGACTTGGTGAAACATTATCCTCTATCACTAACCTCGTGAGCACCTTCAGACAACTTGATAGGCACACTACGTTGAACACAAGTTTTTCTCCTGGACTCTGAAGGGAGGAAACTTCCTGCATTTCTCCGGCCAATTTAGACCAAAAGTTCAAAAGGACGATAAGACTGTCCTGCCATGAAGAGTTATCTGGTATAGTCCCACAAGAAGCATGTAAAGGTATAATCATCGTGAAGAACCGCTTCATAATGTCCAAAGAATCTGAAGGCATCCAAGTTTTGATGCAGTTTCCGCATAAATGATAAGTTTTTTCAAGCTCACTGATAAACTCTTGAAACTTTTCAGGGTTTACATTATTAAACTCTTTAGTAGCTCTAGTGTCCAAATTTGCCAACAAACTTAGGACATAATGCCTATAAACATCCTTCTGTGACATGAGCACTTCAGGCCTTGACTCGGCACAGAAACTAACCAGCGTCTCCACCATTTTTGCCAACACTTCCAAGCTAACTTCGTCAATATGTCTGTAGACCTCACTGTGGAAGGATTCCAAACTCAGTTTGTCTAATTCTGCAATGTTCTTGAAGTTCAGGTCCTTAATAAAAGAAACTCTTCGACATTCCTGCTCAAATATCTTGCACAAATGAGCCAACTGAAGTGCAGATAATCGTGATGAATCTGTGTGCATAATTGGCAATGATTGTTTGGTTTCTGCCAGCTGAATATAGCAATCAGACAGGAGGCTATAAATGTAAGCAAGTCGCTGCTTGTTGCACCCATCAATTGCAGGGTATACAACCACTGAAACTAATTTGATAGTTTCAGAAGCACACCCAAGTATTTCTTTTTTGACTTCAGAGATTTCAGCATTTATTTCATCCTCAGTCCAGTTCTCGGAAACAAGAATAGAGCTTAGACACCTCAGCAGCACCTGGATAAAAAAGAAAAATTCATCATCTAACAAGTCAAACAGGAAAGCTATCTTTTTGTATATACACAAGATACATGTATTTGCATCACAAAACCTCAGCGCGATTCAACCCATAGATATCTGCCAATTTCAACAGATCCCCCATAATGCACTTCTTTTCGAGCTTTACTGATTCTATCACAGAGGATATGATACCCTCAATGTAGTCCAAGTCACCACTCAAAAAGCGCGCAGCTTCAACTCCAGGAATGATTCTCTCCAATTCTCTAGAATGTTCAGTAACGCGCTTTTTGTCTTCCAATTTGAGCTTCCATTCCCTCCAAAACGTGGATTGTAATTCATTAATTTTGTTCATTTCATCTGAGCTCAACATGAGATGGCAACAGAAGAATACCATTACTAACGTTTTCTGACTCAAACAGATATGAGCATGATAAACAGAATTGCATGGAATTTCCACGGAGTGAAGTTTCTAAAGGGAAAGGAGGAGTTAAATGTTAAAGCTTACCAGAAGTTAGTGTGTGCTTCTCTTTGAACGTCCTTAGAAGTAGCTCCCTCCTTTGAGCAGGATCCTTGCACTCAACTCCATAGCTATGTAACAAACTGTATGTGAGACCAATGTTCATGATGCTACAAATTTCTTGATAGTTCTGTCTTCTCCTCAGCTGCTCTTCTATTACTTCTACTCCATTGAATGCGTCCACAAGATTCACCAACACAGAGCAACCCACAACATCTTCCTCTTCTGTGACAGGTGGTTCTATAATTGATTTTGTCAGAAAGGCAATAACACTGTCATGGGGTGCAAAACCATTTCTTGCCAACCAGGACAGGACAGTTACAACAGCTTGTGTTCGAATGCTCGCATATTGCTTTAGAGGCACGGAGTTAGCAACCAATATTTTATGATTTGCTGTTTTCCTACTCAATTCAAGCAACCAGGGCAGTTGGCAAGCAGCAAAAGATAAGAGTTTTGTGTTTTCTCTCCAAAGAGATCCTAAATCATTTTCACCCAGGAAACTCCTTGCAACAGTAGACAGTGTATTTTTTATGACGTTGAAATAAACTTCTTGCTCACCATGACTTACCCCATTAACCTGTTCAGTGCAACTTTTGAGGTCAATCATATCTTGATTACCATGGAAAGCAGGAGATATAGTTGAGGGACCTTGGACTGTGAAGTTAGGAGAATCTATCCAAGTCAACAAATTTTCGCACTGGCCTTGCATGTCTATGTCTTTCCATGCAAGAAGAAGCTCACCAATAGATTCCTCATCACAATGGCTCAAGGCAAAACCTAGCAGCTGTTTTCGAGAGCCTAGATCCATATTTTCAAGGGCAGGCCCTCTTGCTATCGCAGCACATAAATCCCAAATGGGACCATGCCCCTTTTTAGTCAAAGTAAGGCACAAGTCAAATGCCAATTGCAGATCACCAGCTACAGCAGCTTCCCTAGCTATAGCTTCCTCAACAATGGATCTATCATCTGGAGATCTCAATCCAAGAAGGTTGGCAACCTCAATGAGTTCATCGACATGCAAGTAGGCTCCAGCTTGATTAGTGATTGCCATTTTGACTATCTCCATGGGATCCTTTATTTGCCTAAATTGCATGGGTAATAGATTCACACCAAGACTCGGAAGTTTAGCTGTCAGTGCATCGACCATATCAGCCTCAGCTTTAACATTTCTGCTACTTGGAAACAAACTGAGGCATTCCTTAGCCTTCCAAATCTGACACAATTTGCAGAGAGAATAAATGAATGGCATAGTGGTAGGTAACTGACAAGACGAAATTGATATCAATTGTAACTATGTTATGCAATCAAACTCAGATGAAATAATGAAAGACTACAGGTGTATTATTGAGTGGTGTAAAACTGATGAGAGGAGTCCAGATGTCAGACTGCTTCATGATGCATAGAATCCTTGACACACATGGTGACCGGCCATGTTACTAGTGAAAAAGTCGTGATCACGATCAATTAATAAAAAATGACAGCAATCACATTAAGAGGTAAACACATGCAATGAAGAACCTTGAAAGCATTTTAAATCATTCAATGATGATAAAGTATGTTGCCAAATAGTAAAAATTTGAAGAAAATACTTGACAATGTTATTAAAGTTAATGTTATCCAAAAGATCCTAAAAGTGCAAACTTTAGGTTCCTAACAAGAAAGTTATAATTCTACGATGCATAATGTATAAAAGGTAATTGAAAAAATTTACTAATTTGTTTACAGACAACAATATCAAACTCAGAAAAGCCTTTTAAATGAAAATAAAAGGGAAAAACACAAGAAACTTCAACACATGTTGAATATAACATTTGAAAACTTAGGAATTCATTAGAATCTCGTACAAATTTTTTAAATAGATTATTATTACATGGATGCAGCCTTTGGACACAACCATGCACATGCTGATATTGAGTCATTGACTTACTATTTACGCTGATGTTTAAACAGTATCAAGGATATAATGTAGCCTGCACCCTATCAGAGCATATCCTCCACAACACTGTCCGAGAAATAATTTTCACATATATTTTGTATGTTGATGTTGAAAAATTCATAAAGGAGAGTGACATGTTATAACAAATATGTCCAGCTTGATAATGCATAGTTCACCAGCACCGACCAATAAAAAGCATCTTGCCAACTATTGACAACAATACCACAAAAAATTGAGCAATCTTCCAAAACATAAGATGACAAAAAACAAGTCAAGGAAATCATGCATAAGTTCTATTCTGCAATAAATAATTACTTTAGAATGGTTTGTGGAATCTCTGCCCAAATACTTTTAAAGAACTATTCCAGCTGAGAAATGAATATTCTTCAGAGATGAATCAAAATGTATCCCTATATTCCATAAGAACGAGATGACAAGAATTTGTGGCGGAGGTATTATTTAGTAATGTTTTGCAAGGAAACCAAAAATTTTCATGACCAAGACAGGCCTGCATTTAAAGAATCAAAGGGAACTCCATCACAGCACAGTGATTTCAGATGCATGCTGAATCCTACAGGGCACGTTTAAAGAGATAACACGGTAAATAAGCACTGCATATCCTAGCCATAACATGTTCATGTACTTACTTCAGAGCAAGAAAGACTAGAAGCTGAGAAAAAGTACTCGCGGGCAGCTTGGATGACAAGATTTTCTGCTTTCTCTGGTGCCAATACCACTGAACTTGTTCCCTTCAGAAAGTTTCGTGCAAGAGAAAATTTACCAGCTTTCAGCAGTCCTCTGCAGAATTCCATTAACATATACTCGGGATCAAGAAAAGGAAAAGCTTTCTCTCGAATGCATTGCATATCCCGCCACACATTTGTCCAATCATTATCTGATCGACCTGGTGATCGACGAACAAATTTTGAAAGTATAAGCCGCAGAATTTGCTTCACTCCTTTTTCATCGGCACATGCCTCAAGGAAAAAAGCTATTGGCTTTGGAACCTGGATCCAACAAGTACCATTAATAGTGCAATAATACTCACAAAACAGGGATTATAAATGTTGATCTCACACTTGCGACTATTTAACAATTCCATGCATCATGATAGTTCTTGGAAATACCAGCAAAAAGAACATCATTATGAGTGTAAAGAGAGTGCCAATATTAGTTCAGTTATGAGCTCACTTTTTTTCTTCTAAATTCTGGACTAGTTTTGTGATGACCTTTATTATTGAGCACTAATTTCTAAGCATTCCTGGTCCAAGGTAATACATAGATGCAAGCATAAAACTAAGCTAATTTGTGAGGCACTAGACACAGCATAATTATCACTTTGAACCAATCTACAGGTGGGACACAACACAAGCAGTAAAACCAAAAAGGTCACTGGTGTATTAGTCTCCATAAACAAAATAATTGACCGAGAAATAGAGAATGCAAACCTGATAAAATGCCAAAAGCCTTCCAGCTTCAATATGCTCTCTTGCAAGTTTAAGATTTGTTTCAGGGCTTTGAATATGTCCCTCATCATCTGCAAGGTCAAATTCTGTTGATCATTTCCAATACATAATCCATCAAAGAAAAATGAAAGGAACAGAAAACAATCTCAAGCTACAAACACATGCACATATACGGGTAGACTTTCCATGTTCACATCATTGTTTGCTTGGCTCCAAAATAACAGTGTCTAATATTGAAAATTGAGAGACAGATATCTCAAATTAAGACATTATTCTTCAAATGGTGTTATGATGATAATGGAAGCTTCATTCTCCTCTATCATATCCAAGACAAAGAAAATATGAAAATACAAAAAATTGCGAACTCCAAAAAGAATGCAGAAATGATCTTAACCAGCTGAAATTCAAAAACTCCATCCCCATGAATCTTTAGCTTCAGAATCATATCAATGAACCTTCTTATCTAATTTATATTAGAACGAAACTTGCAAATATTGTCTAGAAATTAATCTTATCAGCTTTGCTTATACTCTGAGTTTCATAAACAAGGGATTCATCCTTATTCCAGTATATCCAATCCAACCAGTTATTGAACTACCACAAATCCTCTTCAACATCATTTATTTCTTCACAAATCTCTCTCGCTCTCTCTCTCTCTCTCTCTCTCTCTCTCTCTCTGTGTTTGCACAAGAGTGTGTGTGTGTGTGTGTCTGTCTGTCTGTCTGTCTGCACAAATGCATGGTACCCTGTATGTTAGCACTTTCTTTTTCCCATAAACAATTTATGAAAATTCATCCAAACAAAAAGTTGAATATCATTAGGGCACAGACGAATAAATGTAAAAGAACTTACCCTGCTTTTGTGGAAGCTTTGACAATATGGCATCCATGGTATTCCATTTATCGGTAGCAGCGCACAAGTATATGCACTGCAGAGCACAGTCTACAACTTCAAACTCATTCCTAAAGAAACCATTAATTTGCAACTCCTTGCACCCTTCACTGATTACGTTCAAGCATATGTCTAATTTATTCTCTGAAGCAAGCTCCTTCAGCCATCTAACCACAAATGACTCACTCTTATGATCTGAAGAACACTGTTCATCTATAGCCTGATCCTGTGCGACACAGGTTGAGTCATGAAACCTGCTCTGCATAAATGGAATTGCCATGTCATTCAACTTTTTAACCACATTTTCTTCTCTGACTTCTCTAAGCATCATTCTGAATTTTTCATAGTCTGACAATTGTTCCCATGCAACGAGACTCAGATTGAAACATATTTCAACACAACTCTCATCAGCATAAATAAGCTGATGTAAAAATGAAATATCCTTGTGATACTGCTGCAACTCAAAAATGCCTTTTTGACAAGCAACATCAATGAGAAAAAGGCTGTTTTCCAGCTGCCCACTGTAGCAATCAATATCTCTAGCTCTATTTTTATACCATAAACAGAGTTCACTAGTTGATGGCCAACGATAACCCCAGCATCTCTTGACAACGGCCTCGGTTCTGCTCTGAATACCAATCTCATGATTCTGTGGTAACCTCTTGATAAAGGTCAACATCTCCTCACATTCAACCCAATCTTCCTCTCTAATAGCAATAAATGAGGGAGGAGAGTTTCCAGGGAGAAGCTGCCAATATGTTTGAACAGGAACTGTTTCGGGAACAGCAGCCAGTATTTGCAAAACTGAAGGAGACAACGAATAAGGATGACGCTTAAAGAGAAGGTTTAAAGCACCAATTTTTCCACTTTCAGCAAGGGTCACAGCAGCTTCACTAAGGGATACAAATCGGAATTTATTATATTCCTGCACAGAAAACCTGCAGAAAATTGCATTTAGGCTGTCAGCCAATTAAGAACCATAAGCCCTTGATTTGTAAACAAAAGTACAGTTCCCGAAGTTGCCCACAATGATAGAAGGGAGATGAAAGCCCCTAGTAATCCAGGGTAAATTTTTACACAGTTATGCCAGAAAGGTATCAACTGACAATGACTACTGCAGCAAAAAGAGTTGTTAAGATCACTGATATTTGCCCCATTTTTCTGCTTTCTTTTTCTGTTTGGTTTTTTTTTTTTTTTGGGGGGGGGGGGGGGGGGGTGGGGTGCTTGTACAACAATATAGAGATATCAGCACACAAGTTTCTTTCTGCTTGTAACAGATTTTCATTCATTGAAAAATGTGAAACTCCCATAGAAAGGAATTATTTGGAATTTTTTAACAAAAAATGTAGCCACATGGTTGAATTTAGAGTGTCTTAAGAAAGATTAACTCAATTCAATGTTGTTCCTAATGTTTATAGGAACCGTAAAAGGTACTTTCTCCTTCTTTACCCTAATTGCAGTATGCAAATACATAAAAAAGTTACCCTGTTTTTAAAGATATCAGAACATTTCCATAAAACATAGTCATGCTTTTTCAACCTGTACTACTAAAAATTGCATATAACCTGGTATTGAAAACATTAAATTCAACTATCTTTGTCATAAAATAGCTTTAACAGCAAGAGGCCTTAGTACCTGCCCATATTTATCCCCAAATATGTCTCCAGCCTGTCTCGGAATTGCAGCAACTGAAGTCTCGCCATACGGAATTCCCAAATTTGGTCACAATCACAATCTTTGAACTTTGAAAAGCTGAACTGCTCAGTTGCTTGCAGCCCATATGAAAGTAAAGCTTTTGCTGCCTCTTCTGTTGCTCCAACTTTGTCAACACATTCAGAAATTATGAATCCTTGATCCTTAATATTTGACAAAAACATATTTATCTCATTTGTTCCTTTGAGAGAATTCAACCACTGCGATTTAAAAACTTCATCTCTGTCCAAGCCATGACGATTAGCAAAGTCCAAGGCTGCCTCATATCTGTTATTGTGTATTAAGATATTGTACATTTCAGGAATAGATCTCTGTGAAAATGATATCAGGCTCCAACGCAATAGAGAAACATCATAATAATCACATCCACCTGTGGCCTGCTCTGAATGGCATGGGTCACTTGCTTCCCCATTATAAACAGATGAAACTTGTCTCTCTTTAGATGGTCTACTTTCCAGAAGAAATATGTGCCCTTCAAGCCGCTGAACTCTATCTAAAACAGGCATCACATATGCATGATTATTCTCTTGGAGTTCCAGGCCAGTAAAAATATTCAACATGGTGACAACGCCATTCCTTTTCACAATAACCATAATTTGATCAGACCACCAAGTGAAGTCCATTATATCAACAAAAGATTCTGGCCCATTCGATAACTTACTTGTCCCTTGTGTCCCTATCCTCTCTCCACCAGCAAAGCTAGTTAGTGAACAGTTTTCTATATCCAGCTTAAAGATGCACAAGTGCCCCATTAGATCTAATGTGGCAACAAACTTGCCTTTTGGTGACATTAGCACTTTTTTATTTGCTAGCTGAGCTCCATAGTCTTTTGGTTGGCAATACAGGCCTTCAAATTGAATAGAAAACAGTGGCTCTAGATATAAGTTCCGGCTTCTACTCCATAGAGAGAGATGGCAAAATCCTGGAAGAAAGTAATCATAATCATACATCATAATTCCAATACAGAAATAATAAGCTAAATAGCACGTCATAATTCCAATACAGAAAAATTTTCAGTCCATCCAATGATATTGCAATATTTTGCCCCAATTTTCACCGAGAGATATTAATTTACAATATAACATTCAAGTTACGCTTAAGATTATGCATTTAGAATTATAGTAAAAACCAGTGCCAGACTTCAAAATTCAGCATGACATGTCAAAGTCGAATCAATCGTAAGTGATAAAGTAGTTGCAAAAATCCACACAAAAGAAATACATGACTATGGATGTGAAGCATACTAGGACATACCAGAATGCCCAGCAGATGGCAGTGAAGTGCCAACAGCACCACCAACAAGGAGAAGTAAAGAGTGTTGTGGATCATATTCAAAGCAGAAAACATCCTTAGGGAATTGTCTCTTAGCATTTAAGCGATTGGCTGATGTTTGTGAGATTGAAATCGATGCACTCGGCTCTTGACTGGTCTCAATTTGATACAGAGACCCATCAGCAGTTAGAATGATGAAGCTACACCTGGAAAGTTTCGATTAGTTTCATCAGCTCCCAAGCTTCTCTAACTTTTTAGAAAGCACAAACAAGAGAGTGACAGTATGAGAACTCAATGACCCATTCCAACCATGACTATCAAACTAAAAGATTCTCTTGTGTATATTGTTTTGAAAGGTAGAAGAATGGGAAGGTAAGGTGAGGGAGAGAACTTACAAACAAGAACCACCCTGTGGATCATTATTTTCTGGCAGAAGGAGGCCTATTACAGTTGAAGACAAATTTAATTCCTGCTTTGTAGTTCTTGATATCTCTTCACCATTCGCTTTAACAAAATAAAGTGTACCAATGGCATCAACAACTCCAAGAACATCAAAACCTTCTGACCAAACTCCACAGGCAAATGAAACATGGCTGCTGCCTGGTGGAAAAAACACAAGTAAGAAAAAAATCCTTCAGCAATAAAAGAACAGCAACTAAATACACTAAAATAAAAGAGGTAAGAATCTACATTGTTGGATTATTAATAGATAGGAATTCTCATCAATCTGTCTTGGTTACATTGCAAGAAACATTGATGACAGTTTATACCCAGCAATAAGAAATGCATCCTCTTTAACATGCAAGAACTTGCCGCCACATAAGTATTTTGGTAAAGTTGGGATTAAGAAGGTTGTTGTTGTTGTTGTTGTTGTTGTTGTTGTATAGTACTTTGGCAAACTTGGCTTTTCAATGTCAACTGCTCGCAACAGCAGGGCTATGAAAGGGCTAATTAAACAGAAAGGTGCAAAAAATGCTATAGGTCAATTATTCAATATTTGTGTTGGTTCCTAATCAATGATAACACACCCAATTATAGTTATAAAGAACTGACCAATCAACTTCCCGGGCGGATCCTCCGCCTCTACCACCGTTGAGACCTGTCCTTCCCCCCGCACCATTTTAGCTTAATCACTTCACCAAAAATTTCCAACATCCTTATACTCAAAACTATCGTAAATAATATCAGGCAGTCAAGAAAAGCTCATACTCAAAACCCTCCTACACAAACCTGAAAGTGAAACCCACAATCTTCAATCACAGAAACTCAAACCCAGAATGCCTATTACCAACCCACACAAGCATCAAAACAACAGAAAATCACCCAAACCAACCCCAAAATCTCCCACCCCATTCAACCTCTTGCAGTATCGCATAGTTTCACTTGTCCAATAAACTAAAACAAAGAATTGTTCTTATTTAAACAAAAAAACTACAACAAACTAAGCAACAGACAATCATTAACCCAAATGTTCAAAATTGAATAATCAAATAATTGATTAAAAAAAGTGCAGTAATTTGAGCAAAAAAATATATCATAAATAAGGAAAAAGAACACCAAAGCAAGAACCTTGAAAGCCGAAGAAACCATACTTGTGAAAATCCCACGCGGCTCCTGGTAGTCATCCTCCTTACATAAAATGGTAATCTGATTCCCAGTAGCGACAGCCACATATTCACCTCTTGAAGAGATAAACAAGGACGCATGCTTATTGATAGCCGTGGAGTTCCTGGAACCCATCCATTTCTCCTTAAGTCGACTAATACCTTTGTGATACCAAAAGAAAGGAAAAACAAGGTATACCAGAATCAACAGACCGGAAGATAGTACCGTGTCAACGTTACCAACACCACAAACACAAAAAAAATACATAATCATTATATATATATAAACTGGAGATCAACCATATCACGAATTCATACAGAAGAAATAACTAATCACCAATAAAACATCGACTCATCAATTGGATTAGAACGAGGAATTTATTCTTGTTATTCTCAATGAACAAAGAATAATGAATTGTCCAAACTAAATCATGCCTTTAACCCCTCAAAAGAATGATCTTCATTAATATTTTCGAAACCGTAAAGATAAAGGATGGATTCAATCAATTACCTAGAAGCGATAAAAGACCCCCCTTTTTACCACCTTCATTTTCCTGAATTCGTGAATAAATAAATAAATAAACCATTAGCAGTTATTCAACAAACCAAAGAGGGAAAGAAAAAGAGAAAGAACGAACACCACCTTGGGTTGCGGAGGGTAATTGCAAGTGTAAGGCCGTGAGGAGGCATGCCGCCTCACCTCGTATATCACTTCTCCGCTCCTCCCTTCTTCCATTGCCTCTCCGCTCCCTCTCTCTCTCTCTCTGTGGATGTGTGCACTAACACTGAATGTATAAACAGTTGATTAAGTATCTATTATTCTATTGTACTCAGCGGGCGGCCGCCGGCGAAGCTGAGTGGGTCTTTCTTTTTTGTAGATGGAGGAGACGGCGGGAGCTCGGACCGCAGCAGGGCACCGCGTCGAGCAACGGGGGAGATGAATCGATGATTCAACGTGATCAAGTTGGCTCTTCAAGAACCGGAACTAAGGTACGCCCATGAACGATGTTACTAAATTGAACCGGTGATTGAATCGATTTTGTTGGTCCACTGGAGGCAATTAATCCGAGTGATTCGGGTCGGGTCGGCAAAAGTCACCTGATTCGAACGCGTGATATTTGATTCAACTTAACCCTATATTAATTGAATTTTTTTTTTTTTGTTTTGGGCTTTCCTGAACTGGTCGAGGAGAGGAGGAAAAGGACAGTTACAAAGATTAAAAGTTTAAATTTTTAACTTTATATTTATTGATATATTTTCAATACGATTTGAATTAGAAGCTCATAACACTCTATATTAATTGAAATCAAGTACTTGTAATACGGAAAACCTAAAGAAACTGAATCCAAATGTGTGAAATAACCAAAAAAAAATTCTAATTATCCAAAATCTTAATAATCTGAAACTCAAATGACCAAAAAATTGAATAACCTTAATCCGTAAACATAAAAACCACAAAACCATAACAAATCTTAATTGAACTAGAACCAAAATTTGAATTTATTTACTTATTTGATTTACTTTTGTTTTGAATAATAATTATCTTTTTAATTGTTCTCACATATATATATATATATATATATATAATATTATGGAAGCAACCGCCTCTCCTATTTAAATTCTCAAAAGTTTAATTTTGAAATTTTTGAATTTTTAAATTTAATAAATTTTCAACTATATTTTAATATAATTAAGATTTTAATAATTGTAATTTTTTTAGTATATTCTATTAAAAAATTTTAATTTCAATAAATTTTAGGATTCTCATATATATATATATATATATGCAATCTTTCATTTCACATTATTAAAATACAAGTATCTTTCCTCTTACATTATTATTCTTTTGTTTTCTTTTAACCACATTTCTCAATTTCAGGTTTTAGTTTTTTGATCCAAACAAATTTTCATCATAATTAGTACTTATAATTGGTTACAATTATTTTATTTTTTGATTATATTAGGAAGTTCACGATTTTCTTTTTGTTGTTTTTCTCAAAGAGAGTTCCTTGATTGGTACATATTAGTAACTGTTTGATTTTTAAGCTTTTGTTTGATTACAATCTTCTTTTTCACATTATAAGAATACAAGTATTTTTTACTTGCATTATTGTTTTTTTTTTTCTGCTTTCTTTTAACTAGATTTCTTAATTTTATTTTTTTACCCGAATAATTTCTGATGAAAGTTAGCACTTATAATTGATTATAATTTTTTTTTTTGCAAGGTTCGAATATTTTCTCCTTGTTTTTGTAATCATTTTTGCTTTTGTTAAAAAACTTATTTTCTGGACAAAAAGAAAAATCTTTTTCTCAGGCTTTTCCCTTTTTGTTTTTTTGTCTTTCTTAATAATTATTCAATCAAGTCCGCTTTGGCGTTTTATTCCTCTGTCCTCACTAATTTCTTGATCTTACTCTGCCGACCCAATTACTTCGATGATGGCACCAAGGTTAATTCCGCTCCGACCATTTCAAATTTCTTTTAATTGCTTTTGTTAACTGAGATTAATTGTAACTGAAAATTGCTGTAAAGGTCAAATTTCAGTTCTTGGGCTTGGAAGAGAGAGTTATTTAATTTGTAATAAATTGTACTGAAGATTATTTGATGTTTTGTGGCAAGTTTGGATGGATAAAAATAACGGGAATATTTTAATGTCGGTTTTGAACAAGGTGTTGAGAATAAGTGTATAACTACCATAGATGTTTAAGGGTCTGGACTTCTGCCTAACAGTAAATTAGTCTTTGTTGTGGTAGTCAGAGTTTTGCTATTTGGTGTCGAGAGCTTAATTTCGTACGCTAGAAAGTTTCTGTTCTGATTTGCCTTCGTCGCCATTGTTCTTCATCGGCGTTCGTGCTCCCTTATGAAGCTTCGTATCCCTCGTGGGTTGGGTGCTAGTTTCATTCCCTTTGTGGTGTTAGTGGGTTCACTGTCCTTTTTATTTTTGGATCTCCTTGAATTCTGGTGCTTGGTGAAGGTTTGGGGGTTTTGATGGTCTTTCCTGCTTCGACCCTGTGCTTTGTCGGGTGGGAGTGGGGGGAAGGGGTGTTTTTTGGATCTGAGGGTGCCCATATACAGCTCGTCCAGCGCCGCCTTCTATTCTACTCCAGGTCATCGACTTTTGGCTGGCTTTCACTTCCTACTTCTCAGTGTTCTCTACAACTATGGCTTTGTTTAGCACTTTGTTTAGCGTCGTGACATTATCTGGCATGCGTTCAGCTTCCTACTATTTCTCTGCTGTTGTCAGGCCCTTCAAGGGTTGCCACTTCCCTCGCTTGCTGGGGGCTCATTGTTTCATCGGTGAAGTTGGTGTGTCTAGAGTTTCTACACGTTTCTCTTTTCGGGTGAGGCTCTGGTCCGGTTTGGGTGATTACAGACCTCATTTTCTTGAGCTTTGGGCCAGGCTAGGTACTTTTTGATGGTCTGTTTAGAGTACTGCAAGGATTGAATTTCAGGTTGTGGTGGGCTTCACTTATATGATAGAATGACTCGTTTTCTTTTATTTATGTAAGGTGTGTGTGAACTTAAATTTACACTGCCCTCTATATACTGGTTAGTACTTATCTAATGAATAAATTTACCTCCTGATGAAAAAAAAAACTAGCATAGATGACCCAACAAATTGGAATCATATTTTATCATAGGAATCTAGGTCAGAGCTCTAACTTTAATTTATTTTTTTACGAACTTTTAAAAAATTATTCTCGAATTTTTATTTTTAAGAAAGAAAAAACATTAACAAAATCTTTTAAATTTACTTGTGACAAAAAAAAGAACTACGTTAAAATTTTCTTAAAAAAATCTATTTCCAAATTTTTTCTCAAAAAAATTAATACTTAATTTTAAAACATCTTAAAAATAGTTAAAAAAATTCTTAAAAAATTAATACTCAACATTAACGTATTTTTTAATTTTTTTCTTTTGAATAAAATAAAATAAAAATAAATTTATGTTTGAGTATATATTACCGTGATTCTATCATTCTAACTCCCACTCCAATTCGGAAACCGCCTAAGAAACTCTTCATATATGGTAGCCTATTAGCCCCCCTACTCAACTAACCGCGCTGAGTTTGTAGATCGCGTCCTCTTCTTCTGTCTTGTTTGTGGGTTTGATATTCATTGCCTTTTGATTTGAGAATTAGCTTAAGGCCATGGGTTCCACCTCAAATTGGGCATGGCTTCCAAAAAACGTTTTAGATACGATAATAGAGAAGCTGGTCTCAGTGTCTGATTGTATCCGATTTAGCTTAGTTTGCAAGTCATGGCGTTCAGCTGCAATCGAAAGCTTCCGGCTGCAAAGTTTGAACGAGAGGCGGCATGACAATCTTCACCGGCAACAAATTCCTTTGCTTATGATTCCAACTGAGGATAACAGCCATGAAAGGCGAGGTCTGTACAGCTTGACCAAAAAGAAGGATTCGGGACAACAACTCGATGTGCCTTTTGGTAAAAGATGTTGCGGATCTTCCCATGGTTGGTTGTTCACTATGGACGAGACAATGTCGCTGTCCCTTCTTAACCCGTTTTCCGGTGCGGTCATCCGCTTGCCTTCCATCATAGGCTATTACGAGATAGCAATAGTCCAACAGGAACAAGAAGACGCTCTAAATCACATTGAAGTAGACAAAGATTTTCAAGATGAGGAGGATGACGAGGAGGAAGACGAGGAGAATGAGGAAGAAGACGAAGAGGATGAGAATGATAATGGTGATGATGAGGATGAAGACGAGGAAGATAATGGAAATAACAACAACAATGGCAACGAAGGAGAAGAGGATCACGACATTAACCACACTGATGAAGACAATGAAGACGATGAATTAAATCTAAACTTCGAGTATACTGTCCATAAGGCTGTTCTGTCAAAAGATCCTGATCATTATCCGGATGCTTATGCCGTGATGATTATATATGGAAATAGGTACAGATTGGCATTTATTAAATCAGGGGACAAACATTGGACGTACCTGCATCCTAAATTGCAAATCTATTCAGACATTATCTACAGCCAAGGGAAATTCCTCTGTTTGAGGCATTGGGGTGACATTTGGTCTTGTGATATTGACAAGTTCCCTCCCAAGGTTGAGAAAATCGCTCCTGCTCGACATATGGATTCAAGGTAATGAAGCGTCAAATAAAGCAAGGAGAGCAGTCCAAGTGGGTCAAGACTTCGGATCTTGGTGGAACTGCTATTTTCTTGGGAGGTAACTACTCTACCTCTGTTTTGGCTTTTGATTATCCGGGATGCCAGCCAGATTGCATCTACTTCACCGCTGATTTTACGGACTTCTTTGTACGCGGCACGCCCTATAGGTATGAGATTTGTGGTGGTGGAGGCCCTTGCGATAATGGTTTCCACAACCTGAACGATGGAAGCTTTGGTAAGCACTACAAGCTTAGTCCTTCCCAAGAGCACATGCCACCCCCAATTTGGCTGATTCCCAAATTTAAATAAAATGTTAGAATCTAGTGTAATCTATGTATATAAAGTCAAAATTGAGAGAAAATTTTAATATTTTATTTCTACTATATGCCAATTTTTTTATAAATTTTTAAATTAAAAATATTAAAATATTTCATAATTAACAAATTTCTATTAAAATTAGGATAGGATAATGATTTTATAAATCAATTAATATAAATTTAAATTTAATTTATGTAATACTACCTCCACTTTAGTTAAATCTTTATAATTATAATATTTTCTAATAATATAAAATAATAAAAAATTATTCTTGAATTTTCCTTTATGAAAAGAAAAAAAATTAAGAAAATCTCTTAAATTTATTTATTTTTTAAAAAAAAGGAAGAAAGAATTGCATTAAAATTTTCTCAAGGGAGGAAAAAAAATACTCCCAATCCTTTCCTTTTTTTTCCTTAAAATAATCATTCCAATTTTTAAAAAAAGTTTAAAAATTTCTAAAAAATAATACTCAATATTAAAATGTCTTTTTTTATCTATCTTTTAAATAAAAAAATAAAGTAAAAATAAATTTGTTCAAAAAATGTCATTAAACCTTGGTTACATATACAAAATGAAAGCTGAAAGAAAGTCTTTAACTTCTCTCTCTGTCACGTGGCAATTTCTCATTAATTTATAACTTCTCTCTTTGTCACATAGTAATTTCTCATTAATTCGTAAATTACAATAATAGAAACAAACTAAATATAATCTATATTTTAGTCCTCTATTAGCTATACAGTATAAAAAAGCAAGAAATTAATTATTATTATTAAGAAAAAAAAACCAGTTTTTTTTTCTCTCAAATTGGACCTTACGAAAATTCTCCTTTTTTGAATAACCAGTTTTTTTCTCTATTCATTAATTATTACTCATGAAACTTCTCTATTAGTTATTCTCTATTGATTATTATTTGGCGTAGATACTACACCAAATTGGACCTTTTGTGTTGGTTTTTTTTTTGTGGTTTCCTTTTTTATTTTTTTATGTACTTTTAATTCTTCATCAAGAATTTCTTGTTCAAATTAAAAAAATCTTCTCTATTGTTTATGGACATGTGTACCCGTAGGGTGATCTTCCCTAACTAACCACAATTATTCTTGGTAACAAAGTATTTTCCTTATTTTGTGTCTTCATTTGTCATTCCAAGGAATCCTCTTTAATGTCTTATAAATTTTCTTCTTAAAAAATACATATATAAGTTCCTCTTAATCTATTTAAGAAGCACACTAATTTTATTTGAAAGACGAAAAAAACAAAAAAAAAAGAAGTTTCTCCCTCATCTTATAAGTTGCTTTGCAAGATCTTTTGCTCCCAATAAGTCGATTGTCGTATTTAGCTTTAATCTTATAATTTGTTATTTTAGTTATATACTGACTACTGGTTTTTGATCCAATTCTAAGGATTGTGTATTATAGCATGCAATACCGGTGCAAGCCGATAATGAGGATATTGAAGCAATTGCGTGTTTTTTTTTTTTTTTGGTCCATTAGGAGATCCATCGGGTCAGTGAGTTATATAATGAATGTAGGCTCTTTCTTCTCATAAATCTCACCTCCCTTTTCTAGGATTTGAACTCAGAACTTTTACAATAGAAGTTTGAACTCTAACCACTGGAGAAGATAGCTCTCTCCTCTCATAAATCTCACCCATTATTTCCCAGGATTTGAACTCAGGACCTTTACAATAGAAGTTTTGAACTCTAACCACTGCAACGTCCTCTGAATGACGAAATTGCGTGTTTATTCATTCATTTATACTGCTCAATTTTTCAACTTTTTTTTTTTAATTTTAAAGTCTTTTGAGGAGGACAGACATGTTATTTTATATATGAATGAGCATTTTCCGAAAAGGCGGTGACATTAACCTTTTATATAACATTTAAGAAAAATTCTTTGTTGTGGCAAAAAAAAAAAAAAAAGAAAAGAAAAATTCTTTGTTATGAGGCACGCTTGCGCGTACACACACTTAAATAAAGGCAACAAATTTTATCGTATAGAATTGTAAAATTGACCCATTCACCAACCGTTGCTTCCAAAAGTGAGAGAAGCCTAAATATTAACGTGTTTCCATGTACTACAGGCACCGAGGAAGCCATAACTCATTGCACATGTTCAATGAGCCATGACCCATTCATCGTCGGAATATATATTTTTTTAATCCCACACTTTTATATTTGTTTATATATGAATTTTAAATTATTTTAAAATTTTATTTGAACCTTAATTCTTTCAATTTTTTATCAAATCAATTCATTCGTTGACCAAAATTGGTCAATTTGTTAAAAATAATTTTGACTTTACAAAAATTATTTGAAAAAAAGGTCAAATATACGAATTAAATATCTTTTCTATAAAAAATATGCACATTGCATATTTAATTCGTGTATTTGTTGATTAAAAAAATATTTAATATGCATATTTATTGATAAAAAAATATTTAATTCGTATATTTGACTTTTTTTAATAATTTTTATCAAATTAAACTCATTTATTAATGAATTAACCATTTTTCACAAACAAAAAAACTGATTTCATAAAAAAAAATCAAAAGGTTTAAAAGTTAAATGAAATGTCAAAAAGACTCAGAACTCATATGCAAAAAAGTATAGAAGTTTAGGACAAAAAAATTGTATATCCCATACATCATCATCGTGCTGGTGGATAGCTCGTGGAAGGAAGAAGTTAATTGACATCAAGCAAGCATTTTCAGTGCATATTTCAGTGCACTTAAATTGTCACTGAAAATACTTGGCGTGTCATGAGTAATGAATTAATATCTATTTATTATTACAGATTGGTCATTTGATTTTTTTTTTTTTATACTCATTAGTCATTGAGTTTTGGAGGTTGATTTTGAATTCTCACAAGATACAAAATTGTCTGAGTAAAAATGAATATATTGAATTAATACTAATTAAATAAAAAATGCTAATTAAAATTTAAAATGAAATTAGATTAAGGCAAAATATACTTTTTGTTAACTCTAGCAAGTAAAGTCTCTTATCTCTATCATTGCAACTTGACTTTTACAACCAAAATAACATATAAAAATATTAACTCAAAAAGATTCCATTTCCATCAAACTTTTGCTGCTGCTATTGTAGCTCTGTTTCTAAAATCTACCACCTTTTCCCTTTTACACGAGGTCAATTTGCATAGTCTCTAGCCAAATTCTCACTTTACTTTAAGACTGTTCCTTGAGATTTTGGCCAAAGACTCCAAGCTTAGCTTTTAGCAACTGAAATCTTCCCTTGGACAAAGACTTGGTTAGAATGTCAGCTACTTGCTCTTCTAATCTGCAATACACTAAATTGATCTTTTCATTCTTGTTAGCTTATCTCTGTATTCTTGTTAGCTCCCCTTAGTGCATGGTATTTGACACTAATATGTGTTGTCTTGCCATGCTACACTGGATTTTCTACAATCCCAATTACTGATTTATTGTCACAGAAAATTGTTGTTGTAGTCATCTGCACAAAACCAAAATCTCTAAGTAATTTCCTGGGCTATATTGCCTGATTTAAAGCTGTAGTTGCTGCTATATATTGAGCTTTTGCTGTGGATTGGGCTACAACTTCTTGTTTTTTTGAATTCTAGGAAAACATCCCATAACCAAGTGAAAAAGCATAGTCTGATGTACTCTTCCTATCTTCCAAACTTCCAGTCTAGTCATTGTCCACATAGCCTCTCAACTCCCCCATTTCAACTGGTTTGAACTAAATGCCCAACTGATATGTACTGTTCAAGTATCTTAACACCCTTTTTCCTACTTTAAAGTGCAAATGTGAGGGATTTTGCATGAACCCTGAAAGTAGGCTAGCTACAAACATCAGATTAGGTCTTGTGGCTACAAGATACAACAAACTACCAATTGGACTTCTACACTCATAAGCATTAGCTTTTAGAGCCCTATCATTTTTATATAACTTGACATTTAAAGCCAATGGTTTAACTACTAGTTTTGACAGCTCCATTTTGAACTTATGTAGAATTTCTAAGGCATACTTCTTCTGGGATAGAAAGATGCCCTTTAAAGTTTGATATACTTCAACGCCAAAGAAGTACTTTATACTCGCAAGATCTAATATCTCAAATTGGCCCTCCAACTTAGCTTTAAATTTTATCAATTTAGCTTCATTACAACCTATGATCAATAAATCATCAACATAGAGTGAGACAATTAGAACTTCCTCCTTTGAGCCCTTCTTAACATACAAAGTAGCCTCATTTTCACTTCTTTTGAACCATTTACTATATAGAAAAGTGTCTATTTTGTTATACCAAGCTCGAGGAGCTTGTTTTAAGCCATATAAGGCTTTGACAAGCTTGTAAACTTTCTGTTCTGCCCTTGCTATTAAAAACCATTCAGGTTGAACTACATAAATATCCTCTTCCAAAACTCTATTTTAAAAGGCAAACTTTACATCCAGGTGACTTATTCCCCATCCTTTTTATGTAGCTAGGGCTATCAAGATTCTGATTGTATCCATTTTAGTTACTGGTGCAAAAGTATCACCATAATCAAGGCTAGACTGTTGTGTGAAGTCCTTCACAACAAGTCTGGCTTTGTACTTGTTCACAAAACCATCAGGTTTCAATTTAACCATATACACCCATTTAACTTCAATAACTTGTTTGTTTTCTAATTTATCAACTAATTTTCATGTTTGGTTTTTTTTTTTTTCCTGTAACTGCAATTTCTTATCTCATGGCTTTATTCCATTCCCCAAACTTTCTTGCTTCTTCATAAATTACAGGCTCCACAATAACCCTATTACATTTTTGATAAATATCAGTTAATGGCCTTGATCCCCTAACAGGTAGATGATCATAAGTTTCAAGCTCCAATTCCTCACTAGAATTTGTAGTCTCAATGATTTCTACAATTGGTGCCTTTTGCTCTGATCTTCTTTCCACTTCCAACATGTTGATTCATCAATCTTCAAGTCCCTGGTTACAATAATTTTCTTTGATGCCAAATTGTAAACTCTATAACCTTTTGACTAAGGGCTATAACCAACCAAAATACCTTTTTCAGTTTTTGCATCCAGTTTACTCTTTTTTTCATCAAGCACATGTGTATAACACAATGATCTAAACACCCTAAGATGTTTGACTGAGAGTTTTAAACCACTTCATGCTTCAATTGGAGTTTTTCCTTTAACTGACCTGGTTGGTTATCTGGTTTGAAGATACACAACAATGCTTGCTGCTTCCACCTAAACGCACTTTGG